>OU824211.1:725356-1925356 GCA_917499995.1 Ichneumon xanthorius
CGAAACTATGCGCGCACCATCGCGCAAGTCAGCGAATCGTTCCTTCAGCTGATGATCGACCGTCGGACCGAATGCGAAATTGTTAACGAACACGATTGTCGCTCCCGTTATACTTTCACGATGTTCGTCGGCTAAAAAATCTCCCTTTATCAAACGATATTCGCCGCATCGTTTACCATACCAATTCAACCATTTACGAAAGTTCGTCTCCATGCTCTGAAAAAAGTATAAAAATGTTCCGGAAAATAAATAACTGTTTAATTTCATTGCTATTAAATATATAGAAGTCGTTATTTGGGCGGACAAAAATCTTGAGAAGATCTTTACCTGTGCATATTTAGAGGGTACGTCGGCTCGTTCGACTCCGAGACAAATTTTGCAGAGCGTCGCCGCGGCCATCTGAAGAACGACCTGGCCAACCCCGGATCCAAGATCGACGAACACATCGTCCTCCGTAACGTCGATCTGATCGATCATTTGACAAACAAGCTCGTAGCTCGTCTCCCCGTAGACCTCCGGTGAAAAAGGCTCATACTGGTTCAACTTGTCCGGCTCGATGACGGCCTGATTGTACGTTTGCTGAAGTATGTGGCGAAGCAATCCTCTGCTCGGACGTTTGTTCAATCTCTGCGACGGCAGACTGGTGCCCTTTTCCTATATTAATCGAGTAAAAAAATGCCCTAAATATCGTCACCTAGTGAGTGAATAAAAACGATGACGAACCTTGGTCCGGCAAACACTTTACTCTATAAAATATTTATAAATTATATTCTCATCGATTTTCGCAATATCTTCCAATCGAGCAAGCAATTATTATTTTTTTTTTACAAAATAATTGATTATTCGAATGTTACTGGACCATTGTCGTCTCGTGAAGCCTCTGCATCCGAAATTACATGTATACAGAGAGCATTTTTTTATCAGTAAATCACAATATCATCGTGTACTTAAATCAAACCAAAGATCTTTAAAAAAAACGTTTTGACAAAAATCGAATAAAGATTAATGTTGAAAATAAAGATAATTTTGATAAATCAGCACAGTCTCAACTGGACAATTCTTAGTCAACGAGTTACTGGAGTCATTCGATAATGCTCAGAAGAAACATTATGTTGTTCCATAATTTATTTAGTTACTCCACCATACGACGTAGATTACGAAGGAGGCCACAATTCCCACCACACAGCGATTCGAGTGCTACTGAAACAGCTTGTGCTCATTAAGACAAATGGACAAATATATATGTATATATATATATATATATGTATACTTTACTGTATTTGTATTTTTTTTTTAATTGTCGATGAATTTATGCTGTTCGATTATCTAATTAATATATCATCCTGAAAATATTTAACTTGGATGCAGAGAGGTCGTTGGAAGGTACTTCTTACCAGCTGCACCAGACTGTCGATAGCCCTGTTAAATCTGTCGCACAGGCCCTTCATACTCTCGTAATCTCTCGTGTCATAGTTGCACAATATATTGTTCTCCAATGGGAGCTTCAAATCCGGCAGATCCTCGCAAACCCATCTCATAGTCTCGACCACATCCAATGCGCCGTCATGACGATCCTGCAAATAAGAAAAACACCCAAAAAAAATTATATTTTGTTTTTTTGTACTATTTACCATTTAAGATTTATGATTTTCCATTTAATATTCACTAGTGAGATATCGTAATAAAAAAAGAGTTGTTTCTTTTGCTTTTCTCAATCTCCGAAAACACCAACACGAAGCCTCAAAAAAAAAAATATTTCGGTTTCATCCGCATAAATGCATTAAATGAAAAAAAGTCGTTTCTCGGATTCCAATACAGGCACAGAATAACCGCAAGCACTGCACCCGCGTGTACTGATTACGCCACGATTCTCAAAAACAGCTGAGGGGTATAGAGGGGGCCGGGAGGGGGGAGAGGAGAGCGGAAAGTGAGAGAGAAAATAAAGTTAACACATGATAATAAACATTGCACGGAACAACATTAGCCTTGACAATCGGCGAATATCACGGTCAGCCTCGCTATTTTGTTGTCCTCGAAAAGAAAATCGAAGAAGAAAAAAAAAAATAAAGTTCGAAAAAACGAAAAATGTTGTGCCATCGAGCGCCACGAGTAGACATATATATATGCACGTAGGAAAATTTAACTCACGGAACCAGATCCGGAGGTGAGCGGCCACTGATAAACGATGGGTTCTGCTCCGGCTGGCGAATGCAGTCGAAGTTCCATTTTCCTCGTTATAATCCCAACCAACGATCGGACACGACGAAATTGGGGAAGAAAAAAAGAAAAAAAAAAAGAATGCGTTTTTTCTTTTTCACTTTTCCTTTCTTTCTCAGTGACGCAACGAACCCTCGGTTAATACACCGATTTGTCGTTTATTATTAGGCGTTCACTAGGATGCGAGAACCACGTAGACGACGCTCGCGGACCCCCCCCGCACCGTCGTACTTGCTTTCCCGCACATCAATACGATCCTTTGATATAATCCTCCTTTGGCTAAGGTCCGCAGCACACTTATTTCCCCACGTTGACACGGCCAACCCCGGTGGCCTGAACCAAGTGCTAAATAACACGGAATCGGGGAGGGCACGGGAAAAAAACGTAATTACGAAGGCACGGGATTACGAGAGAGCCGCGCGACAGAAAACACTGGCGGAATGGAGTTTACGCTTGTCGGTGGGGCGGGCGGGCGGGGGGACGGGAGGGAGGAGGGCGGAGGGGGGATGACCACATCAAAACATGGCGTCATGGCTCTCTTCCTCTCCCGTGTACACACTCGTGAGAGCCGACGAACCACGGGGGCCATTCTCGTGTCCTAACGGTGGACTAATGCGCATGCGCGGACAAGAACCATTGAACCTCGGGCCATGGGCACTCATTTCGATCAAAATAAACATAATAACAACTATCTCTTGCCAGTATATGTACATTCATATATTTATACGTGAAATTTATTCTATTAAATATATATGTCTTACCCGCTAGGCAATTTTGATAATATTTCAAGACGCATACCGTGAACTTGAATTTCAATCGAAAATTTAAAACTTCTCTTATTCTACTTTTCATATTGCATATCTTCTTAATCGTTAAAAGTTCGAGAGTCCGGAAGCTTTTTTCAGCCCCTGAAAATTCATTCAAATGCTATTTTGAAGAGAAAAGTATACATATAGAATGAATGGCTCATCCCCCCACCCTGCAACCGACGTTGGGGATCATCATTGACATGACTTTTGTCACGTAGGCATAAACGTCTACCGTTAAGCCCCCGCCATTCCGTTCGTACGAGTACCTACCTGTCGTCGTCCGTTGTACAGTTACGTACTGTAAACCTGTTAGTTTTTTTCCCCTACCGATCTACTCTAATCGAGCGACGCACATTTGATACTTGAAAAAGAAAACGTGGAAGTTTGCAATTGAATTAATTAACGGTTTTGTATTATCCATGGGTTCTCCTTTTGTTTTTTCAAATTAGTTATCCTTACGAAGAATATCGTCGAGGAAATATTTCCGACGAATAATATATCGGGACTCCTCATGTGGAGAATCGAAAAGCCGACATCTGAAGGAAACAACGCGAACCATAACGAGAGAGAATTACACGAGTGTAAAATATATATAGTACACCCAGTTTTGTGCTCGAGAGGACGAGACGTGTTTTTTTTTAATCTCTCGCGAGATAAAAATTGTAAATACGTTCGAAGTAGATTTAACGTAATTTAATAAAATAATAGACAATTGTAAAAGGAAAATGACGGAAGAAATAAAGATCGATCACCGTGCGAAAAAGCGTATAAAGGAGGTTAAGAGAAAAGCGAGACCGGGTGAGTGAATAACCTAATTTTTTTTTTCCTTTTTTTTTCTTCCTTCTAACCTTCTAGTAACGCGATACGAAACTATTTATAATCTGTCGATGGGTTCGTCCTTCGCTCGTTACTCTCTATCGATGCGTCGCTTGAAAATTTTTTATCGAAAGATTTTGTATCGTTTTTTCGAAACAAATTACTCGACGATTTTATCGTCACGATCGTGACGATAAAATGTATGTATTTATCGTCAATCGATGGAGCATCGCTTCATTTTCACGCGTCGTTTAATACGCGATTTCGGTTGTTTCTATGACGACAACTTGTTGCTGATTCTTCGCGATATTTCATACATTTTTGATGACCTTGAAATCATTTTTTAATTTATTTTTTTTAGCTCCTTTTAAATAAAAAAAATCATAAACATTATTTTCAGAACTCGCTGACAAAGTTGCGTGGAGTCAGCATGGTTACATGAAGAAATTCAAACCATTTTGGGACTTCGAGGACAACGTTGATAGGATCGAGGAGTCTAAAGTGACTTCGTCAGAATTCATAGAGCGTTATGAAAAACCTTACAAACCTGTGATAATCCAAGGTGTTCAAACTGATTGGAAAGCCCAGTATAAGTGGACTATAGAGGTTTATTTATATTATTTTTCATTGATTTTTCATCATTGAACTTGATTTTATACTCAATAACACACAAAAAAGAAAAAACAATTATGCACATTTTGATTTATTGTTTGAATTTCTAATGATTCTAAATTCTATTATCCACAGAGGCTGGCCAAAAAGTACAGGAACCAAAAATTCAAATGCGGAGAGGACAATGAAGGGTACAGCGTTAAAATGAAGATGAAGTATTATGTTCAGTACATGCTTAACAACGACGACGATTCGCCGCTCTACATCTTCGATAGTTCATTTGGGGAGCATCCCCGTAGGCAAAAATTATTAGAAGACTACGCGATTCCTCTGTACTTCCGAGACGACCTTTTCCAGCATGCCGGAGAGCATAGGAGACCACCGTATCGCTGGTTCGTCATGGGTCCAGCAAGATCTGGTTAGTCATTGCCCACAATCGATATTTCTATCATAAAAATCGATAATTCTATCTAAAAAAAAAATAATCCTGGAAATCCAAGCAGGCATGTAACAAAATGATTGTTGGACAGGTACAGGGATTCACATAGATCCACTGGGAACCAGTGCCTGGAACGCACTGATTTCCGGTCACAAACGCTGGTGCCTCTTTCCCACTAACACGCCGCGGGATCTTCTCAAGGTTTCCGGCGCCGAGGGCGGAAAGCAGCGAGACGAGGCAATAACGTGGTTCTCCGTCGTTTATCCACGCACCAAGCTGCCGACGTGGCCGCAAGATTGCTTGCCGATAGAGATTTTACAAGGTCCCGGCGAAACTGTATTTGTACCTGGAGGATGGTGGCACGTTGTTCTAAATCTCGACGAGACTATTGCTGTTACTCAAAATTTTTGTTCGCGCACTAATTTCCCAGTTGTTTGGCACAAAACGGTAACTACAAATATTTTGCAAAAATATAACGCGATGACGCTTTATTGGATTTTTTTGTTAAATTTGGAATAATTTTAAACTTGTTTCAGGTACGGGGGAGACCGAAACTATCGCGCAAATGGTTAAAAGTTCTTAGAGAAAAGGAACCGGTATTGGCTAATTTGGCGGAGACTATCGACGTTAAAGAAAATACTGGGGTGGCGAGTGATTCCTCGAGTGGATCCTCGAGCAGCTCATCGAGCAGCAGCAGTAGTAGCCAATCGGAAGACAGCGGGGACGATAGCGGTCAGGAATCCCTGTCCGCGCACAAAAAGAAAAAGAGGTACGCAACGAAAATTTATATATTCCGTTTACACTTTTTTTTTCTAATGAGACGCGAAGCAACCGTAAAACACGATTCGCTATTGCACAAAATTAAACAAAAAAAAGTTCGTCACCTTGGATTTTTTATATTCAACTTTACGAATTTTACCTGAAATTTCACCCGTGGAAAAATATGCCTCCTTCCGATTTGCCGTTATCAACGTCGCGAAGTACTCAGTTACAATTTCGTCTGATTTTTCAGGAGAAAACTTAACACTCAACCCTGACAATATCATGTACTTGGGACCTACAGAGACCTCAGACTGTACAGTATTAACCGACAATTATTATTTGTACTAAGAGTAAATATTGTAATAATGAAGCTCTTCCTGTTCATAATAAAATGAATGCTAGACAATGCCAAAAGTCGACGATTTTTATTTAGAATATCTTTTCTTTTTTTAAATTTTTTTTATTTCTCTCAGCTCGCTGAATAGATATCATTACAAGATTAGGCAATCACAAACAACGCACCTAAAAATTTATATATATTTTTTGTTGAAACAAGACGATTGAAATAGGAGGCGATAATACGCGTGCTAGTAAAAAAAACATTAAATTAAATTAAAAACAGTTGACACCATAAAAATTGGTTCGTCAAAGTTCTAAAAAAATTAGCTAGATTCGATAGTAGAAAAAAATTATGAGCAATCTTGGTTACATCGAGAAAACTCTGCAGTACCGCATTTTATAAAGTCTTGACGACTAAAAAATATTTCATCAACTTGGTATCTCTAAAAATTAGTATACCGATTATTTATAGCCATCGAATACGAAAAAAACTATCAAGTTTTCGTTCAGTTAACAATACATTAATTAGATAGACACGAATGGACGCATTATCTATTGTCGCTTAAGTCCTAACTTAGGTCTTTCTTCTTTCGTTAATTTAGTAAATTAATACTAAATTAAATACTCGTAGTAAAAAAAACAACAACAAAATTACGTTGACAATGAATTACGGGACTCAGGACTTGAGTGAGTTGCTCCTTTGAAAAGTTCTCGGATCTCTCTTGTGGTAGCTCCATAGCCGCACTGTTCCATCGCTTCGTGTTGTAACGGTAACCATGCAAAGGAAGAAGATTGTGTGTGAATAATTTAAGTAAACAAATAATAAATCGGGATAATATCAAAACAGCACACCGGTAAAGTTCTCAGCTAAATATATATATATGCAGGGATAGAGAAAAGATGATTTTCAAAAATTCCAACGTCTAGTTATACTTCAAGCTTGTAATTACAATTTTACAATAACATTTTTTAGCCGCGCGGTAATGTAACTGCGAATTCTAACTACCGTAATCATTGTCAATGAATTATACAGTCGATCGACTAGTTAATACCCGCGATAATAGTTATTTCATCACAAAATTCAGCTCGCAGAGCGATCGCAAATACAAAAAAAAAAATTCCATTGGCATTGTTAAATTAAAACCAAGCGAAATAATAATGAGAAGAGGCATGTAGTAAAACAAAGCGAGTTAAAGTGAAACTGTGGAAACGGACATAGACAGGAATGTATCGGGTACACGCCACAGCTTGACATCGCCAGAACTGTAATCAATATATCCCCAGACGTTATTCAATTGAGACCTACGCAACGTGGGCAAAGGTAGAACTCGACTAATATTGACTCACTTGCTCGCTGTGAAAACGTGTTGTTGATTAGTTACGACAGCGTTGATAGCGGAACCGTGGGCCCGAACTTCGCCGAGCAGCGAGCACTCGCCCGATTGATCTTTTGGAACGGACCAGGCTCGAAGAATCCCGCCTCGGCATCCCGACACCATGACCGAACCGTTGTTTATCGTGCATATACCCAATATCCAATCTTTGTGAGCATTGTTCAACGATTGCACCAGCTCCATTCTACTCAAATCCCATCGCTTTATACACATGTCCCTCGAGCCTGAAACAGTTTTTCATTATTGATTTTGTTATTCATTGTTTTTTGAATGTAAAGCAAAGTTTTCTCTGCGTGTAAATCAAATGACAAAATATCGATTCTGCTGTCATTGGTAGAAAAAAAGAGCATAAGCTCACCGGAAAACAAGGTCGAGCCATTCTCAGCTAGGCACTGCACACCGTCGTAGTGAGGCGGCGCGAGGCTGACGGCTTGTCCGGATGTATTAGCGTCGAGCAGTGATATAAGATGATCCTTGCTACCGGCGATGACCCGGCCGTCTTCGGCGACGGCCAGGCACATTACTGCCGCCGTGTGCGGCGTGCTGAGACGTCCGGTGTAGGTCAATTTTCTCAGATCCCACACGCGTACTTTGTCGCTCGAGGCGGTGTACAGTTCCGTGTCGTCCAGGCTCAGAGCGAGATCGTTTATCGTCGTTTCGCCGACGGGCATTTGGAGCGTTCTCGACGGCGTTGCGAGCGTTATCGGACCGCCTTGAGCCTGGCCCGATGAGAAAAGTGTTTTCACGCAGCTGTTGCCGGCTCTCGTGTCCCAAACTTTAACGTACGCCGCCGAGACGCTGAACAGCAAGCGATGAGCGAGGGAATACTTCACGGCCACGACGTTGTTCGGATGACCGCTCAGTGTGAGATTCTCGAGACCCGTACCCAAGTCCCATACTTTTACCGTTCGATCTGAAACCATTTGTCATCGCTCGGAATAAAATGAGGCCCGTTTCTCGGTAGATTTACCGATTACGGAAAAAAAAGAAATACTTCCACGAACGAAGTACATAAAGCCGACTATATACCTTTCGATCCGCTGAAGAGTAGATCATCCGTAGCGTAAATAGCTAGAACCGCTTTGCTGTGACCTTCAGCCACGTGGCTGCACTGAAGCGGCGCTCTAGGCTGCACCTGGAAAAAGATTTATATAACGTTAGTCTATGTCCGTTGTCGACGAGTTTCGAGAATTAAAAAATGATATTTACCTTTCCCGGATATTGGGAGATAACGCCCTTGGTTGGCTGGGGATCCGATGGGAGGGATTGTCTCCCTGCGGTCAATCTCGAAAAGACATTTTCCTCACGGCTGTTGAAGCGACGATAGATCGTCGGCGAGCCAGGTGGCGATGACACGTCCGTATGCGCTACTTGTTCCCTAGTTGAGGCGTTTGTTAGGATATAGCCATGGTTACTATGCAATTGTTAATAGGATTATGTGCCGCCGCGGGAGTTTCATTACTTCATCATGCTCGATTAGTCAAAGAACTACGATGACATGCTGTTCAACGTTTTATGTGTCAAGTATTTGTCTTTCGTGAAATCCAAATCTCCGCAAGCAGAATATTCGAAGATATCGCAGGAGACGGAGCGCCTGGTACTTGCTTGTTAAATTTTAACTCGATATGCGCATGGCGTTAAAGTTTTAAAGTTAATTGAGCTTTCAATTCTTCAAGTCTAACGCATACACACACACACACACATATACAGACACGTTTTTAGAAATATGATTATCTGATATTTTAGACAACTCTGAAAACGTTTATACTGAAATACAAAAAAAAAATGAAAATAAAGTTTCCTTTACGAGGAATCGATGAAAATAGTTTTTAGGAAGCAATAAAAAAGTACATTTAGGTGTGAATTGTTTGATTCGACAAAAAAAAGTTTCATGGACTTTTAGCAAAAATAGAATCGGCGACGGAGCCTCGCTCGTGTCTGCCCGTGAAAATATGCCCTTTGTCGCGCTATACATCCCTGATGCTCTGCAATTATATATGTAGTTGGAAGTATGGTAAAAGTCAGCTGCGTGAGCGCGTGCATATCAGGGCTCACTGTGTATACCGATCGATCGTATGCGGTGAGTGAAACGTATGGATGATCGTGTTGTGCATCTTCAATATAATAATGTGCATTTATTATTTATTCATTTGTATTACTGTACACTTGAAAAAAAAAAAAAAAAAATCGTTTTGTTATACATAGATATAATTAATTTCGAAATTAATTTCTTTACACGCATACTTCGAAATGTGTTGAGAAAAAAATCAACAACATAGTGTTTTATACATATATAACATATATCAACGCTCTTTGTGAGACAGAAAAAAAAGGTCGTGATTAGAACATTTTTTTAAAGAATATTATTGACGATATTACGTTGCGCGGATGGTGATCGGGACGGAGTTCGTACACAATGATTTATTTGCGTGGAATGCTTTCGAGACTGTTGTGCGAGAATATTTTTTTTCCTTTTATAAAATAATTTCTTTTTTTAAGTGTAAATAACATGCAGCGCTTCGAATCGACCCAGGCAAATCAATTACGAGAACGCCATCTCTGTCACAGCCGCGTAAGAAGATTGAATCCTCTCCATTAAGACTTTTCCCACGTGTGGACGGTGGAGGAATTTATCGAGTATTTCCGAGAATCGATTAAATCGCCAGTAGTGCATTGTAGAAGGAATCGATACATAGACAAATAAGTATTGCAAAGACAAAGACGAGTTGGAGTATTCTCACTCACATGGAACCACCACCGGGATGAAGAGGTCGACGCAGAGGCCTCGGTGAGGTGCTGTCGCGTCGGCTCAGAGTCGGCGAGCCGACGGCACTGTTCCCGTGCGATCCCCTCGTCAGCACCAGACCCCTGAAGTCGACACAGAATTTTTTTTCAAAAAGTGCTCGAAAAAATAATACAAAGAAAATAATTATATCCTCACTTGAGGCTTCCTGGTGCGCTGGGTACCCTCGTCAATGGATGATTGTGATTTTGATTTTGATCATCGACTTTGAGACTGTCCGCGCCGGAATGAAGGCCGTACAACAATTCTTGGGGTTGAGTAGTTCGTCGCCTCACTTTGTTGCTTTTCTGTTTTCCCTCGGCAATCGAGAGTTGACTGTAATTTTCGCTGCTGACAGAAAATGATAATTACCATGACATATCTCTCCGACGATAGTTCGACGCGCCCGCCCCACGAGCCTAGCTTACTTGTCCGGGGACGAGCTTCGCGAACTCGGTGGACTGTAGGCCATGGGATTGGTATGATTGTTCGTCAGCGAGAGAAGATCACGATCCCGCAGCACATGCTCGAGCAATTGATGCTGGACGTCGCTCTCCTGAGCGACTTGATTCAATCGAGACTCCATGTCTCTCACTTCCAGCTGTTTCTGCGCAGCGGCGCAACTTTGGTCCACCGTGAATGTCAGCATCCTCTGAAGAAGGTACTGAGCCTCGTCGACCGATTTTATCGTCGCTATTAGCTCCTCGACTCCGGGTTCGCCCTCCGGCTCGCCGTCACCCACCTCCATCATGTCTCGCTGACACTCGGCTATACTGTCCTGTTGTTCAAATAAATCGTTAATATTTTTTTATCAAACATTTAATCGATATCCAGCACGAGTAAGATTGCAAAATACTTTTCTCACCTGCAGATAACTTATTTTACTTTTGACGTTGTCGATGTCTTCGTCGACGTCGATTGTGTCGCCTCGCGTAACAGCGGCGAGATCTCGATGTTTCTGGAGCCTCTCCAAATCCCTGCCGAGTTCCTCCCTTTCCTGAAGCAATCGTTCCATCTCGCGTTCAGTTTCGGCCGCGGCCTGCTTCGCCAGCGCCTGCTTCGTTATCGTTCTCTCGAATGTCTGCCATCTGTGCTTCAGCGCTTTGGGATTCACCTGCTTCGAGGGCGCTCGACCGGCAACCTGTTTGCTTAATCCTCTGTCCCGTTTTCTCAGCGCCGTTACTTCCTCCTGCTTTCTTCTCAGCACGACTTCCTTCATTCTCTTGTCTGCCTCGAGAGTTCTTATCATGTTGGCGTTCTTTCGGCTCTCCTTTCGCAATTGCGCGATCTCCCTGTTGCGCTTCAGTTCGTTCTCCTTGTGCCGCTGAGCCTCCTCTCGCATTTTGTTAAGGAGCTTCACCTTCGCTCTCTTCATCTCGGCCAACTCGTTTCTCAAACCGCGAAGTCTGTTCTCGCTTTGCGACTGATTTTTCAGCAATCTCGCGTGTTCTTTCTTCGCCGATTGCAGAAGTCTCACTTCCTTCTGCATCGACGTCAATTTTTTCTCATACTCGTCGCGCAGTTTCTTCACCTTCTCCGTGGGCGGTGCGGGCTGCTGTTGCAACGACGACAATACCTTGTCCCGTTCCTCTTGGGTGTCGCGTATCCGAGCCTGGAGCTGCGCGAGTTTATCCTCGTAATGCTGTTTCATCGTCTGCAACCGTCTCTGCGACATTTCCAGTTCCTGTATCAGACGCTGCTTAACGTCGATATCGGAGGTCAAAGCCTCGAGCTCCCGGCCCATAGCTGCCTCCTCCTCGTCTTCCTCCTTGCGGTCGGAGTCGTCGTCTGAATCGTCCTCGCTCATCGACTCTTGACCGTTTTCCGTGTTGTCCGCGTCAGCGTCCTCCTCGTCGTCCTTACTAACGGTAACGCTGCTCTGCATAGCGTGGCCCTTCAGAGTGGCCAAAGCGTCCATTTCTTTCTGCAATTCTTTCTTCGCCTCGACCAGCACCGATGGCGAATCGCTGCTGAAGGCGTAAGACGAATCTCCGTATGGATTCGTGTGTACCTAAATACCAAAGATTCAATTCTCGGAATAGTTGAGGCACAGTAAAGTCTAAGGTAGACAGAATAGTCTAAGGTAGAGTAAAGCAATAGCGACAAGGAAAGTTAAGATGCTCTCATTCTTAACCCATTGAAGCACAAATTTTTATTCAGGTATGGCGTTTCAAATTCATTGGTTGGTTATTAATGCATTTTTTCTGAATTGAAAGAGGTCCATCACCTGTGATACACTGTGCTTCAAAGGTTTAAGGTCAGTTTATTCTTGCCAATTTATAGAAGAAAGAAAAGAAAAATAAAACATACTTTGTTCGATCGTTTAATCACCTGCATCTGCCGCTTTTTCAATTGCTGGTACATGGCTTCGGCCTCCAGCAAACGAGCTCTCAGCTCTTCGATCTCCTGAACGTAGCCTAGAACAAGACTGGTCACCTGATCGCCGCTACCGCCGGAAGTGGCAACCCACTGCCCGGCCGCTTTCTCTGCCAGGAGAAGAGCATTCTTCGCCGTTAGGGCTTCCACCGTTTCCGACAAGGCTTTTACTCTGGTGCGTAAACTTTGTAATTCGCTGTTCAACATTTGATTCTCGTGCCAAGCGTCATTGACCCCATCTTCGCCGACCACACGTTTTCCTGTAGAAACGATAATATTCGGTGTAATCGCGGTTTCGCAAAATACGCTGAAAAATGTATTTATTCCATGGCGTCACGAAAATCGATCTCGCGATTCAACGTAATGCAACTTTACTCGCCTTGTCTGTACTCCATTAGTTCGAGCTGGAGCTGTTGTATTTCACGCCTTAGCGACGCTATAGTTCGCGAACTCTTGTCCTGGTTGATCGTAACTTTGTTCTTTATGTTTCTCGCCCGATTAGCGTACTTCAGGGTACTCAGGGTCTCCATGAAGTCACGATCGCTCGGCGAAACGCACGCTATCATCGCTGTCTGACTATTGCCGCCCAATGAGTCTTGAAGGAGTCTCGTGAGTTTCGAATCGCGGTACGGAACGTGCAAGGCTCTCTTGGTCTTGTCACCGAGTGCCGATATAACGTTTCCCAGTGCCAGCTATTTGACAAGAATCATCGATGATACATATTTGTTTGATTCGTCGGAAATATTATCATACCGGATGAACGTTTCGTGAAATTTTTCGAAGCCTTTTATCGTGCCGTTTGAGGACGTTGAAAAACGCAGAAAGATGGACTTAAAAGGGGGCCTTACAATTTTTTGACGATTTTTTTTCTTTTTTTATAAATTAACTGCCGCGTATTCCAACGTATTTTTGCGCGCTGAACACGAATCCGCCGGCCTTTTTGTATGAAAAATCGAATTTCGAACTGGCACGTTTACCTTAAACCAGAAAGGACAATTTGGCCTTTCTAAAAAAAAGGTTTAGCAATCCAGATAAAGATTATTTACAGCGTTCCGTTATCGACTAAGCCCGAGTCCCAGTCGAAGGTACGTTTCACGCAGCATGAAGACGCGTGTCGTATCATCGGCTCTCGAGGGCAAAAAGGGTCGAATCATTTGCGAGTTTCACATACCAATCCGCAATTAATGGAGATCCCTTCCTTGGCCCTGTCGCCGGTGGCGCCGGTCCGCTTGAGTCTCTCGGAGCCAGCCAGGTCGACGAAATGAAATTTGGCAGTGAGAGTCTCGAATTCGTTGGTGGGGTCGGTACTGCTCGTGTCGACGTCGGCGTCGGGATCCTCGACCTTGATGCATCTCTGCTGCTTGACGTACAAAGTAAAAATTGCGTGCGATCGGGAGGACTGGGTGTTCATTTGAGTGGATCCCGTCGTGCGCGAGAGAGCTCCCAGGCGAAGATACTCCAATGCTTGTTCGGGGCTCGTTACGTTTCTCGGTTCTACGCCGGCCAAGTGTATGTTGCCGGCCGTGTCCTCGTGGATTCGAGCGCCACCTCGCGGTCCACCGGGCTCGAGCAAATCCTTCAGATCCTCGTTGTACAGTTCCAAAAATTGTGCCGTTACCTAGAGACAGCCGAGCGGAAGAGACCCGGTCAGCACTGAACTAGCGGATTGCGCAACATACATTACAGCGAATCTTTCAAATATCTTTCGACTATTTTCAATAATAAAATTGATTTATATATTTTTACGAGAAGAGCAATATATAGAAGATGTAAAAAAGTAAACGCGTATTTTCTGTAAATAATAATAAGAATAATAATAATAATCTTCGTAATTAACTTCTATCCAAAATGGGTTCGTTGGATATTTTATTTTTTATTTTTAAAAAAAACGAAAAAACGGCACTGACCTTGAATTCCGGTGGCATTTGTCCACGTTCCCTGGCCCGTTCTTGCTTGTCGGCGATACCGTCGAAGAGATGCCTTATGGCTCTGGGAATAATTCCGATTATAGTGTCGTCGACCTCGACATCGAAGCCCGTTCCCATTGTGTAAGTTTTTCCGGATCCCGTCTGTCCGTAAGCCAGCACAGTTGCGTTGTAACCGTCCAGTGCACCGTCGACGAGGCGGGCAACGCACGCGTCGTATATCGGTTGCTGCCCGACACCGGTGTCGAATACATGATCGTACGTGAACGCTTTGTCCGGTCCCAAGAAAACCTGCGGCTCGCCGGGCGGCACTTGAGTGCAGACTCTGCACATGTCGATCAATTCGCGAGCTACCTGCGGCCGTATCCTGTGGAATAAAAACAAAATCCATCATCATTTGTTCACGTTTGAAGAAACCGAATGAAACAACGGCATTGCGGTGTTTTCATTCGGTGCAAAAGAAAAAGTAAACCTATCCGAATGTCCCACGCTCAATAATTGAGAACACCTTGTCAGATTTTTTAGTCCAGCAACCACTCGAGTAAAAGTCATGTTAATGCTGGATGAAAAATTTCAAGGTCTTCTGCAGTACTGGAGAAAAAAAAAAGCGATGCCGAACAGAGCATGAAACAACAGTATTATTGTGTTTTCATGCCGTACCAAAAAAAAGTGATTTTTTGACGTTTTGGAACATTCTCAAAACGTTTTCATTAAAATCTCAATTTTTTTTTTCACCAAAACAAAGCTTCCTCTCTGAGGAAGCAAAAAGTAACCTGACCCGGATGTCCTTCGCTCAATCATTACGAGCATTTTTTGTTAGATTTTTAAAATCAAGTTATGACTCGAGTAAAAATCAAGTTAATGCTGGATGAAAAAATGCCAAAGTTTTCTGCAGAGCTGAAGAAAAAGCGACGCTGAAAAGAGGATTAAAAAGACGGGACTGCTGGGACAGAATTCGATTAGAGTTATTGGCAAACGGAGAGGCGAACAGGTAGTCGAGATGGTCGAGCTACGAAGCTCTGAAGGTCCTGCCGAAGGAGGATGCAGAATGAGGCGAATAAACAGGTAGGAGTGTCACACGCGGTCCACGGAACAGGGGTGGGGTTCTCTCCATTCATCCAGAGACCAGGTACTACACGTTATACAATCAGCCATAAAGCCTACACATCTGTGGTATAAATGGGCATATTATGTGAGCAGCGCGTGACCACGAGCATACATGCAGGACTGCTGCGTAAAACTGGTCGTGACGACATAGGAACGCCGCATGCAGTAGCGATCACCTTGTGTATTAATACGGTACATTTCATGTGTTTTATTTGATTTTTTAAACTTAATTCTCAAAACTACGCTTTTGAGATTAACGACGTGTCTTTACCATTAACAACATTTGTGCCGCTTTGTTGTCGGGCAGTTACGCTACAATCTTAGCGCGCGTTGTAATTGCCCGAGATAATGAATAATTCACGCCCGAGGAGCATAAATAAATCATGGCGTCGGAAATACCTTCGCAGCTAATTAGGTAACGAAGGAAGTAGCCGAGCGTCCGCGTGTTTCGTCATAGCGGCGAGGATCAAAAGAAATATATGTTATTCAATGACGCAGGGCCGTGTACCTATACCGAAATTGGCTCCGCAAGTAACGGAGGGTCTTGGGGAGGCTCGTTTATCATTTTTGTTCGTGCCGTTGAATATTTAATCGCGGCCGCACAGCGATGACGACATTGTGTGGGATAAATCAATAGGGAGACCAAATATAGCCAAAATCAGTGACCCCCGCCGTACCGCCTACTGTTTCCAAAGACAGCAGCCAGCCCTGAGATGGAGAGCTCCTCTTCAGCGCGATGCAGGGTGCGAGCGTCGAGCACGGTTCGGCGAATACGCACGAGCGAACATACTTTGCCGTTTCCGACGCAACACCGACTGGGTGAAGAAGAAGAAATAAATTGCCTCCCTCTCGAGATTACATATCTGTGAGAAGAACCAGTCGATTGCAAGTTGCAAAAAAGTTTTCGTACTCTCGAGCATCGAGTCCGGCGCTACCGTGCAAATATCACAGCAGAGTCAGCGTACTAATTGTATACTGTTTGTTTGAAGATTCGCGACTAGCCAAAACATTTAGGTGGTTCGGATTAAGATTTTTCTTTTTTTTTCTTTTCGATGTTGATATGAAAAGTAATTAAATTGTGAGAGAATGGATGGCGCAATATAGAAAATGATGTTTCAAGTTTACAGGAAGCCGTGGGCGTCTCGCGAACGCTTGTTTATCGAATAGAATGTAGTCTGGCACGGCAAATGTGAAAATAAGAAAGTAACCGGTGCCGCCGGGATTAGCGGCGGGTTCCTAACGGCTACACACACACAGTCTTGGTCGAACATTCTCCGAATCGACTACATGAACAATGTTTGCGCGTTGCAATGAGATAAAAAAATGAAAAAAAGAAACCCTCGTATAAGAAGCTCGCGATGAAAAACTTACCGAACGGCAACTCGCACACTGGAGTCATCAGCCATCTCGATTGTACGTCCAACTTTCGCGATCGTATTTGTTATTTAATTTTTTTTAGCTAGCCAAGCTCTCGACATCGATTGTCGTAAACGCCGCAATTGCTTGAACGATGTATATATATATATATCTATATAAATCCACAGTGGTATCGCATCAAAGAGACACTACGGAATTTATCTATCGAATATATCTTCTCCAAGAGTAAAGAATGAAAATGCCGACGCTTTACGCGTTAAAGCACTGTTATTCACATCTTAACAAAATTTGTAGGCGACGCATAGACGGCGTAAACATTGAGCGATACTCCGGTGAAGAAAAAAATCTCTATCATATTCGCGACAGCCCGAGGACTGGAGCAGACTGGAGTGGATTGCCGATTGCGGCCGTATATGGCGGACATGTTAGGTTCTTTGCAGCTGCTGCGAGGCACTGGTCGCGCCATCTCGCGACGTTCCCCAGAGCCCGAAGGCGCGATCACCTCCAGTCGTTCAGGACGAAAATCCTCATATGAAACGGGATAAATTTGCCGTTTTTGTGCATACGAATGCATAAAGGACTATTGTGTGAAACTCCATGGTCAAATTTTACAATGTTTGTTGTTGTTTATTTTCGTTTGCAAACGTTACAAATAATGGTAACAATTCATTTTCATATAATGATTTTCGGAGCTAAGAACTCCGTTGATTATCCGCTTCGATTGACGAGAGCCTCGAGACTGGCCGGTCCCACATTATATCATCTCGAAGAGCCACGGAATTCCTAGGGAGATTGAACACAAGATCCGCAAAGGGCGGCCATAGTGTCGCATCCAGTCGCATCTCTCGGGTTCTCCCGTGTCAAAGTATGTTTTCAAAAAATCGTTTATCCACACTCTAAACGATCGTTTGATTTTTGTATAAAATTTCTTCTCCCTCTCGCGTATTCTCCAATTTCTTACGTACGACGGTAAAAAAAATTGCATCGTTAATTAATTTAATTTGCAGGAGTAAACACCTTTACCCACGTTCGACGTTCAACGTTCGGGAGGTCCACGAATGGACACTGTTTTGTGTGTACCATGTGTAAGCCGCTATAACCTTACAATATGGAGATATCGCCGATAACGGTTTTTTCGTGACCGACGCGCATAAATACACATCCGTCGGAGGTAAACGATTATTTTCTGCATCGCCCTTCCTTTAGTCCCTTGTCTCTGTATCTCACTGCATTGACTTGTACTTATTTTCTATTGCTTGTTCACTTTCTTTCGCTCTTCTGTAAATTTTTCTATCCCTGCAGCTGATTTTGAATGTCGTGTTTAACACACAAATGTATAGATATATCTATATTGTCTTTTTCCAGGAATATATTTTTTGGTACCAATTTTGTTATTACCAAGACAAAATGCGGCGCGCGAGGATCAAAGCGATGGCTACGCTGCCTGCGAGGCGGAAAGCCACTCGTGACGTTGTAGAGGAATCCACAGATCCTGTAAATCCAGGCCCGAATGAAGTTGTGGACAGTAAACCGGCTATCGAGACGACTGTACCTTGCACTGAGAATGCCGATGAACCAGTGATCGAGATTGCAAAGTTGCAGACCGCAATGAAAGAGGAAGAAGCAAAGTTGCAAGAGCCACTGAGTATTCAACAAGGAGCCGAGTCTCCTGTTTCAGGAACAAATCTCAATGAGTCCCTCGAAGATATCCCGGAAATTGTGGAAGATACAATTGTCGAGACTACCGACGAGCCAAGAATAATCTCTGAACAGGAGAGTTGTCAATCTTCCCCACTGAATGAAACAAGAGTTTCTACTCAGGACAATGGTAAGCATTTGCCAACTGATAAATTTAGTCTAAATTTAAACTGAATTTGGATTGCTAAAAATCTGAATTTGGATTGCTAAAAATCTGAATTTGGATGGATAAAAATCTGAACTTGGATGGATAAAAATCTGAATTTAGATGGTTAAATATCTGGATCTTTCCAGCATCTGTGACTAAGGTATCGCAAACCCGCACGAGTTTCATGCGCCCAACACCGCGATTGGACGGCGGCGGTCGAATGCGTCGAAACAGCGTTCAAGGGAGCGGCGCCAGTGCCAGCGAGTCCGAGGATGATTGCAGAAGAACGTCGAGCGGAATTCCGAGTCGCATGAGAAACGACTCGGTAAGCTCGGTTCACAGTCCGAAAGGAGTTTCCCAAAGTTGCGCCACCAGTGGCTCCGCGAACGCAGCGGAAACGAACGTAAGCGGTAGCGGCGGTGGTTGCACTCCGATCGCGAAGAATTCGTCCACAGTGGGCGTGAGACAGAAGCGAAAGATTGTCGTATCGGAGTCGGCAAGAAAGTTGGCTGAGGCAAGGAGAGAATTTCAGTTGAAATACGAGCACAAACAACCGGACAGAGCGAAACTCATAATGTACGATTTGATACATTACAATCCAGTTACAAATCCTATGAAGAAATCGGACGGTTCTACGCCGGCGAACCAGAGAAGCGCATCCTCGATGTAAGTTTTTTTTTATTTTCACGTGACGAATTTCGATGATCATGTTAAGTTGAGAATTAAGAATTTCGACGCTGTGTCAAAAATTGCAGAGCGAGGCCAGAGACGGAAGACGACGACGACGAGGACGGCGATGCGGGAGGCGAAGCGATGCCGGTGCCGCAAGTTAAAGTCGGTCCGGACGGCAGTCTCATGATAGACGAACAGAGTTTGGTAATCGAGCACACGGGCGCGAAAAAGAGTAGACAAGCTCTGGCCAGAACCGAAGCTCTCGTCGACGAGGAGAATAACGGTAGTGGCTTCTACAAGAAACGACCGAAGTGCAAAGATTGGCCAAAGTGGGAGACACTGAAGTTTTACAGAGCTCTCAACACCGTTGGAACCGATTTCTTGCTCATGCAGAGCCTGTTTCCGACGAGAACTCGTCAAGAGTTGAAAAAGAAGTACAAGAAGGAAGAGAAGCTTAATCAGCGACTGGTCGAAAAAGCGCTGACCTATCATCAAGAATTCGATATCGATTCGCTGAAGGAAGATCTTGGTGAGCTATAATCTTGTTACGCAATCAACATACATATGACGACATTCGACATATTCATGATTTTTTTTCTTACACAGCAACATTTGAAGAGACTGAAAAGAAACGATCCGAGTCAGCCAAAATGGAAAAGAAACCTTCTTTACGCCAGAGCGGCCGACCCAAGAGGAAGAGAAGCAAATCACGACGTAAGTTATTATAACAATTCGACTACCAAAACGAATTCTGACCAAGAAAAATTGTAACTGTGACAAAAATAGTAAATTGTACTTTTTTTTAGGTATGGCCGCAGCCAGTATTTCTGAGATTAATGACAACACCGAAGACCTGGAAGATTCACTCGAGCCGGTGAACCGTGACGATGAACTACCGACCGAAGTCCCGGAGCCCGCTTCAAGAACGGAACAGAAAAAGACTAGCCAACGACGGCCGGCGACGAACGGCGGTTGGACTAGAACGGAGTCTACCAGCAGCTCGGACGATTCGGCAAGCGACACTGAAATCTATCAGGTCAAGCCGACCCGTTCGGGTCGAAAGCCAAAAGTTCGAAAACTTCAAGCCCCGACGATCAACACCCTGGACAACTTGTTCTCCGATCCGGAGCAAGAAGTCGAAGAATCCCCGAGTCTCAATGACCCATCGGCGGAGCTGGACGAAGAACGCGTTACGGCGGAAGCTTGCGAAGATCAGGAAATGGCGGACGCGGAAACGATCGGCATTGGGAACACAGAACTCGTGGGGAAATCCCAAAGCGTTCATTCTTTGGCTGGAATTTCTCAGGTGGAACCGGGTTCTCTGGTGATCGTTTCTCGCGAGTCCGCCGAGGATCCTGGCGAGACGGTGTTGCAGGTGTACATGGTGAGCTCCGACATCGACGAAGGCAGTGGCAATGGTCTGAAGCGAAATATGACTCCGGTCATTCTGACCCCCGAGCTGTTGAACACAGTGACTGCCGGAATCACCAAAGTTTCACCCATAGACGTTAACACGGAACAATGATGAACCATAGATCCTGTAAGCTAGCTTTTATTATTTATAACTCTGTTGTTTCTTTTTTTTTTAATAAACTTTCGAAGCCATGTCTGCGTTTCCGATCGTCGAATAGAATTCAGAGTCGATCTCTCTGATAGCTAAACGTAGTTAAGACGTACTGTGCTCTTTAACGTACGAAAAAGGAAAGACTCGTGCGTTGTTACCTGCATTATACGAGACTTTATAGCACTAAGCAACAATCATTTATTGAGTTTCAGGTAGTTTGACAAGTTTGCCGAAATTTTTTGAAAAATGACGATATATTAATGTAATAATTCGAATCAATAATTTACAAGTATTTTCTATGCACTATGAGTCGGCGGATTGGTGCCGATAGCCCAGAAGTTCTTGATAGTCTTGCCGATACCGGGACCGCTGTAGATGAGGGCGAGTAAACCGACGAAAGTAAGGGCGGAGAATAGATAGAGCGTCATCAACGCTACCTTCGGTAGGATATTTCCGATGACGCTAGGGCGGGCGTAATCGACTACTACTGCCTCGAGTCCCCTGAGGAAGAAAATTAATTAAAAAAATCACCGAATCTCAATGGACAGTTTGTTGATCCACACTTACCAATGCGCGTGCACGACGACGAGCGTCGCGAACAGACCATCGACTATTGGATTCTGCAGAATTACAACGGCGGGTAACAGGGCAATGAATGCCGCGGAAACGACACGCTCGACTTGCCACAAGCGCACATGATCTCCCGAACTCATCGACCGACTCTGCAGCACAGAAGCAGCTGGTAACTGGGTGAGTACCTAAAGAGAGTATAAAAAAATGCATTTTAGTGAAAAGCTGAGTCTGTATGGAAATAACTCCTTAAGGCAATGTAACACCGACTCAGTAGGTAACAACAACTGCAATCCATTTTGTTCTTTGAATAAACTGCAGAGATAAGAATTACTGAACTGACCTTGCTCGACTGCTGATGAATTGCTCTCGAATGAAGGCTTGAGGCAAACTGAAAACTGGCAGGTGACAGGGCAGCTGCATTGATCTTTCCGATCGTGCCGCAATTATATGTCGACAAGAAACGATCATTTTTGGGGACGAATCCTGAAAATTGAAGTATAAAAATAAATCTTACCGATGGATTAAATTGTCAAATTTTTCTTCTTGTTCAGTCTGGATGAGAAAAATCTTTATAAAAAAAAAGTAAGCAAAAGTACACTCGAAATCCCCGTAAGCAAACAATATCGGGGTGTAGTCCGAACTAACTCCAAAATATTCGCATAACTGACGTAAATTTGGAAGAAAAAGAATAAAATTAGATAACAGCCAATTTCGAATTTCCAAACTCACTGGATAGTCCCGAAACGCCTCGGGCGAGTCGACACAGGGTCAAATTGGCCATTCTTCCGAAGATATTGTCCTTTCGTGAATTTTCCTGAAAACGATAAATCACAGATGTAGAGATAGGCGGAAGATGTTTCGATCTCTACTTACTAGGCCTTTTGCAGGTTATGTGACTGAGCAGACGACGTCTACGGCGAATATTCAAGAAGCGACCAATCCCGAAGTTCTTGGCTTCGCGCATCGACCAATTAAATAGCAGAACTCATATTGGCAAGCGCCTACGTCGAACGCGATTGGCCGTCACTCATTTAACCAGTTTGTAGAAAATTCCAAAGAAAACTTATCCTAACCTAACATTAAACAAAAAGTAGGGTGTTAGAGAAAAGGGATAAAAATAACATTTACCGGGTATGGCGGAACTGCGTTACCACTATTTTCTTCTCTCTCTATGTACAATTATTATCGTTTGCGACTCAATATTCCAAATTACGAGGACATGACAATTTTTTATTATTGTGAACACAATGTCAAAGAGACAAGTGATATTATGTAAAGGTATAGTCGAGTCCAACGATACTCACAACGAGTACATAGATATTTTTCAAGCTAACGGATTTACGTGCGAACATTTGCCGACCTTGCGCTTCGAATTTGTTAATCTTCAACGTCTGAAGGATCGTCTTCTCTTGCCAAAATTGTACAGTGGTAAGTGGTCTGTTTCATACTTAATCCATTTCTTTTGCTGGCTACATTCGAGGTGAATTCCAAAAACATTCGATACACTTCCGGTTTGAAAATATGATTTTTTCGACCAGAAGTGACGTCACGTCGGGAATATGTCACTTCCGCTTTGAAAATTTCATTTTCGACCGGAAGTGATGTCACACCGGAAAAACGTCACGGACGATTTAAAAATCTAATTTTTCGACCGGAAGTGACATAGCGAGATTTAAAAAAAATTTCGGCGTGACGTCGCTTCCGGTAGAAAGGTGATATTTCCGAACCGTAAGTTACATTATAGGAAATGTTTATTAATATTTCTATGGCATTATCTCGAATGCAGCTAGTGTGAAATGAAGATAACTTGAGGCGCTCCGACAGAATTTATTTTACTGACTGAGCAGCCACGAGCGCGAGAAAGCCAAATACAATTTTCGAAATAATCCCATTATTATTATTATTGTAGGTATAGTCCTGACGAGTCGACGAGCAGTAGAAGCTATCAGTGTGGCGCTTGCGGAAACAGAAAATTGTTTACCCGAGGAGTGGAACAATTTACCGGTGTACTGTGTGGGACCGTCGACCGCGTCTCTGGTTGAGAGTACGCTAAAATTGAAAGGCTGTTTGGGCTCAGAGTGCGGCAATGCCACAGAATTGTCGAATTACATAGTAGACAAAAATTCCGAAGATAAAAGACCGCTGTTGTATCCTTGCAGCTCGATAGCGCGAGACACGATAGCAAGAATTTTGGGAATGAATGAGATTGGTATAGAAAAAATTGAAGTTTACGACACATTGCCAATCGAGACACTGGGAAGCGATTTGGATCGCGTCATAGGCGAGACCGCAAAGATATTTGTCTTCTTCAGTCCATCGGCAGTTGAATATACACTGAACGCTTTGCGGCAGAGGGACGATCTTTTGGAGAAAATTGAAGCTGTGGCCATCGGACCCGCGACTGCCGAAGCTATAGCTAAAGCTGGATTAATTGTTCGTGCCGTTTCGAGCAAACCCGAGCCAAAGTCGCTGTTCGAAGCAATTCAGTCCGCAGAATTGTAAAAAGTTTACGTAGTAAAAAGAAAATTCCGAGTTAATGTTTTAAATGTTTCATTTAATTTCTTTTCACGAGTCCTGGGACGGAAGCGGAAAGCTGCGATTGCATTGAATCACATACTCGGTATTCCGAATATGGATGATCTTTTTTTTCTACAATGCAATACACAACAATTATAGAGCTTAATGTGGCCGACAATAAACTTGCCTTACGATAATAATATTAACTTTCTTAATGTTTGGGCATTCTTTGATGTCTCTAAGACATCTAAAAACACCTTTGATAACATAATTGATTATATCTTTTTCGTAGGCTTCGATTTGATCATGCGACTTATATTATCTAATCTAATAAGAGACACTTTTTGATAAGGCATTTTCGGTGAATGCTTTTCCATAGCTATAATAAAGCAGACCTGGGCAAATCCCATAAGTTCTTAAAGTACGTATTGAAGTAGCAAGTACTTGAAGTGCCGAGCACTTCAGTATTGACGTATCGAGTACTGACGGAATTTATTAGCTCGAGTTCTAAATACTGGGCACAAACTGAGTACTTGATACTTCATTCAAAACATACTTCAAGTACTTACTGTATTTGCCCAGCTCCGTAATAAACATTCCTCTTTCTTTTCTTCTTCAATCAGTCACGAGTATTTGAAGAATCAGTGTAGAGTATAGTGTGCTGAGACGCGACGTAATATCATTACAAGCTTAATATTAAATCTACAGCGATCTTAATATCTATTGCGATTGACGACGTTTCCCATCAGGCAAGACATGTCAGCGCCGACGATTCTTGATTGATTTGCGTAATAGGGCTGAGAAACAGTACCGCCGTTGCTGTACTTCATTTGGATCGCCGTTTCGTAATCCGGCGCGGGCCTGTAAGACGGAAGAAGTGCCCGAAGATTGTTTACTTCCGTCGAAGAAACCGAGGGAACTGGTGGATACGGTGACGTTGAGAGATCGTTGTAGCTTGTCCAACGCATATGATCCTCGGCTATGCGATTGTCCAAACTGACGGAGGCCGTTTGCTCGCTTGAGTCAGCCGTGTCGTCGTTCTGAAATTTTTGTTTTAATTTTATTAACACCGGATAAGTTACTCTGGACTCTTCACGTTCGAGAAACCCTTTGCCTCCCGTCAGCAACAACAACATAATTGTTTTTCTGTAGTATAAAAAAAAATGGATTCTAAGGCGCAACGGTGTTTTTTCAATTCGAACGGTTTGAAGGTCGACATTGAGTAATCTCCTACATGAAGCATTAATAACACGAAGACTCACGAAATAACTCGTCAAACGTTCGGATGGTCGAGCCTCTTGATGCTGCATGTAAAATGTATGCTGGGCTATGCACAAACGCCACATGTACTTAGCGCTTCGTGAATCGGTGAACAAAAATTGTTTTGCATCCTCGAGCTCCGACTGGCATTCTATTTTGAAAGCTTTTTTATGATTTATCACGTTGCTGATGTCCTTCCATCTACAAACAAGAGAAAACGTTGTACGTTTAGTACATTTTCTCCGAAAATTAAGATAGGCGGCACTTCTGCGGTTCATTATTACGCGTCCCAGTGCGTTTGGAATATCAAGTTAAAAACGATTACCTGTAGAACTGTGTCGCTTGAGTCGTCGTGTGTTCGACCATTATTCCGTTTATCGACACACCCAGAACAACTTCGTTATTGCTATTATCCTGAAACGACAAGAAGGTAAGAGGTGTTTTACATTTTGTGTTACCGATCGAGCCTGTTTAATATCATCTCAATCGACAGCGCACCTTCGCGGTTAACGTTTCGTGTCCGTATCCGTCCAATTGAACGGCAATGGAAATGTATAATTCCTCGGCCATAGCTTGAGTAACGCCGGTCAAAGTTTTGTACTGACACAGCGTAGAGGTCAGAAGGGCCGCGCTACCACCAGGCTCAGCTTGCACAACGTTCTGTTGAATTGAAAAAAAAGAATATTATTTTCGCTAAGTCGATAAGTTTTTTTTAGAAGATAACAAAGTTAATTTCAAGGTATCTCAAACAATTATATACTTTTGGAAAAAACGTGTATTGATGGAGGCACTCGGGGGCATGCCTCTCTACGTCATAGTTACCAAATTCAGCTTGCATCCAATAGCTAGCTAAAAGTATAGCTTGCCGAGTGTCGCAATGCGTTCTTCCCTCTAGTACATCACTCTTCAATTGAAGATAATAGTGATACCTGTAAAGCAGTAAGCACCGATGATAATTTTAAAGTAATTGAGCTGTCCTAACGCTATACGACGATACGTGTTTTATTCAAAATGTTAAATTTCCATTTTTTTTCTTCTAATTGTCCAGTAGCAATAATGGGCATACCTAGTCATTTCATCGTGCACGAGCTGCACGTCGGTAATGTAGAACATTACTCTGAAGTAGAGATTGAAGTTTTTGGCAGACTTCTCCAACTGTCTCTTCAGCGGTTTGTCCATATCGATCCATCGAAAAGTGGGCTCGCCATGACGACAGATGTATCTCAGTCCGAAGAACTCTGGCTGTCCCAAGCCGAGTCTCTGAGTGACGTTTGTCAAACATTCTTGACCAAAGCTGTCGATGTCCAAAGTACACTCTATCGAAGTTTGATCCAGCAGCTCGACACAGATGACGTACTGGTTCTTAGATACGACATTGTACTGCCGACTCTTCTTCAGATGAAACTTGAACGGCATACTTGCGCTGACGACGAGCCTGAAGATAATCGTAACGCATTCAAATTTTTTTTTTTTTTTACATATCTTGCACAGTCGTCGTCAACAAACAATTGAGAGGTCTTCACGGAACTTCAATTTTAATGAAAAAAAAAATTGTGATTTTGGAGTAAAAATACTTACCGAACCTTAGATGACACATGTACTATTATTGACGGAACATTTTTCCGACGCTAAAACTATTAACCTCACTTGATCACCGAAAAATCTACACTGGCATAGGATTTAGACAAATTTCAGTGTTGCGGCATACTGAGGCGCGTACAGTGGACTGTAAACATGAAACTCAATGTTCGTTGCTAGCTACGCGACGTTTTCATTGGCGGAGATAACGCATCGTATAAAACTTGTCCGGTATCGGACGACGTTTTCGTGGTCGAAGACGTCTTCCCCTTATTGGCTAAGACCCCTTAAGGCCGTCATAATCCAAACATGTTGATAGAGATTAAGGGTTTTCACTGGTGGCACTGCGTGCGCAGAGTCCAATTTTTTTCCGTCAAGAGCCTAACGAGAGAACTGCACACTCCGTGTGCAGTTTCGTATGCTAAAACTCGCAATCGGTCACGAAATCTTATCACACGAAAACTATAATATCTTCAAAACAATAATGCAACAATATTGGGGCGCTGTTACTAGTTTTTGACAGATAAATACCCTAGAGAACAGTTTCTCTCGAGATGCCGCTGTACGCGAGCCCGCCACTGCTGCCAACCAAAAATCGCACCGCTGCGTCCACGGTCGTAGCCGAGTTGGAGGCGACACACACAATCAGAGTGAAGCTGTACGTTGAACTGTGAACAAGAACGAAGATAACACATTTCCAATCTTGTTATTACATTCTCAACAAAAAAAAAAAAACAAAAGAATTTCATCACACCGAACTCCATCCTTCTACGATACGTTCTTCGAACTGGATCAACAAAAGAAAAATAAGACTTCCAATTTTGAGCTCCAAAAAATATCCTGTATCTTCGTGTCCCGTCCGTCCCGAAAAAAATCCCTCCGAGCCCTATGTAACACTGTCTAATTGTAAATAGAGTGTTCGTCCGTGATACGTGTAAGTGTTCGAAAATTCGTCTGTAAAATCGAAATATCGTGAATTTTATAAAAGTATAAGGGCTTTCGATAAAAGTCGAGTGAAAGCAGCAGCAAGTGGTCAACGAGTCTCGTCCCGTTCGCTGCGAGGCGACGCAGGCTCGAGAGCCCGATAGCCCTAGCGACATGGCAAGCGGTTCGTGTCAGTGTAAAGATTTCGACGTTCCTAACGTCTTTAGAGCTCTTAAACAATGATTAATCATCGTAAATACGGCGGAGGATCGACTTAAAAAAAGTTAGCGTCGACAGTTTTTGAGGGACATATTTTGTGATTTTTTTTTTCGAGTAATATATATATATACATATATATATATACCTATATATATATTAACAACGGACTATACGAGTGAAAACAAAGCGTGGGTGTAACACCGATGCGAAGTTCTACAGTGTGAAGGCGCGCGCGGGTGTGCTCTCTACCATCTTTGTCTCGCACGCGCACACTCCTCTCTCACTGCGTTCTTATCCGTACTGTATAGTTTTCCCGTGTTCTTCGGTGGTTCTTTTTTTTTTCTTTTTTTTCTTTTCTTCGCTCCTAGCGTGTCAACGCTTTCGACTAGTGGGGAGCAGCAGCGCGCGTAAGCTTTTGCATAACAAGGCAAATTCGATTAATACAACGTACTGCGAAGCTTTACGAGAGACGGGCGAGTGTGTGAAACAAAAAATTTCGCCGAGCCAGAAAATTGTTTACTTTTTGGTGAATTATTTTTTGGCTGCAGGGGGGAGGGGATTTTTGTGTATGTGGCCCGGCCACGAGGTTCCTGAGACAAAAGTGTTTTTTTTTTTACTTTGTTTTTACATTTTCGGGTGAGTGAGCTTCCGCGAATCGAAAGTGGGTCCTGCTTCGTGTCTTCACTGTCTCAGCAAAATTGGGTCTAACGGCGACCCCACGATGGTGATACGGTAATGTGGATATCTTTGACTTTTTTTCGTTGTTGTTTCTTACGTATATTTAAATTTTGTTTTATTTAATTTAATATTGTTTGCGACGAGTTTTGTACATAGAAACCTTAAGGATTTCTTTTTTAAATCGTTGAGAACAGAACTTCTTTGCACTGTTACTCCTTTATCGACTTTTTTTTCTTTGGGCTCATTATATGGCTTAGCCCCGATATATTATGTTACACGTAGGCTGCTTACGCTGATGCGACAGAACGAGCGACTCGACACGGGTGCGAGAAAGATGGATACAATTGTCAGGAGCATTTCGTTCTTTTTTTCGCGTCACCTCTCGCGAACTTCAGAACTGTGTCCTATGTATGCCATGTAGAGTTGCTTCTTATTTAATTGTACTATTTCTATGTGTACTTATGTATTTATTTGTATCTATATTATTATTGTATATCGTATTTTGTTTATTGAGTTTATAAATTGTGTATCAGCTGTAATTGAGTGCCGCATTGATAATTGATCAAACCCTGTCCCAATCATTGACCTCTCATCCCGTGTCTCTATTTTTGACCCGTTTGTCTGTATCATTGATCCACTTAATCACGACTCAGGCGGAGATAGAACGACAAATAAATGCACTTTGAATAATCCGGGTCGGTAAGATGTTGTCGGAGATTCGACAATATCAGAGCCTTAAGGCGATAAGAATTAGACTCAGTCGGTAACGAAAACTGTAATCAATTTTTCTCAATGGTCTTCGATATTTTCGGCTGAAGGCGAGTTATTAGTGTCTTCATCTTACTATTTAACGGCGACGATTAATTTCTTTTTCCTCGCGAAAGTTATGAAACCTTGAAAAAATGGATTACAGCTTTCGTTACCGACCGAGTTTACGGCGTGTGAGGGAAAGGAGGTTTCACATCGGCTTAACTCATTCGCTGCTACAAAGTTAACATTCGTCACTGATTCTTCACTACCTTTAAGGGGATGGTCTTATTGATCGATGTCATATTTCATTAACCTTTTTTTTAGATCCGACGGTGGCAGCAACGACAGCCCTCTACTAGTAGCAGAGGGTGGGACAGTGGGTCAGCCTCACAGTCCGCATACAAAACAGACCCACAATCACTCTCATGCAAATCCCCACGGAGCTCACAGTCACAATCACGAGAAACCCAAGCAGCTTACCAAGTACGGAGAATTGGTGATTCTCGGGTAAGAAAAAACAAAAATTCCATTCCGCCAATGCCAAATTTATCTGTAGCAAAGTAATTTTGCGATAAGAATTCCGCTGACGATTACCGTTTTTCCTCGCCATTGGAATAATTGCTGTTTGCTGAGTGGAAGTCATTTTTTGTTTGTTTGTTTTTTTGCATATTTTAGTTACAATGGATTCCTCCCACCGGGAGATCGGGGGAGACGTCGAAGTAAATTTGTACTTGTGAAAAGGCCAGCGCCTAACGGAGTTAAACGAAGTAAACATTACGTCGTTAAGACTCCCCACAGCTCCCAGGCTATATTGAATACACAGCAGCACTCGATCTCTTACACGCTATCGCGCACTCAGGCGGTTATCGTTGAATACACAGAAGATGAAGATACTGACATGTTTCAAGTAAGTTTGCAGTTTATTAAAAATTAATAAATACGAGAATAAGTTTATACTCGAAAATAATCGATGTCTTCAATTTTGGCTGTCGAAATCGATATTTTCGATATTTGGGGAGTCGTAGAGATTCGCGTAAGGTCGTTAAACCCGTAAAAAAAGTAGAACTTGCAGAACTCTGATTTATCGACGATGTATCAGACTCCTATCGTAAAACAGGGATCTGTTGGTGAAAATTCGCTTTTTATATGATTCCACGGTGCGGCTGGTGAAAAAAAAACTGACCTACAGAATATAAAAACAAAGCCCGCTTACTTTATTTTTAGGCAATATCGTAAAGGCGCCCATTAGGTTGCGAAAACTGTAATCCTAATGTCGCAACCGTGATTAATTTGGCGGATAAAATACAATTTTTTTTCCCAGATTGGTCGGTCGTCGGAATCTCCGATTGATTTCGTAGTCATGGACACATGCCCGGGTGGTAGCGATGCCGGTCCAGCGAGCGAGAGCCGCGTTGCGCAAAGCACTATCAGCAGGTTCGCTTGCAGAATTTTGACCGACCGATCGGATCCGAGAATCGCAAGAATATACGCCGCCGGATTCGACAGCTCGAGAAATATTTTTTTAGGGGTAAGTATCTTTAATTTAAAGATCAGGCGAACATAATTTTTTTAACTCGAAGCTCCCCATTCAATCGTTTATACACGATCAACTAAAATTTATTAAGTTTTTCAATATCAAACGCATAATTCGATTCAACCACTCTTTTCTCGAATTGAGAATAACTGGTCTTGTTGCCGAAAAAAAAATGACACTAATCGTATAAATTTTCCGTCAGGAGAAAGCGACGAAATGGCAAGAGAACCACGAGATAGACGGACTGACAACGAACGGTGTTTTGATAATGCATCCCCGCGGTCAATTCTGCGGTGGCGAGGCTCAATGCGGCTTCTGGCGCGAGGTCAGCGTCGGCGGTGGCGTTTTTTCACTGAGAGAAAGTCGAAGTGCTCAACAGAAGGGAAACGTTGTCGACGACGAGGATAACATTCTGCAAGACGGAACTCTCATCGATCTGTGCGGAGCGACGTTGCTCTGGAGATCGGCGGAAGGTCTATCCAAATCTCCGGTAAATCTCAATTTAGTTACAAAAAAAAATTCAAGTTTTTCGCCTTATTTAATCTTTTCGTTTGTTTTTTTTTTAGACAAAACACGATTTGGAGGAACTGGTGGACGCGATAAACGCCGGACGACCGCAGTGCCCGGTTGGCTTGAACACGTTAGTCATACCTCGCAAAGCGGCGGCGGATTCGGCCCAGCAGCAACCGTACGTATATCTGAGATGTGGCCACGTGCAAGGACATCACGATTGGGGCCAAGAGAAGGACAAAGCAACGAGACGATGTCCCATGTGCCTCAATGCGGGACCGATCGTAAAACTCTGCATGGGTATCGAACCGGCGTTCTACGTCGACAGCGGTCCGCCGACTTATGCCTTCAGCCCTTGTGGCCACATGGCGACTGAGAAAACTGTGAAGTAGGAACAAGATCATTTTTATCGATAAAAAATCTCTTCGTATAGGAGGAGTCCTCTGACTATAACATTTTTTATTTTTCATCTCAGATACTGGGAAAAAGTGGCCATACCTCATGGAACCAATGGATACATTGCTATATGTCCGTTCTGTGCAGTACCCCTGGAAGGTTCTCCCGGATACGTAAAACTTATCTTCCAAGATAACGTAGACTAAAAAAAAAGTCACCGAAGACATTGTTTAACACCGAAGCGAAACAGTGTGTGTGTGTGTATCCAAGCAAATTTAGTAAAATTATTCTCGTCGAACGTAATAACATTGAAAGAAAAGTATATAGTTATAACGCAGAACGAAAAATCGAGGCTTGAGAATAGTTTGGAAAAAAAAATGATCGAAAACGATAAAAAAAAGAAATTGAATTATCCGATCGATGAATCTTCCTCTCTATTTTGCAGGCGCAGCTAAGGCCGGGCCGTGCGTATATCTACGAATGGGGTGCGTCAAGCACTTGAGTGAATTGTACCAAAAAAAACAACATACAAACAAAAAAAAAGAATACAAAAATTTAATATTATTATTATGTGAAAACGAATTCGGAGGGGAGGGGAGAGGCGTACCGATGATCGCCTTTTTACCGTTCCCACGTAACAGATGATATAATTCAAGTAAAAGACTGCTTAAAGTATTGTGCGTGGAGGACAAAAAAAAACTTGATGTCAGTCAACAGTGACGTCATTTTTTTAAGGACAATTTTATCACCTACAGCACTGCATTCTATAAAAGGAAATATTAATAATAATAATAACGAGATCGTTCAGTACCGCGAATTTTGTGAAAAAAAAGGATCAAAAGGAAAAAAAAACATTTTTTAACAGATAGATTATATTTAGTGAAAAAAAATCTCGGTACTCTCTATAAACAAACGATATGGAATAAATGCGTATAGTGATTATACATCATGTTTTATGTAACGATATGTAAAAGAATAAATCTTTCATTGAAACTGGCGCGAAAAACTTTCAACTCTCGATATTAGCTGAAAGCTTTTGGAATCATTCTACAGCTTCGAGATTCTCAAAATGAGATTGCACGAATTACGGCCCTCAAAATCTCTGAAATGTTCATATTAAATTTGCAGACGTACTACTTTTTTTTTTTACTTTCGCATCAAATGAAGAGGTCACGAGAGCTGACTTCCGATTGGCTCCCGCACGATCTTTAAGGCAGTCTTCGAAACACTCATTGGTCGATTGATATCGAATAACAGACTGTGATTGGTTATGGACCTCGCCAACTTTCCGTGCACTCGGAATAACGATAAATAACTAGATTTTTCCCCTAGATTGCCGTATTTGCGCAGTGCGTAGTGCAGAGTGATATTATCTGCCGGTGTTTATAGTTCATTTTTTGGTTAGCTACAAGGTCCTGTAAATAAATTTAATCGCAGTTTCGATTACGAAAAACTTGGTTGAATTTGTCGGCACAGCAATATATACATCATGTCCGCTCAAGACACTGCCGACTTCACATACGCCGCAAATCAGCGTAATGTAAGTTTTATTTTTCACTGAAATTCGGGTTGGATGCCGATTACTATTTGTGAAATTTTAATAATCGAGTGATTGCCCATATTTGCTTAATACCGGCGAAAATAGATTTTTAATTTTATTTTCAATGGCCATGGTCCCTTGATTAGATGTGTTTTTTATTTTAGAAAATAAGTTTGACTGCCGAGGAGCTGAAAGTTCTCAAGGAATGCAACTCGGAAGGTTTTACCAAGCGAGGTATGCCCAGCAGCATTGCCCTTGCTGGCTGTACCTTCTACGCACTGAAGAAAGGATTCCTAAAGCAGCATCCAAAATATGGTGTGCTGCCAGCTGTAGGAGTTGCGGCTGTAATGGGATGTGTTGGAGGATCGCTTTCGTACAAATCAATCTGCATTGAGCGAGTCCTGGCCCTTCCCAATGGCACTTTGAGACAGCAGCTTGAAGCTATGCAGGGAATCAAACGGGACAGGTATTATATGCAAAATATCATTGAAAAAAAAAAAAAAAGTCCAAAAACATCTAATATAAATTTTTTGTTTCAAGTTCCAGGCCATTGGATTTCGTGCCAGAAAAATTTGAACTGGATGTTCAACGTCCGATGGTGTCAGGCTCGCAAATGGACTTTTATCAGTCCAGCAACAACTTTGATGGATTCACAGGAGTCAATACTGATGGTGATTAATTTGTCTTAAAAAAAAAGAAATTCTCTTCTCATTTTTAGTTTTGGAAATCAAATTATTATTATTATTACTTTTCAGGCGACCAACCTTCGAATTACGATACTGTGAAGCCTCTTCCCACATACAGTCCTGGCATCCATACTTACGACGAACTTAGGCAAAAAAATCGCGACGACTACATGCGAACCCAGTCGTCAAGGTGAATTGCTAAATGAATTAGCAGATAAAGTGTGCCATGCATTTTACCGCCGCTCGGTTACCGATTGAGTCTCGCTATTTTTGTTGTCAGACAATATATCCCACCGCCAAGATCAACTCCACCGCAGGAACAAGGCTACGCGCCGACCTCTGGGCTCTCGGGCCCGGTATTCGAAGATACTCGTCCTTTCGACAGAGACAGAGTGCCACAGTATCACCTAGATTAGAATTGAAAGGCTCAATGTAATTATTTTGTATTTAATTGTGTATGATATTTTTTTCGTTGGCCGTATATATATATATATATATATTAGGAGCTTTATTTCAACAATGAAAGATCCAAAAATCGTGATCTTATCGTCCAAATATTTTCTTTTGCCACCTCGCGCTTCCAATCAACGGGCGATAAGTCTGCTCGGCAGTGAGCCTCAGTAATTCACTAAGTCCGCGGAGGGACGCTTTACAATGTACTAAAATATCACACATACGAATTTTATACATTTGGTTGATTGATAAATTCGACGATCATGTCCAAAAATTCTGCCGGTTTGTCAGACTGGACCCAGTGTCCCGCTCCAGCGATGTAGCGAAATTCCGCACGGGGAAACAAGGTCTTTATCGTAGGGTGATCTTCTTTTCTTATATAATCGCTTTTTTCGCCGCCAATGAACAGTGTAGGACCGTCGAAAGTTTTCGACTCGGATTTGGGAAACTTTGCTATTTGATGAGCAAAATTTTCCGCGAGAACCGGAAGGTTCACTCGCCACTTACATTTACCTGGTTCATATTCCACAAGGTTCATCAACAAGAACTGGAAGATGGATAATCAAAGTTAGCAATTTTTCCCCTCCTCCATTCCCCAAGTCCTAAGCTACTTGAAGTACTGGCACACTTCAATTCCTGGGATAATGGAAGTATTTGCCCAGCTCAACTCTGCATAAACTGAAGCTACATGTGGGACAACAGTCATACCTGCCGAAGGCTATCTGATTGAATTTTCGTCGCTAATTGTTGATCGACGAGCTTGCGGCTTACAGACAGGGGTTCTCCAGTCTTTATATCAACTGAGAGCATCGCGTCGAATATATGACCCATTGCCGACAGACTGTCGCTAGTTCGCACCGGCGACATATCGACGACCACCAATTTTTCAACCAGTTGAGGATAATACAAAGCTAAACACATCATTGCCGCACCGCCCATGCTGTGTCCGACTGCTATCGTTTTGTCTAGGTCATGACTTTCCATGAGACTAACAACATCACTCGCCATGTCGGCGTAAGTCATCTCGGGCGAATGAGGTGAATCTCCGTGATTTCTCGCATCTACAGCTATTATCTGAAATTAATGATCTTCAAAATTGTAGACCAAACTAGAGCTGTAACTGTACATGCATCTACAAGCTATGCTCGTAATAGGAAGTAAATGATAACATAGCAGCGAAGACGAAGTGACGAGAAAATACATAACCTTGCGTTTCGTTCTCTGCTGCATTGCTTTAGCGAGATTATTCCAGTTTGTCTTGGATCCCAACAAACCGTGCATGATAACCACCGGAGCTGCGTCACTAGCTCCGGGAGACGATGCTTCTGTCGACTCGTACGAGGCATAAGCCAAATTTACCGGAGATCTACTGAAATTAATGCTTCGATAACCTTCAAAAATGCATAGGTTAATACCACAAAAAAAAACGTTTTCCAGAATATAATTCGCCAATCTTTCATCGTTATGAAATTTTGTTGAAACTTGTAGTGCACAAAAAAAAAACTTGATTTTTCCGGATCTTTAGCAACTTACCAAGAGCAAGTATAGCTCACTCTTCTCTGAATAATTCGATTGATCCCAACGAGAGTTTTCGCGGGCGATTCGGCTATTCTTAACCTGCATAAACTATTTACAAAAGCCATAGTGGCGTCGAAGAAAAAGTGACGATTAACGAGCCCTGATTTTTGGCACAAAAACAAAGATATATGATTGACAATGTTCTGGGTGCACGTGTACTATGTACTTTTGGTTCGTCGAAATAGCCCGCCATCTACCTATTTGCTGTGTCGGACTTAGCAACTTTTGATTCGATAGTTTTTCGCACTCCTGTGAAATACTTTCTCCGTAAGATAATGGTTCAGATTTATGATTAATTTGATAATCATTGGGTAGAGAACCTTGTGAATGCAGATTTAAAGAATATTTCTTTTCACATGATATTCTGCCTAACAGTGTTTCGTAAATGCGGTAAACATTGCACGGACGAAGAATATGGATCAAGGCATAATCCTACGTTTAAAAAGCGACATTTGATTTTCTTGGTTCTTCCCTGACTCTCGCATACTTGGTGGCTTATCTCTCATTTCAGGCATCGTAAGTTTTAATCGAAAAAACTTTCGAAAGGTGAGATTCTGACGGTGGTTGTACACTTGCAACGAGGTATGTTATTTTTACGTTAGATACATTTGCGACAAGGCTGTTTCCTACGTTAGAAGATTCGTATCGAGATGAACTTGTCTCTATACGTCACAGATGTATATTCCGTAGCTCTCTTTCCTCTTGGACTTCCATTTTTTCGAATGAACACCCTTCGGGAGTCTTACTGGTTTCCTTCATTTCTTAATAATCAGTCGCTTTCGGCATTGAGACAATAAGATCCGTTGTCTTTATAATAAAAATTTAAAAAATGAAAACTTGGAGAGATCTGCCTTCGACGATGGTTCGGGCAGCATTAAAGCGACAGCACTGACGACCCCCTTTTATAGCCAGAAGCGGCCCAACCGCCGAACCAATCACGCGCGCGGAAGCCGTGGAGTGCATGCTGCCTCGTGATTGGCGCGCCGGTGGGATCTAACTGCTTGAGCGTGAATGCTTCATCGAGTGTCTGTATAGATTAATAATCTCGTCACATCAAGTGTTATTTATCCGATGTATATTATGTATTTAATTACAACAATGCCTCCTCGCAAGTACGACGAAGCAAATATCTTATCTGCTTTGTCGGACTTGCACGAATATAACAAGTATTTTACTCCCAACCCAATATTTTCCGTTTACCCTTACCATTTTTTTCACCAAAATTTTGTTTTCCAAGAAAATGTTTCAGAATTTGTTCTATAATGCAAGTTGGGAAATATGCCACGTAAAAACAATGGCGGACTTTAAAAACGCTTAGAAATGCCCAAGTTTCGTTACCGAATAATTAACAGAACGTATAAACAATGGTATAATATTAATAATATATCAATTATTATATTAATATTATACCAGATTACTATGTTCACAGTTGGTATAAATATACCCACGGTGAGTAGGGCTGTAGTCTGGTATGATAAGTGTAGATTCCTAGGCGCAGTTGCGTTACTTTTGTAAAAATGGGAAAGTAACGTAGATTCCGCTTAATGAGGAGTTATATTAAAATATCAGCGTGGCGTTAGGACAAATACGATAACTCACGTGAGCTTTGCGTCCCTTTAATTTTTACGCAAAAGTAACGTTTGCGTTATTGTAGCGTTTATTTTTCTCTCAAAACCTGTTAAATCTTGTTTTCATGTACTTCTGCGGTATGGGTTCTGCTGCATCTGATTGGGTGACAAAATTTGGACTTCTGTAGAATCACTTACCGAGTTAAATGCTCCGATATCGTTGAGATTTCGACTCGCAGTGAAAAGCGGCTTTGGATAGAGGTGACGATAAAAGAACGAACGTGGCGTTTCTCGTTTCGTCTGACGTTTTACGAGTCCAAAAACTCGTAGCCATACGGTGTATAGGAGTTTTGGAGTAGTTCCGAGGAGCACTTATCGAGTGAAAGAAAAAAAAATAACTCGACAACATCAAAAGATCGCGAAAAAGAATAGTTGATTGTAGAAGTAGATAAATCTAGTCGGATATCGTTGGGTACATTTTTCTTCCGGTAAAAAGCGCCGTGGTTTAACGAAGCAACTTTCTAACCTAATCTTGTATTTTTCTCATTGAAAAAAAAATGGCAACATTTGCCCTGCCGTTATTATTGTTGTTGAGCTGTTATTATGAAGCGAACGCGTATTTCATTACGGTCGACGCACATGCCGAAGAGTGTTTTTTCGACAAAGTCGAAGCTGGAACAAAAATGGGCAAGTTTTTTCACACTTTTCCCGCATCGTTTGACCCCCGCCGATCCCGTCGCGGCTTCCTAAAACCCGCCATCGTCATCAAATTTTTATTGCCAAAAGAAACCTTTTTGAGGGCACAAAATTCTCTCCAGAGAATTTTGCACGTGTTGCTACAATTTTTGATAAATCGTAGACAAATGATTCATTTTTTTTTAATCTAAGAATTGTAACCCATTTTTTAATTCAAATTATAATTCTAAAAAGACAAATTGATCAAACAATCTAAATTTTCATGTATTTGATACATAATCAAAATTTATGCATTGCAGGTCTGACCTTCGAAATAGCCGAAGGAGGTTTCTTGGACATAGATGTGAGGATAGAAGGACCGGAAGGTAAAGTGCGTCACCAAGGTGAACAAGAGGGCAACGGCAAGTACACGTTTGTTGCTGACGTGTCAGGAAAATACACTTACTGCTTTGGCAACCAAAAGAGCACTCTGACTCCCAAAGTCGTCATGTTTAACATGGACATCGGTGAGCCTCCTAAGAAAGCGGGAGAGCATGCTTCTGAGAGCCAGGATGGCGACGCAGCCAATCATGGAAAACTGGATGACATGATCAAAGACTTGAGCACCAGCTTGTGGAGTGTCAAAAACGAGCAGGAATACATGCAGGCAAGTCAGCCAAGCTCAGACTTTGCTTCCTTGACAAATTATACCGTTTTTAACATCCACAGTTCACTTGGCTTCCAAGCTAAAAGATCACTGAAAAATTACAATTCCTTTTTTTTGCTGTTTTCAGGTACGAGATCGGAATCACAGGGCGATAAACGAGAGTACAAACTTCCGCGTCGTCCTTTGGTCCATCTTCGAGGCTACAGTATTATTTTCCATGACCGTGGGTCAGGTCTTCTACTTGAAACGTTTCTTCGAAGTTCGCAGAGTGGTGTAATTTTGATGTTGTATATATGTGGTCTGTGTGGTCAATAAATTTATTGCGTTTTGCTAATCAACGTCTCTTTATTACCGTATTGCAAATTCAAAACAACAGCTTATTCCTTGTGCGCCAACCGTACGATATGTGCGTATTTAAAGAATAAACGGAAAGTCGTGTCTAAAAAAAAATTATAATTTTTCGTCAATGAAGATGATAATTTAAGATGATACACTGTTGCTCTATGAGTGCATTTTATTTATCTCGCACGACCTCAGTGATGCAGATACTGTAAATGCGGTGCCGCTACGGGAATATAGGGTGCGTGTGCTGTACACAATGAAGAAAAAGGGGGGCCCACTGTACCGAGGGATACGACGAGCTCAAGGCAACCCCTGCATCACCAATCGATTACAATAGCGCACCTAACGCTGAGGGTGCCATTGAACGAGAGTCTGCATAGTGCATATAACATGTGATGAATGTGTGTGAACTACACACAAACTGGATGTCTTCAACCTTACACACCATGAATCTAAAGTTTAATTCTATCATTTACTTTTCTCGCCCACAGTGTCGTCAAATTTACTTATTTCATTTATCCCTCGAAGTTTCGACGACTAAGGCATTAGTAGGAGTTTAATACATCGATAAAGGTTTACCACACAGAAATATTTCGTTTTTTTAGATTCTCAAATGAATTCAATATTACTTTCGAGACGATATAGCTGGTATAGCCACTTTGTCGTAAAAACTGATAAGTTACAAAATGTATGATGCAAGTGAAATTTGACCCGACTCTAAGTTTAGTTTGAAAATAGAGAAAATTTATGAAACAGGATGCTCATTGAATTTAGGGGGGTGGGGGAGAAGGGGGGGTGGAAGCTCAAGCATCCTGTCTGTATTCGAAGCTTCCTGTTTTCGATCTTGCAGTCGACGCCGTTCCTTCGATCCAATGGCTGCGAAGGCCTGCTGCTGCTGCTGCTGCTGCTAGACAGTCGCGAGAACACACTTGGCGTTCCATGTACAGGCGAAGCAAAAATTTTCGAACGACTGGATCGAGTTGCCAAGCGCTTGAAAAAAAAAATAAAAATGATGAACAATAATTTCATGAAGGGCCATCTTTTTTTCATTTTTTAGGAAGGAGGTGAAAAAATCTATTGGAATCACACATTTATGAAAATAATATATTTCAACAAGAAATTGTACACAAAAAAATATTACAGGATTGAATTTATGCACTCGAAATCCTTTTCGATGCTGTTTTTTCATTTTTTTTTCTTCATTCTTATTCTCCGTTTATATACTTGATTATTATACGGCAACAGTACCATGTGTACCCCGCGAATATATATTTGTTTTTTTTACCGCAATTTCGTAATTTCGAATCAGCCATCGATTAGCATTTTTGATGCACGACATTCGATTGTCGCATTGATCATAAGTTCGTTCGCGATTTCTACACATTTTCATCCGCGTTTACTATCTATTTATTTATTTTCTTTTATTTAATTTTTTTTGCCATAATTCCGAAGAGTTCAAACTTCACAGGAGGCTGCGGTTGGCCTGACGCAGAGCATGAACTTTTCTGAAGTATATTTAATTTCTATCATTTCATCTACACAGATAACAAAAATTGGCAAATTAATTTTTTTATCTTGTAAAATTAACTAATTTGTTTGTTTTCAATGCGAATATAAAAAAAATTATCAATGATCAACGCGAGACCCAGATGCCGGTTACTAAACTGTTACGCCTCTCGTCTCTTACATTTTGCAATTAACACACTCTCTAACGGTTCGCTTCGCTGACGCACTCTAATTCGCAACGCTATCTAATTTATTAGATCCTAGTTATTGAAATAATCAGAAGTTCGGCTCGTTCCAGTTTCATCTGTCAACTGAATCGTACTTTTTTTTTATTCGGTAACAAGCGCGAGTAGAATCGTCGGAGTACAGCATTGCGTTTACTTATCGGTGTAATAAAAACGAAAATATTCTGCAAAAAAAATTGTACAAAGAATGTTTTCTTTTCAATAATTTTTTTTTCAGGAATTTCCTCGATGTTTAGAAACAAATTGATCGCAGAATATTATCGATTTCTGGACTATAATTAGCGGTGTTTGGTAGATAGGTTGGTAGGGTTTGTTCGTTTTTTTTTTTTTTTTCGACGAACATGGCCGTGGGGGTTTTTCCCCAAAAGCATTGTCACGCATCACCACGGTATTATTTATTTAGTCTCTTTCGTCCGCGTTTTTGCCTCTGCCAGTCAAAAAATTAGCCACGAAAAAGTGCGCTAAAGTTCGTATTTCATTGGTAAGGCCACTTTTCCATACAATTAATTTAAAATAAAAAACTCATCGTTCGTACGTGCGATTCAGCAACACATTTTTTTTGTCATCATTTCACAATTTTTTTTTTTTCGCACTTTCGCACACTAAAAGTAAAAACAATAATATCTTACATAACTACGTACCACGCATTCTCTTTCGAATGGATAATTGCAGTTGTTCCAACGATTCGACGTATCGTTTGAGGACAGATAAGCGTTCGACTTATTTAAAAAAATTATTATAAACATTTTCGACATGATGGAAAAAAATTCCTACCATTACTCGATCAACGTTATGATTTTCATCGCTCTTGAAAATTCCTTCCGACGATATTTCGACTCTCTCGTATTTTACTTACTACCAAATAATGATAACAATGAAAAGTTTGATTATTGTAAATTAATATTGAAAAAAAAGTGTCATTAACATTTATTGAGAGTAGAATGTACATAGATTCCGATCAGTAGTCAGTTCGTGTTGTATGAAATATTGACGTTCAAATGCCAAGGTAAATTCGTTGTCCTCTACCGAACACGTTCACAATAATTCACAATGATAATGTCAGGCCAAAGAAACTCTTTTTGTTATCGGGATCGAAAGAGTTAGAATACTGTTACAAAGATTTTGCAGAAATGAGATAAAACATCACAAATCACAATATATCAAAATCGATAATTAAAAAATCTGAAACATTTCGTTATGTCGTCACTTCCAGTTTGAAAATCTAATTTTTCGACCGGCAGTGCCGAATTTGCAGTGTGACATCACTTCCGGTCGAGAAATTACATTTTTAAACCGAAAGTGACGTCACTACGAAATTTTCAAAATTTTACTCCGTGACCTCACTTCCGGTTCAAAAGTGAGATTTTCAACGTAGACGTCGCGTCAGAGAGTTTTTTTTCTATGGAATTATCTCAAATGCAGAAAGTGTAAGAAACGTATGGATTAAGGAACAAAGGAAACTGGGTAAAAGAACGTATGTGATACGTCTCAAATATACTTGGAATTCATCGCGAATGTAGCCAGCAACAGAAACGGATGAATTAAGGAACACACGGGAGCGACACGCCAGTGAAATTGCGGAAACATCGAAATTTGCTAAAATGAAACTAACTCGAAATAACAAGAGGGGCGGGGAAGGCCAAGAAGGGGTGAGCGGCAATTTTGACGAACCCATTTTATATCACAATATTTTTTTTTGTAAAAAATATGAGCAAACAAATCCGCTCAAGACGGAGTTTATAATATTAATGATGACAATGATAATAATAATAGCAATAATAATAATGATAATAATCGTGATAATGATAATAATAATAATAATAACCATATCGCCATATCATTCGCATCGTTGCATTCGCAAAAGAATTAACCCCTGGTATCACAAGTAACGTGAAAACTTAGTATTCGTCGGAATTCGATAATGTTTTTATTGATAAAATTATAACTTGAATACTAATGGTAATTTCAAAACGAGGTAGAATCTATGTAAATTTATAACTTTTATTATCTTTTACTATGCTGAAAAAAATACTCAAATTGCTGCATCGGTATTTAACTCTTTCGTGTCCAGACTGTGTTAGATTCTCAAACTAAAAACTTAAGCGATCCGTCGCAATTGCATTATTTATCGCTCATTGCCCATTTTTCTATGCAGCGCCATTGTCATCTGACCAAATGCAATTTTGAACATTTTTCGAAACTTTCTTTTTATGTTTCTAAAGCAGGACCGACAAACTTCAAACCTCAGGTTTGGCATTAAGAGGGTTAATGGCAAAATAGTTCGAAACAACTTCAAGGCAGACATCGGAGAGCAGCTAAAACAAGCGGCGCTTTTGGTATAATAATAATAATAATAATAATGATAATAATAATAAAAAATAATATTATAATGATAATAATAATAATAATAATAACATAATAATAATAACATGTATACACGGCGATGAATATCTTCGACCAACAGAGATTTTTTGTTATTTTTCTCGTATGTTGTGCAAGTAACATGCTCCAGGAGGAGCTGAACAGCGTACGAGTCATGCCAAATTCTCGCGCGAAACCGCGTAAGCAACGTCCCGTTCCCATACAAACATGTCACCTATAATCTAACTTTCTATTCATACCATGAAAAAAAAAAAAAAAAAAAAAATCGAGTTTCATTCTTCACTTACATTTTTGCACCAACAGAACGACGAGACATTTTCATGTACGACGAGTGTACGAGTGGGACGAGGGGAGTGGGGTATGAGGGAGAATGGGTCGGTGTGGTCGTAAGTAGATAGTGTCAACGCTACTTATTTAAAGATTAATTATACATAATCGATCGTGAATTTATGGCCCGCATCACCTTACATGCCACAGGCCAAGATTCAACGAACTCAGTTGAGGCAGGTTCATAATCCTTTCCAGACTACTGGTCGTTATCCTGGTGCAGCCATAGAGATCGATGCACTTCAGATGCTTCATACTGTCCGCGATAGTGTGCAATCCTTTGTCGGTTATCTTGCTGCACTGACCGATATTGAGCGTCTCGAGATCGTGAAGAGTCTTGGCGATCTTGCATATACCCTCGTCGCTTACCTGGCACGCGGACAACGAGAGAGACTTCAGATTGAACAAACCCTGCGATATGTGTACCAAGGCCTGATCGCCGATTTTGTCGCAGAACGAGACATCGAGGGAGGAAATCCGGCTGCTTCCCTCGGCGAGATAGGCCATCCCGACGTCGGAAACATTGTCGCAGGATCGCAGATTGAGCTCCGCCAGGCTCGGCATCTTCGCCAAGTGTTTGAGACCAGAATCCGTTATCGAAACGCAAAATGAGAGATTGATGGACTTGAGTTCGGTGAGCCCAACGGAAACGTGTTTGAGGGCCTCGTCGCTGAGTCTCTGGCAGTCCTGGAGTCCCAGATACTCCAGTGCAAGATTACCATCCGCCGTCTCCCTGTTGAGCCCAGCCAGGTAAGCTATACCCTTGTCCGATATGTGCCAGCAGCTTCTCAGATCGAGTCTCTTCAGTCTCTTGAGACCCCAAGCGACGAGCAGCAGTCCCGTGTTCGTTATGTTGCAGCAACCGCCGAGCTCCAGTGACTCGAGATTCTTTAGATACTGAGCTATCCTGCTCAGCGAACCGTCGGTGACTTGTTTGCACAATGATAAGTTGAGCTCGATCAATGACGAGAACTCTTGCGACAGAGCGTTCTCGAGACCGAGATCTGTAACGTTGTAACAACCCGATAGATTCAGCGATTCTAGATTGGGTATACCTTTTACAACGTCACCGAGTCCTCGTCTGAGGGACAATACCTGAACCCTCTTGACGCCTCTTTTTACCAGAGACGCGAAGAGGGCAGGTGCCTGCTTTCTCAGGTGTAGCCTTGCCTCGACGCCTCGCCAGACGGAACGGTGGTAAGCAGCGTCCCGCCAGGCCACGCATACCTGAGCCGCTCGTCCTTTGTCTCTCACATCGAGGTTGCTGAATATCAAGGCAAGGATCTCGGGATAGAGACTCGATATGTGAGTACTCGCCGATATTGGGGTACTTCTCTTGCAAAGATCCGACAAAAGTCTCGGTATACCTTGACCGTTTGACAAGAAATTTGCTAGATTCGTCGAATCCCCGTTTACGTAACGATTACGATTGTAAACGTTACCGCCTGGATTCTCGAAGCCATCCGCCCCGAGGACGACCTCGCCGTCCTTCGGTATGCGACCACGTCCGTCGGAACCGGCATCGCCGCCGCCAACGGCGTGAGACGAGTTCTTCAGCGGCAGCGTGCCGTTCTGCGGTGACGAGAGGGCCAGGTGGGGCTGATGAAGATGATAGTAGTGACCGGATCTGTGCTGCAACAGTGTCGTGCAGCCTCTCGCTGTCGTCGTTCCAGTCGTTAAACCTGGTAGCTCCGTCATCAGCTGACTATCTTCCATATTTTGGACCTTCTGCCTTGATACGATCAGACTATTCTTTCTTTTTTCTTTTTATTTTCTTATTACTTTTTATTTCAATATATTCGATAAAACTTTACGAAATTCGATCTCATTGCACCTCGGTAACGTTACTTCTCTGTGCGATATAACGGCAGAGATTTGGAGTTTCGCGAATCAACGGAGCGAAAAGTATTCGCCGAGAGCAGCGGCTTCGCGAGCTTCTCGGTCGTGAGTCCAAGACGTGCGGGCGACCCGGAATGGGTGATTCGACGAATTTTCGACTTTTCGGGCTTCTTCGCTGAGACCGATCGTCCGAAGTCTTCGGCGAGTTAAAATTTTTTGGATCTTCAAGCGAAATAATTTTATTTCGTTTTTGATCTTGTTTGGTATATTTTTTAAAAAGTTTCTATCGAATATTTTCTATACACGCGATTCCCTTCACTCGGCTGTTTCACATCCTCTATGGTCGCGTACCCCTCGCACACACCGACCGCGGTCCCTCCGTCCTCCTCTTTTTTTATCTTCCTCCACAACGTCCACAACCTCGGGGCCTCACGATAAAAAACCACCGTCAACTCGAACCCTCATGTTGAACCACTGTCTCTCCACTAGCCCTCTTTTCCCCCACAAAACAGTCACAACAGGCATGTAAAACCACGCTGGACAATCCGAGTAAAAAAAAAAACAAAATTAAAAAAAACCACACACACGCACGGCACAGTTGATGGTCTCTCTCGACACACCTCTCGGCTTCACCCGAGCGAGTCGAATGCCATAGCACCCGCACCAACCCGTAGTCCCTTGTACACGGCCGCTCCGAATGTTTCTTCTCTCCACTGCTCAATTTCTCGATCCTCCAAAAACGCACAAAAATTATCTATTCATACATATATTCATATATATGTAATCACATTCGCAGCTACGAAAAGATCACTGCCGTCGATTAACCATGAAACCAAACTCGCGTCACACGTGTCTATCAGCCATCGTATTTATGGGAGTGAAACGAAGGCGATATATCGAGAGCAAGTGTTAGTGCGTCCATCAGTGTATGCGTCTGTCTCCGTCACATATATGAACACTGGTCGAACGCAGCGCAAAACCACCGTACGGCCGTAGGACCGTCCGAACTCTTACGATAGGCGTATAGACAGAGTCACACAGATTCGTAGCTACGTTCAGTCGATTCACCAAAGCGGCTGTGGGTATGAGCCTCGTTTTTTTGCTTTGTTAAAATTCACGATATCTTTTGTTGAACTAAAAAAATGTCGCCAGTTTTTCACGACCTTTCGCTGGATGTGAGATCGAGAGACTCGGGAGGACTGATATACAAAAGTCGCTGAAGAAGACTCGGCCATGAGCTATGGTGGCAAACTATGCCCAAACTGAACATGCTCTTCGAGCCTCCCTGCCGGAGAGAGATAGAGGGAGAGAGGATTGGAGAGAAAGAGCGAGCCGAGCGGCGGACCAATGAGCAGAGCCAGGAGGGTTGCAGGCGCCTCCGATTGGTCAAGCCTCGACGGCGACGTGTCACGTGATCTCTCACGGCCGGATATCGATTCTCGGGTTGCGGAGCGGCGGCATTTTTAAGTTTTCGCCTGTGGGGGCGGGGCCATTTTCGTTTACAGACCACGTTTCTGTGTGTTCGGCCGTACACCGTGCTGAGCTGTATACATAGCGGGAGACGGGGCAACAAAGCGGCCCTACGACGAACGACTGACTACCTGAAAAAACCTTACCTGCACACTTTTCTTTTCATTCGGGAATTTTTGTCGATGCGGATCGAAAATTCTGGATTTATTTTTGTCGAAGGCCAATATTTTTTTTTATGATTGGTTGGGAATACATTCATGTTGGTTTGATTATCTAACAGATTGTTTTTCGATGCACATTTTTTCATGTCTGGTATTTTTGTATATTTCTCTGAAGACCTCTAGGGAAGTTCCCTTTGATATTTTGTGGAATGCACTTTATACTTATAAATCGTCAATCATTCGTTGTAAGATATTTTTTTTCATTCTGGAATTCGGAATAGTCGAGAGAGATTGAAAAAGGGTCGCCCCCACGGTACCTGATCGCGGGCGTAAAACGGCCGGGCGAGAGGGTACGACGCGCTGCACAGCTGCATTACAATAAAATTCACCCAAAATCAGCATATACCTGCAGCTTATAGAAGAACAGCGATTTTCACCGTCCGTCTAAACGGGAAATCCAAGCTTGAGTAACGATAGATGAGTAATTGTATTCAGGTAAATGAATCCACTGGCTACACAATAGTGTATTCCTGCAATTGGACACTTTAGGCTTGCATTCAGTCAACAAAAATTCATGATAATTAAGTCGTAAAACAAAATCGAGAAAACAACTGTCCATTGCATTCGTGTCACAGCAGTATCGGCGCGCTAGACAAGGCTTTGTAAATTGGCAAAGACCGTAGAAGATTCCTCAGCTGATGCATGGATAAAAAAAATACTTACCATGGGAGTATTACCGGCTTCAGCTGAAGGTAACTTTGCCCGCATAGGTTAGAATTTTATGCAACAATTCGCAAAAAAGAATCATAACAAAGCACGAACTTTCCTGTCGGAGCATTATCAGAGGGACGAATAAAAATCTCGAATCCGTAATATCGCCAATGACGTAAATTTCTGGATTGAAAAATTGATACAGTCTTATTATGTAAACAATGTACCATTGTCATACTACATTGTCCATAGAATGAGTGTAAAAATTTGTTTCACAGTGATTCTTTTATTTGGCTTTAACATAATCGAAATTTCAGGTTTAACGAGTCGTCCACAATCGAGGCAACGGAAATTTTATCACGAAGTAGATGATTCACCATCACGAAAAAAAATTGACCTGTTGAAGCAAACTTCTGTTACATGGTAAAGTCCTAATAGCTCAACAATAATAATAATTACTATTATTATTTATTGATAATAAATATACAGATACGGATACACTCTGGATACAGATATGTTACACATACACTTTATGTACCGCACCTAGATATATTTATCATGTACTTCTGGTCTCAATATTTACATGAATGCTCGACTAATTTTTTTTTGCCCCCAGATTGTTATGATAAAATACCTGTGTGAAAAACAATGGCAGAGAAGGAGGGAAAAATTGAGTTTGTGACAGTACCATGTCCGATAAGTCCACGAAAGATATTGTCACAAAACATCGTTCTTCGTCTGAGGAGACGGGAGACGATTGGATGTCCTTATCCGGGTACTCACGTTCTCAACGCGAGACAATTCTACCAGAATGTATTTCCAAACTTTACCGTAGTGAATGTGGAGAAACCTCCATGCTTCCTGAGAAAATTCAGTCCTGACGGCAGATACCTCATAGCCTTCAGTGCTGATCAAACTTCTATAGAAGTGTACGAGTACCAAGGTGCTTCGGCTGCCTCAGATTTGCTCGCCGATCTGAAGGGAGAATATGTGGGACACAAAAATGACGATCGTACTTTTCACATAAGAAACAATATATTTAGAAGATTCTTTAAGGTACCCGTCTTCATCACAATATCATATTTTCTGAATGTAATTGAACACTGTGTAACGACAACGCGGATTGAGCGCTATTTCGTCATTAACTTTTTTTTTTATTACAGGTCAAATGGATCGTCAATGTTGTTCAGAGTAACGAACAACTAAACAGGGAGTGCAGCCTCTTCACCGATGACGGTCGTTACGTTATCGCCGGTTCAGCCGCGCACATACCCGACGAGCTGAGACCACACTTTTATCAGGTATGAACTTCTTTTGGTAACGTTTTTTCGAATTATAGGGCGTGGGAGGTAACGAATAAAAATTTGAAATACAGTGGGTCTGTCCAGTAGTTGAAATAAAAAAAAATTCTGCATTTATTTCAATACGTAATTAACAAAAAAAAATGCAATAAATGTTGTACACTTATCTGTTACATTTTTTTTCAATTCGAAGATTTATACCAACAACGAAGCACTGACGCCGAATCCGCGATCCCCGCTCGAGGATTACAGCCTTCACCTCGTCGATCTGCGAGGTGGCAAACTCTGTGATAGCAGACACTTTAAAGTCGACAAGATTTATCTGTCGCACAATCAAGGTAAATCGAGAAATTTCTGTATATATAAATGTTATTAATTTCATAATTATTATCATTATTGTTTTCGTTTTTTTGAAGGCCTTTATTTGTACAAAGATATCTTGGCTGTACTATCCGTGCAACACCAGACCATCCACATATTTCAGATACTGGATGGTATGTTCATAAATGTGAGAACTATCGGCAGGTATGTTAAAAAATTCTTTAACATAGAAAAATGAAATGGGTTGAAAAAAATTATCCGTGTATCTGAGATATTTTATTGTCGAAGGTTCTGTCTGGAAGACGATGCTTATCTGGTATCGACAGCCTGGCCTGGCGTTCATTCCCGTCCTTTCAGGGACGCAACGATAAACAGTCTGAAACACAAGCTGTTAGTCTATTTGTACAGACGAGCAAAGTACATAAGCGACACAACCGGAGATCCTTACGAGCTGCGTCGCTTTTATCAGTATTTTGATCAGGTATGGAATGGGCTGAGTCAATTAATCTGTTATACAGCCGACCTCACGCAGTCGACAAATCAAACATCTTTTCCAATATCAGCCAAGTTGTTTTGACAATAATGTAAAAAAATAAAACGATTCTTATTTTTTCCAGTTGAATGCCCTGCGAATGTGGAAAATGCAACTGTTGGATACGAATCACATACTCGTGAGATACGCGAGCGAGGAAGTAGCGACGCTGCAAGCCAGCGAGCCGAATGCCCAGCCGGCACTCCTGGTAGTTTACGACATGGTGACGGCGAAGGTTCTCGCTGCGTACGATAACGCCTCTACCCAATTGTTAACGCAGTTCGAGAACTTTAGCGATTTTTTTAGAAACGCGAGAACAAGCACGGACTGCCAGTACATGTGTTCGCCGTCGAACAATATTTACGCAAGGTAAAATTGCCGACATAGCAGACTTGCCAGAGTAATTTTGTTCTCTGGCGCATATACGCCAACTCATCGAGGTCTTTAAAAACATTGAAATGTATTTTTTTTTGTTTATCAGACTGATGCAACAGAGGTTCAAACAGACGATAGTCAACGCGAGATACGGAGGTCTGACGGAAGCGACGAAACGATTGTTGGGTCAACTGCCGATATCCGCGCAATCTTACTCGAGCTCGCCGTACTTGGATCTCTCGCTGTTCTGCTATGACGACAAGTGGGTTTCGATGATGGAACGTCCGAAAGCATGCGGCGAACTTCCCATTCGGTAAATAACGACCAAAAAACGCAATTTAACGATACAATATTCGATTGTTCTATCTAGATTTAAGGTATTATTGCGGAACACTAATTTTTATTTTTTTTAGATTCTACGCTCGGGACTCCGGTCTCCTAAAGTTCAGAATGTACGCGGGTATGCTCGGCCGAACGGCACCGGTGGTAGCGAGAAGATTGGTCGCTTTCACGTTTCATCCTACCGATCCATTCGCCATTTCCGTACAACGGACCAACGCCGAATACATTGTCAGCTTTCACGTTCGTCACATATGAAGGCCATAGCGATAATAAAAGTTGTTTTTTTTCTACGAGCTTTTCTCTGACTGTACCCTTTTTCACGTTGTTATTAAATTGTTAGACGTCATATGGGAAAACGTCATTTCCTTTTGAAAACCTCATTTTTGGACTGGAAGTGACGTTATTGCCGAAATACGTGACTGGAAGGTTTGAAAATCTCATTTACTTTTCAGCTAAAAGGAGTTTCGGCTGAAATCAGTTTGGCATAAATGATGCCCTACCGAATTTTCGCCAGCTGAGCGCTCGGTACGTCGAAAAGTGGAAGCTCTCGCTGATACAAACAATACCGCGCACTAACCCCTAAAAAGCCGAATTACCGAATGTGGTACAACAATAACTGAAAAAATTTATTTCGGGCAATACTCGCTGTTGATCTTTAGTTAATTGTTTCTTAATCGGTGGGACTGTCGGATCCAAAGAATAAATAAACAAAAACACAATGTTCGAGGCTCACAGTATAAACGCCGAACACAAGGATTTGATCCACGATATCGCCTACGATTTCTATGGACAACGCATGGCAACATGTTCCAGCGATCAATTCGTCAAGGTAAATTGATTCAAAACAAACAAAAAACCATTATCCTGCCAACTTTATTGATCATTTTATTTTCGAGTAAAACTTCAGTTTAAGAAAATGTAGGAAGTTCGCATAACCTTAAATTTTTTATATACTGAAATTTTTTTTGTCGAATACACTTTTGTAGTCTGGTATCATTTGGATAATTTTTTTCTTTACAAGGTATGGGACGAAGATGAGCATGAGAATTGGCACCAAACCGCATCCTGGAAAGCGCACAGCGGTTCTGTGTGGAAGGTTACCTGGGCGCATCCCGAATTTGGTCAGGTTCTTGCTACATGTTCCTTCGATCGGACAGCAGCGGTTTGGGAAGAAATCGGTAAAAACGAATTGCGCTTGTATTTGGTAAAAAAAAATGTCATGCTAATAATTTTTTAAACATGTTCTTTTTTCCAGTCGGCGAAGGTTCCGGTCCAGGCGAGCGTGGTATGCGTCACTGGGTCAGAAGGACCAATCTGGTGGATTCCCGTACATCCGTAACAGATGTGAAATTTGGCCCAAAGACGTTGGGCCTGCTCTTGGCTACTTGCAGCGCCGATGGTGTTATAAGAATATACGAAGCACCCGACGTTATGAATCTCAGCCAATGGACCCTGCAGCATGATATAAGCTGCAAGCTCGCTTGCAGTTGTCTCACATGGAATCCCTCCTTGTCCAGGTATCTCCACATTTCCTCATCTGCCTTTATCTATTTATTCGGTTTTTTCATTGCTTTCATTAATTGGCTTAAAGATTTTTTGTTTTTGTTTAACAAAAAAGTGTACCCGATTTCAGATTACATCCACCGATGATTGCGGTCGGCAGCGACGATTCGTCGGTCTCGGTCGGCGGCAAAGTTTTCATCTATGAATATTCCGATAACAGCAGAAGATGGGCAAAAACGGAGACACTGTCGAACGTCGTTGATCCCGTTCACGATATCGCCTTCGCACCGAATCTTGGACGAAGCTTTCACACTCTTGCTATCGCGACGAAAGACGTCAGGATCATCACTCTCAAGCCAATGCAGTCAGTACTTGTTTTTATTTATGTTTTGTTCCTGTAAATTTTCCGGAGTGAGATCTCTTATTTTTCATTCTTTAGGGATACCGCCCAAAATGGTCTATCACGTTTTGAAATAACAACCGCTGCCCAATTCGACGATCACTACTGCACCGTGTGGCGGGTGTGCTGGAACATAATGGGCACGATACTGGCGAGTTCGGGAGATGACGGTTGCGTTCGTCTCTGGAAGGACAATTACATAAATAATTGGAAATGCGTGGCTGTTCTAAAAGGCGACGGAACTTCGGCCCAGAGCGCCGAAGTACCGCAAATCGCTACACCGCCGAGTCACTCAGTCGGATCTCAACCGCCTCTGTCCACGACCAGGTACTACAAATTGGGCTCCATCAGCCATCCGAATCAAGTGCCTTGGCACTAGAAACGTTGCTCTTTGGTCTCGGAGTATTTGATGAACATAACAAATTATTTTTTATTCGTTTATTTTTTTTTATCGCTCAGCGATTCTTATCAGTGCCAAAACCACTCGCGCCTATAGAATACGTTTTTTAAAAATCGATTCAAAATAATGTACAGAAAGCAGTGATCTAAAGTTACTGGAGGCGACGTTAAAATTTGCTATCGGTATTTTAGCCGAGACAGTTGGAATCTTCGAGATAAAGAATATTAGCGTTGTACAGCGGATATTTGCTCCGCCGTGATCGTTAATTTTCCTTCAGTCAGAAACTTTCGACAGTTCTCACTGGAAAACACGATACATTAATTTCCTCTCGATCGGACTTAAAGATACTCTGATGTAAAAAAAAAGAAAAAAATCCACTTGTAATGTGATTTTACAATTAATAAAATATTGTTTTCTTCGTACCGGAGTACATTTTTTTTATGTTTCTCTTTCCGTACCTCTCTTTCATGTTCCAATACCGACGGGCGGCACGAAAGAAAAAAATTACCGATTGCAAATTGCGATCGTCGAAGTAGCGGGTCTACTATCCAAGTGTTGTCATCGATCCTCGCGTTATATCGTAAACTGTTGTTACGAAACAATTTATTGATTTACACGCCAATCGGGCTGCTCGACATCGCCATTTTCACCCTATGTGTTACAAAATGTTTTATATGTTTATTACTTACTTATTTTTTCGTAGATTTTCGATCTCGTGAAATCTTGCCTTGCTTTGTCTCCTTGTCATTTACAACGGACCATTAATCCAGTCAACTGTGTCGTTTTCCTTTTTTTCAGGACTGTAAGCATCGCGACTGTAACGGCGGAGAGGCCGACGATTAGCGTGACATCGGGTAGCAAGTGGCAAGGACCCGTTACGAAAGGTCGTTTCAGTAAAACCGTGTGGCTCGGTAATCCGAGCGAACCTTCTCCACCGCCCCCTCCGATATTGGACCGTCCTAGATCAAAAAAATGAATTTGTCACAGCGACGATCGAACTTTACTGGCTATCAGTTATGAACTGATATTCACCGATTGTTCGGTTAAGACTTTACGTTCCTTGACGGGGGAACGTCTTATATGCTACTTGTTTGGCTTTCCTGGATAACGAAATATTCGTGTGATACACTAAAGTACAGTGAAACCTCCGTTCGATGTCAGTTCAGGGAGAGAGTGGGCAAAACGGACCGGTGTTCTCCGTTTGGGATGAGACTTTTTTGTCCCGCGAATGTTTTTAAAAACAATCTGTTTTACCTCGGGTTTCCGTTTTGCCCCACTCTCCCTCCACCCTACCGCTCCGGTACGACGAGCAGTATTATCAAACTCGTAATAATTATTCTTTAAATTAGTTTATTTTTTTCTCTGCGATATTTAACAGCGATATCGGCTCTTATCGTGTTGATCTCAATTTTTTTTCAGTATTAAGCAAATTGACAATGTCTGCGGATATAATGATACGATGTATAAACAACGTTGAACGTTTAAGATAATAATAAATGCGGTTTGGTACTTATCGGTACTGGTTAGACTAGAAAAATTTAATAGCCAGTTTATGCTCGAAACACTTTCCCCAGGTTTCAAAAAGAGTGTTTTCCGGAACTTCCTATTTTCAAAACGAAGAAAGAGAGAAGTTGAAGAACGGTGGTGAGACTTCCCATGTGTTCCTTAATTCAGCCGTTTCTGTTGCTGGCTGCATTCAAGATACATTCCAGAGGAAAATTAACAAATGTCTCTATAACGTCACTTCCGGTTTGAAAATCTCACTTAAACCGGAAGTGACATTACAGAGAATTTTTTATTTGTCATCTGAAATGTGTCTCGATTGTATCCAGTGACAGAAACGTCTGAATCAAAGATCACGTATTTTCTTTCTTTATTTCACCCGCACAGACTGCCAAGTTTTCAATCCCAAAAAAAAGGTGACGTGACTTCGGAAATGAACGAACCGAATAGAAAAACCTACCTGGATCTCATGAAGTCTAATCTAGCCGCGGCTGATCGAGTAATCGTTTCGCTAGTCATATAGCTTCATCGTCAATGATTGAAGACCATGAGTAAACTTCCATTTACCGAGCCTGCATAGATCCGTAATTTCAGAGCCAATTCATCACGCGCTTGGTCTACTTCGGAACTTACAGTGGAACGACCGAGGAATTGCAGAAGGTGCCAGAATGGCGTCATTAGTCGTCGTTAGTTTCCAAAAGCCATTTGATCTTTTTACTTTCCAGAAATTTAAAACTATCATCTATCATCTTCGATCCGAACATCCTGACGTGTCAACGACGGGATTATTGCTCGTCTATCCTCTATATTTTGTACACATTTTGGAGGTAAGACTCATCGAGAAATTAATTTTTATGTGTAACGTTTAAAAAACTTAAATCTTATCTCGATCCACAGACTTCGGAAGAAATAATCTTCCGTCATCTCAAAGCTGTTTTTTATGGCAAAGAAACGAAGATAAAGCTCGGACGAGTCTTGGCCTTGCCACCTTATCATCATGTTCACCAAGTGAGAGTGCACTTTTGAGGGACAAATGAACTCTCACATTTTTTTTACATTTATGTTCGTTCAGCGTTTCTTTCCAAGATGGCTGACGGCATTTACAATCGCGCCGACCTTGATGGACAAATTAGAGGCCTCCGGATCTGCGGAAGTTGAAAAACAATTATCCAATTGCTTGTCGAAAGTTTATACACTCTGCGAGTACATAGCGAGCAGCGCAAATGGAAACGTAAGTTACAGATCGGAAGTTGTTATCACCCTTAAACGAAAAAAGTTAATTACAGTTTTTGTTATCGACTGAGCTCGGGTTCGGCAGGAGGAAAATTTGTTATTGCTTTTATAGACAAAAGTGGTGGAAGAAATTTTAGAAAATTTGCGAGAAAAGGGTCAGCGATATCTTCCCGAAAGTACAGTTCTCGAATTTCTGTTGAACGTAAACTCACCGATGTTGAAGGACATTCGGGAATACGTCGATCTCGCTGAATTGGTGCCGTTCGTAAGACTGTACAACGGTAATGATCCAAACGATAGGAATAAAAACGATTATTTATTTCAGAATATTTACAATATATATATTTAAAAAAACCTTTTCATACGTCGGGTGAGGGTACATCAAATTCGAGTAGTGCTAAGCTTAGGACACAAAGTTTTCTAATGATTTTTTTTCCCGTAGAGTTTCACTCGACCATAAATCACGTCTTTACACTTACTCTATTATTTTTTTGCTGCTGTTTTCTTTTTCTCATTCTTTCGATGAATATAATTGTAGGCAGTATTGAGATGAATGGGTGCAACTCTTATCACGTGGTAAGAGTTCTTTTGATCCGACACTCATTGTTGCTTTAAAAAAAACATAACTTCAAAAACAAAGTCTTTATCGCTAATGGATTGGTGATGGTCGAAAGAAGGTCAGAATCACAAACAGCCTGCTCAAGGTTAAAAAGTGTGCCATAAAATGTGGATTGCTCAGCTTGTTCTTGATAGCTTCGCATCTCTTATTCGTCTATAACTATTCTATTTCAAAGAGGGGTCGGGAAGACGCTTATAAAAAGGACTATCTATGGGTTCGACGAAGGCTTAGGTAAAATACATATTTTTTATATAAAATTTTATCCGAATCGTGTCAATTCCAAAAATAATTTTAAAAAAGAAAAAAAAACTAAATTACGATAAATTATCTTCACACTCCTCTTTTTCTTTTGCTCTCCTGCGGAACGCCAATTATTGTATATCACATAGCGAAGAACCGTTTCAACGATGTCATACTAAATCATTAAGATGATATGAATCAGCTAATTGACGATTAAAACAAAAATAAGCTCGCACCATTTTTCTTTTTCGATCTATTTATGGGGTTGATTTTTTAAATGGATTTTTTTGAAACAACCTCTATGCGATGATCCGTTGATTGCCACGGCATATATATACGTATATATATATATTGTATACTCGCTACTGTACAGAGCACGAAAAGATTTATTTATAGTGTGAAATGGAATTTTTCTTCTCGTGATAAATTTCTTCTATTTTATACCAGTTGCCGATCTGTGATTTTTTTTACAGAAAATATTTGGCCGCCGACTTGTGACTTTATGCCGCACGATGTTTTCGTCGAACAATCATCACGCCAAGATTTGATCCTGCAACGTATGAGTATGCAGCAACAATCGCAGCGTCAATCCAAGTGACGATTCCATCACACCGGGTTACACCATTCTTTTTTTTTATGAGCACCATTCATGATCGACATCGAATATACAAATTTGCCAAAAAGTACTTTTTCGCAACGATTCACAATGCGCGAAATCATTCACGGAACATCGAGAATAAGTTTTTAAATTAAAATTACTCGACTCACCGCGCCGACAACACTTACATTAGAGAATATAATTATATAGTCATTATTTAACGAGTTTCTTTTCTGTGTGTGTGTGTGTATGTTTTTTTTTCTTTCATATTCTGCACGTTATTATGGATTCTAAACATACGATATCTCTACGGTCGCACGGAGATATCCAAAACTGAATTAAATTTTATAAAGTGGTAAACAAAATTGACGAGATCGATTTTTTGTTTCAACGAAAAATAGCATCGTTTTGATTTATTGATGCATAGTTAATATTAAAAAATGATTCTATTTTTTCATTACTCGATGAGTGTATTATACAGATTCTTATAAATTATTGTAGAAATGATTTTTTCCGCATGACACGAAGGGTATCCTTCTCTCCGGTATCTATAGTACAACAGACTTGTATCAATTTTGTCAACATTTTTCGCATACACACATCAATTCCATCAACGGCAATGAGTTACTGTAAACAATTTTTTAAACAAATCATTCCATAACTTTAACTGAATTAATTATCGGTAATAAAAATTTCCAACTGTTGTCTTCACCATTCTAAAGTGTTCGTTTAAGTTTCACACAGTAACCCTTTTTTGATCAATATTTTCTTTCACACGATTTTACACACGATTCGTCGATCGGAAAAATGGGATATGGATATATCGCTATATCAGTTTCACAAGTTCTATAATTAGACAAATTTCTCATGAAATTTGAACCGGGGATTTTTTTTTATTCGAGTGTTAAACAGTCGAATAATATCGCGATGCGTACAGAATTTTCAGACTCGGAAGATTGAGATAAAAATATGTGGATACATATATGTGTATTTTTTTCAAAAAAATGTCCTAAACAACGTCAGTATTTTGCCGCAACAATTGTCGATACTACTTCATTCTTTTCTAAAATCTTTTATATACAAACGCAACTCGAGCTAAACAGAAAACCGGAGGTTGCCAAATCGACGGCTCGATCGGTAGGGGGGACTTGAAATATCTTTATACAAACTCGGTTTTCGTTGTCGAAAACTGAACGATATGCTTGATTCTTATACTTCCCTTTTTGTTGGAATTTATTTTCGCAAGCGCGTCGGTACGGTCACAACTTTCAGTGACCCAGTTTGCTTTAATCTGCTAATTTAACATCGATTTTACGCTACACGCGTGTCTATAATTTATGTACAACGACATGTTACATAGATATACCCACATATTGTGTATCGTCTTTCCGCCATTATTTTACCTAATTGATATATTAATTTTTATACACAGTGCTCTGAATTTGACGGATCAAAATTGAGCCATTCGCGTACGGGGAGCATTTTGACGAGAGCGAAACTCGTCGCCGTCTGTAATATTTATAACAACGGTACGGCCGTTTGTAATCAATCTTTACCGTGCCATCAAGAAAGACACGTCATCACTTTGAGGTAGCTCCATTAATTTTGTAGATTTTTTTTACCCATTTCGTTGTTAATTTAAACGTGCGCGAAGGATCAAATCCTACCAATGAAAATCCGTTGCAATTTAATCCGAGACTCCCAGAGCACTCGGTATGGGTTTGACGCCAATCGAAAGGTCTTAAAGTCGATACATGATTAATGCGGTGGTAAAAGGTAATGATAGAAATCTGTATAAAATATCTCGATATTTAAGGTATTTACAGTACGCGAAGTATTACGATACTCATTCGTTACGCGCAGATCTTCTAATCTCTAAGTATCATTCCATCGACATAATTTATTATTCACCTCGAACGCAGCGTTAAGTTTCCTTCAATATAAAAAGGGCACTTGATTGAACATAGAGATCCAACATTGTCCTAGTCGGGTTAGGATCGAAAGTATAAATACCAATAAATCAAATAAGGAGAGTTTCGTTGATCGGGCGATGAAATATGATGTCCGAAAAATTTGAAGAAAAAAAAAACCTGGTTGAACTTTTACTGGGCTTGCCGTTTTATTTCACACTCGAGTACAGCGTCAAACCGAACTCTCGCGTTTGGCCATCACCATCGGTGTGCTAGTCGTCGCGTCTTTCTGCGACTGTATGTAACACTGTCCGTGACCTCGGGCCTCGACTTCTTTAGGAAGTATTGCGCTACCGAGGCACGTGCGATTTACCGAACTCAAACCCGCGTAAAGCACCGGCGGACTAACGGTAATAGTCTTCGATTGAACGCCGTGACTAGGCCAATGTTGTCGCGGCAGAGTGCAAACACCCGTTCCATATACCATCGGATGAAACTGATACGACGTTGATTTCGCTGACTGTACAATCGATGTCACCTGTCGAAGCGTACGAAGAAAAAAAAAAACAAATGCTTTACAGTTTTCGTTATCGACCGACGGTGTGTAATTTTCATTAATTTACTTACGCTTTTATGTTTCGTCGACAAGCCCGTGAATTCGTGCATCGGAATTCCACTGCTTATCTTGCAGTAGCCAACGTAACTGCCGTGACCACCGAGCGAGGTGGTTACCGGATGTTCCAGAAGACTTCTGGAAGGCGAAGTAACTATCGTCGACACGAAGCGTCTTTTTCGCAGGTGTTCCGACGGCTCGTCGCCACCTTCGAACGGTACGCAACTTCTTAGTAGTGTCACTCGTTAAAATCTCATTTCTCACATAAAACTTTTACCAACCATTAATTTGCTGTGGAATTATATCGGGATTCTTCTCGTCGGCTTCGCTAAGTTCGCCGGTAGTGTCGAGTTTCCTGAACGGACTTCCGGGATGCTTTTCCTCCGCCAGCAAACTGCTACCCTCTCGAAATCTCAGCTCTCGCTGTATAGGTATCGACTTCGTAGTTTTGTCGAGATCCTTCAAGTGCGGTTTGCCCTGATCGTCGTTACTGGCGTTTTGAATTCTCAGGACTACCATGACGATGACCGCCACGATCACCAGAGCGGCCACGACTCCGATCATCACGCTCAGCATGGGAGTCAACTTTATGTGATGCCTCGGTCTTTCTGAAAATTTCATACCTTCTTTGAGTCGAGCGCATCGAAAATGAGAACATAGCTCAGACTGGCTCAACGAGGATCGTTCCGTCAATAAAGATTGACGATTTACCTGTTTCCGAGGTCAACTGTTTCTCAGGCAACCTGAGCGTGCCGGCTTGCACGACCATGGCTTCGCTCCGGCCCTTGTTGTTAAAAGCGTAAATACAAGCTTGATAGAGTGCCCCGGAGTCTAAGTGTGTCACGCTAAAGTGGGGCACCGACGACGTCATATTAGCCCGAAGTTCCTGGCTGTTGCTCTCCCGAACCTCCAAGAGGAAGGCCTGCTGAAGCCCGCCGTTGAAACCCTCCGAGCATCGAACCGTGAAAGATGTTGTCGAGGTGTTCGAAGTTGTGCAGTTGTGCACCATGTCGGGATGACCTGGTGGCAATCGATAATTAACTTTGCTGTGTAATAGGATTCCTGAGGATTAACGCTCGTGAAACACGATAATCGTGGCGAGGCGTCGAAGTTGGACGCTTAGAGTGCGGGAGGGAGAGTGAGAAAATAAGACGCACCGGCGGGGATGATGTGATAGACGCAGGGCACTTGTTGCTGACCGATGGTATTGGAAGCCCAGCAAAGAAGAGTCCCGTAATCGAGCTCCGTCATCGGGGTGTAGGAAACAATCGACGTCGTGCCGGCTCTGACTATGTGGTCGGTCGTGACGACGACGTTCTCCGCCGAATTGTTGAAGGTCCATCGAAAATCAACGTTAGAAGGATTCGCATCCACCTCACACGAAATCTTTGCCTTCTCCTGTTTAGCGACACCGTGGACGTTCGTCTGATTCGCCTTGCAGGTGGGGGCGACTGTTGCGCACGGAAGACAAAAAGAAAACGATAAGTTTCCACCCTCAAGACACTTTTCAATTACTCTCTGTAATAACTATTTTAATTGCCAATAGCATAGAACGCTGTTAAAGAAAGAAGAGCAACCGGTATAAACAGAATAAACTTCTAGAGTGCACGGAGGGTAAATTGAAGCAATTTAATTTGAATTGTTTCATTAATTGAGGTCTGAGCGATCGATGGAAGAAAAAAAACATCACTAATAGTTTTCGATTTTAATTGGAAAGGCTAGTAGCCGCTTCGACTGCGAAACACGACGCCCTAGTTATCGGTTGTCGGACGAAAAATGCTTCGGGGCTATTTTTTTTTCTTCTTTTTTTAACCCCCGCGGAAAAACACACACACACGGAAGTAAAGAGGAGAATAGGAAACCGTGGGGGTGGAAAATATCTATACTCACACATGACTCTTAAATAGAAGGCTGCACTGGCACCGTCGCCCTCGGTATTGTAACCGACGCATGTGTAATTGCCTGCGCTCTTTCTGTCGACCCTTTGAAGCACGAGGCTTTGGTTGCTTATTATTATACCTTGGGTTACGTTGTGACTGAGCACCTTGCCCTGCAATAAAGTGAGAAAAAAGTATATCGTACGGAGCCTCAAGTATACGAGATACTATCGCGACGATAAGTTATAAGGGAGCGACAGAGTGGGAGGATGGGAAAGGGGGAAGGAAGAAATAAGAAACTTTTGGTAGTTCAGCTCCCTTGCCCATACACCGTCGCCTCTTTCCCGCCCACTTCGCGGGCCATAACTTTGACTTTTCGAGCGATATACTAAAGTTTCATTATTCGGAACATGAAGGCGCCTTGTCATTGCGTCTGGGCGGGATGGCTTCTGAGTTTAAATTTGTTTTATGCAGTGAAATTGCCCGCGCGATGATGGAAGTTGATGGGTATTAGGTTTCAAATAAATGTCAAGGGCGGAGGTATGATCGATCCGAACCTTCGGTCGCCTCGCCGCTGCCAGAAGACGCAAATGGGAGCAAGGGTTCAACGGAGGGTCTATGGACGTTCGAACTTGTTTTTAGTGGTTCGAACTTGCGGTTAGACGTTCTAACTTGCGGTTAGAATTTCAAACTTTTGTTTAGGTGTTCGAACTTCCATTTGGACGTTCGTATTTGTATTATGGCTGTTCGAACTTGTATTTGGACGGTGGAACATGTGTTTCGACTTTGAAACTTTTGTTTAGGACTTCGAAACTTGTTTTAAGACTGTGAAACTCGTGTTTAAACGACCAAACGTTGCTTTCACACGCTGAAAAATGTCCGAGCTAGGCTTTAGACCGAAAGTTCTCGTGTAGGACTATACGTTCGATCCTAAGTGCGTAAAGTGATCCGCGTTACCATGCGACGACCCCCTCGAACGGGAATTTTTCTGGTCGGGATGATGCTCGAAGTTTTCGAGTTCAAAGCTTACCTCATGACGCCACTCCACCTTGTAAACCGATGGCTCAGCGTTTATCCTGCAGTCGAAGTACACGTCGCTTCCCTCCCTTATAGCGTCCTCGTTGAGGGGCTTGCCGAGCTTTATCTGCGGCTCGGGTTTGTCTGTAACGCGATTGCGAATATCTCGTGTAACGTAAGCCGATACCAAATCGGTGGTAGATTATATTCGTTCGGGAGACCCGAACCAAAGTGGCCGTCTAAGAGAGCTTAAAGCTTACAGTGTATCTTCAACATCCACTCATCTTCGATTGGCTCGCTTCCGATTATCGGGTTCTCCGCCCGGCACGATAAATTCTTGCCGGCGTCCGACTTTGATGCTCTGAATGACAAAACGCTCGTCGTCGTGTTGCCGTCGCTCGAGATCTTTAATTTCAGAAAACTTGGATAATTGAAATTTTAGATAATATTTTTTGTTTTGTTTTATTGCCGCTGTTCGCTTGTTTGTTCGAGTTCACTATTGCACCTTTCTGGACTTTGCGAACTCACTCGGAAGCTATGAGAAACTCTATCCGACAATCAAAGAAATTTCTCCTGTTCTCATTTAAACCAAAGTGTTTACTCGGAAACTTCTTAAGCCAGTGAGAGCCGAAAGGGGTTGAGGTGAGACGGTATTATTCGATATCTTATTCCCCGCAACTTCCACTGTGTGCTCCTCAGAGTGACCCAGGGTCGCGCCAGTGAGCGCGTTCCATCAAGATGAAATTGCAATTTCGCGCTCTGATTAATGCGTCGGCGTCGACGACGGCATCAAGAAGCCAGCCGGCGACGACAAATAGCGCGCCTTGGGGTGTTTCGATAACACAGGGAGAGAGGAGAGCGGGAAGGGGGGGGGGGGAGAGCACAGTGGAGCGACTCTACTTGAGCACTATACTCGACGACGAGACCCCCTTTTTAACTCTCTTTACTTTTTTTTTTTTGCCATCTTCCAGCAACGTTCCGATCTCGCTGGCTCAACTCTCGAGATAATTCAATTACCGCGCTCGAACGTACAATTTTCTTTCTCGTAAACTTTTATTAACTTCTTTTTATTTTTATTTTTTGCGGTAGTTGTTGTTCCCAGTATTTAAGCCTTGCAGTGCCTCGTTAGTGGTTCGAGAAAATGAGAATCAAGATGTTGTCGGTAAAATGTTTATTCGTATTTTCCTGATTACGAAAAAAAAACAATAAAAATTTTAAGCGGGACACTTACGGTTCTGTTGAAATCCCACGCGAGCTGTTGTCCGTCTCGCCACCAGGTGATGTTTGCCGGAGGTCTCGAGCCGTAAGTCTCACAGACGAGGTCGTACCTTTTGCCCGCCGACAGAGGCTGATTCGAGCCGATAATCTCAACTTTTAGAGGCTTGACTGAAATCGTTTAAACTTGGATTTAGTACACTCGAGGAGCAAACATAACGTCTATAGAGCTGTATACGGGGTACGGGGTCGAAGCCGGCGTCTTCGTCGTTGCGCTACTTTGTCTGAGATCAATATTGGTACTTTGCTTGATTACAGAAAACGTCACTTCCAGTTTGAACATCTCGATTTTTTTACCGGAAGTGACGTTACAGATAACATTAAAACTTTTCTCTTGGATCTATGTCGAATGCAACCAGTGACAGAGACGCGTAAATTAAGGTACACATAAAAGTGGATAATAAAACGTGATCGATGGCTCAAACGTATTTGGAATTTATCTCGAACGTAGCCAATAGAAATGAATGAATTGAGGAACATACGGATTCACTTTTCCATTTGTCTGATACATATTGATTCTCGAAATCGATAGTTTCGATCCACGTAGCATCTTCGTAACGTCATTTTTACAGCAGAATATTACGTCGGAAGCGATATACTACGGCACGTCGTATTATTAATAGACAAGTATCCACAGCGATAAAGCTCGAGGATCGTAAACACGCCGCTAACTCCTGCCGGTGTGTTACGTTTCGCCGGTGGAGACATCGGCCTTACCGCGGCTCCGTAAAATGTGCATGGCACCGGAAAATAGGTCTTGACGAGTACGTTGCGAGGGGTTAGCGTCCCCTGCTGGTAGTAGCGCTACCGTCCACCAGGAGGGCGAGAGGCGACAGTTTTCAGGGTAACTCGATTCGCCACTCATGCTCGAGTACGGCAGCAGACAATACATATATATATACATACAAACACACGCGTTGCTTTTCTGCCTGCCTAGACCTACCTATCCTCTCAGCAGGAAGAAACTGAGGAGGAAAAGACGATGTATCGCTTTATAACAGAGAGAATTTATCAACGTCAATTTTTTCGCATTAAGTCGCAATGTTGTTATCGACACCTTCAACTCTATTCCTTCCTTCAATGTCTTGCAGATAATAATAACAACAATAATAATAATAATAATAATAATAATAATAATAATAATGATGATAATAATAATGATAATAATAATAATACCATGAAAGCCGATTATGCCGTACGGTGGCTTTATTGTATTGGCATTTTATTACATTAATACTTTAATCCTCTTTTATCAGATATTGTGCGCAACCGTTTCCCTCCATCCGGTACATTTTATGTGTGTGCTTAAAAACTTTATGGAAACCGATAAATGGCTACGGTATACGATTTAGATAACCGATAAAGTTGGATGGTAAACGAGGTATGTATCGATTTTTTTTATTTTATTTATACGGTTGTGTGTAGTTCGTTATCGTTTTCTATAAAGTTTCTAAGTTGTGTACACGGACGATAAGAATCTTCTCTGCTTGTACTCTGTTAACAAAGAAATAGACCGTGCTAGCCCCAGGGAAGCATACGCGGAGTTGGTCGATCTGGGGCATGTGCTGTTCTTTCAAATAACTATCAGCATTTTTGTTAAATCGTAAAAAAAAATGAAAGATAAACGGATTTTCTAGGTCGAAAAAAAATCATTTCGATCGTGATTCGTTTATAAATCGTAAAAAAAATCTCATTAAAAATAAGAGCTGAGATTACAGAATAACAGCACGGTGTTTCGAACTCACGAACGTGGATGACGAAGACGTTACTGAATAGGGCGAGCACCGCGTGCGTTCGCGCTATAATTCTATAATGTTCGTGCTGCTCATATCTCGTGACTAAAATCAGGGGAACGCATCTTCAACGATCGTACGGGGCAATTACGGTCCTTTCGATTTTAGTCACGCGACTTTATTGCACGCCATCACATAATGCGATACTTACAATTCATACGAACGCGAACGGTGGACGACATGGGCATCGATCTGTTGTTGTTCGTAGCGGTGCAGGTCAATTCGAGGCTGACGTCCTTCCGTCCCAGACTCTTGACCATTATGGCGCTCCGTATCTTGTCGTTGTCGACGCTGAAAGTCTCGTTGTTGACGTACTTGTCGTTACTGTACCAGGCTACGGTGGGCGGTGGTTTTCCTGCGGAGTACACAAGAAATTTGAATTTTTAATCTCCAGTCTCGAGGTCACCTCTCAGCAAAGAAACTATGATCAATTTTTTAATTTTTTCCGATGGACCGACAGATTTTCAGGAGATACAAATTCTTAGCGTCTGTTCAACTTATGTACAAAGATGCTAACAATTTGCGTTGTAAAACAGCTCTTTGCGATACAAGTGCGGTTAAGGGAACATTATACGCAAATTGTGAAGTGGTCACAGGAGCCGCACGAGTACCACAGGAGCACGAGCCAAAGGCGAGCGCTTCCTGTGGTACGAGTGCGGCGAGTGCAATCCACTTCACAGGCGTCGTATAATATTCGCTACAGCGCAGTGGCGTCGCATAATATTTGTTGCAACGAATGTAGAAAAGTTGCTAGTCGTGGCCTGCTGATTGCCTCTGGGACGCTGTACGGTGACGCGTGCGAAAAGTAATAACTCTAATGCGAAAAGTATAACTCGTGCGAAGAGTAAGATCGGACTATATATTTATAGTATACTTGTCTACAAAGCGCCACTTTCGCCACTCTCAGCAGCCATGAAAAGCAGCACTTTTCATGCGTGTGTTACAAAATAGTCATTTACGATACTAGTGCGATAAAACTTTTTTCTTACGAGTGTGAGTTTGCAGCACGAGCCGAAGGCGAATGTTGCAATCATGCGTGTTAAGAAAACAAATTTCGCACGAGTATCGTACCAAATTATACTTCATCAGGTGTGAAAATGAGATTTTACGCACGCGAAGCGTAAAACGGCCATTTTTGTAGCGCGTGAAGTAAAATAGATTACAGTTTTCGTTACCGCCGAAGCTGTTTCGCATCGTCTCAGTCTCGGAGGATTCGCGATCTTGAAATTAATTTTCAGTCGGACGGCGATTCGAGGCAACGAATGCACAACGGCCCGGAACAAACATCACCGTTTCAACCTCGAGGATGAGATAGAAACAGGGAAAACAGAATAGCGAGTGAAAAAAGAAAGAATTTTTTCCCTCACGATTCTATAATAGATCATTGCACGGACACTCGAGGGGGAGCTCGAGAAAGAGAGTGAAATATATAGCTCCGATGCCGCAGTGTTCGTTACCGGGCTACCGGTTAGATTTACTACCCGCCTACTAGATTCAGGTGTTCGTCCATGTGTATACTTTGCGCACACGGACAGCGTTCAGCCGGATGGGAATCAAGTCAGCTAAAAGTACATATCGCGAATCCAACGAGACACTTTATTCACGTGAAAACAATAGCCGTATGAAATATTGGAAAGCTCAGAAATCCCGATAGACCAGTGTCATTGTTAATTAATTATCGAACGGACGAAGCTCCGTCCGATAGTTAATCATGTATTCAAGGGATGGTCTCCGGGTGCGGAGAGCGGACTCTGTAAAACTTGGAAAAAAATCTCTTTAGTGTACTAATTAAGTGGGAATGGGATTTTACTCACCGCCGTAAACGTCGCAGAAAAGCTTGAGGTCATCTCCCTCCCTGTAGGGGCCGACCTCGGTTTCTCTTTCCACGCCGTTCTCGTCCGAGATCTCGATCTTCTCGGGTGGTACTGAAATTTCATTCAAAAGACGTTTCTCTTTCATTTTTTATCAAAGAGATTTTATATATTAATTTGGATGGTAAATATGTGAAGTTCTACGGCGATGGATGCGGCAAATAAAACTTTAATCAATGTACCTAGTAGAATTTTTAGAGCGGTACGTCGTGACCTGACAAGGTCTTTGAGAGGCCTGGTCAGGGATAATCATGTTGAGTATTTTTGGGTAACCGGAAGTTGTTGGAATGTTCATGTACGACTAGTAGAGGAGAATCTAAGCTCTAAAATTTGTCAGCTCACGATGTAACGCTCTAAAATTTCAACCAGGTATATTTCAATGCAGTTGAGTATTTTCGGCTAAACGGAAGTTGTCGGAATGTTCATATATTGGTAAAGGAGAATCTAAGGAATTGACTTTGCCCAGAAAGCGGGAAGACCCTTGAAACAAATGGATTTCAGGTTTTTTGTTACCGAACGAGCATCTGTATGCGGGAGGGGACCAGATTTCGCATCGCCTTAAGTGACGCGGCTCAGACCCTTTTGGTTTTTTAGCAGCCGACGCGCACTTTGCTCGTCACACAGACCCGCAATGCCACTATGGCATTGTGCTCAATGGAGGCCTGCTGGATTCGTATGCTGCGTGCGGTAGAGGAGGCCTTTTCGGCACGCTATTGTTAATTGGATTTTGTTCCCGACTACTCATCCTTCTTCAGCGGCTCCCTTTCTCTCAATCTCCAGCATCCTCGTGGCTCCCCTATCACCCCCATTCTTCTCGGCGTTCGCATTCTCTCCACGGTTACCCGCCAACTGCGGTGCTTTCCCCTCTTCTCTATTTCACCGCACCCCCTCTTCAGCCATTCTCTCGCCTCCTATTCCCGCGTCCTTTTCCTCCTTTTTTCCCTCCGTTCTCGTTTTTTTTTCTTTCTGCTTTTTTTTTGCCTCCATGCGCTATATATGCATGCTCTTATTCGTTCTCCGTCATTGTCTCTATTCTTCCCTTCGACTTCATAACGCCCGGCAGAGCAATGTTGTGTTTGTTTGTTTTTTTTCTACTCTCTTTGCCTCACCTCCTCGCTTCTTCCAACACGGCATATTCCGATTTTTCCAGGGTTTTCGCTTCCGCTGGAGCTTTTTATAAACTCACGGCAAACTATCCCCCCCCCCCCCCCCCCGCTGCTCGAACTCGGATGGCCAAACGTGTGCTCCCTCGCCAGCGGCTTCTCTCAATTTCTCTGCAAACCCGAAGCCACCAGCTGACGTTGCAGAGCTGTCGCGATAATTTAGCGACGACGTTTCTTCTCTTGTTCCAGGACAAACCGACGCGAGATAGTTTTTTCCCGATGAAAATATGGAACCTCGGTCCGCATAGACATTTTTATGTTTCTCAATCTGGAGCCAACGGAGGCCGAACGTCCGCGTCGTCCTCGGAGACTGAGAATCACGGGCCCGGGAGGACGGAGAGCTTCCTTTGACTGAGTCAACATTCAGAATCTAGAGACTCACCTATGACCGTTAAGTTGACTTTGGAGTTCCGCGTTTGACCGATCTGAAAGTCAACCCGACATCGGTAGATCCCCGCGTCCTCCTCCTTTATCCCCTCGACGCCCAACTCGGCTGGCTGCTTGTTGTGCAGAAAGGACGCGCGATTCGAGAACACGGCGACGTCCGACCATCGCTCTGCGTCTGGGAAATCTCGGTCTCTCGCGTCGACACTGGAAATCCATTGGTTCGTCAATGTTAATCTGGAAAATCTCGTGTAGTTTACAGTGGATCTTACCTGTAGACAGAGGTGTCGAGGTTGTCGCGATACCAGAGCACCAAATGAACCGAGTCACCATCGTGACTCGTCGATATGTCGCATGGAAGATACGTGGGCTCTCCGACTATCGCCACCACATGAGATATCGGAACTGTTGGCAAAAAGAAATATACAATCGGCGATTAATTTACCTACTTAATCGGTGGTTGATTATCAGAGGGATCGATGCGTCATTGATTTTCCTAGAATCGATAGAAAAGAAAAAGGAATTTGGAGCTCCTTCATGAACGTCCTCAAGTTCCGCTCAGACTTTTCCCCGAAACGTTCCATAAACTCTAACGGGAAGGGACCCGGAAGGAATAAACGGGTCAGAATCCGGTCTGGAACTACAGTTACGAGTTCTATCCGAAGGTAGAGCCAAATTTCCAGATCGTGTTTCACCGGGCCAGTCCGCATAGCGACGGCGAGCAGTAAAGGCTGTAGTCGTCAGACCGCTGGTAGGCAAATCGTAGATTCAACAAAAAGGGATTTTACTCCGGCAGAGAGCAAGCAGGACCACGCAAATTAACGGAATGAACCAGTACGTGGCGTGATTATCTCACACTCTTCCCGCTATCCCCCCGACTACCCTCCGGGCGTTGCTCTAAGCTTCGAAATTGTGGGCGAGGATGGCCCGGTTAGGATGGAGTACCTAACGAACGAGCTAGCGCTATGGCCAGCATTTCCCCTCCCAATGAGCATGCAACAGCAGCAGCAAGCACCGCGACGTTCGGCATGCAAATGCAAAGCACGAAATTTCCGCCGCTGGCCATTCCCCGCTGTTGCGGAATAATACAGGAACGAAGATTGTGGACGGGGGCGAGTCTACACGTTTCTACAATCTACATATCTGAGTCCCAGCTGGGATGAGAATATCGTCGTAGTCGTTTTATCGCTGTAATAGCTGTTTTAGAATAGATATCTAGGTGGGCGATGCTTCTGACGGATGTTCCAGAGCATGCTGAATGTCAAGGGCCGTCAGGATTAATTGCACAAGCTGGAATTCACTTGGCAACTAGTGTTTGGATCGGATGGACGAGATAAGTCCCGTTGACCCGTCGAAGGTCCCACGCGGACTCGTACGGAGGATTTAGCTCCTGAAGCCCCTCATTGTTTTGACACTCGCTCCAATGGCACAGCTCCTCGACGAGCGTGTTGCTTGCATTCTCCCGTATCGATTTCCCTACCGGCAAGCCAAAAAATATTCATTCCTTGCAAAGTAACGCCTCGACGATGAGACGGCTCCAATGGACACTTCAACCTCAACGCTCCCAGCTCCTCTTCCCTCTCTCAACGACTTTCGGGATCTTCCGGGCGGAAATTCTGAGATAGTTGGGCGAGAACTTGCTCGCTGTTAGCGGGCAGCCTCGCAAAAAGAAATAAGAATAAAGAGAATAAAAAAATTTGCATCCAAAAGTCAACTTAGCAACTCGCGTTAAAGTACAGTGAGCGAGAGTACCAGCGAGAGGAAGGTCTCAGACGTTTCAGGTCCGGCGATATTCCGAGACTCATCTCTGGGTCCTCACCCAACGCGGCGTCTCTCCGATCCTGCAGCGACCTCCTTCACCTTCTCGTAGATGCCTCCTCCTTTTATGTATTATTACGTTCGAACGAGATCTCTAAAGTAGCCATCGCGGTGTTGCCGATGTCGGGTTCTCTCGCATTCCCGTCGTTCGTTCTCATACCCTCGACCGCCCACGTCGTATAAGAGGGCGAACACGAATCGCACGGCTCTACGACAGTACCTTTCAGGGACATTACGGGAAATCACCCTATTCCAGAGTCCCTCTTCCCTGGGTCCTCGACACTTACACTGTATTAAACTGTATCTTCGCCGAGCAGGCGAGTCTGGGTCGATGTGGGGGTGGCTGGGAAAAAAATGAAAAAAAAAACCCCGGCCAGAAGCAGTGGAGAAAATCAACGGGCTGGATGATCGAGATAAGAACCTTCAAAGGATTCATCGCGAATTCCGTCCGCTTACTCGTTTCACCCCTCTAACGGGAGGGTCGACAGTGGCTTTTTATGTGAAAAACATCTTTAGCGGGATTTCTAAGTGCGAAGTTTCCTCGAAAAGCGTTACGTTCAAAGTCTCCCCCGGGAAGACTTTGACCCGGGTGGGACTTGGAATAATTACGACCTGGGACGGTTCTTTGGGAGACTCTGACCTCGTCGTATTTAAAATTATCCAGTTGCAAGGTCCCGGGATTCGAGCCGTGAAAGCCCTGGGATGAATGTAATTCTCCGGGGGGGTAAAAAAAAATAAATAAATTTTCCAAACTATTTTTCCACGCGCAAGAGTTCCTCCAGGGTTGCGGAGCGGTTCGTCGTAATAACGAATAGCCGGAACAACTCTCGGCGAGTCAAGGAGGAGAATTTCCATGCGGAATAAACGCAAAGACTCGGCGGGAGGGCGGGATGGAGGGGTTGGGTGGCAAACGTGCCGCTCCGTACATCCACTGTAGTCGGTGTACGTATCGCAGGTTACGGGTCGTACCGCTTGGACCGAAAATCCCCGTTCCAGCGGTTGAGATCCCCGCTCGCCTTTCTCCCGCAGTGTTCGCAATTAATTCGATAGCCTTTTTTCCGAGGTTGCGTACCGGCGCTGGCGAGAGAAATTAAAAAACGCTGCAATTTAATGCGTCGACCATCTCGGCTCTCCGCCGTGGGGAGGTCGAGGGCAAAGGCAAGGACAGACTCGGAAGAACAGGAACACGGGGAGAATCGCCGCCGAGCTTGGAGGGGTGTTCTCTCGTGACGGTATCCCGGTTTCGTTGAAAAGTCACGAAACGTGCCGAGCATATAACCCCGGAGAGAAATGTGAAACGAACAGAGGGTGAGAGGAGAAGAGGCAGGGCGCGGGAACTGGCAAAAGCCGTACTCGACCGCGTTGCACTCCGAGTTCTAACCATACCTCTCTTAAACTTCAGGATATACGCACCTGCACTCCAAGCCCGCGCAGCAAGGATAGAATTTACACCGGCCTCCCCCCAGTCCACAAATGTGGAGAACCTTTTCATTTTCCGTACCCTTTTACTATTTTTTTTTCTCCCCCGCCGGTCTAAGCTTACCGAGATTTCTCCACTACAAACTCGTACCGGGATTACACGGACGCAGGATGCTGATGTATGCGACGGTGCAACGTTCGGATCCGTGGATCTCCGCGAGGATTCGGATTCTCGTTGTCCGTTTTCTCTTCGAGCTGAGCTAGATCTGTCTTTTGTTATCCATCCGCCGGTCCTCTCCAACTCCCGGGAAGCCTTTATCTTTCGGGCCATTGCCGATACATTCGGATTTTCTTTTTTTTTTCCTTTTTTTCGGATGCCCTCGAGAGGATTCGAGGTAAATCCGGGTTTAAAGCAAACGCTATCGACTGTCCGGGGGTTTTTTTTCTGGCTGCTATCCGGGGGAGTTTTTCCTTCGGGGAATACCCGACGTTATTGGAGACGTGTGCCGAAGATGGACGCGGCTTTGCGTTCCTCTGCCAGAGACTTATAGCTCTGCGGAGTGTCGGGTGTCCGCTGGATCAGCTGATGCAGCTGGTTATCTCACTGACTGGCGTTCGTTGAATCCCTTCCGCGCGGCGCGGAGCAGATTGGAGAGTTGGACTGGGAGCTTCGGAGTCTCAGAGATGACGAGTAACGGTGGCGCGGGATTTATCGGGCGCTGCCCCGAACATTACTGCCAGTTTTGTGTTGCGCTCAAGAAGCGACCCCGAGAGTCGCTGCAATATCGAATGGCGAACGGGAGCCAACGAGAATGACCGGAAACCCGCTTCAACTTCGTATCCATACGCTTGCTTTTCTTTTTATCGAAGAGACCAAAGTTTCGCCCGATGGATAGTAAAACAAAGTCGTCTCGAGGTGAACAGAAGTTGGAAACTCACCAGCTTCTCGTGACGATTCCGCCGACCCCGTCCAGACTCCACTGTCCGCGGGTCGCCGGGAGGATGAGGGCGAATGAGGAAGAACGTTGGCTCGGATGAGAAAAAAAATATAGCGAGGCTGAGGAACGGTACAATGGCGCATAACGATAAGCACCGGCAAGCGTCGTTGCCACTTTCGAGTGAATCGACCGAGCCAAGTACATTTTTTTTTTCTTAATCACCTTCATTTTTATTTAATTTCTCGGAAAAAAAGCTCGTTGACGTGACTCGAGGCTTCTCGTGGACATGTCGAGTTTTATCTTCAACCCAGAAAAAAAACAAAGAAAAAAATCGGAAATTGATGTTGCAACAAGCGACGTGATTCAACACGTTGTCCATGAAAAAAATTATACGGGCGTCGTCACGTAACGGCTCGTTGCAAGGGTGAACCATTTCTTCCCGCTCGTGTTTCGTAAGCCCTTCACAAAAGTTGTTACACCGTTGTTTCGGTACACGAATGATATACGCGCCGAAATAGCGGCGAGGCACGAAGTACGTTAGGCGTTCAGCGGCTTTTGTTCGGAGTCGAGTGCAGCGACTCCGCTGAGGGATGCGGCTTTTCCACCGTGAGAGAGCGAGAGACGGCACTAAGGGATCCGACAAAAATAGAGGAGGAGCTGGAAGTAGTACGAGAGGAGGTAGCAGAGAGGGACAGGAAGAAGGGCTCTCGCCGAATTTACAACAAAAAGTTTCGAGCCGGGACCCAGATTGCAGAGACGAAGTCGCAGAGTTGGAGGGGCGAAGATCTCTTGTGCCGTTTTTCCACCCTCCGTACAGGACGGGGATGGTGAGACCGGCGGGAGGGAGAGGGAGGTCAGCCACGGGCACAAGCCCACGCGGTCATGCGCTGCGTATCGATCGATGCGCACGAGAACCACCTCCCGATGCTGCTGCTGCTGCTCCTGCCGCCGTTGCTGCTCTCTCGCTCTTTGGTAAAGAGGAGGTATTGTGTTTCGCGATACGACGCGGCGGCCTTGTACCAAACGTGCCATCGCTTCTCGTTGCTCGATGTCCAATAGTGTCGAGTAGTAGTGGCTGCCGCGAGCGTGGGAATCAGACTTATGCAGAACCTCGCAACAGTTCCACTATCACTGTTATATAGAACAATGCCGGACAATGTGCCCCACATTATTTGATATTTGTCCTGATACCGAACGGAAAACACGCACGGTGTCGAGAAATAGGTCCCATCACCGGGAGAAGTCGCATGGCCCGAAAGGTGTCTTTCGACGAAGGAACAACAGCCAAGAAGTTCTATGTTCAGCCGCCAGGCGGCCAATCCTGGTGGATTATCGCCATGACCGTGGGAATCAGGTTTATGCAGAACCTCGCAACAGTTCCACGATTACTGTTATATAGAACAATGCCGGACAATGTGCCCCACATTATTTGATATTTGTCCTGATACTGAGCGGAAGAACATGCGCGATGTCGATAAATAGGTCCCATAATCGGGCGCAGGCGTCTGGCACAAAAGGTGTCTTTCGACGAAGGAACAACAGCCAAGAAGTTCTATGTTCAGCCGCCAGGCGGCCAATCCTGGTGGATTATTATCGCCATGACCATGGGAATCAGGCTTATGCAGAACATCGCAAGAATTCCACGATTACTGTTGTATAGAACAATGCCGGATAATGTGCCCCACATTATTTGATATTTGTCCTGATACCGAACGGAAAAACACGCACGGTGTCGAGAAATAGGTCTTATCGGCGCATTGCACAAAAGGTGTCTTTCGATGAAGGAATGACAGCCAAGAAGTTCTATGTTCAGCCGCCAGGCGGCCAATCCTGGTGGATCGTCGCCACGATGGTGGCGATCGCGTGGTGTTTCTTTTCTCTGCCCTTGGGACGTTCAATAAGTTTCTGGCATTACCACGAGATAGCACGCGAAATCGTAGTTCTACCGCCGGGGCTATGAGCTCCGTTGCGCGCGCTACCCGTGGCTCGGCAAGTACTCCAGTGGATCTCGACTCCATAGATCCTGTCTCTTTAGGAAAAACGGACTTATGATTCGGCGGTAATGAGCTCATCATGCCCGTAGAGCCATTTGGCGAAACGACCGTCCGGAATGCAGCTCCGCGAGTCGTCCCATGTTTTTCGTCGTCATATAATTGCTCGGAACATGGCGTCCTTCGGTCCTGTCTTTAATTGAAAAGTTTTTCAGCGTGCGGGCAAAAAGTTTTACACCGTGGACTAGACGGAGCGGGCGCACCGGCGACTAAAGCGTCGCATCCTCGGTGACGCAGCTGGGTCCACGGGGTTGCCCGAGGTATAGAGAAACCGGGGAAAAACAACGAAAACGGTAGAGAAATCCCGCCCTTGCCCCTCTGTCACACGAGCCGGTCGACGTGAAATTTCAAAAAGAACTCGCGCGAAACCGATAGCTTTTTCCACCGAAGCGCGGAAACCTGCTTTCGGATCGAATCGCCCCTGAACATACCCGCGTTTCCCTCGCCCGCCGGTACTCCATTGCCATTTGTAAGCTTTTCGTCCGGACCCATTTGTAACCTCGTCCATACCTACCCAAACCACTGCCCCTCGACCGCCCCCATATCGACAGTTCATTATACGCATTCCTCTTTACACGAATCTACCGTTCCGTTCTATTCGCACAGTGGGTACACGAGCTATCGCACTTGCCGTCACACTGGGTCGACGACGACGCGCGGGGGGCGTCGAGGGTGTAAATGGAGACGGAAAAATAGATCGTGAAGCGGGTCAGTTAGTTTCTATCCAATCACGCCGAGGCTCGTTCGAGAACTGCAGACAATGACGGTGGAAGTGGACAAACAACAATAAAGCGACTGCGGCGGTGGATTGGATGACGCGGGGCTTTAAATGCTTTCGCGTACGGGCAACTACCGTTGTGCAGGCAATACTGGAAATACCATCTGTGTGGGAGCCTCATCTCTAACGAAATATGTAGATGTATGTCCCTCATACCTTCGCGATTCATTTTTTTTTTTTTTTCACTTCCATTCGAAAAATGAGATTTTCGAACAAGAGGTGACGTATCTTCAGTATGACGTCACTTCCGGACCGGAAATGACATCTCCAGTATGATGTTATTTTCCGTCGACAAAAGAAATTTCCAAACCGAAAGTTACGTATTTCCAGTATGACGTCACTTCCGGTCAAAAAATAAGATTTCCGCACCGGAAGTGACGTACTTTTCCGGTATGACTTCACTTCCGGTTGGAAAATTAGACTTTCAAACGGGAAGTGACGTATTTCCGGTAAAGTTCCGGTTTCTAAATTCCACAGTCTACGGCGAGGGCGCAAAGTGGCGGAACCGCAACAACCAGCTAGTAATAATGTACTTTGTAATTTGCTCTGTGTGTGGAAATACAAAGAGCGCCGATGGGAAATGTCTCCGACGATTCCGATGTTGCGTCAAAGTATCATCGGCAAATAATCGGGCTCTTTCCTCGAATGAGAATTCGCAATTGTCGTGACGTTACCGTCGGACTTATTCCCGTCGACCGATAGTCGTTAGTCTATTCCGGCTAGCTTGTTGAGAGACCACCTGGTCCTCCGCTCAGGACCATTGAGAGGTTTCAATGCAAGGCAACGCTACAATGCGCCCTCATGTAAAGGAATACTTAATGGACATCGCAATCGGTCATCGTTCCCTCCCGTTGGCGCACGAAGCATGATACAGGCAAAGTGGTCTGTCCTATCGGCACATGTGTCCAGAAGGAATCTTGACATCGCCACAGTACATTCGACACAGTAGATTTATGCTAACTGCGGACGTCATGCACGGATGGAGATTGGACAAACAAAGCCCTGGGCAGGATCCATTCAGGACTACATGCAACGTTCTAAAATGACTCGCGACCTTTCTGACCATCCGTAAAACATCTCAGCCGCTCCTTATAAAAGACTCAGTATAGCCTGCTCGTGTATAAGAATAATAATTGGATGATTTAGAAAATTATCCTTAATTCTCATCAGCGTATGGAATTTGTCTCGTTTGCGTTCGCCCCGCAGTGTGTTTGGGCTCGTCGAGTTTGTAGGTTGCCTGGCCAATTTAATTCACAAGCGAGCTCGAGGATGCGTTACAGTCACTGTATATACACACATACATATGTATATGCGTGTATGTAGTAAGCATGTGTACATGGTTGAGCCCAGCCCCCTATGGAGATGTATATACACATTGAAGTATGGAAACTGTCGGGATATGATGAAGAGGATTAGCGTGGATGAAGGGAAAACTCTCCGGGTTGGAAACTCCTCTCATCGCTATTGCGTTACAGCTAACGACATTCGTATATACAATGTATAGCGACCAAGTTTTGATAATACATTAGTATGCGAGATTGCAGACGCGGCGGCCATTTTGGATCGGGTTAATTGTGTAAATCGCGATTGTGTAAGTAAGACCCGATAAAAGTTCTCGTGACGTTGCATCGTCCCCGACAGGTCGCGATGTAACGCTGTAAAATTTCTACTCGAGTTACTGACGGAAAATTCGGTTCTCGTTAAAATGAAAAAAAAATTGGATAAGCTGGCTTCTCGTTCTCGTGACGTTGCATCGCGGCCCCAACAGGTCGCGATGTAACGCTGTAAAATTTCTACTCGGGTTACTGACGGAAAATTCGGTTCCCGTTAAAAAGAAAACAAAAATTGGATAAGCTGGCTGGGCGTCCGTCACGGATATTGTAACGAAGACCGATGAAATTAGCGTCGTTGTGTTACCGGAGCGTCTAGGGAATTTTCGCAATTCATTTGCCTCCGGTGGGGCTTGGAAGGCGTTCATGCTTTCTCGCCGGTTCTGTTATTTGCATACATTCTCATTAGGCGGAGAGGCACAAGGCGCGAGAGCTGAGACGCCGCTCTTCGGAACGCGATGCGCGGAAGAGGATATTTGAATTTTGAACGTTACTCGCTGTGATGAAACGTAATTCGGGCTTCCCCCGGCGAACAATTCCCGGCGTCTGTGCCTTGCCCGCTTTTATCCATCGTTCAGTGAATCCCGATTGAACATTTTCAGACGGAGAATTGTCCGTGGCAACGCGAAAACCAATACTATCGATATCAATGCGCATTGGACGAAGCGGAATGTTCAATGGACCACGAAAGAGAGACCAATTTCGCTCGAGACTTTTTGTTGTTTCGATGCATAATTTTTATTTTCAGAATTGCAGGAGGAATCAATTTGTCTTTTGGCACACATCGGGGGATGACATTGACTTTCTTGCATAAAAAATCGCGCTGCCTCCGGACGGCGAGAAAAAATGAATACACGAGCAAATATTTAATAATAACTTTCCTGCAGTTCAAACATATGTAAAAATTTTATTTGGAAACGTTTTTTTCGATATCCCGTACCGTTTTCACGGATACGACCCCACACAATTGCGACCGGATTAATGCTCGTGCCAAATTGAGTAGTTGTCGACTGCGTTCATTTTTTATTTATTTATTTTTTATAACAACTCACACTGACAGAGATTCAGTTATATCGGACGGGATCGCTGAGTTCGGCGAGGCGAGTTTCGAGGCTGTAAATCGAACGGGAGCGACATCGTCGTTAGTATCGATGGAAGAGAGAGGGCAGCAGTGGAGTGCACATCTATGGGATCAGTGCAGCATAGTTTACCGTGAATACTTTGCAGTAGTAACATCCATTTCTGCCTCCGCACTTTATGTTTTTTCATTTTCCTCTCTCTCTTTTCTCTCTCGACACAAAACGATTTTTTGCAAAATTTTGGTTTACCCCTTTATCTGTAACAAAGTGTTGCAGCGCGAGTCCTGTTACTGTTTCGGTCTCTGGCACGTTACCGAGCGTGCAGCATCCACAGTCGTTTTGATGGGAAAAAATATCACCCATCCGTACGACCCTTTGCATTCGGTTTCACATCACTTGTTTATTACTTGATTTGATAACCCAAAGGCAGTTTTACGTTTATTTTAACGGCAAAACAAGCCACGAAGAGGGTTTAAAAAAATGGTAACATTGTCTATCGAGAAATTTATTTATTTTTTCATATTTTTTTCTTGGGTTTAACGACCGTTGGGTGTTGCACGTCGTTCCGCGTGTTTATTACTTCTCTCTATGACCTAACGGGCGTTTTATGATTTTTTTTACGGTATTAAAAAAATGCGAAAGGGATTTTTTTGTAAGGGAAACATTGCCCTATCGAGAAACATTTTTTCCCATTTTTTTTTATTTTTCTCGGTGATAACGGCTGTGGGGTGTTACATTGGTGAATAGGAAATTCCATTTCGATATTAATATCACGGTTAGTGCCGCTGCACCGAGCTTATGCCGCTGTGTTATTTTTTTTTCTAACGTATACGACTGTCTCTAGGGATAACGGGATTCCCAGCGCTAAGCGTACCTGTAAGGCCGGGCGTGTGTATTCAAGCCAGTACTATTGGGAGAGCTGGATACCGGATGAAAAGAGCTCCGTTCGGCGATGTGTGTGCTTTGCTAAAGTTGCAGGAGGAAAATTGTCTCCTCGCGACCGAGTGACTTTTTTCCTGCACATGAATTTTCTTTTTTTTATGTTAAGTATATGGATGCTTAAAAAAAACCTTCCATAAGCACAAAAAATATTATAAAAAATAGTGATTACAGTTTTCGTTACCGAGCTCGCACTCGAAGATTTCGCGTAACCTTACATCGATGCTCGAATCCCAAACCCTCGAGATCTAAGTCGACGCTGAACGAAAGTCATCCCGTGAGTGAGGGCTTAACGTTATCGAGTTTATCAAATGTGAATCGGTATGTATGCGTTAAAGCGAAATTTAACGCTCGCCAGGTTTATGCGGAAGGATTGATCAACCGGTTGATTTGATTTACAAACTGTTCGGTGAGCGGGCCGAACGAGCGGAGTTCGTCGAATTCTCACATAGTGAATTTATAATCAGTCGATTCGCAAGCATCCTCTCCCCCGCTGTTATCTCATCCCGGTTTACCGCTCCCCCTCCTCCCTTTTGCCAATCCACGGGCACTGAGTTACGACCATTTAATCATGTGTTTCTACTGGGATTTCGTACAGAGCGCCCGGCGTACATACCTATGCCCTGGAGTATACACACAACGGCAATCGGACATCCCAGTGACATCCGTTTCGAACTAATTTGCAAATGGTAGAGCCACTGTTGGGGGGCCACCTCTGCTGACTGAGAGAGATTGAATTTGTACCGGTTGCCAGTACTCGGACTCCACTCCCGCCCGGCTATGTGCAGAGACCGTCCGATCAGCGCCACGTGCACCGGCCTCGACGACGGACAAGTCCGAACACAGTCTTGTAACGTGTTCGAGCAGTCCATTAAGCCTTCACTGCGGCGGATAGCAATTTTCTTCGAGGGACGAAAGAATTCCATCGCATCACGTCAGTTATCGACTTGTCGATATCGCTACGTGCCGTATTTCCGGCTCTGTCGTTATCACTGACGAAGAGAAGACTTGATTCGATTTTTCGTTTTTTTTTTTTTTTTCCATTTCCCCACGGATACGCTGCGGATGAAATTACACACGCTGCGCTATCGTAACATTTCAGTGTTAACGGGTACTGACACACGTACGGTACGATTACAGCAGACGAGAGCATTTTATCGGATGTGAAAATAGCATTGATCGACTACAATGTGGAACTTTTATTTTTATTTTTATTTTATTTCTTCCATCTCGATGGAATTTCGTTCATTATCCGAGCCACATTGGCATTATCGCCCAAACTACCCACATCGACGAATAACGGAGATTTACAAATCATGGAATCATTTTTCAGCTCACCTAGTCGAACTTCAAGCACACAGCTTTTTTGTACAGTCGAAAACGCAGTCAACAAGTTAAAAATACCCGAAACAAGCTCGAAACGATATTCGAATATACATAATGCCGTGTATGACCAGACGCGCGTCAACATTTTTCTGGAAAAAAGGTAGGATTATCGGGGGAGGGAGGGGGGGAGCTTAAGCGAAGGACATACACAGTTCAGGTACTCGTAGCTTGTGTTGTTTCAAACACTTTGTGCGTGAGCGCAGAGCCGGCGGTATTGGTGGAAACAAGCCCGTATAAAAAAACTGTGTGCGTACACCTCGTTCTCTGAAACTGTATAGAAACACGATAAACAACTGCAGAATTCGATACGGAAAACCGATATGTTTCGATGGAAAACTTATCGAGTTTTTCAAAATTTTATTCTACGGTGTTCCGATGTTTTTTTAATGGAGTTTTTGAGCCCATTCTCTTCTCGACGTTTCAGAATGCTTTGCGTATTCGGAGTTCCCATTGGTTGATCCCAACTACCCCGTTGACCTCGGTTCCCCGAACCCAATTTCGTCCAATATCCAACGAATCGAGACAGTACACGCTACCAGCGTTGTTTGAGAATCAAATACGTCTATAAATATTAATATCGCAAAATATCGGTACGAATTCCAGACACGAGGGAGTTTCCGAGAACGTCGCCTGCGGGCGACTGTGGGCTGGCGGCACTCGCGACTCTGGGCGTGCTCTGATGGGTCAAGTGTGGATCATCAGAGACACGATATATAGTATATTCTTCGTTCGTGTACATGCGCATGTACACGTATGTAGCGGTGTGTGCCGGCGCAGTTTCCTACTGTCGTTCGAGGTCCACCGACCGGCGCGTTGCACCGAGAGAAAACTCGATATCCACGTTAGTACGTACGCTCCGTACGGCCCACGACATAATACTAAACCGAGTGTGTTGTTTCGACACGTTTACCTGAAGCCACTTTGAGGACGCGTTTAAACACATCGTTCGTGCACTGTTGCACTCGAGTACGTTGGGTTTTAACTGCACAGGCACGCTGCTGGAAGTTGGGAATGATAAAAAAAAAATAAGCATTGCTGAAACACATTTCAGTGCTGTTGCTGTTGTTATTAGCCGTGAGCCAGAGAAAATATTTTTGAGAAATATTCTTGTTCTCTTGAATAGTACGAAGATATCCTTACAAAAAATTTTACAATAACATGTAAAAATATATCACAAAAAAATATTTATCTTTATTATATACCGTATTTTTTTTTGTAAATATGGTAAAAATGGTATGGAAGAAGAATGTGCACGAAAGCATCTTTATACGTTGAAAGATTTGTTGGCGCTGAGAAGGGCCATTTGATGATTTCCTTATTCCTTTGAGCTCGTGTTACTTGAGCGCTTCGGTGCCCTTTTCTTACGACGAGATGTCCTTCGAGGCATTGCAAGTCTTCCTTCTTTCCTTTATCTCTCGCTTCGAGAACCGTCGTAAGTTTTAATAGAAAAAAAACTTTCGAAGTCAGATTCTGACGACGATTGTACATTTGCAACAAGGTATATCTTTACGTTTGATATATTTTTAAAAAAATTTGCGACCCTGTTCCTACGTCTGACTGTTCGTATTGAGACGAACTTGTCTCGATATCTCGCAGAGCTATGATGTTCCGCAGCTCGCCGTCCTCCTGCATTTTCGACTTTTTACGAAAAAAGTAATCTTTCAGCGCCTTGCAACTTCCTTCGTCTCCTTCCACTCCCTTCCGGCATTGTGACACTGAGATCCGTCGTATGTTTTCATCCGAAAAGACTTTCGAAAGGTCCGTCCGACGGTGGTTGTACAATTTGTGAAAAGGTATGTTCTCTACGTTAGAACGGTCCGCAAGAATATCGACACGAACTTGTCTCGATATATCTCGCAGATGTATGAAGTTTCGTAGCTCGTCGTTGTCCTGCATTTTCGTCGATTTTGGAATGAAGTAATCCTTCGGGGCCTCGCAGACTTCCTTTGTCTCTTCCACTTCCGGCATTCTGACACAGAGATCCGTCGTATGTTTTTAACCCAAAAAACTTTCCTTAGGTCCAATTCTGACGGTGGTTGTACAATTTGCGAAAAGGTATATTCTCTACGTTAGATACAGTCTCGACAAGAATATCGAAATAATCTTGTCGACAATTCACTGATGTATATTCCGCAACTCTCCTTCCTCCTGCATCGAGGCAATGATCAGAAGCGCCTTAATTGAAAACTTTTCGGAGAGATCTGACCTCGACGGTGGTTTAGCCGAAATGACGAGTGGCGTTGACGACTCGGCTTTATAACCACAAGCGGCCCAACCGCCGAACCAATCACGCACGAGGAAGCCGAGGAGTGCATGCAGCCTCCTGATTGGCGCGCTGGTTGGACCAAACTGCCCGAACGTGAATGCCTCATCGAGTGACGGTACAGATTAATGATTTCGTCATATCAGATACTATTTATTCGATATAATTCAATATACATTACATATTTAATCATGACAATCCCACTTCGTCCGTTCGACAAGGTAAATAGAATATTTACTTTGACGATTTTGTCACTAGTTAATTTGGTCGTTTTTTGCGGAATTGTAAGCTAACGGTTCGGGTTAAACATTGATTAACCGATTATACATACAATGAATTCGACCAAAGAGGGATAGTTCCAATTAAAAATATAATTTATATAATCGATCCCCCCAGAGTCAAGCAATACCGCTCGTGGTCAGTACTTGGATGGGTGACCGCCCGGCCAGCCGCGCGCTGGCTGGCGCATCGAACCGTGTGGACCGGGAGGCATTTTTCTCAGAGATTAGTCATTACTCTGTAGAAACACCAATCTCTAGGGAAATAGCATTGTGTGTTGGCCACGTTTTCTCACAGTTTCGCTGTGCCCTTGGGCAAATACGAGACAGTAAGGCGGTAAGTTGCGGAAGTGGCGGCAATCCGAGTGACGAAGTGGGACGTGTACAAGGGGAAGGACGTACAAGATGGAACACATAATAATATATAGTGTATATAAAAAGATCTACACAGTAAAATAGGTATCAACGTTTCTTTTCCACAAACGTTTGTTAATTTTACGAATATTTTTTCTAAAATTAACGACAAGATAATTGTGGACGTTTGCGTACAAAAAAAGTTTGTTACGGTACAAATCTTTTTTACTGTATATCGTCGCTCGATGAGGCATCCATGCTCGCGCAGTCAGGTCCAACCGGCGCGCCAATAGCGAGACAGCATCCATGCTCCTCGGCTTTCTCACGTGAAATAATAATAATGATTATTATTATGATTATTTCCAGCTTTTTTTGGATAGAGATTTAACTCGCGTTTATTCGGAACGTTTGAGGGACGCTCGTGTGCGTAACCTTGCGCCTTCGCGCAGAGCTGCAAACAGAGCGGCAGCAGCAGACAGAGGTGGCAGCTCGTGGCATCCTTTGACGTTGTCCGGACAGAGCGTGAGCGCTTTTGTGAAATTTCCTCGCAAATCGTAATAAACGTCGGAACGTCTACAAGAGCTTTCGGACCGTTCATAATCCCACTCAGTCAATTCCATTCTGTGCCTGTTAACGCACTGGAAATGCTTTGTGCATTCGCTTTACCATCGATCGGGCTTTTCCAACGTAAGCCATCGTTCATTCAACGAACACACTTCGACCCACGTCATACGCGTGTTCGAGTTCGACGCGGCAGCGTCAAGGTGACTTTCGTGTGCCTCGATTAAACACGCAGTGTTTTTTTTCAGCGTTCGCGCCAACTGGCTATTATTTCCATCAATGTCCTTCAGCGACGCAGTTCTCATTACAACTTTTTTTCTTTTCCTTTTCAAACAGCGCGAGGCGAGGGACTCTCGTGAGATCCAGGGCTCGATTCAACGCCATATGCCGAAGTCACTCGAGCTTGGGATTTTTAATTACGCGACTACAAGCCCGATGCTTTATCGAATTTTCTCGTTCGATGTCTTATGCCTTATATCCTCTCAACTTCCATAGTCGACGTTGATTCAATCGTAAAGAGGTCGACTGGTACTCGAAGAACCAGTCACCCTGCTTTTTCCGCAAATCGGGGAGGGAGAGATATATAGAGAGAGCGTTCTATGTCGCAATTAAAATTCGCGACTCGCGGAAGCTACATTTTTTTTTCTTCCTGTATCTCTAACTTCCCGCAGTCACTAAGGTTCGGGTGTGCGAGATGTCATTAACGACGAGGATGTTACCCCGTGCACGCCGCGACCGAGCATGCGAAAAGGGACACTCGAAAGCTCGACGAAGTGTTAAGTGTTCGTAGACTCGGAAGCGAGTCAGACTCTTCTGCGATGTATAAATTTCATCCGCAACTTTTTATCTTATTTTTATTTTTAACGGCGTAGCTATTTATAAACGCGAGCACATTTGCCTCGCGCGATATTTCTTTTATGATTTCGCGAATATTTATTTTCACCGGATTTTGTCGCGCGGCCGATACTGCTCGACGATCTTTTACATTTTCGTATGTCGCTGGAGCGGAGTCGTCGGAGCTATCGACAAAATTTATCCAATCATTTCTGAAAGGATCGAACATGTAGCTGACACTGATTGGTATATGTTAAATTCGCCAATTTGATTACAAGGGTTTCTCACCGATATCGCACGAAAGAAAAAACGTATACCTGATAGCGGTGAACTTCTGCGGTCGGAGAGGCTTACAGCTCTCGCCTCGTTCCTCGTACTATATCGGCGTATCGGCGGAGAGCTTTTAATATCCTATTGAGTCTTAATTTATCGGAATTCGATCATTTTTTTTTATCTTTTTAATATTTCAACTGTTCGTGGACACACATATATATATTTTAACGATATTTGCATCTGTGTCGTGTAATATTTCCATCGCAGATACATTGTGCTTATTTTTGTACGGTACTGTTTAAATAAATAAAAAATAAAATAAAATCTTCGACAACTTTTTCAGGAGAAAGTGTTATCGGAATACTCGGCTACAGTTTCACCGATCGACTTTGAATAACGGTGATCTATTTCTCGTTAATGTATCAACGGGGCATCGCGTGTACCGCATGGCGAACTATCGTAACGTAGGAGAAAAAAAATGTATATATCGCCGATCCAGAGTCGGGAAGGGTTGGGTATCTCGACGGACGAAAATTAATTAAATGCCTCACGTAACATTGGCGCGAGAAACGATGCAAATTTTTCATGCACACGCTGGGTGGGTGGATTCGTGGTTCGGGGATGGCCGGACGGCCCCCGAAGTACCGTCGAGATTGAATAAACGACGGGCGTTTCGGCCGACGCCGACGAGCCCAGTTTAATTTTCCAGGCCGCTCGGAGGGGGGCCTCTCTGGGTTGTGCTCAGACTGCTCGTATATACCGGGTTATATCCCCGCACTGCACCGAAGTGCGGGGAGGGACACGGAGTTCGCCGGTAAGCAAGAGCGAGAGGAGAAACCGGCGTTGTTACGTATGGACGGGTTTGAGATGTTTCCGCGTCAATTTTCAATCCACCACCGCGACGAAACACCATTACACACTTCGTCGAACCCGCCGAGCGTTAATGCATAGCGAAGGGGGGGGGGGGGGGGGGTGGGTTAATCATTTCCGGAACGGAGTTCCGAACGGTTTCGCCAAATTTTCAGTGGAGCAAGAGAACAATTCGATTTCAAGCATGGACCAGTCCCAATTGGCCTTTAATCAACGTCGTCAGCCGGAGGTTTAGCCAAGCGCTTTTGAATTTCGCGCGTTCTCTCGCGGGTCAGGCGCAAGCCGAGACTCTCGAGAATGGAACCGGGAACGACGGCTTGTTGGGTCGTGGCGGTACTTGTTGGGACTTGGAACAATGAGGGCCCGGAGAAAGACACCTCTTTTCCGGGTCTCCGCTCGATCCTGAAAACCCACCGAAGACCTTTTCACATAATTCACGTAATTTCCTGCCAACGTCCACGACAACGTAATATCTTATTCACCCCCCCCCCCTTTCTATTCCTGTAGGTCCCGATCGTATATTTTCTTTCCTGTTTCCGGGCTCCTCGGCTTTTCCACCAAAGTCATTGAATATTTAATAACTGGCAATATATCGCATCATCTACTTCGCATGTATGGTGAGGAATATATACGAGCGATAAGCTCTCTGGGGGGCGGAGGGGTAGCGGGAGATAGCGGAGAGCGTAGGCGTGCCTCAAGGATTTCCCGGAACGTACGTTTTCAGACAAAGCCCTTCGTTTCCTGCCTTGCTCTCTTCGTCTTTGCTATTCGTATCCGCGCTTACTTCCCCGGCGTTACACCCGAACGTAGCATCCCCCCCGACGCGAGGTTCGTACCCCGCGAGCCTTGGCTTGTGTATACACACCCCGGAAACTCTCGAAGTCGATGAGTAATGCATGTAATTTTCAAGTTGGAATTCGGTTCGGGCGTGATCGCGCGTATCGGTTCTCGTGCGGCGGTAACCGTCGGCGGGCAATTGAAGGATGCGAAGCTGGAAGGGAAGAAGGAGGAAAAGGATGGATGGAGAACCTAGCCTTTTGCACCCGGGGTGTCGAGGGGCAGGGGGGTTGAGAGAGCACATACACGTACGTCGGCGAAAAAAGAGAAGAGCCGGAAGAAGAGACGAAGAGGGCTGGAAACAGCTCCACTCGAGCCGCGATCCGGCTCCTCCTACCTATCGAGCCCGTCCTCGCCAATCTACACGACTACGTTCGCGCTTACCTATCGTTTAACGCGCTCAACCCTCCGCGATTAACCCCCGGGAGCTGCAATTCGGGTCAAAGTCGCAAAACCCCCTCCGTCGGTTTCAGCCTGGGATTTCTACTAGTTTTATCCTCTTACCTCCTCCCCATCGGCGGAATGAAACGCGAGGAGGCCAATTGAATAGATCCGACAAAGTCGAGAAAGGCGAAGTGGATAGCCGAGTTTCCAGGAGTGTTGAGTGGCGGTGGGGTTAAAAAATAAAATAAAATAAAAGACTCTCGGAAGTGGATGAAACTTTACGCCATGAAACCAGTTGATCACGCAGTCGCGCACGAAGCGATTTCAGTCACTGCGATTGTTTTCCGTGTCCTACGTGAAGAATTTTTTTTTCACTGTACGGATGTTTTCAAATTAAAGATACGGAAAGTTTGGTAACTTTTATCACCAGCTGTATCATCCCTATAACAGTGGGCCAGAGATCGACGAAGTCGCAATGCACGGAGCATATTGAACCACAGGATAACAGAAACTTGGTAAGATGTTGTACCAATAGACGAGAATCATTGGACAATACAACTATGGACCTTCCACGTTGGAAGCTCAGAGGGAGGATTCAGGATCCCGACATTATATTCAAGCTCCTCTCTCCTCCAACTCCATTCGTCGTATCTGATTTCTCTATAGAACCCATCGGGCGGACTATCCAACTGCGGCAACAGCAGCGGAAGCGATGGTTTTACTATCAGAAGGAGCGAACGCGGACAGTAGTCGAAGGACAGATTGCGAGGGAGAAGGACAGAGAGGGCGAGTGGCGCACATAGGAGAGCTAAGAGGCAAGGCAGGAGTGTGAGAGTGCCTCCCGTATTCAGAAACCGTGAAGCGGCTGTACATTAGGTTTGCTTCGTTGCTCTTGCTGTGGGGTCTTGTGCGCTTCTCTGGTCGCTGTTCCCGGCATTCCAGCGATATACTACAACGTACAATGGACTCGCGAGCCGGCGGTCCACGGTCCCGTTCTCGGATTTTCTCTTCATCCCAACATACACGGGCTAAGTTCCCAACACTGCTGGCGCTCCTGTTGATGTTGTCGATTCTTGATGCCCAAGCCATTTCGGGTGTCCTCTGAATCCCCTCTTCCGCTCGGTTTGCCTCCCCCGAGTCGCCATCCTCCCCGTTTCCTCCGAGTTTCTCTGGGTGTTCCCCTTAACGTTTCTAGGTATGTCTTTCTCGTTGCGCGCGAGGACGGGCTATGTTTGTTCGTAACGGACAATCGGGAGGCGCAACTTTCGCCATTGTTCGAAGTTTGAATATCCACAATGGGTCGCGCGAAAGAGAGGGACTGTCGCACGAGGGTGATTCGAACGAAACCGAAACAAAGAAGTGAGAAAAGTTGAAGAAAAAAAACAAAACAAAAAAATAAAGAAGAGATTCGTCGTTTCGTTGGTTTTCGGTTGGGGGAGTGAAATGTTTCTAAAGAATTGTTTCATACGCGTGACAGTAGATGGGTTGAAAAGTGAAACGTTGGTTGAGTTCCTTTTTACGGCCAGCCAGCTTGGCTTTTCACTCGTCGTATCGAAAGTACCTCGCGCTGCCGCTGGTGGCGCTGGTGGCGCTACAAAGGGATTAAACGGGTGATTGCGGGCGCCACCAGCGGCGGCGTCGGTAACTGTTCGAGTAAAAATCGGAGACGAACATCGAGCCAGGGAAAGATTTCCTCGTCGAAGAAAAAGGCGAGAGACGAAGAGAGTGCGCGATAATGGCGTCACTCACGATCCGGCTTTTATAGGTCGAAGCCGACATTGCCGAGATAAGTTTCCCTTCGTCGAGGAGAACGGAGGAGGGTAAAATCCCGAAGGAAAATTGTGCAATCTCCCAGCGGAGCATGGACGAGCCGAGTGAGTGCAGAGGGCAGATGGTTGGCGCGAGAGATGACGCTCGTCGCCCATTGCGAAACTATTGTCGACACGATAAATGTCACGTTCTCTCGGCCCGCATTCCCATTCCTCATTCTCATGTAACCGAGGTCACATACTCGTCGGGCGCTCCGTGTAATTCCTCCTGTCCCATCGCGACGGTCCATCGCGTAGGCGCGTTACTGCGTTCCCTACTTTGACCCTACAAGAGCACGAACGTGTTTCTTCGCAAAGCTCTCACGGTTATTCCAACATGCCCTGCAACATTCACGTTTTGTCCCGTGGTCCGTCCTAGGTGGTTAACTCCAGTATGCTAGAATAAACACCTCTATTTATCTCGGTACCATAGGATTACTTCGTTAAACCGATAGGTTATTGTTTCGACGTTATCTTCGATCGCAGTTTGCCAAACGTAAATCCGCAATTAATCCTCCGCATGCTGTGCGCGGTGTATCGAAGTGATTCATCACCCGGCAGTATCGAGGATGGTCATATTGCGGAGATAGCGGGAAAGGGATAGTTACCGGGGTGGAAGATTGTTTGTGTATATTTACCGTCTTTGACGCAGAGTGCACCGATAATCCAGATAGTCAATAGGTGCACCACCGTGAGCGCGTAATTCAGATGTATCGGCCTCCTCCTCGGCCCAATGCACTTCGGGCTTCCGGCGTCCAGCTTACGATCGATCATCATCGCCGCACTATTGTTACTGATTCGTTCATAGTTCAAATATCTTGATCACTCGCGGTCCCCGCAACGACGCGCGATAATTGAAAAGCAAAAAGGAAAAAAAAGAACATTTCTCTCAAATTTTTGGGCTATATACTTTCATTGCTCCCATGGTCGGCCATTTTTCAGAATTTAAGTTCTTTCTGCAAAGTCTTCCCGTGACGCAATTTTTGCGATTTTATCGCGAGGAAGAGGCGTCGGGCGGTACAAAAAAAAATTAAACACCCTTGGATCGAGTAGACAGGCAGACATTTTTTTTAATGTATATAATATATATTTGTTTTTATTTTGGCTTATCTCGCTCGCAAGGGTAGTCTCTCCGACGGGATAAAAATAAAGATCAGCAGAATGCACAATGGGAAGCGGCGAAGCCTGCAACTTCGCCGACGCACGAGAATTTCAGATGCGCCGACGGGCAAGCCGACGGTAGAAGAATGAGGGAGAGAGAGAGAGTCGGATAAGTTTATCTTGAAAACTTATGAATTTTTCATTCCACACGAAGCTTTTTATTCATCTTCTTTTTTTTCCTTGTCTTCAGGGAGGGCCTCTTTTTTCGTCTTCCTCTGCTTCTTTGTAGCCTACTCGAAGAAAGTGTATTAATCCGGCGATTTCGTTCGCTTTTATATCGGCTACGTATTTGACTTTTAGCTACTTCTACATTTTCCTCTTTGTTGCATACGCGACTTGAGAAAAGTATTTTAATCCAATATAATTTTCATCGACTTCATATTGTGCTTTCCCCGCGTCTCCAACTTCTTCTTCTTGTTTGTTATACGCTCTTACGCGAAAGTATTTTTATCGGTTGTATTTTTCATCGGCTTCGTATTATGTTTTCCACCACTTCTACAACTTCTTCTTCTTGTTTGTAGTACGCTCTCAGGAGTAAGTATTTTAATCCAGGGTATCTTCCGTCGACTGCCGTACCTCAGTTTCCTCATTTCCAAAGTAATCCGCAAGCCATCCCCAAGAGTCCGGTATTTTCCTATTTCTATATCTTCTGAAAACCCATCAAAAGAGCCCCTGCCCGTACTCACATCGATACCGAAGTTGCGCCATTCAGTCGCGGACTCAACTTCAAACGACTCGAAGTTCAAAATACTTCGTCCGATGTATAATTTCCGATGAACTCTCGTTCTCCACTGGAAGACAAGAATTCTCGATATCTCAAAGGCCTTCGATCACTAATATAGGTTCTACGGAACAAATTTTTTTTCGCGACTCCAGCAACGACGGCAAAAAAAAGAACAAGTTGCCACTCGAGAGCAACGCTCTCTTCAGCGCCGTTTCATTTTTCCTGGCTCTTGAAGAGAAAACAAAAAACTCTCCACGAGGTTTTCCTCGCAATTGGTGGAGCACTGAACAGACGCGTTCCAGAATGCCTCATTCATCTCTTGGGCGCCGTGGCCTCTCTTTCTTTAGCTCTTTCATAGTTTCGCCCGCTGAAGAGACACGAAGTAAGGTGCTTCGGGCCGTGAAAGGAATCCTCGAGGCTTCCTCCTCCACGAGGAGAAGAACGCCGCAGCAAAGCCCGAGGAACTTAGACGGAGTCTCGTTTCCTCAAATGGCACATGGTGAGCGCACCGGAAGTTGAAACTTCGTCTGCGGACGCCGTTTCGCTTCGGCAAATCGAATCCAAAAGTTCGACCTCGAAAGTAAACCTCCCTCCGCGTGACCGATGAGTCCTCGGGAGTTCTGCCTCAGAGCATCCCGAAAGGCATGAGACTTCTTTCAGTCAACCCTTCCTCCGACTCCGCCGACCAGCGGCTTTTGATCAAGCACACACACACACGCGCGCGAGGCCTCTGACATCATTCAACGGTCGCACTGCTCACTCGACGCTCAGACAAGATCTCCCCGGCTGAACGAAGACTTTATCCGGCTTCGGTGGTGCGGTTTCACACACCCGACGAACCTGCGGCACCGGTTGCTCGACGCAAAAGTCCAGTCAAATTCTTTCTTCTCTTTCTCTCTTAATTTATCCCTCACGCGGATACAAATTTTTTTATTAACTATATTTAGGTCTAACTTTTGAGTTTCAAGAGATTCGACTCTTTTAACTTAAAAAGCAACATCACGAGACTTTGTTTTGTACCGGTAAATACCAATTTACCATTAACTACTTTGTGTAAAATGGCTTTTAAGATTTTTTTGTTTTTTTTTTTACTCAGTCTTTTCGCCGAATTAGTGTTGTATTATTTGCCATGCCGGATAAGCCTCGCGAGTATTCAGGATGCGAGGGGGGCTTCGGGTCGCTCGTGGGACGACGAAAAACGGCGCGTCGAACAGCCGCAACACTGTCCGTCGACTACCGTGTGCGAGCGGCCATCGGCGAGATTTCGCTCTCGGGCCGGCCGTCGTCGCGTCGATCGAAAAGAGCCCCCGCGGGGTGCCATCAGTACGCGGGCGCGGTTCTCTCGCTCTGTCTCGCATGCGTATTGAACCGGGAGGGAGGACGGGGAGGGCGGAGTGGTTCGAGCTGGTGCGAGGTAGACGGGAAGTGTCCTCTCTGCCGCGCGGCTTCCACGAGAGCAAAACCCCCCCGTTGCGGCCGGTGCGCGACCGCTGTCTCGGACGAAACTTGCTGGAGGTGCTGGAAGCCCCGTGTTCTCCGACGTAGACGAGATGTCGTACGAACACGTAGCAGGACGACGTTAATGATGAAGTTGCATAGCGGATGATGAAACGGCGACCCCATAACAACACGGACTTTCGACACTGGATAAACGTTCTAATAACACACTGAGAAAAACAAAATTGTTGACTTAACAAAAAGCCGCGCTGAGATACGTTCAAACCCAGACAGCCAACCGTTGCACCGGCAAACAAGGGGAATTGCTTGCCAGCTTTTCTGTTTGCTTGCCTGCCAGATTGCAACAATAGTTTCCAGCACGAGATTGCAGCACATTGGTAGCAAAAACATCCAACAACGGTTGCTAGAAGCTGATTTCTTCTTCGTAACAGCCGTGAAAGAGATCAAAATTCCGGATGGTCCATTTGTGTATCATATAAAATATGATACACAAATGGACTTGCCGACAATATGCTCCTAAGAATTAGCGACATTGAATGCTGGCAAAAACATAGGCAAATGCGGACGCACACACCGCAATTTTGCCGCCATCCCGTGTGGACTGCTTATTTGCTGGCGGGTTGTTGGTAAAATGCTATCTGGGAAATTGTTATTTGTTTGACAAATAAATCATTGTTATGTTGAACGATTGGTTGGATAAAAAAATGTGTCGATTCAAACAAACATTTTCGTTCCACCAAACGAATAACACCTTCGAACGTGTATCACTGCGCTTCGGTTAAATCAACCATTTAAATTAAAAAGAAAAAAAATGCATATTGACTAATGGAATATTGATTATTTCACGACGCTGAGCTCTAACTAACTCGGAAGTCACCAGGGGTGAGGGGAATACAGACGATTATGAAGTATCCTTTGAAACCTCGTTTCAGCGCACGCAATGTTGTCGAACTTGTTTGAAGGAATGGATTATGTATAATCGTGTTTGAACAAGGCTGCAACTACAAATTACGTGTTCCAATTAGTCCTAACACACGTGTCGTGTTCGGAGTCATGCAAACGCATTGTTTCTTTTCTTACTCGAAAACGCATACGCGTCACGTGTACGAGAACTTATAACACTTCCGTTAAAATAATATCATTAGCGCGGTAGACATGAATGACGAGGGTCCGAAATTGAATTTGCGACGTCGATGCGCAAAGGGTCGCCAGGGCGGTCGTTCATGGTTGTTGCGGTGGACTTTTTATACGTGCTTCGTCCCGGCCAGTTGAATTTTTCCTTCGACCAGTCGCGCTCGACGTGGGGGTCAACCGATAGAGCATCGCCCTCAGCTTCCGCGCGTCGTTACCTCTGCAAACTCCTCAACCTGTTACCCCTGCTGAATCAACTTTTCGCCCGGACTGAATCAGACGCCGAGTAATACCACTTTCGCTCGCTCTCCCTCCCGCTCACTCTCTCCGCCTCTCTCCGCTCGTAGATTGCTACTTTTGTCCCAGCAGCTAGCGATTGTCACTTCACACTTAAAGTGTGTCGAGAGAGTGGATCGAAAGACGGCCGAGAGCCAGACGGTTGGGAAAAAAGCCAAATGAAATTCGACGAACGACGCTCTCTGCAGGGAATAGTTTATACGGAGTTGTATAAGTTACGAGTAACGAGGAGAAATTTTATTCGTTGGCCAACCGGGTGCTATCGATGCTCTCCGAGAAGCTTTACCGTCGATGATTCCAAGCTCTCTCGAGGAGAATCGAGCGTCGAAAATGTTCCCGAAGAGCTAGTTTAGGGAAAATCGTCGATTTTCGAGATGTTCAACTCGGGAGCTTGATAACGCTCCATCACCTTCGGGCACTAGGTTAATCTTCAGAGATATTAATTAATTGACTACGTTTAAGAGTCCGTTTACTCAAAACTAATATTTAATCACCCCTTTTACATCCCTTATTGGTTCTCTGCGCTTCTTCTTCTTCGAATTACCAACAGTCGGTAACGCTCCAACTACGACAGCGTTGATATTTTTTTTTGTCGCTTACTAATGCCGTTTACGATCCATTTGCATCCCAACGTACCGAAAAGGTCCACAAACTCCCACCATAAGTTAGTAACAATATTCTCTGAAAGCGTTGGCCACAAGCAACAGCTTTATGAATAACATAACCAATGCTAACCAGTGTAATCCGGCCAAGAGTAAGTCAACACCTTTTACCAGCTTTGTCGAAAGTTTGAATAATTACCGAAGTCTCGAATTGCTGTTTCGCCCGGGTTGAAAACCGACGGATATTCGACCCAATTACGTGGGTAGAGATTCGTACCTAAGCTAAAAAAAAAAAGAAACTACCGGTCCGAGGTGCCTAAAGTGGAGGGGAGGAGCGTCGCTGTGCGGACGAGTGGGGGATTTTTCCGCGAATCTAAGGGATTAAACTCCAGAGCTGGTGGGTTTCAGGATTATTGGATTTTCCGTGGAGTACCATATGTGCATATCTCTTTATCCTTCGGCTGTTGTGCCACGCGAGGAACAACGTTGTTGTTGATCATTTTATTTTGATGCCTTTGGAGTTCCGTCTGGGCCTCCGCCATATCCGGGGGACGGATTATTTTGTCGGAAGCCATCCCAGACACAAAGTCTTATGTGTTCTGACACAGCTGAGATAATATAACCGCGGGGAGGAGTGGGAGTGCGAGGAGGACGGGGAGTAAGAGTGGGAGAAGGCGTTTTAGAAACACCGATCGATGGGGTGACTGAACTGTGTAAAGCTCGAAGCACGCTCGGTTATCCGAAGTGCCCTGTGTAACACGTACATATGTACCAATGTAGAACCGACAACCCAGCGGGAGCTCAATATCGAGGCAGTTGGGCGAGAGCGATACTACCGTATTTTCGCATTTTCCTTCGTACGGAGAAAAAGCACCGTGTGGATTGGTGGGAAAAAGTTTTCTCACTTCCGACAACGGGGCTGACCTCGCGTGACACTGTTGCGGATCGATTCTGCCCCACGAAAGAGAGCGGCAACGACATCCGATACAGCGGGGACCGGAATTTTTATGCTCCGTACACTTTTTTTTGTTTCCGGGGAACAACGAAAGATTCGTTGATACGTGCTTTTTTTGTTTATTTTTGTCAGCGACACGAACGGATCCGGATGCATAATTGAGCGGGTGAGTGAGTGTGCGATCGTATTCACTGTTGAAAACTGAGTAAACTTTCATTTTGAAAAATTTCTGCAAGTCGCGTGGTTCTCGAGTTGGAGCCGAGGAGCGTACAGGCGACGCGAGCGCCATCTAGCGACCGGTGCGCCATCTGGCGGTTCCAGGTGGCTTGAACTCTCAATCGCTGATAACTCGAGAACGGTCGAGCGTAAATGATATTTGCAAATACGCCACTTCGGGTCGAAAAATGAAATTTTCTAACCGGAAGTGACGTACTTTCGCTGTGACGTCACTGTGCGTGTATTACACGATTCACAGACAAGCACGGTATAAGACCAGAATAGGGGAATAGTTATTAGGGCTTCCGAGGGAAGCTCCTAGACAAACAAACAACTTTCCAAAATATATATAATAGATATAATATATTTTCATATAATAACGTAAACAAGATAATAGGTTTTTATACAAATAGCATTATATAAAAATCATGCTTGTTCCATCGAGTAGATTAATCGTGACGACATGACGTTACACACTATATATGGTTCGCATTACCATTCCTCTTTGATAACAGACTATCAAGATTTCCTCCATTTTATTTTTCACCTCGTTCATCCATCTCCTCATCACTATCGCTTTTTTCCGTAATGGTCTCAGACACGCAAAATTAATAATTAAAAAAAGATGTGTATCGAAATATTAAAGAAATCTGAAACGAATTTTCTTTGTTTTTCCTTCTCTCCAAATAGTACCCGTAGGAGCTTAATTACTGATATACTTTTTTTTTAATCCCATACGCAATTGGTAGTGGTCATCTTAATAATTACTTTATTCATACATATATTGCATCGAATCCTGGTTAAACAGAATTTTCACCGATGAATTCGAATCTCACCTTAGTTTTCCTGAGAAAATAATATAATCGCGCGTTTGCAGCGGATCAAAACTTTTTTTTTCTTACGAGTCTCTCTCTTTTGTGCTTTACATTAAAGAAGATCGCTTCCAAGGTCGTTCGATGCGACTGTGCCCCCTTTGCAAACTGCCCATTAAAAGGGGTTCTTACTTCCTTCCACGGACGCGGTACATCAATTTTTTACGTTAGAGACTGTAACAATTTTTTACGACATTGTCATCATAATCTTTATCTTCGAATTTTCGATGCCGATACGCACCGTATCACGTTACAAATTGTCTCGTAACGCGGAGCTCTTCTCACTACTCGACACCGGCAATCTCGTACGATCAAACGACATGAGTTTTATGTACAAGATATACAACCGATTAGTGGGACGGGACGAACCCGGACAAGTGGTTCGCGCCGAGAGAGCACTCGAAAATTAATGCTTCAGACATAAACGTGTCATTTAACCGCTTGGGACAAGTTTGGAACTAACTAACGTACGAAAAATAGTTTGTGCAAAGTTGACGTACTAATTGCTATATCTGGTAACCGTAGTTCGAGGACTTCGTGGTAAATACTGTGGCCTTCGGGACGATCGCCGAACGTGGAACTTTCGCTTTCTCACAGCTTCGAACAACTTCGGACTGGCTCCTCCTGGTTTTTCGCGTTTTATTAATTGCTATCTCTGGTAACCGTAGTTGGAGGATCTCGTGGTAAACACCGTGGCCTTGAGGGTGATCGACGAGCGTGGCATTTCCACCGGCTGACTCGCTCGGACAAGTTCGGTCTGGTTTCTCGTGGATTTTCGAACTCGGCGATGCCGCCAGAGGGTGTGAAGCGCCAGGGAGGCTTTGGTGTGATACGGCTTCGAGGACGAGCCACGAGCAGGCGCGTCTTCGGGGCAGAGGTAACATTTAAAAAATTCTTTGGCTATCTTGCTCGTCTCCCGGTACCCGTTGTTTCCACTTCCGTTTTTTTGACGTTTCGCGGCGGTCGATCTCTCCGCCGATTTAACGGTTGCCTGACCGCACGATGTCTCCTCGTCAAAGTCGTCGAAATCCTCGACTGTCACCTTTCGAGGTGTACTCTGCTTCCGTGATCTTCGTCCACTTCCGCTAGAGGATTGACGATGTTCGGTCATGCGACGAGGCGGTGACGGCGTCTCGCCGTTCACGCACCAGTCCTCGTACCGAAGAGGAACCTTGGACTCACCCAGGCCACATTTGCTGTGGAACGAAAACGTTTAGTTAGCATTTCGAACTATCGACAATCTTAAGATTTTAGATTTATAATCTTAAGCGCGTTTTTTTAACCCTTTGAAGATCGTTGCCAAAGAAAAAATATAATATTCCGACAAATAATCTGATGATCATTGGCTCGATTTGATGCCTTTGAGACCAGTGTTTTCACATTACACCTGGCAATTCCTCTTCCTCGATAATCGTTATTTTTTATCGCCTTTTATTACTCTATGGCATTTTTTTTCGAAAGAAAATAAAAATAAAATATAAATTGGCGCTTCAAAGGATTAAACGGGAACACGTGTCCTCACCCCACGTATCAGTACTCGATGACTCGCCATAATCGTTGTCGTTGCTGTTCTCATTTGCAGCCGTCGCCTGTGTCTACCATCTCGTGGCTGCGACCACTGCCGCTCTGTTATAACCCATGAGTTACGTTTCGCGTCATTTTTCATTTTTGAAGTGATAATTTCCCTTGGGGTTTATTGGGGATGGGATACTGTAGCTTGATGGAAGGCAGGCAGAGGTAGGGAATACATGTGTCGGTTGGGCTACGGTGCACTGTTGACAGGCTAATTTATATTTTTTACTCTATGTTAACAGGCAACAAACAAACGATTGAACACGCTTTCAAATCTTAACTGATTTTTGTACAACTACAGAAAAATAAAAAAAAATTAATGAATTACTAAAGAGGTAAAAAAAGAAAATTAATCAAGAAAAGTAATTACGTATGAAATGATTAACTACTACTTCGAAAGTACTTTAATTTTTTTTTCTCAAAATATCTTCTGTGCCGAAAACATTTTTTTTTAACGAAAGATGAACAAAAAAAATAATCTTCTACAAATTTACAAAAATTATGGGTGCAAAAATATGAGCGATGGTTGCAAAACTAATGAAATATGTGCAACTCTGGGTGCGAGGTGGTTGGTGAATGGGCGGTTTGGAGGCTTTGTGGGTACGACTCTAACGTTGCAATTAATCAACCAAACGTTGCAATTACGCAGGCTTTTTGTGTCCAAGAGCAAAAGGGAGTTAACAAAAAATGCCAACGACGTGTACGAAATAAAAAATTTACGTAACAAATAAGAACAACAACGAAAACAAATAAATAACAAACAAACAACACAACGGCGAACTTTTTTGTTCAGGCTCGCCAAGCGCAGGTCGATGCCGTTGCAACGCGCGAACTTACCGCCCTAGCGTTAATTTACGCGAAATGCGCATTCATTTCCGGTCGTATCCGGCCATTCGGAAAATCGAAATGGGGAGTTACGACCGACCCGGGGCGTCAGCCCCAGGTCGCTAAACCGCGCTAGCGCGTAAAACTCCGAAAATATAAAAAAATAAATAAAAAAGATAAAAAAAATTTACGAGGGTGCAAGCGTTTACACAGTGGTGCAAGTGTTCTGCACCGTGCTAACGATAAAAGTAGCGTAAATCGTGAAGAATGTAAATTAAAAACATGAATAGTAAAATGTAAACGGCTCACATCTAGATACATCGAAAATTGTGCAAATGGTTTTTTTAAATTACTTACCCCAGTATCGTGGTCGGAGGTATGACGGTCGTGGTGGGGGTGATCGTTGGCGAGGAGGCTGGAAAAACTGGTGGACCTGGCGGAGGTCGTCCACCTCCGGAAGGGCTGTAAGAAAAAAAAATTAATTAGATAAGTTTCTCCTTTTTTAATCCTTTTCAGTGCACCGAATAATCGAGGTATTTTTTTTGCTTGACTTACTGGACTGGTTGCTGATGTCGATTATTGGAAGGTTGCGCCGGTTGAGCGCTCGACGCCGGTGCGCTCGCGCTGCTGACTCGATGGACATGCAACTGATGCACCTGAAGCTGAGCCGCGTCCTCGCCGAGGAAGGAACACCTCGAGCACTGTCTCTTGTTGTGAACTTTGAGCACGTGAGTCGCCAATCTTTCGGCCCTCGCGGCTTTGTACTCGCATAGCGCGCACGCGAAGGGCTTTAGGTGAGTGTTCAGATGACGTTTCAGACACCAATTGTCGACGCCGCTCCACGAACAGTAGCAACAGGTGTACCTGTAGAATTTTTATTAATTTAATTCACCGTATTCGTGTTTGTAATATTTTATTTCTGTTCTACCCGACAAACAGTACTCAGGGGCGCTTTAGAGCATTTTTTTTTTCATAAATTGCAAAAAATTGCCGACTCCGTTCAATGCACGGAAAACCTAGCTGTCGGTTGGGTTATAATTCGCGAGTCGCAACGGTCCTCGTAACAAATTTAATTACCTGCGTTCCTGCGCCCCCTTGGATCCACCCTTAACATGGCTCTTGCTGTTGCATCCGCCGTTCTGCATCCTCCTATTTCCCCCCGTGCAATTAGCCTCCGGTTGCACAATACCCGGAACGGGAATGGAAGAAGTCTGATAAAGTCCACCAGCACCGCCCCCGGCAGCGCCGTTTGAACTTTGCGCCCCCTGCAGTTGGTAATTCTTGTTGTTGTTGTAACCCGTCGGATAATTGTTATGCTGAACTCCATTGTTATTCCCGCTCGTTGCGCCGTTAGTACCGTTCTGCTGAAGTGTTTTCGTCGTCGTTCCGGCATTACCGCTCGATCCGGCGGTTCTTCGTATCCTCGATAGCTCGTAGCCGTGCTCGCGATGCATCCGAAGAAAATGTTTCTTGACGTGATCGGCGCGATTGAAGGGCTTGTAGCAGACGTAACAGTGAAAGGGCTTTTCCTCCCGATGAATGTTCTCGTGGCGGGTGTAGAGATCTCGCCGGTCCGTCCCGTACGGACAGTGGGGACACGTGTAACGCTTCCCACTCGCCGGCGTCGTTCCCGAGGTCGTCATCGTCGCCGAACTCTGCTCGAATGAAGACAACAACTGATAAAAGAATTAAGGTTTTGTAACTCCACCGAGCAGTCTATTTTGCGTATTTTCTCCCGCAGTTGGTCGTTGTTTATCCATTTATAACAACAAAAATAACACACGGAAAGTAAGTAACAAATTTAACAAATTTTGAGACGCACGATCCAGACAAGCTCGCACTTCGTGAACACGGTTGAAACTACAATAGTCACACGTCAAGAGATCAATCAACTTCACCAACTTTTCATTCTTTCCATAACTTTCAACTACCCATTTCGTAACGAATTCGAAAGAAAAAAAAATGAATAAATAATTTTTGTTTAGTTTTTTGTCAAACACTGGGAAACGAGCTCAAGCGTATTAGCCACCACCTGATGGCACCGCGAACACATAACTGCGCCTCGCCGAGAGACTTTCGACAAGTTTTACCTGATGCAAGTGCTGCTGGGTCGCCGTAGGGGCTGTCGGCAGTTCCTGAAGAAGAAAGTTCGTCGTTACAGGTAGTAGGGCCGCAGGTACGGTTTGGGTCTCCTGGGTTCTGCGCGACGGTGGCGCCGAACGCTCGGCACGATCGCGCACCCTTTCCAGGTACGAGACTACCTCATCGATCTTGAGATCGCTCTGGAGGTAATCCTTCCGTGGCGAGTGATGACGATTTCGTGAATCATCGCCGATTATACGGGACGAATGGAGTTCGACGAAGTGCTCGGCTACCTCCCGAGGACCACCGCCCATACAGTCACCTGAGGACAATTGGAATTCTTCTTATTGTACGAACGGGGCCAGCGGAAGTTTCAATGTTGAAAAATGGGAATAAATAGGGTAAGTGGATCGACGAATGAACGGGGATCAGCGTCAATGGGGTGGGATGTTAATCCCCGTGGAGGGGATGAGCCAGAAGAAGAAGAAGAAGAAACGAAGACCGAAATTGGCTATCGTCGGGTTTTATCTGCAAATTGTTATGTATTGCTTCCTTATAGAGGAAGCTTTGTTACGGTGAAAAAAAAAACAAGATTTTAATGATGTTCAGGATACTCGAAAACATTGAAAAATCCCATTTAGAAAAAATATCCGGATGTATGTATGTCTTGTGTGACGCAGCGCGAAAAATTGAAACCGCTATAACTGGAGAATGCCTCGACCGATCAAGCTGAAATTTCACACACAACAGGTGTGGTTGACGGTAAATGTTTTTTGAAAATGTCATTAAAATATGTTGAATTGTTTTTTTCACACAATTTTTAATGTCTTCAAAAATATCTTTGGGCGCTCTAGCACTTACAATTTTTTAGCTATCGGGGCAAAAGGTTGTACTCAGTTGGAGTATAATTGTACGATGAATCGTATTAAATTTTATAAATTTTAAGGGTGGAAAAATACATTAAATATAGGCCCGGAGCGATGACTAACGAAAAAAGTTTATCGGGCGTTTTTATAGCCAATATGGCAAAAATGGGTAACTGCGTATTTTCAAACATCGATTTATTTGCTTCCCGATGGCATCGCGGAAAACCCCAGGTGCCTATCATGTTTTATGGCAAGAAATGCACAAGATGATGAATGTGATGGATTTGAAAAGGCTAAGTAAAGAGCTATCATTTGAATTTCCTAAGTAAAAATCGAAACTGCAAAAATAAATTCAGAGGCGCATAAATTTATCTTCGAAGGATGGATGGAAAATTTTTGGGAAAAATCTCCACACGCATGTATTTGAAAAATTTCTATTCGCAGCTTTAAAGTACGATTTTATTACTCACCGCATTCGTAGCACCGCCAGGTCGTTTTTCCGGCATGATAAGCCGCTATTCTGCTACCGTCGGTTCCTTTGAGCGGCTCGTCTTCGCATGTCCAATTTCCGTCGTCGCTTCCGTCGGTGCCATTATCCGTGTCCTCTTCGGTCTTGTACGTCACCGAGGTCTCGAACTCGTTTTGTACACTCGAGGCTATCGGAATTCGGAAAATCGGAAATCGTTAATAAATGTTTTTTATGGTTACGTTTTTTTTTTTCTATTGAAAGGGTTAATCTCGCCCGGAAATATCGAATTCTTACTGCGATGGTCGGGATCATCGCCGTACAGCTTTCTCGTGATTTCCTTGAACATATCCTCGTAGCAGTCCAGCCTGCCGATTCCGGCACCGCTGCCTTCCATCATCAATGCTGATTTATACGGGCTGGTTTGCCAAGGACTTCGTGACGAAATAACTAAACCACCCCCTTCGGGAGGATAGCAACCCCCCGAGATCCTCCTAGCCCCCGTCGGGACCTCCGACTTCCTCTACCTGAGGCACAAACTATAAATACGAAGGACCGTTAGTTTAACGCACGCCGGAAAAAAATATTCCACGAATATGCGTGCAGCAAAATTCGATGGTGAAAATTCACAGAAATCTGTTCATTTTTTAATAATTTTTTTGTTGTTCTCTTTTTTCTATTATTAAAAAAACATTTGCTTCTGCCAATCAAAAATGACTTGATTATTGTGAGGTTCGTTAATACAGCCGATATGTTCCATCCGCTTTGTTCCATTAACGCAAATTGATTTTTTTTTTTCGCAGCCACTGAATAAGCCCTGACGCGAAATGGCGAATAAATTTGTATGCTGAATAAACTTCAATCTCTCATGCTCACACAATGGTCCGTAGTAATTGGATATAACTGAGCGTAGCTGGTGTCCCTTTCACGATTGAATAGGGAAATTTTTCTTTTCATCCGATCACGGGTGCTAACAATGACGAACAGTGGGGAATCGAAAAAAAAATTATATAGCGATGAGAGCAGTGCCAAAGATATTTGATTCATCCAATAATGGAGATTGTCCGGCGCGCCCAGGAGACCAGAGCTATTCGACACACTTCACTTTGCAAGCCCGCTGAAAATAGAGGCCGGAGGAGAGACGATTTTTTTTTTATCGCCACTTAAGGATGCTTCACACGTACATTCCCAGCAAAAGTGAGATTCCGTGCAAATTTTAACGCTTCCTACTGGTATAAAAATTCGAAAAAAATCAAGTGTATTAAAGGTGCCGAGAACATTGATTTTTCATAGAAATATTCTTAATAAGTTTTTAACAAATTGCTGAAAAAAAATTGTTCAACAAATAATCAGTAAACCTTTTTTCTCTTTTGTACATCATCAATACTAATTTTTTTCAGACTTTTCGCATATGACGAAGTACTGTAATTTTCATCGAATTAAACTCTTCGTTGGCAATGTATGTATGACGTATCCTTGAAGCTGCAACTCTCGGTGTGCCGAAGGGAAAATTAATGTGTTCGACGATGACCGAAATAAAAAATGTTATGTGTATTCGAAAATTATTGCCGCGAGCCCGGTCGTCTTTTCGCTCGGGCGATTATCGTTCGAGGGATCTGATTGATGAGTCTGCATCGATTTATGTACGCGTCGAATATTCCCCGGGAGCATCGGCATCATCGGTATACCGAAACTATCGTCATCAGTAGCGTCATTAACATCACCCGCGTCGTTGCGGTGACATCGAAGTTAACGCTATTTTCATAATCGAGCGTACGTGCTTCCGCGGGCCTCTGTTCGCTGGTTCGTAATGCCTCGGTATCGGAGCGTGAACTCTGTCCGACCCAGAGGCAACAATAATACACAAGAACTACTGGACTAGCCGGGTTAGAGTACGTCGAGCAGACCGATTTGCTCGATGAATTCTATTTTGCTGTGTATTCGATTTCCACCGTATATATTCAACCTGGGCGGAAGGAGGGGGGGGGGGGGAGGGTTTAGAGTCGATGCGCATCGTGCTAAGTCACGTGCAACGATAACGAGGCTGAATTCTGTCCGGACTCACATCGATAACCGTTCACTGGACTGTGGCCGACTGTTGAATCTATTTTCGATTCCATCGACTTTCAGCTGGACCTTTGGCCGCTTCGAATATCCCCGTACAGTTCCTCGCAAAATCTAAGCTTCGAAAACCGGAAATAGAAAAAAAATGAGGGGAAAAAAACAAAACTTAAAAACGACATTTCCAGACTGTTATCGCACCATTTGACCCGAGACAAACGGCGGGGCTCGTAAATTCCCGACAAAAATATATGTGTATAAAACGCGAAAAAGAGCAGAAGGGCTCGGGACCGGTTTGCGTTGTAACTCGGCCGAGCTGTCGATCTCCCTGACGAATGGACTCCGTTGTGCGAGCACCCGTTTCTCGCAAAACGTGTAAATCGAATGGGCTGCAAATGCAAGCGGTCTGCCCTCGGGCAAACTATTTGCCAAATCGAGCTTTGAATATATCAGCTATATTGGCCGTACGTACGGTTCGTGTGTGCGCGTTGTGTGTCCATGCGCGCACAGATTTATGGACGGATTCGACGTCTGAGCGACGGAAAAGTTCTTTTTTGTAAGTGACACAATTCCATCGGAAATATTTACTTCCGGTCCAGGAGACTTTCGATGCCGGCGGAGAAAATTGTTTTCGACGAAGGAGAAAAATTTGAAGGAGAAAGAGGGTGAAAAAAAAGAAGATGAAACTTATCGAAGAAATCGTAGAGTGCAGCGAGATCGTTTATTTCAATGGTGCAAACTTTTCATCCCTCCGCCGTTCCACACTCCGGCGACTTCCAGCTACGAGCGCCCTGCTTATTGTACCCGGTAAATCATTTCAAGTATCCTCTCGTCCGCAATTCGCGTGTACTACGGAAAGCTCGGGGCTTCGAATACTCACGTTTCTGTGTCATCCCTCTCTACTCGTAAAAGAAATCTCACAGCTACTGTATACATATGTATATATACATGGGACGAAAAATGCTTTAACGTTTCTCCGGCTCTCGTCTCTACGGCATGGCATTGGCACTGTTTGCCGCGTACGGAATGTAGTAAAAATTTTATTTTTCAAAATTCGAAATCTCATTTCATTTTACACCCCAACGCCGATTTTCAGAAAATCCAATCAAATATGATTGTTATCGTCGTCGTAAACGATCCGAAATTGACATTCGAAGAAAAAAAATTCACACCCAAACGGGGTCATTTTGTTTTCTAAGTGTAATAATTTCGTCACTTCCTTGACCATTCTCAGGAAAGAGAACAACGCTTCCTCGAGACGGAGACGAAAGTAGATTTTCATAAAGCGCTGCTAGCTTAGGGCTCTTCCTCTGAACTCTAAAGTGGTATTGTTCGCTCAATCGAGCTGTCACTCGGAGCTTTCATAACAATACAATATTTCATAGTTTTCGTTGCGTCAACATAGTCTCATCCCCCACTGACACGCGATATAAATGGATATCGACCCCCTATTTTCCATTTTGCATAAACTCTTTCTCTCTCTCTCTCCGTCGCTCTTTCTCTCTTCTTCGCTCTCCGGCTCGGCTCGACTAAGTTTCTTCGTTCGCCACTGGAATCCCCCAGATGCTGTTGCACACGATCGAGAATAAGAAAAGAGATGGGCAGCCTTGGTATTGATCCGTGCAGGGGCGCTCGTACTGCGAACGTGCTCGCCAACCAACCACCCCGTGTCTCCTTGCGCATGCACACACAAGCGCCGAGGAGTCGGGAAAGGGGGGGGGGGGGGAGAGGGGAGATGGAACACGACCCCTTGTTCCTCAATCTCCCCTACACGCAGCCTGAGACTCATACACGTGTATACACAAAAGTTCCGGAACGATATTTATGTATAGTCGAGAAGAGAAGCAACATGTAGGGAGGAAAGCACTTCGCGAGGCGCGAGGCCACGAAGCCTCTCGCACGTAACTTGGAGGAGGTTCGATGGCTGAGCGGAGAGGGAGCAGCGTCGGCCTCGCGGGAGGAGAGGCAAGCGAGAGAGAGAGGAAAATTATTGGGGTTGCTCGGGTTAAGTTGCAGAGTTTCTTTCGCCTGGAAATTTAGAATCTGCGGCTGGCCTGAGGGCCCTAAAAGTCGGTGAGGAAGTGCGAAGAAGGATGTGTCAGAAATTTTTCCTAATATAGAATTTCTTACAATGAATTAATTTCATTGCCAAAAAATATTATCGTCAATTCTTCAAAACTTTATGGTCTCATTAAAAAAAAATATATGGGACTGTGCCAGCACATAAAAATAAATTTAATAAAAGTTACCAGAAATGTAGATTGTATCTCCTTAATCTTGGGTTAAACTTTCTTTCTCATTGCGCTTGCGTAAGAGCCGCGTATACGGAGTGAAAGAGATATGAATGCGCTTGTACAAGTTGTACAGTAGGGGAAGGCTCCGTCACGACGTGGAGGGGCACAAAACGTTTCGTTCGCGTTGGAGATGCCGAAAGTAGGGGTAGAGCAGGCCAGTGGATAAATCAATATCTCTCTTCGGCCAGAGAGAAATAGAGAGAGAGTGTGAGGGTACAGACGGAGAGAGAAGTTTGTTCTTTCTGCGTTCTCGTTTTCTCCACCCCTAAATGCTCCGGGACAGATGTGACTTCAGAGATTTCGACGGGGCCGGAGCCTTTCCTTCTTTCATCCGTTTATCTTCAATTTCTCGTCACGTTATTTCGCCTCTGTCACGATTCATCTTCCTTTTCCATAATTTTCATCCGCATCGCATAATTTTGCATGCACTCGTAAAACTCCATCTATCATGGATTCCTTATATCACTCATAATTTTCTTCCGTCCCTGAGAATTCACAAAGATTGAGAACCTCTGTGGAAGCGTTTAGGCGCCATTAAAATTCGTCGGAAAATAATATAACGGATGAGGGGGTGGGCCCGACCAAGGACAGAGTGGCCCCGCAGGTATATCCGTACGCTCAGTCAGCAGTCCCGACGAGAGCCTCGTGGGCCTCTCCCGTCCCCCTCCGCCACCGCCGATCGTCAACATGCGCCGCTTTCTTCCTACGCTTCCTACGCCATCGCTTTCTTTGACTTTCGTTTCTTTTATTATTTTTTTCTCGTGCCTCCTTTCCTTCTTTTTCTTCATCCGTTCGCCTCATCTGTCCCAGAGAGTCTTTCGTCTCGGGAGACGACGTCAGGCAGCGGCGGTAACGTCGGCGAGGATAAATTCGTTGCCGTGCGAGTGACGAAGACGAGAGCGGAGAAGCGAGAGCGCGTGGAAGGTTCACGCCGGAGCGGGCCGCGCATGCGCGCGAGTCTCCACGCATACAGCGCCGAGGCGGACGCGGCCAGGAAGTTCGGTGACGCACACAATGAACGGACTCCCGAGCGGCGACGCGAGCGATAATGCGACGATGGGAGAGGGACCTACGGGGAAAAACCAACACCGAACGGGCCGACACGAGCACATCGAGGGATCCCGAGTGTCCGACGAGCGTCGCAACCATCGAGCCCGAGAGAGAGAAGAGAGATTCGCAGACCGCGTCGTCGGACAGCCTGCTGCCACCCCGAGCCCGAAACTACCGGCCCGGCACAGAACGAAACGCTCACCGCACTGCGTGTATTCCGCACGACGATGTAGTACCGAGGACTTTATAACACCGCGCGGGCGGCCCACGTTAACGAAACGAAAAAAAAAAAAATACAGACAAAAACAACCGCGTGTTCAATCGTCGAAGGTAAGGCACGAGCGTCGCGGAGGCTTCCGTGTGGAGACACCAGGGGACACGATGGATCGCACAGACCAGTGGAGATGAGTCGGTCCAGTCGAAGTCGCCCTAGATACACCGGCAGGAACGCGAAGTGCCGAATGAGCCATGGAGATAAACCAAAGCGATTGTCGTACGAGAGAAGATCGTTCGTGAAGTGAGAGAAACGCGGGAACGAGCCTGTCGGACGCGACGTTCCGGCGCTGCACGGGGCAACACCGAGTTCCATGAGTCACGGGAGACCGAGAGAGACAGCACAGCTGCCTGGATATTGTTGTTGTGCCGGTCGAAAAAAAAAAAACACAAGATTGCGTTACTCACCCCGATCCGTTTGTTGCAATCGCGTCGGGAACGATTCTCCACGAAACTCGATTTTCCGTCGCACTGTCCATCCACCCACTTTCCCACGGAGAGTCACCCGCGTTCCGTTCGACCGTTGGCACGACGTCGCAAAGGCGGCAGGCGGAAACACGGGGTTGTCGGCGATGCGATGTTGCGTTTGAGAGAACAGAAAAAAAAAAAAACAGTCCCCACGAGGATTTTTGTTGTAAAAATGTTTGGACGCGACGCGGGCTGGTTGTACGGGTCGCAGGTTGTTTCCTCGACGGCAGCCGGGTGGCGAGTGGGTGGGCAGGCGGGGTGGCTCGGTGGGTGGATTGGGTGGTACTGTGTGGGTGGAGTGGGGTGAGGAGACCCAATACCACCCTCTCGCCCATTCAATCCTCCGGCATTAGGGGAGACGAGAGAGCGTTTACTCCGGCTCCGGCCTCCTCGTCGTCGTCGTCGTCCCTTTCCCTCTGTCTCTCCTCTACGGCCTCGGCCGTCATTGTGTGAGAGTCTGGGAATGTGTATGGGGGAGAGGGGGAGGGGGGGGGGGGGAGCGCTTTGGACGGGGTTCTGTATGGCTACGGCCAAGGGTTTCCTGGCTCTGTGTGTAGCTCTGCGAGCTGCCCGGCTGCCGCTGGGTGCGTTTCGACCGCACGCTCTCTCGTCCCTTCGGTGCGTGCGACGACCAGCCAGCGCGCACATACATACACGCACGTACGGACGGACAGGACGGAGACGGCTCAGGACTATGTTGTACATGGCCCGCACGTGTTTCACGGAATCCCTTCTTTGAGACGAGTGACGCCGAGGGGAAGGAGATGTACCGTGGGAGTGGGAGGGTCCGAGGACCCACTCGTGGGGGAGGGAGGAGGATGCGTTTACGTAGGAGGAGAATATAGTTCTGGCCATGGTTTATGGGGAAAACCAGAGCCGAGCGAGCTATCGCGGAGTCGGATGAGTAAGGCCGTGGAGAAATGTATCGGGGGGTTGGATTACCGGGTGAGGGGTTTTCGGGGAAGGATTGGAAGAATGAGAAATAAAATTGAAGAAAAAAAAAAGTTTACTAGACACTGTAGGGACGGAGCTCGCGAAATGGCAGAGGGCGTTCGTCAGAGCCCTCTGGAAGATTCATGGTCGTAGGAAAGCTAATGGATGCTCCGACTATCGGGAATCCTCGAGGGGGTGGTTAGCAACTGCCGCTCGCTTGCCTTCACCGTGTTTCGACGCTGGGAGGATTTGTTGCTGGCGGGTAGTCGGGAGTTCGGGAGCCCTTCGCTGCCGTCGAACCTCGAAGGGCTTCCGTGACGTGGGAAATAAAATTGTACTATTGGAAAGTTGGATAAAAAAAAATGTCGATGAAACGTACGAACGTAAGTGCCGCTGAAAGAGAGTCGAGTTTTTCGAAATTCGTAAAAGCTCAGCCTTGCACGACCGCCTCATTGATCGACCGAGTTGTTTTGCAGGCAACGTGGTCGAGCAAAGGGGGCTTGATAATAATAATGATAACAATAATGAAGAGTGTTTTGGAAGGGTGAGCGATGAAAGGTTCGCCCTCGGACTCGTAGTTTCGCCGCCGCCCAACGGCTCGAGTAACTTTTACTTTTATCAACTACACCGAAAGATTTCTTCCTTACCGTCTCGCCGGACAAGTAGGAATACTGCGAGTGTGAAGCTCAGCGCGACATCGACGGAGCACGCGAGGCGAGCGAGCAGCCTCTTCAGGATCGGGACGAACCTCGGGTTTTCCTTCAACGTCACCAGATGCCAGCATCGCCAAGCGTACACCCACGCAATCGTTGTTATGACTATCAGCTGTACGTCTTTGGAACGTTAATTGGGATACGAATGTCTCGATTGCTTAACGAATAATTGCAATATTTAAAAATCGATGACGAAATAAACATTTGGTAAAAATATATTTATGTATATATCTATATATCTATATGTGTGTGGGTATTGGCTCGTCGAGTTTTACTTTTCATTCGCAAAGGAGATTCGCATCTATGCTGTTGCCTGAAGAAGCTCAGCAACGAAGAGTACAAGAAAAACTTTATGGATCCGATGTTACGCAAGTAGGGGGGGCGGAAAGGATCGAAGAGACAGCGGTTCGTAACTTCGCGAACGATCTATTTATAATTCAACGCGTTCCATGTCTACACGCTCGTGTGTATCTCCTCACCGAGGAGTCGTTGCGGAATCGAATACCGAAGAGAGATCAACGTCTTCCGGTATGTTCGAAGAAGACTCTCGACGAGATTTCATCCGCAAGAGAAATATATGAAAATAAGTTCGGTGCGATGAAATAATTATTGGGGAGCGATCGATGGATCGTTACCAGTGATGATCATGAATTTTATTTTTCCAGCTTGTACCGCTTGCAAATACCATTTCAGCTCCATCTAGCTTTAGTTCGGGGATTCCCACAATCCCAGCACATTCGTAATCCGGCACGCAACTGGTGCATTCGCCAGAACATCCACAAAAAAAAAAAAAAAAAAAAAAAAAACAAGTGGAGGCGTCCGGACGCCGGGCGTCCGCCGCATGATCGTCTTCCTCACCCTCTCATGCAAATGCGTCTCGTACACGTTCGTCCAGACGCTTCCACACATCCACCCTGTACGCGAAGGGAAATACTATCGTCTCATCTCCGTTATTCCACCCCCGTGCTCGGTTACGTGACACTCTGTGGATCGCCGTAAAGTCGCTCGCTCCGGAGTGCACGAAACAGGATGAACCGAGGGCGACGGAGGCGTCGAAGGCGTCGGCGTCGGCCGGGGCATCGCCGACGCCTCGCCGTCGAGTGCCCGCCGGCGGCGTTGTTGCGGCGAGTCCGCGAGTGGCGGCGCAGTGGAGGAGCGGCGTGCCATCAGCGCTGGACGCCATATTGACATGATATACAGCTGGAAGGCCGTCGAAAGCTTCATCCCGCGCCGCATTACTCCGTTCCGCTAAAGAAAATACTGGGAACATAGAGGGAGGAAGGGGCCAAGAAAAAAGAAGAAAAAGTAATGTCGCTGAAGTTGACAAAGCGGTAGTAGTCGCTCCGCCCCGAGGAAAAATAGCGGCCGGTGGCCGTTGCTGGAAGAAACCTTGGCGAGGTTGAGAGGCGAGTTACTTCCAAGATAATTGAAGGGGACAAAGTACGTTCTCCACCGGATTGGAAGAGAAGCTGAAAGAAAGGAACTCTGCCGTCGGATCACCAAAATTCCTGCGCAGGAATCCAACATCTATCCTCCAAATCCGGTGAAGGAAAACTTTCCGACGATTGGATTTCGAGCTGTTGGGCGAGAAAACGACGAAGACGATGACAATGAAGGGGGACTGGGGAGCCGACGGATGAGATGAGAGGAAGCGGGCAGTGATCGACTCGATCGATTCGACGCGAGTTGTCGTTGTCTTCGCCGCTGGGAAGGAATCTTCCGAGCAGTACCGCGAAAGCGTGCATCGTGGCTCACCGACGAAGCGGTGTTTACGTTGGAACGGTAGCTCGGGAACGGTTCGCTGGAGGAGCCTCCTTGTGGTCGTTAACTTGTTGACCCCCGCCCGCCGCGCGGATTTTCCACGGCAGGGGAGTATGCGCCGCGCTCTCCCGCAACTCCCGTCGTCGTCGTAGCCGTCGTCGTCGTCGTCGTCGTCGACGACGCTCTGGGTCTCTCCCGGCACACCGCACGCTCGGAGTGGCAAACGCGAGAACGGTCGGGCCAAGAGTGGAGCGGACGCGAGCGGGCGAGTGAAGTGATTCGTCGATGCCAGTGCACCGAGGGTGGTCGAACCCTTAGACTCGGGTCCGTGACCTCGCGGAGACGAGCCGCTCGGTCTGTCGTGTTTCCGGCTCTGCCGACGGGACTCGCCGAGAAAAAACCTGTGAGAAAGTCCCGAGGACGAAAGTACATCCGACAAAATGGCAGACGACGATTCGATCGAGGCAACTCGATAATTTACGAGGCGGAGCGATGAATAATTCCATTCGAAGGAGCTGCTCCTCGGATTCCCCCGGACCGTCGGTCCGAGAATGAACGAGGTGACCCAACGATTCCTCGGGACGGAGCATTCAAAAGTGCCATAAGGAGTCGCCCGCCGGCCCGATTCACGCCGATTCCTCGACCGTCCGAGCGACAGAGAGGAGGAAGGAGGAAAAAAAAGAGAGAAAAACGGTAAAAATAATAATCCATAGAGAAGTGTTTTTCCTCGTGGACAGGAGAACGTCGAGCCCAAACGAGCGATTCGACTCGCGAGGTCGGCCGTCCGCCAATCAATACGGCACGGCCCGCGACGCTCCGTTCGCGCTCGAAAGCTCCGTACACTCCCGCAAGCTCCCCCACCATCGTCACCATCGTCACCATCTCCATCAGCCAACACAACCACCGCGCCCCCTTCGCACGAAAGAGCATCAGCGGCCGCGGCGGCGACCAGCGGGCATAGGGCAGCACCAGCGCGCTTTTCGCGTCGTCGTGCTATCGTTTCTCCCCCGAGAACCCACACACTCACACTTCCACCGCCCGAAAACTTCTATTTTTACTTATCCCTTGCCGTCCACTGCTACACTCGCTGTTGCTGCTGCTGCTGCTGTTGCCGCTGCTGCTGCCGTTGCTGCTGTCGTTACTGCCGCTGCCTGTTCGACTGCTAAAAACTCGTGGGGCACCGGGCGATCAACAACGCGACCGAACGTCTCCGCACTCGACTCGGCGACCCGTCGACGACGACGACGGCCGGCCGGACCGCCGACGAAAAGAATCAACGACCGCGAAAGACGCCGTCGCGACGAACCCCTCGAACGAAAATCGAAAACATCGCCCGCCGACGGGACGACGAACAACCTGGACATCCCCCTGGCAGTGAGGAGCCGATGGCAGAGCTTCGGACGGAAGCTCGTTGAGTGCCCGAAGTTCATGTTCCCCTTCGAAACGCTGCGTCGTACCGAATAGCGGCAAACCAAAAAAAAAAGAAAGAAAAGAACAGAAACAACACACACAACACACACCCTCATGTATCGTGGCAGAGAATTGTTGTTCGGTCGTCAGAGAAGGTGGGACGTACACATGAGATGGTTGGAGTCATTGCGACAATCGTGAATAAATAGTAACCCCTCGTTTCGACAGCGCGAAACTCGTCAGCGCGAGGAACTTCCTCTCCGGCGTGAAGAAAGAAACCGGGAGATACGCGGGTGGGGGTGGGGGGGGGGTTCCGGGGGGGAGGGGGGGTGGGTGAACGGCTGCATTGGTATTGTTGTTACATCGAGAGGGGAGCATTCTGATATCGCGGAAGAGGATAAGCGGCTCGGGGTCAATCGAGGCCGTCGTCGGTGCTTGGTTGTACGGGAAGCGTTCGGGCAACGCGAGTAGAGGCCTCGAGTGGGTGCGATAGTGTCCGTGGCCCTCTTCGCGTTTACGTGTGCGTCGAAAAATCCACACGTGTGTGGGGTTCGAAGCGCGCGCTCGCGCGTGTGTGTGTGTGTGCCGAGCTGCGACGCGTGTTTCGCGGTGCACCACGGTGATAAAAGAAGAAGGAATAAGAGGAGGAAGAGGAGTGTGCGGTGAAAGTGGGATATCCATAAGCGTAGAGCTGCACGGAGGAAGGCGGGAAATAAAAGAAGCATGCGCAAGTCCGGACGTTTAACGGGAACGTCCGGCGGTGTGTAAGAAGGAAGAGCGTAGACCCTCGCGAAGGGAGAGCGGAAGGTCGAGAGGGTGCACGCAGACGGGAGGGGAGCGGGGGTTGGAGGAGGCGGAGGAGAGTGAGAAGAACGAGGTGGCGCGAGGGTGGGGTGGAACGTGTGGGTAACCTGAGGGGGTACAGGGAGCATGAGGGGTTCGGGCGAGGCCCGGCGAGGTGGCCCCGGAGGACCAGGCTAAGGATCGCGATCGGTCTCACCACCTCCCACCTGAACCACCTGCGACACCTTGCGCGAGACTCTATTGGACTAACGGCTAAGCGGAAAGCGAGCGAGACTCGCTTTCAATCGCATGGATCATGATAGAGGTGAGAAAATCCACTACTATCTTCCCGAGTTCGAATCGAAGATGTTCTCTTCGTTTCGGAGCAATGTCGAGGAAATCAACCCCCCCCCCCCCCCTCCGCTCCCGGAATCCCATGGAAATTACATGTATTTCATGTGTTTTGTTGATACTCGTCACGCTGAGCTTCGAGCTACATTCTCAGGAGTGTCCGAAATCCTTTTTACCTACGATAGGCTGATGATAATGGAGAGAACGACTATTTCGAGGTAGAAATTAGAGCAACTGTTGCATTCCATTGGCTCCGCGGGATGTAACATCCGCGAGGCAACCAAGTGGAAATACCTTGGACCCGCGGAGTGAGAAGCTATCGGTCCGTCTTTATCGACTTTATCTCAACGCCGTTAAGCGCTTATCCATGCCGCCCTTCCGTCAATTATTTCCGGCTCTCCGCGACTCGGGAATCCATAATCCGAGAGGATCGAATCTCGGCATCGCCGGCGACGAGACGAGATCTGCTTTGATTCCAATTGAGTTGCAACAATATATAGTCGGCCCGGTAAATTCGTTAATCGAAAAGTCGATTTAATCCGGCGAACGAAATATTCCATCGACTTGCCGTTCGGGGAATGGTCGGCCGGAGAACCGAGAAAACCGATAGCCTCACGAAGGCAAAGTATCCAGTTTACCATTCGCGAGTATTTCCTAAAAATTCCCTGCAAAATTTTGTTTTGTATTGCATGAAAAACAATGCTCCGTCCTTGAGGATTTTTTACTTTTGGCTTCTGAGAACGAGGTACGGGGTAGAGATCGATAAAAAAAATACGTCCTGTTTCAGATGTCGAGCGGAATCGGTGCAACTGCAATGGGAATCGGCGTTAGCCACGGGACCGACAGCAGCGAGGGTGGCGGTTGTCGTTTGAGGCAGAGTACGACGCAGGCATCTGGCACGTCTCAGCAGCAGCACAGCGGGAATCCTCAACAATCGTCTCAGCAACAGACCTCCCAGCAGTTGCAACAGGCCTCCCAACAGCAGCAGGAACAGCAGCAACAGCAACGACAACAGGGAATGGGTCTAGCCGGTCGGTCCAAGAAGGACAACTGTTGCCTGTGCTGGTGCTGTTGCTGCAGTTGCTCGTGGTATTGGCGTTTCTTTATCAATAATATAATTCAATCTTTTTTTTAAATCGCCACAAATCTGTCGGATGACAGTCTGATTGAAATTAAAATCGTTTAAGTGTTGGATCGTCACATGATCGAGACATTAAAGCAGACGATCAATCGCAAGTTTATCTTCATTATCATTCAGCAAAGCGTCCAGAAAAATCATATTTCGTGAACAGGAAAGAGGCTTTGAACTTAAATGGTACATTTTTATTGCTGTTTTTCCGTGAGAGTACGAAGTTAGCGTGAGAGGCCGCGATTGTAGTCGTTGCGGGTCGAGGGATATATACATATATCTATCGTCCACCCACACGTACACGATAATAACGAAAATTCCAGGGTGTATTATGTGCAGAGATATAGGGGTGCGGACGCACCGACGACGACCCATTTACGGCAGGAAACGCGGACAGACGCATGCGCTTAGTTATGTAATACATAACTGTATTGTACACTACATAGGACGTATAGTGGATTTTGAAGTACATAGTAACATATACGTAAACGATGATGAAGCAAAGCGCGTACCGTATAACGACGAACGCCTCGCGTGTTCGTTACTCACCTCACATACTCGTGTATAGTACGTTTAATCATTATTCTCGTTTTTTTTTCTTTTTCCGCTATGTTTCACGCTGCAAAAGCAGGAATAAATGGTGAGGAACGCAGACATATTTTCCGCCCGCTTACGCCTCCTTTGCTTCCCCGGCTTACTGGATTCTCGTGCATGCTTGTTTATTATCACGCGCTCCTCTCATACCATCGTGCTTGTATCCCAATGCCTATATAACCCGTTCCACCGTACGTCCGAGTTCCCACTGAAAAACGGGGTTACCAATATAACACGTGTTTCGACTCCTACATATCCCTCTCACGCCTGTGTGCTCTCCTGTACCGATTCCCTCTCGTTGTCTCGGGTCCGGTCTCGGTTCTACTTTTCCAAGTTCAGTGTACGTCACTTCCCGTTTGAAAATCTCATTTTCAGACCGGATGTGACGACATACCGGAAATGCGTTACTTTCGGTCGAAAAACGTGATTTTCGAACCGGAAGTGACGGTTTTTCCGGTATGAGGTCACTTCCGGTCGAACAATGATACTTTCAAACCGGAAGTGACGTATTTTCGGTAATTCTCCGGAAATCTAAATTTTCCGTTCCTAAGTTCCATAGTCCACAGCGCGGACCCGAAACATCCGAGTCACAACAACCTTCCGGTGATAATATATTTATGAAATGCTGGACTTTGTATTCATATGATCCTCCGGGGTCCCCTTTAGGGTCATATTGCCTAGAGAAGGCAGTAAACAGACCTTTGTGTATCCCTCCGTCTATGCACGATGTAACTTGGCAAATTTGAAATTGCATTTTCTCCCTGAATTTCTAATAGACGAAAACAGAAGTGAGAATTCGCGTGTAGGAGTTGCGCTCTCGACGTGCGTAAAGGAACGGAGAGAGCGTGTTCGATGCGTGACCGCGCCCCGAACGAAAGTTCTCTGCGAATCCAGCTTTTGTTCGCCCAATTTTTTCCTGTCTCCTCGGCACACAGTACTTCCATTAGTTTCGCATATTTTTTTCCAGCACACGACATTGTCGAATTTCTTTCCTTTTGGGTTGCTTTTTTTTTAAAGGATTCTCGTTGCATTTTCACAGTTTGGCGGCAGTGGGAACCGGAAACGGTACTGGAGCCGGTGCCGGAAGCGACCAGGGCAGTCGACGGGGTGGAGATCCCGGAGGGGTCGGTTTGGCCGGTGACCTGTTGGGCGGTACAGCGGGTAACGGCCTCGACGGTCTCGACGGCCTCGACGGTGCGATAGAGTGCTGCAGCCTCGAGGAGGTCAGGGCCTGGGGCACGTCCTTCGATCAACTGATGAGGTCCCCGGCGGGTAGAAAGCTCTTTCGCGAATTTCTCGTGCGCGAATGGAGCGCCGAGAACATTGCGTTCTGGCTGGCGTGCGAGCAGCTGAAGCGCGAGAGCGATCCTGAGAAAATCGAGGAAAAGGCGCGATACATCTACGAGAACTACATATCGATACTCTCGCCGAAGGAAGTGAGTATGAAGAGAGAATTGTCAGTTTTTTTTTTTTGTAAATCGTACGCGACGAATCGGCGAGATTCGATTAACGCATTAGACTCGTCGACGCGATCCTTAGATCATCTGACAAACATTTTCGCGCTCGTGAATCGTCCGAATTACACTTGTAAAATTTACGGTGTCAGCCCCGAGGGCCGATCGATCGACGGGCGAGAGACTTGTAAAATAAACGCTTCGCATCATCGGTCCACGGGCCGTCGAACGAGAACTCGTGAATCGCGTGGAAAATAGCTTAACAGCCGTTCGTGTGGCTCGCGAAACTCGCTTGCTTGCTCGTCTAACCATTTTGCAAACATTATCCGTCCCCGTAATCGTTAAATTGTAGAATTTTGTACATCGGCGAGCACCCGGCGACCTTGCAAAATTGACGCGTCTGCCTCGAGGGCCGATCGGTGGACGAGCGATCGATTATCATACGGCAAATTTCAAATAATTAATTCCTCTTAGCTCGAGGGCAACCGTCCAAATAAAGATCGCTTTCACTCTCTGTCTCGCTTCTACCGCAAAAAAAAGCAGCGAAATTTGTATTACAATTTTTGTTAGCCTCGATCCCGCTCTTCCCGAACGTTCGTGCGAATAATTCCGGATTGATCGTTAACGAAATAAAAAAAAAAACCTTGATAAAAATCAGTCGACTGCATTAACGAGATGGGGGTTGCGGAAGGGGTGTCGACTAGATTTAATCGGGACACGCGACTGAAAAATTGCAGGTGGCCTGGAAACGAGGCACCGCGATCGAGCCGTGTACAGTTTGCTCGCACCATATGTACACGTTGAGCTCGCGATCCGTGAGATACGTACGGACTTTCCTCGTTGTCAATATACTACATACACTATAGTGTAAATCCGTCCGGGCAAACCGTAGTGGCATCGCGAGCTCGAACGCTCACCGGACCAATCACTTTCCCGAAGTAGGGCGCACGGACGGAAGGAGCAAAGTTTTTTTTTTTAACTGTTTTTTTCATTTTTTTCTCAACCCCCAGGAGTATCGCGCACACCCCGTCAATATTCCAATACTCCGATGTCCGATGGTTATATTTCCGATTCTATTTCGAGTTTCAACCCGGTTCAGCTGTCTTTCTGCCTCTTCCTCCTCGTCTCGATTCAGGCATTCACGCTTGCACTGGATCCGCAGTATATCTCCGTACCCCGGCTCTTCCGTTCTATTTCTCAATCCGGAGTTGCGATACGGCCCGAAGCCTTTGCACGATGATCCAAGGCCTTCCGGCCAAGTTCATCCCCGATAATTGTGGAGGATGAAATTTGACGCTCGGGCGAGCGTCGTGCTCCGCTGTCTCAACGGGGACTTCTGAAAAGGATCTTGAAATCTTTGTTACCCCCATCAGGTATCGCTGGACTCGCGGGTTCGCGAGATCGTCAACAGGAACATGGTGGAGCCGACGCCGCACACCTTCGACGAGGCTCAGCTGCAGATCTACACGCTGATGCATCGAGACTCCTACCCGCGTTTCGTCAACAGCGAGTTGTATCGAAAGGTCGCGAGACTCAGCAGCGATCCACCGAGTCCGACGAACAACGGGGAACAACCGACGGAACCGCAACATCCCGGCATAACCGGTAAAACCAAATCCAGAAAATCGACCACGTAATCGTCGTTTCGGCTATCCGATGAAGATCAATGAGGAATCGATTATTACTAGGGGGGATATTAAGCGACGTTATGTTAACTTGCACTTCATAAATTACGGGTCTCGACGGAGCAGCGAAGACCTCGTTGGTCTTTAAGCCTCGAGGAGGGTTTACGATCGACGTAAGATCCCTGAAAAATGAACGACGACAATGCAGCTCCGGAGCGGCGAATCCGGTCGGATCCGATGGTGTTCATATCTGCGCGGGCGGAAGACGATGACACCTCCATGATCCTCCGTGACGATTACGGACGTGTCCGCTCCGCACATAGGTTGACCCCATGGAGGAATCGCGAACTCTTGCACGCAGTGAAAAAATAAAACCCTAAAAGCGGGAAAGGACATGGCGTTATCTAGGAAAATATAATAAAACACGAGCAGGGAACTTCTTAATCTGGAGTTCATTCTAGACGGTCCCCCGAGTAGAAACGACATCAGCCAACCGATTACGTTTAAACGGGATCCAAAACAACACAAAAACCATACAGGAACACAAAATGTACACGCACAAAAATTACACGTACACTTGTACATGGCAAACATGGTAAACAAAAAAAAATCGCCGAAGCTCCAAGTGCTCCTGAGGCGACGTGGAACCGACTCGGCGGGTAACAAAAAACTGTAGTCAATTTCTTTAAAGGTTCTTCAATGTTTTGGGCTGGGCGCAGACTATTGGCATCATCTTTCAACAGTTTGGCAGAATAGTTTGATCTTCCACCGAAAAGTCGAGCGACTCTGAGGACAATTGATGACAGATTTTTTTACCGACTGAGTTCTGGTAGGACGATGAAGAGGAAGTTCGACGTCGTCCCAGAGCACTCAGATGGGCGTCCGTTCGCACATTGGGGTTTCCCTGGATGGAAACCTGTCGGAGGGAAGATTTTACGATTACGAATCGGCTTGATGCAGGGTAAATTCGGGAAAGACGATCGATAAGCTATGAGGCAAGAGGGATAGTTTGTGACGCACGGTCGTTATCCCGGGTATGGTCAGCGCCGATGGTCGGTGGCGCTTGCCAATGTGCAGACAACGACAGGCTTCTCTGTGGGTCTCTCCCTCTCGTGGCGAACAAACGATTATACGTTTCATCGCTTTTTTGTCCGTCGACGTATTCGTTTTAATCCGACGCCATCGATGTGTCCGGGAATAACGGTTCGGGCCAGGTATTCCGGCGGCGTTGCAACAACAATAACAAAAGTAGGCGAAGCCAACGAGAGCGGAACGTGGAGAACGACAGGGTTGGGTGAATCGAGACGGTAGCGCTATTCTCGCACGTTTCCCGAATTTTTTTTTTCTTTGACATATATATTTCTTGGACCGCGGACTCGGACACTCGATGGCACTGGATTCAGCAATTTGGTAACCCTTTTTGGGAACAGCTTGGAGCACCGAAAAACAAAAATTGGTATTCAATGGTTTTTGGGATCGTTTACTTTGCGTAAAAAAAATAGTAAGGCCTAAGAGTCTCAAAAGAATTTAATTGGGACGCTGGATATTCGTGAAACTCGAATTTATCTTGGTTATCTGTTTAATCGTTGTACTAATTAACGAGGCTAATCCGAATTCGCTCCAAGTCGAATATGGTTGCAAGTGGGAAAGTAAGAAAAAAGAAAACGGGAGAAGCTAGGGAAAAGGTGTCGAATAACCCGGAGAGAACTCGCACAGCAAGTCACCGAAGTTTGACTATTGCCCTGTAGATATAGTAGGTATGATAACGTGCAGTTCATTGACACTAAAAAAAGAAGAAAAAAAAAATGAAAATAATATATCAGACGTTTACACGTATATGTGTATGAAGCAGAGATGGGCAAAATTTCATTTCATTTTTTCATTCGAATAGCATATTGAAAAAAAAACAAAATAGAAAAATCTATCAATAACTGCGATAATTTATCCTTGAACCCATATTTATCGCAAATTTAATCTATCAATAATTAATTTATGATGTTGCGTCGTGTAATTTATTTAATATTAATTAAATAGCAATGTTATTCAAACAAATGCCCATCTGTGATATGAATTAGGTACGCGATACACGGTACACTAAAAAAGAAAAAAATGCACACACATTCACGCGAGATTGCACACACACCGACGTGGGGGATGAGCTGACGAGGACGCAAGTTGAAACTAAAAACGAACTACAAAAAAAGTAAGACCCAAAAGACGACATTTAACTAAAAAGTTGACAAGTGACGGCAGGGTGCGAATCGCCGGAGGATTTTACGATATTAGAACTCTCCGATTCTTCTGCTATTTATAGAGAAAAAAACAAAATAAACGATCTCGATGTTTTGCGACGAAATATATTATTATTAGTTCGTGGGTTTGACGAGAGGAAGCAAAGATAGCGTATACGTGCGATAAGACTATGTGTGTTATAATAATGGATCGAACAAAATTTAACTCGATATCAGTAACTTTCGTTGTAGACTAATTCACAAAATATTCGAGTGTGCTAGACTTTTTGTTTTTGAATTTCCAAGAAAAATTTAAATTTCGCGAGTAAAAATACACGCCAAGCCACCCGCGGAGCTATAGCAAGTCGAGAGTCTCGAATCGAAGTTAACCCAGGTTCGTAAAAGAGATCCGAATTGGTAAAAATTCAATAACAAAAAAATAAGAGCAAAAAAAAAGTACCAGTCCTACGTCTTCGTTGAATAAACGCACAATTTTTCTCAACCTTCAATCCCACGCTTCTTTCATTATTTATTTACCCTATTCGTACACGTGTTTTTGTATCGTTCGGCACTCCGTTAATTACAAAAAGAAAGTTTCAGAAAGGGTCGGCACTAATGTATAACGATCGCGCACTCTTGTTATTAAGGTAAGTGTCTATCTAGTTTGATTTCTGATTTTTTTCGTTTTATTCTGCTTGTTTTTATCGTGTCGGATATTTTTTCTCATTATTTTCATCGTACGGCTGAACTTCTCACGCGTCTCTCGACTGCTGGGCTCGTGATCTACTTCCCCACTGACGAGTGTTGCAATAAGATATTCAGAACCGGAGAGAAGCTATTCGCACCCCGCACGATAAGAAAATTCGACATGTTGAAAATTTAAACTTTTTTTTTATTTCGTAGAATTATCAAAAAATATTTACGAAAAAAGGCGACGATTTATTTGGGAAGTACAGTATGCGTAACGAAGGTGTATTGCAATGCCACACTTTCATCTCTCATTCGAAACAAGGCTGATAATAATTCCTCCATCAATCTCGAAAGATTCGAAAGACATCAAAATTCGATCTTCGAGAAGCCTATAGGATACAAAATCATTTTTCATAATCTTTAAGCAGTCGAAAATCGCACCAAACCAATCCCCGGGTTGTAATGGAGAGTAAAACAAAGACAAAACAAAAAAACACTAATTAATTATAGTCGCGTGAGACAATGCTCGATCGGGCATTCAAATTAACAAGTGAATAATGAGGGAGATATAAATTTAACACAAATCGTTCCGTCGGTCCCCCGAATCGACACTAACGTTATCTATCGCATTACAAATATAAATATATACATAAATCTATAAATATGAATATAAAATTATAAATAACGAGGATAAGGATCTGTATGTATATAAATACAATTTTCTATGTATGCACGTGTACATCTCTGTACACGACTGTGTGTATGCGTGTATACATACTTGTACGTGTACGTGGCGAACCAAAATTAAAAAATATTGTACGAACACATGCTGCATTAAAAATTGAACAAACTTTCTCAGTCACGAGTAGTTCTCGCCCAATTACGTGTGAACACTCTAGGAAATTATCGCAAAGGACAGGTTTGTTCAGTTTTTAAAATGAAGAATGAGATCCTACAGGTGTTTTAAATTTTTTTAATTTTGGAATACGCCGTAATTATTGCATAATGCGTACCCTGTATCGATGATATAGGTGGTATACGGGTATGTGGGCCATCAAAAGCGCCTACACTTTTTCCAGTGAGAATAGCGTAAAGAACTAACAAAAACAAACACACACATAACGTGTCATATGGTGTACTCTGATGAAAGAGACCCCGATGCACCGTTAATGATTATTAACGACTAGTACAGAGTTATCATTGTGTCTCGTGTGTATACTGAAAATAATTTAAAGAAAAAAGGAAATTAAGGGAGAAGAAGTAGTGCAGAGCTTTTCTTTCGTTCTACTTTTTTTTAACGGACTCTCGTTCGTTCGGCGTACCGTCGGCAATGCTTTCGATGAATCTCAAATCATATAGTAAATATTAAATATTATAAAAAAAAAGTTTTAAAAGATAAAAAAAATTGTATCTATATAGAATATGAACCAAGAGAATGATTGCGTGTCATAAGTGGATAATCAATCTCAATTGAGAGAATATATTGGGGCACAAGTAAGAAAAAAAAAAAACTCGTAAATATACTCATCGAGATTTACTTTAATCACGATGATCGAAGTTGACGGCTATAACTGTTGCGTTTCTATTATAGTTGTATTGGGTAATTGACTAATTGACTTTAGCCCCTTCGCTACAAAATGTATCGCCGCTTGTTATTAAAATAAATAGAATAACAAAAAATAAAAATAAATTCCGGTAAGCGATTTTTTTTTTAAATCTTGAATGCACTGTTCCGTTGAAAAAACTGTTTAAGCCGTGCAGCGGAGGGGTTAAATGGCGCAGCACGTACAATCGCAAGTTGCAATGTTCAATCGATCTGCGATCGGTAGGCCGGCAACGAACGTATGGTACGCTATTTGCGAAAATAAAAAATACAAATAAAAGAAAGAACAATGGCCGAAAAAAGAGCTTCGTTCATTCGGAAAGGCCGAAGATACGTAGAGAAAATGAGATAAGGATTTTATGAAGACTAATGCCGTCCCGTCTGGTCGATGTTGGAACATATGGGACGGTAGCCGACCATCTCTCGATGATTAATTATTAATAAAAAATTAATTAATTAATTAAGTTTAAATTAAATTAAAAGTTAACGGTGCGTACGCTGCAGGAATTGATACAATCGAGTTAAATAGAAGACGTATATAGAATGGCCGATCGATCATAAGCATAAATAACATTGTTCAAACGCAAAAAAAAACAACAAAAAAAAACCACTGCACAGATCGAACGTATGAACATATATCCTATATAATTGTAACGTGGGATAAGATTAATAACGTGGCTCGAATTAACCGCCCGCTGTGCATAGATCAATTTAAATATACTCTTGAACTGATGAAATAATAATTATTACATGTGAAAACACAAGCTCGTAATGTCGAAAAAAAATCTCGTATTTCGAGTTTCACGAAAGTTCAGTACCAATGGAAATCGGACGAATCACACCACCATCACATAGCTCATGAATCATTATTGCAATTCCGTTGTGTCGTTAGGAAGGATAGACGTGAATCGACGAGAACAAAAAAAAATCGCGTCGATCAATACTCGAGAAATCGTCACGATAATACACGAAATAACGACGGGAACACCTAACTCTAATTCTAGTAATATGAAAAAAAAGATAAACAAATAAAAAAATAACTGAATTTAATTAAGAATTAAGTACCACGCAGTTCATAAATAAATTAAACGATATTTGTAAGTAGTAATTGTGACACGGTACGCGAAAGATTCGGACTAACGAATGAAGATGAAGAGGAAAAAAAAATACATACATGAATTAATTTAAGAAAAGTGCACAGTCGCGCGAGGATGAAGTAAATAAATAATTTATGAATATTAAATTAAGCGTAATAAGAAAGCTCCATCTACGTTTGTATTTGTTTATAACTTTTTCCACGCAAACCCTCGTCTTTTGGCACCAAAAATCGTAGCCATTGCAGCCGATGGTTGGTGCCCAATCCCGAGGGAAAGATCTACGTAAAAGGGTATACATATGAATGTATAAAAAAAGAAAATTGAAAAAAAAAAATGAACAAGAATTATATCTCCCATAAGTAAAGAAAAACATTGTAAACTTAAGCGTTAAAATCGATACGTATTAGTTGAGGTGTGTCACTTCTTTAAGATAATTACGAAACCAACAAAACGATGTATTTCGAAGAGTAAAGTTGAACTACGACAAGAGACTCTCTTTTGTCGTCATTTTACCCCATCCGTTTTTTTTTTAATTTCTTTTGCCATTGTAAAATGTCCTTAAACAGAAAGGAACAAAAGGTCTCTGCATTACCACCGAATCGTCAGCCGCGAGCACAATTCGGCTTTGAACCTTCAGAGGCTTCTGAAAGCCGGCGGGCCAAGCATCTTCTACCCGAATGTAGATAAATACACTGACGGTCGGTGAGGCAGGAATCGAAACACGACCAACAATTTTAGCTCCCACAGCTCCCGCTGTAAGGAAGCAGGGGTATTCGGACCTAAGCAATCCCACGATAAACACGAGCAACCCACAAAATATCGAACAAACGTAAAATTTTAATTCTTACTGCCCATAAAAAAAAACCTTGCCGATTTTTCATAATTTTCATATGAAAGTTCAAAATGTACTATAGCAATTCTTTATTGTATCAGATATCTCTTCGCCGGGAGGGGCGCGGATAATTTTTTTTTTAATCTCCGTGTTCGGATCGTGCTCATCCCCGACGACGGTGCACGACGAAGAGTGAAAGAGAGATGATCGTAACCGTAACCGTAAGCCATAACCGTGTATCCATTCCCAGGCAAACCACAGCGAACCACGGTGTGAAATTCGATGCGATGTATCGGGGCTTGCGGCCCCGAAGCCGCGATGAAGAATCTCGTGTGTGTGTGTGTTTCGCGTGGACCTTGTGCCATGGCTCTGCCGCGCTCTCTTCGTCGGCTTCTTCTTGTTCTTCCTCTTCGACGAGTGGGGCTGCCATGGCACATGGGTAGAAAGCGAGAACCCGGGAATAATCCATCCCGCAAGCTACAGCCTACGTGTATCTATATCACATAGAGGAGCGCGGGGCAAAACGGTCCAGTTTCCAGTTTCCGTTCGGGATAAAACTTTTTCTCATGTCCTCCGAAAAAAATGGTCAAAAACAGGTCGTCTTGCCCCAAGCTGTTCCATTCTGCCCCGCTCTCATCCCTACCCCGGCATCGGCGCTCGAGAAGTTATTCTCTCACTGAGGTAACGCGGCTCACTCTGTAAGAGAATACTCGAGTTGCACTTACACCCTGTACAGTATTTCGCAACGCGTATGTACAAAGTATGTACACGATGAAAACACGACCTCGACGTGAAACATTATATATACATCTCAACTCGGGAGTCTGGTAATAACAGAACACCTGCGCGTTCGTCTGCAAAATAATGAGAAGATAGTGGACGTTTTTTTTACCGCCGTACTTATGCAACCGTTCGTGAGAAAACATGGTGAGAATATTTCTCCGAAAAACTCCGAGGGAGCTGATTTTTTAATGGATTTTGACTCGTTGGATTTTGACTGGCTCGGTCGTCGTCGAGGATCGCTCCGACAATAACAGTCACCTGAACCGTGAGGACTACACACACGGACACCTGTGTCGTGCCTCGCGATGAACGTCGACAATTTTTTTCCTTATCCTCCTCTCGCCACGTTTCCAATCGCACCGTTTAGAATGCGAGCTCCGTACATAAGTGCGCGCGGCGAGAGGACCTTCCGCACACGAGGAGCAAGAGTAGTGGTAACTTTAGAAGAGATGAGACCAGCAGCAGCAGCGAAGTCTGTACAGTGACCAGCACGCGTGTCGAAGAGCAGCGCATCGGAAGGCGAGTCACGCGTCTCGTTTCGCTCGCCGCGATTCGAGAGAAGAGAACGGAAGCGGCAAAAAAGAGCCCTCTATTTCTCTCTCGTTCTATCTCGGTACTCGCGAACGAAGCCAAGTTCTCCACATCGTCCCTCGAGCAAAAGGCACGAAGAGCGCCTCCCTACCCGCTGAGCATGTGCACATGCGGCACCCCGGACTCCATCCTGAGCCCCGCGGGAGAACGCTCGGGAATACCGAAGCCCCGCGAGCTCACCGGCATATATACATATACCTTTCTTATCTTTTTCACCTTTATTTCGCCTTATTCCTCGCGTCACTTCAGCGTCCCTCGCCGCAATTGGCTAGCGAGACTTTTTCCACTGGTTCTTTTGGGACCCGATATATCGCCTCATACTGAAAATACGCCACTTCCGGTTTGAAAATCTCTTTTTTCGACTGGAAGCGACGTAATACGGGAAATACATCATTTCCAGTTTGAAAATCTCATTTTTCGATCGAGAGTGGTGACGTCATGCTGGAAATCTTTGAAGTTCATGTTTGAAAACCTAATTTTTCGACCGGAAGTGATGTTATACCGGAAATAAGTACTCGAGGCAACCACCGCGCCAATCACGTGCGAGGCAGCTCAGGAGCACGCGTGTTGCCTCGTGAAACCTTCACCGAGTGATGGAGGAAAGAGGGATTGTTGTAATTAAATATATAATGCATATCAAATATATATCTCATATGACGAGATCACTAATCCATACCGTCATTCGATGAAGTATTTACGAGGCAGTTTGCATGCTCCTCGGCTGCCTCGCGCGTGATTGGTTCGGCGGTTGTTCGCGAACAACCGCCGCACCAATCACGTGCGAGGCGACTCGGGAGGATGCGCGCTGCATCGTGAATGCTTCATTGAGTGCCGGAGGAAAGAGGGATTGTTGTAATTAAATATATAATGTATGTCAAATGTATAATATTTCATATGACGGGGTCACTAATCTACACCGTCACTCGATGAAGCATTCACGAGGCAGCTTGCATGCTCCCCGGTTGCCTTGCGCGTGATTGGTTCGACGGTTGGAATACGGTCCAACCACCGCACCAATCACGCGCGAGGAAACGGAGGAGTAAGCATGCTGCCTCGCGAATGCTTCATCGACTGACGGTATAGATTAGTGATCTCGTCATATGAGATATTATTTAGTTCTCATTATACTGTACTCACCTGGTAATAATCCTTTTTTACATTTATAGATGTTAATTTAGATAGATAGATAGATAGAATTTATTGAGTCCTGAGATATCTCCCCTAAGGACCGATGCAATACAAGCGGCACAGGCAAGACAGTATAGAGTATAACAGGCAGAATATTATAAGCAGAACATGCCAGTAGCAAAACAAGCGACTAAAGCAAATACAAGCAGCATAATATGTAGAAATGCAATACGTTCATAACCTGTTAAAAACCATAATTAAAAATAGGTAAATAAGCTAATCGATTTACTGTAATAAACGTCACGCCCGGTCCGGAAACCTCATTTTTTTCGACGGGAAATGACGTCACGTCAGAAATACGTCACAGAGATGAGTTAGGGAGAGTATTTTTTTTTCTGGAATTTATCTCGAACAGTGTAAATTAGCGAACACAGTAAAGCGGATAAAAGAACATGCGTTGTACGTCTGAAATGTATCTGGAATTCATCTTGAATGTAGCCAGCGACAGAAACGAATGAACTCCCCTTTGGATACCTCGCAGCGATTCCTCGCAGCATCTCTTCGGCGAGAGGGGCCGTTTGGCTCTTCACTTCGGGGCTCATCGATAAACCGTCTCGTAAAGATATGCACACTCTTACAGAAGGGAGGCGCGGCTGTTAATCCCGACTCACTTCTACATCTCTTGCGAGCCCCGAGGAGAGAGCTCAGCGTCTATCTTCGCCTCTCCCCTATTCAATTCGTCGTTCCCTCGTTCTTTCTCCTTTTCTCTTCGGGGCCTTAGCTTATTGCAAAATATACAATCATTACTTTGCCAAGTAACGACCACCGAACTGCCTTCGAATATATCGACCTGTCATAAATATCCACTCGTCTTGAAAAAAAAAAAAAAAAAAAAAATTCACGGTAAAATCTGCACAGGGTGGCGGATGCATCGAAGACCAGTGTTGACGCGTATCGGATTCGAATTAGAAATTTTTTGTTCGCCTTGCTGTGAGAATAATTAGTTTGGCCTTTGACACAAATCGAGAGATGGTCTTTATCTGTCCGCAAAAAAAAATCCAGCACTTCTGGTCAGCAGTATTTACATGCCATATTTGCAGACGATTGCCTCGCATACCGGTTCAATTCTGCTGCCTTTAGTTCTTTTTTTCAAATAATAAAATCTTCATTTCCGGTCGTTGGACTTTACCTACTCATAATTTCGAAATAAACTCTTGGCCAGTGAGAAATCGTTCGACAATCGTCCGAGCCGTTCGCGAGGAGATCCTCGATGCACGATAATGATACACACGCATGAGTCCGAACCACCGCTGGCATCGTTCGAGAGTTAAACTAACGCTTATATACGAATGTACGTACTGTCATTGTCTCGTTATCATTCCGTGCAAGCCACCTAGTCATCTCGTTACGCAAGGTAACGATTAAGCCGAGAGAGGCTCCCTCGCGAGGAGACCGCGACGACCACGACGACGACCGCGCGACGAGCTTGCCAGAGGTAATTGCTTCTCGCATGCCCGTCGAAGAAATAAGGCGTTATTATCGTCGTTATATATAAGTGCGCTAAACGCGAGGTACACTATGCTTATAGACGTTTTCTACTTCACCTATGGACTTTTCTCGCTTCGGAGGCTGAGTTTTCGTTCGATCGCCTCCTGACCGGTCTTCGATAGATTTTTCAATTTTTTTACATAATTTTTTTTTGTAATTTTTTTTTTTTTAATTGCCAGTGCCGTTGCGGCCAAGCGCTTGACAACCGACCGAATAATTATGCAACATTCAGTATGACAGCCAACACGCTTATACGCAGCGATACAGTCGAACGACTTTTCCCGGACCTCGTGTATACCGATATCGTACAATCGGTATCTAGTTGACCGAGCAAGTCCTCCATTAGTTTTTCACTTATCAGATAATTCGAGGCAAGAGCCGATACGCTGGTTTCGCTTCCTCGTGGATTAATTATAAATTGTAAATGTACCGTGTCCACCGAATATCGAACTCACGAGCTGGAAGTCTAGAACATGTTTTTTTTTTGTTCGCCGAACCACTGAATCAGCGGACAATGTTGATGCAATACAAAATACATATTTCCACCCCTCATAAAACTTGATCGCGAAGCTCGTCGTGGATTAATTATAAATGGCCCGTGTCCTCCGAATATAGAACTTACAAGCTGGAAGTCTAGAACATGCTTGTTTTTTGTCCGCCATCTCACGGATTTACCGAAAAATATTAAATGCAATACAAAATACAGCACAAACCTACAATATTTCCCCCTCTCACAAAGCTTGATCTCGAGGCTCGTGGTCGATTAATTATAAATTGCAAATGCACCGTCTCCACCGAATATCAAGCTCTCAAGCTGCAATCCAAGAACATACTTCATTTTGTATGCCGTCTCAATGAATCACCGGACAGTATTATGATTTATTTATATTTTTATTTATACCGAACGCAATACAAAATACAGCACGAACGTTATAATATTTCCACCCCTCGTAAAGCTTGATCTCGAAGCTCGTCACGTAAGCAACATAGATCTTATCGAAGTTCCATGCGACCCGAAGTACAGTGTAACTCCACAGGAGAGCTCGCTCTCGCGTCCTCTCTCTCCCCGCGGACGGTAACAGAGTTTAACAACCGATTAGACGTCGATCGTCGACCAGGGCGGGTCCCCCGGTCGTGCGTACGCGTTGATACGCCTAGCGTTTCTGCAAAGTCTCATCTCGCTCGTGCTGAGCACCAACACCGTGAGGCATCTTCGGACCGCGAAGCGGAGCAACACCGGGCAGCCGAGGGGGTTGTTGACTCTGTGTCGCGAGTCGGCGGAAAAACCGGGCAACTCGGAGCCAGCGGAGAGACGGAGATAAAGAGCGTCGTGCCTCGCGCCGGCGAAGACGCGCCGAGTCGCGTGGAGACGCTGCGTCGGACCAGTTCAGCGAATCGGTTCTTCCCTTTTCCGCACTTGTGCGAAAACTTCGTTCCACGCCGCTACATCGCCCCGCGAGTGTTCGTCTACACCCCGACATTTCCCCACCTACTATGGGCGCAAAAGTTCCTCGGAGTCTCGTCACCGTCGACGAGGACGCCCCAGGAACGCAAGAGAATTCGATGAATCCTCCGCGGCGCGGTGTCCGATAGCTTCTGCGGTTCGCGGGGCCGAGGATCGACGACAATTAAAAAGAAATTTACACGAGGACGAAGGGGCGGAGGGGGGCTCGGCGAGGGAACGGCGAGGATCGACGGCGAGGAGGCGGGAGGGGCGAGGTTATATGGGGAAGAAAAAACGACACGCGTACGGCAATTAGCTCTCGATGGTGAGCGAGCTCGGCGAGATACGCGATCGCCATTCTCGACGAGATACCCACTCGCAGAGAGCCCTGCTGCGTCGCTGTCCTCGGAGGATATCGAGAAAACGAAGAACAAGAAGAAGAAGCGGAGAACGAAGAGCTGGAAGATGCGCGCGAATTGCGGGGAGTTTCCGATGTAGAGGGAGAAGAGATGTCGAAGAGTACGAGCGGCGAATCTATCTTGGAGTTTCGATTTTTATTATTTTTGACTATCCGTGACTACTCGGGTCCGACGCCCTCGAGTCAGCGGCGTTGGGCAAAAATTGAATTCAACGGAGGTGGCGGAGTTTCTTTTGCAGACCTAGAGATATCATCGCGCGATTAATAAAGAAAAATACAAAAAATCGATCATCCTTAATCTTCGCTGGACTCGCGAACCCCACGCGACCGGAGAAGTTCCAGCGGTCCAGTTTGCCCGGGAGAAAGGGAGAGAGAAGCTGAGTCGCGGGTGCCTTCTTCGTGATCGCGGATCAGCTACGCACTGCCACGCGCAAGTTGCCCCCACTAAGAAGCGCAGCGTCCCGGCTCGCAGAGGGAGACGCTTGAAAGAGCAAAAGAGCCACGAAGAGTTGCTCGCAGCAAGAGCGGTAGCTGCTCGCGATCTAGCCAGCCGATGATCTTCACTCGCCTCTGCATTCGAGAGATCCGCTCGTCGGTGTGTGCGCGTTGGAGTGTGTGGGTTCGTTAAAAGGCACGCGATGCCGTCGTTGTCGTTAGCCGCGGTGCTCGCCGGTGCACCTAGCCAGGAGCAACAAGCCCGAGAGTGAGCTCACGCCGCGAAAGAATGTCAAATGATGATTGGTCATCGCGGTGGCCAATGGGTCTCTTCGACAACTGCGGCACGGTAGGTAGGGACCGGATAAGAGACGGCGCCGCCTCCTGGAGATCCAAAGAGTCAGCGTAGCTTCGCGCTCGCGACTTCGCGGACTTTTCGTTACAGTTGAAAAAGCCAACGAGAGCCTCTTTCCTACCGCCGCACGCATCGAACGCCTCGACTTTGCCCCCGGCTGAGCCCTCCGGCGTCTTCGCTTATGTCGCTATTTTCCTTTTTTTTTCTCGTCCACTTCCCCAGACTTCGTTCTGCCGTGTTGCCTTCGACTTCAACTTCGTCCGCGACGATAGGCGGACACTCTCGTCTGATGGTCTCTTATCCGCTTCGTCTATGCCTCCTTTCATTCCCTCTTCGTTTTATCAATTACTGCCTCTACCCAAGCGAGCTTTGATATTGCTATCGAATGCGGCTCGCTCGATGTTGAGGCAGTGCGAGCGCGTAATTAATTCTTAGATACGATGCGAAGTTTTTTGTACATTTTTTTATTTATTGATATGCTATAAATAATGCCCGGTGGAGCGTGTCTGTAAAAACTCGAGCGAATTCAACGGTCATTTACGCCAAATGAACGGAAGCCGGAGTAGAAAACGAAGACTTCTTGTGGTCGCTTTCCTCCGAGAAGTTCTCCGCTCGCGGCTTCATCTCGGTCTGTTAAACTTTGTTGCCCCGTGGATCTTTGCGCGCGTCCCTTTATGGCTTTACAGCTTTACTCGCGCTTCGTTTCTTTTGCTCCTTCCGCGTATCCCCCTGCCACGTCGTTCTCCATCATCTTTCCATCTCGGTCGATCACTCTTCTGCCATCCCGGTTCGGACTTATCACCGTCTTCGATCGTCGAGGAATAGGCCAGCTTGCGCGGACAAGGCGTAATAACCGTGCGCGCGCATGCTGATCCCGATAACCGGGACTTGTCACAGCAGACATTAATCCGAAGTAGTCATCGGTCCTCCGATGCTCGGATGATCCATGCCTTGCCTCGTCCCCCGCCTCTCCGCTGCCTCCGAAACCTTCGCCGTGAGTCTGAAGCGGAGAGCTTCATGCGACCGTGCACTGCGAGAGATCATCGTGTCGGGGATAGATTAAATTCCTCCGAGGCACCGCGCACGCCATGCCCGCCGGTCACCGACAGCAGTCCCGCACTGAGAAACAAAAATTACATAGTAAAAGCAACAATACTGACTTCTTACCGTAAAAAATAGTTCCCGAGGGAACGCCTACATTTTATAGTTATGACAGCGACAAAAAATCACGGTTGCAACCGTAATTATAGTTTAACCAATTGAATATATGGGGAAGAGCGGGGCAATATGGGACAGTGGGGCAAAACGAGAAAGAGAAGTAAAACACAATTTTTTAATCATTTTAGGATGGATAACTTCCGGTGCCGGCCCAAGCATATTAATTATAATAATTAATAATAATTTTATAATGAGACAGGGGAGCAAGAGAGGGCAGAAAATCCGGATGTATCGATGGGGCAAGATGGGGCATCCAAAAATTATTGGAAACTTTGTCCCATTTCGCCCCTCTCTCCCTTACCATCAGAAACTATCTCTATAGACGTTCTCCCTGGAAAATATGCGTTATAGTAGGAAATACTGTTCTTTTTCCCAGTGTGCATTCCACAGAAGTAACAATCGATGTAGGACTCTTCTGTGGGAGGCACTTCGGTGGGCAGGGTGTTTTTGATTCCCGCTGCCTTTGCCGAGCTCGCGCGCGCAATCGGTGCAACTGCAGCGAAATGCATCGGCGGGTATTTTACCGGGATGCACGCCCCGGCCGCGATACCTCGAACGCGCGCTGCGATTCCGATACCAGGCCGATCTTCGCGTTCGGCCTCTCCTTTGCTCTCCCCGCACATCCTTCGGCCGGGTGTACGTGACGGTCATTCGGGATCGAACGATAAATAATTACCGATGGCTACCCCTCTTACCCCGAGCGTTCCTGACCGAGGCGGCTTCTCTCTTCTGCAGCCGCCGCCGATGACGGCGACGATGCCGCTGGTGGCTGCGGAGCCAAAGACGCGCGCGTCCTTCGTTGCCCGGCTCGGATAGTCTCGAGAGCCATTACACGTACGCTTGGCTTCGGCATATAATAACATTATACGATGCTTCGTCGCTCGGCCAGGACGGAGGCTCGGGAGGAGAATGGCGGATACAGTATCGGCCTTTTTCAGAGGCGACGCCGCGAGCAGCCATGGCGATGTCGGGAACGACGGAAAAGATCGAAAGGAAATGGAAATTGGTATATAAAGTTTAGTGGGGTAATGGCAAATACAGAATTCATGCGGTATAGCCGGATTTCGTGTACGCCAACACGCATTCGGCCTTTTTCCTCGGATAAAATAACAGTTTATTTTTTGTCGTTACGAGCAACTATAATTACCGACATTTATCGCGTATCCTCGATAGCCGAGAAGGCCCTCGCGGCGACCAAGTACACGGGTCACGTTCCGCCCGGTGGCTTCGAGGAGATAAGCCGGCGGCTACGAAAGGCGGCGATAGCCTCCGGGTACACAAAGCTAATTCCTTCCGAAAAAAGATTAAACGAAACTTAAGTAAGACAAACAAATGTAATAATATATCATTAAAAAAAATAAATACGTGCACAAAATATTGGGAATGAAGTTCCCAAAGTCTTCCGTCGTAACGTTCGGAGTCACCTTTGACTCCGTAACTGCCGAGGTTCCTCGCGCTCCTCGGCAGACTCGATCCAGTTCTCGCCCAAAGCAACTGTCATCAACGACTTCGGGATCGCCCGTTGAAGAAACCGCCGGACCTCTTCTTCGCCGAACAACCGCCGAAAACCACGACCCGTTAACGCGGGCGCGTGTTTGGCTTTATCATCGAACAGCCGAGAAGTTCCGTTCGCACTGGTGTGTCCGGTAAATCTGGTTTTTCCCACGGCGAGCGACGTGTGCCTCGCGAAACTGAGCTAGCGAACGCGTGTCCCAACGTTCGGAATCGCGCGTAACGTTCGCCGCACGCGCATCATCCCCGTAACGTCCCGAGTTCGCGATGTCCGGACGCGGTCCCGGCCATCTCCTCCTCCGGTTCCGGAGACGCCATCGGCACACCAAACTGGAAACCGTCCGACGGTTTCGCGGCAGCGCATGCAAACGACCGAATCGCCTTTGTCAGGAAGAGGCGCAGACAAAACGGCTGCCGTGACCAACGATCGTTGCTCGCCGTGGAACAACGAGTGACCAACAACGCCGCGGAGGATCTTCATTGGACACAATCGCTGGAAAGGAACCAGGGAGGGAAGACGCCAACGGCGAAATCGGACGTCGGCAATGATCCGGACGAGGACCGGACAGTCTCTCGTCGGGTGCGAATTCGCCCCCGATCAGGTTTTCGTTCCCACAGTTCCGACTGTCAGGAACATCAGGAAACCTCGAGTGCGCCCCCCTCCAGAAGCGCGGTAGGGGATGTTAAAAAATGCAACTCGCACAACCCCACTGCCGCTGGACATCGCGATGGTCATCGGTCTTTCGCGTCGTTCTTGGGGATAATAGTGCGCCATGCCAGTAAACCAGTGGATTACACTCGGCGGAACCCCTAAAAACCTGTTTTCCCTATGTAGCTTCCTCTTTGCGTTCCGCTGTTCTCATCGTGAATAAAAAAAAGATTCACCGATAGATTGGCCACTTGTGTGAAGTCCGAGGTCCTCCGCGACAGGCTAGCTTTGATCCGGCGAAGTTCAGGTGTACCTCGTAGGGCCCGCGGCTCTCACGCGGACACCTACCCAAACTAGCATGGGCTCCTTCTCTCGGCCACGTTCATTGACAAATATAGGTCTCTTCGCACGACTCTGCTCAAAAGCGCCTCGCGCCTCGGGTCATCGGTGTTATTCGGACAAACCGGATTTCGTGAATTGTTGGAATGAGCGATAATTTATGCGGAGAGTGACCATCCCAGCTCGTCCATCGGCCGGGAGGGGTGACAGGGCGTACGAACGATGGTCGTCCGGATGGCCCATGGGAAGGAAAGAGACGGATGCAAAGTAGCGAAAGGGGAGTCCGAGGATTCGATCGCGGGTACCGGGCGCAGGGTCCGGCGGCAGGTCGTAACCGGGTGACCGGGCTCCGCGGCGAGCTAAAGGGTGGACGTGAAGAAGAGGAAGAAGCGGGGATCGCGGGACAGCCGGGAGCAAAGGGCGCGCACACGAAGGCAAGGGGGGGCCCAGAAACGAAGGATGACCCACGGAATCCGGAAACTCGCTAAACCGGATCTGTTGGTCAGTTTCACGCGGTGGACTCGCGGGGAACATCAGTACCGTTTTACACCCTTGCGTTTTGCTTCTTCATTGTAAGAAAGACGGGCACAGGTACGATACCGATGCCTGTGTGAATGCGTGTGTCGTGTACAGGCCGGCGGGACGAGGGAGTGTGCGTCTTGTATCTTTGGACGGCAATGGTCAACCCCCTCAATGCCTCGGTGAGAACTGGACAGTAACTGCACTCTCAGCGCTGCTTCTGCTGTTAGGTCGAAGAACACAGGAAAAAAGTGGAGAGAAAAGGGACGCGGATGAAAGTGGATAGGAAGAGATATGGAACATCTGCAAGTGGCAGGGCAGGGAAGAGAGCGAATGGATACGATTTCATCAGTGCGTTCTTAATCTTCAACGGTAGTTTACTGCAAGTACTGTATAAAATAGTAAAACAGTCAATCTTATATATACTTTGGAAAATTGTGAATTTATCATAGCTTATAGAATGGATTCCAAAATTCCATTCGATATGGAATGGAATTTTCACTTTAAGTATACAGTATTCGTATCGTGATAGCAACGTTTTTCGCTTAGCTTCCCCATTTTGCCCCGGTCTACCCTACATTACATAGTAAAGTCCTAAATGGTAGGTAACCGCAACTACTGCATAAATAAAAATTAAATAATAAACAGTTGGACATTTTTGTAAATCTAATAATTCCGTTAGTGGAAGCTCTTGCGCTCCCGAAGGCCTAGAGTCGTGCACTAAATTTACCTACGAATTGCGTACACTTTTGTTGATTTTATTAAATGTCCGGCGAACATACATTATACTTATGCGCCGCGAAGATCTTTAACTATAATCATCTGGGAGTGAGGATTAAGCGCTTCCGCGACAGGATTGCAATATTTGCGAGTATGAGATAGCTGTTTAGCTTCTTCTGCTTCGCTCTTCGATATAGTATCGCGGATGATATAGCTCTGCGCGAAAGATCAGCGAAGCGACGAGATCGCTAATTAAAACCGTTCTCCCGCGGCTATGCGTTGCCGCTGTTGCGTCGCGCTGCAATATCATATGTATATATACATGTATTTATGGTGGTATATACACGATGGAGAATAATTTTCGCGACGATGTGTATAAGTTACGCAATTTATAGTCGCCAAGATTTATCACATCGACGCCGGGATGAATCCTCGAACTTTAAGCGACTCGAGATTCTGACGCTTTCGTAAGGATTCGATACTTGCGTTCGTTAGTCCCGATAACCACAGTTTCGCGTGTATTCTTCACTGATTCATTCCACGAAACATTGCACGTCAAAATGTAAAAAAAAAATCAACAAAATCTATATTTTTTATGTCCAAAAATGACAAATTTGTCAAAAAAATGTTGAAACGAAAAATTAATAAAACTTAACTTCCCGCAAAAAAATTCCAACGATAAACTACGATACATTTAGGCTTGTTTGTCTCTCGAATTCTGCGTCGGAGCCGGAGAATAACACGGAAAAAAAAGTGGCGAGCATAATAAACGAATTCAAGGATATTTCTTGGAAAAAAGGAGAATCTCCGGACTGCAAAATAATAATAATAATAATAAGAGTAAACTGAAAAAAAAATAAAAATAAGAAAAATGTTTAACGCATCCACAGAAGAAGGAGAAGAGGACTCTGGCTCGAGAAGTCATCGCGTTAAGTCAGGTCATGTTATGGGCTTATCTCGGAGGAGCCGAAGCCAACACGCGATCCCGGGAGGGAGGCTCTCACCTCGAAGACGCGCTCATACCGAAACGTTTTCGAAGAGATGCTGTCCTCTCCCTCCCTCTCCCCGGTCGCTTCGCTGTCCCATTCTCGAATCTTCATCCTATTTCTTCCTTTATTTTTTTTCCTCTCATTCTCGATCTTCTCATCTTCCCATCTCGCTTGCGTCCCAGCTTCGACTCCTCCGGTGCTTCGCTTCGTCGTCGTTGCCGCGAGCCTGCGCGAGAAGGATTTAATTTATGGAACGATTTTAATGCCTAAAAATACAGCGCGACTCGCCTTAGCGACGACGACGACGAGGACGATTCTCGATGCCGGAATTCCAAAGTCGAGAGAGGCTGCGTGGTCGTGCGTGGCCACGCACGACTCACCGCGACAACGTGATATAAAAAATCCATTTAATCGAGGTCCCCGGGATATCCGAGCGCCAGCAGCGACTGTTGCGCGCTGCGCCGTATTTTGCCCTGTGTACGTCGAATCTCTTCATTATAATGTAGCCCAGCGCGATACACACTGGCCGATTGCCGACTCGCTCGATCGCGCGACCGCGGCTAATAATCTCGCCTCGAGGCCGAAAAATCTTTGCCGCGAAGACTTTTCTCGTTTCGCTATGGTAGACACAGGACGCGAGGCGTTCATTCCGCGAATCGAATATCCAACGGCGTGCTCCGCGGCGTGGGATTATAATTATCACCCGGAGGGACAATTTTGTTTAATCTACTTAGACTGTTTTTTTGGGTGAAACTTTATTTTTTTTTTAATACGGATCTCACGAGTTCAAGAGATTCGATGATCTAAGATTATCCGACGCGCGCATATAAAAAAGAGGAAATGAAAAAAAGGTACGTAAAAAGCGTGATAACCGTAGTGGAGGAAACGCACAAGGGGCTCGACGGTCGTCCTCTGCCCATCGTAAAGCTGTCGACGACTACATCGAATCGACGAGGAGGACGAGCAATCCGATAAATAATCGATTTCGAGTTGCGAGAGAGCGTGAAAAGAGGACTCGTGTAAATGGAGCTTCGCGGTACGCTATCTTGTTTCTTCATTCTATTACTTCTTCCCTCCCTCTCGGGTCTGTTGTGGACGGCTCTCTTTCTCTCTGGGCCGAGCGTTGTCCGTGGATTATACGGAGTCTCCTGGGTGGAAGATATGTGCGCAAGGCGCGACCGGACGTCGCCGAGTGTTCGTTCGCTCTCTCGGGCCGGGCTTATATTATACGTACTCTGGGGCACTGCGCACTTCGGTGTAGGTGATAATAGTAACGGAGGCCAGAAGCGCGCTCGCGCGCGGTGTATCGGAAAGGTGGAGCCGAGAGAGTCTCGGCCGCGGAACGGTTATGCATTATGATTTACGCTCTTACGCTCGCGGATTGGCCACGGTGCGTCCCACCTGCATATATATTCGCGGAGGCGATCGTCGTCCTGTCCAGCGATGCCAATTTGCACCGCATATTCGTACATCGATGTACGCATGTACATGGTAATGATACCACAGATTCATAATAATCTATAGTAGCCGCGGCGGCGGGAAATACCTTATTCGCGCCTAAGATCACCATCTTTCGAATTGTCGATCAGCGTATTTCTTTTTTAGTTACGGCACATCGAAATTTGCCGTTCTCGATTTAATGGGCAGTTAGCCCTGCTGTAAATTACCGGAGTGTACGATCCGTTTCCTTTCGCTGAGGGGACACGGACCATGGGACGCGATGAGCTGTAAGAGACTCGGAGAAGAAGTAAAGGCGAATTGTATGGGATTTTTTTCGATTTTTTACCCCTACCATAACGACTAACTGATAAAAGTTAAACGTTAAATATAAACATGTTAGTAAAGTTCGTCATAGAATAAAATTATCATTTGAACCTGTATATATGATACCTATATATGATACATATACGATACCTATACGATACCTATATGATACCTATATGATACCTATTTGATAGCTATCTGATACCCATACGTGAAAAATAAATATCTTTAGAAACCGAAGTAAAAGCGTAATGAAAATATGGGCCCGTACTCGGTGAATAATGGTCGACCCGATGCGTACTCTCTTGATTTCCGAGACTCATCGATCCTAATCTTCTTCACCGATGATCTTCGACATGGACTTCTATATCGGGTTTCAGCGCGGACAAGCCTTTCCGCATGCTCCCGCATTGCCCCCGGGTCTGCGACTGCGAGGGGAAGAGTTTAGTAACATCCACGCGATCGCGGTAAGTTGTCACTGAACTCGGCTACCATGCACGAGAATCAAGGAGCGAGCCATAGGCGAAGAAAGATACACTCCCGCGGTGTACCTACATCTACCTGACCGGTCTACGTAATACACGGGTAGCGGACACATGAGGGACCGTGTATAGGATACTATACGGCCGGGTGGTGTCTCGGGCCATTAAATCCCCTTACTATCTCACTTGTCCTTAATCCCGCCGCGCTCCGAACCGATCCCGCTGCTACGCCGAGAGCCCGACCGATCCTACGGATGTATAGCGGCTCGACGGTATACGAGGTACTTCGCAGCCTTGCCTGGACGGAGAAATCCTCGGGTCGAATGAATTTTCTAATTTACCACCCTCGGTACCATACAGACCGAACACTGCGGGGCCGATCTTAACCGCGGCGGAGAGATAAGAATCGAGGAAATACACAGGCACGACCAACGAAACGCAGCGCTTGCGTCAGTGAAGATTTTTTATTTTTTACCTCACTAACTTCGAACGTGGAGTGGAGCAAAAGTCGAACGAGTAATCGTTGATCTTTGTGGTAAGAGAGATATCCTTGAGATGAAAGAGACAGCGGGAGAGGGAGAGAGAAAGTGTGTGCGTTCCATGGAGAGAAAGAAGAAAAGTCGAATGAAGAAGAAGAAGAAGAAGGAGAAGGGAAGAATATTCGAGCGTGTCGGACTGTATGTCCACCTGTATCGCGTCACGCATCAAGAATTCACTTTGCTGCGAATGTAATACGATCGGATGAGATTCGCGGGAAGTGATGTGTATGCCTAGATCAGATCTGAGCAAGACGGATTCTCTTCGATCTTCTCGCTGTGCGGGGCTCGCCCGACTGTCCTTACACGCAAACGATTCTGCAAACGTTCAACTGTGGGCGATATATTCTGAACACTACAATTCTATACAATGTAGCTTGCACGAATAACCGCGGCTTTGCGTCGCCGCACGCGCGTGTCATGCATAATGCTTCATATTCCATGAAAAATAAACGGAGAAACGAATAAAAAAGTTTCGATCAGTTTTCACTCGAAACCCGCTCTCGAGAAATCGTGCGAGTTTGCTGAGCGCGACGATTCTCCGGGGTTCCATCGGGTCGAATTGCCCGGGGAGAGAGGCAGAGAGAAGTGCGCGTCGTTGCTCGAACTGAAGCTCGCTCGAACGCACGGAGCGCGTACGGGCGACAGCTTTGTGGGCGCCCTATGCGTTATTAATTATGATCAGGCATGCGAGACGATTCCGTGCAGGGCGACTCTCGCGGGTACCCTCGCGTTTCCGAGAAACGTCCACAGGGCTACCGATCATAACTTCTGCACTCGGATATATCGGCAGGCAGAGGCAGGAGAGTCCAAGGTGTACCGGTGCACAGCGAGAAGGAAAGCAGAGCAAATCGTATCCCCGAGTTTGCACATGCAAGGGACTCATCCCCCTGGACTTCTGAGGCGATTTATCGGTCTCTGGGCGGTAGGCTTGTAAACAAGAGCGGCGCTAGATTAATGAGAATACTGTTCGGTAATAAAGAAGAGCGAAAGACTGTCCGTGTGTGTTTGTATGTGTGGGCGTGTGTGCCGCGGATACCGAGTCATGTTACATTGGGGAATCGGTAAGGTCTGCAAAGGAACCGATCGAAGAACGGTTTGACAGTGACGCATTTGCTTTTTGCATCGAGTTTCGTAATAAAAATGTCCAGCCTGATTCCACCTATATTGGAATTCTACACCCGACTTTTATCCATGATGTGGTTCCACACGATTTGGAAGTAGTGATATCGATAATTTTATGTGTTATTCAGTTTCTTTTAACGACAGTCGATAAATCGACGCAGCTACCTGGCGCAATGGTCACGCGTTAAGGCCAGCGATAGAGAATATGTCAATAATATTATAGATATACCCATGAATTCACCGTGGCTGATTAGTACAGGATAATATAAGTCTGTAAAGGATCCGATCGAGAAACTGCTTGACAGTGACGAGTTAAAACCTCCGCCATTGTTTTCAAGTGGCATATTTCCCAACGGATTTCATTAACGAAAAAATTCTAAAAAATTTTTTAGAATTTTTTCGACCAGAATAGTTATTTTTAAAAACATTTTTCAAAAAAAAAAAAACAAAATTCGAGATGTCGAATTGAAACCACCGCCATTGTTTTCAAGTGGCATATTTTCCAACGTATTTCATTTGTTTTTTGCATCAAGTATCGCTGAAACTGTACATTCAATAGAAATTTCTAGCCTGATTCCATCTACGTTGAAATTCTGCACCCGACTTTTCTCCATGACGTAGTTAGAGTTTCACATGATTTGGAAGTGGTAGATATAAACTGATGATTATTTTTTTTCGATTACATTTTTTTAATGATAGTCGATAAACCGTCGCTGCTACCTAGTGCAACGATTACGCGTTCAGCCCAGTGATAGGGAATATGTATCTGAATAATATTATCGATAAGCTCATAGATTCACCGTGGCTGGTTAGTACAGGATAACATAAGTCTGCAAAAGAACCGATCGAGGAGCGGTTCGACAGTGATGCATTTTCTTTTTGCATCGAGTTTCGATAAAACTGTACATTCAATACAAAATTCCAGCCCGATTCTACCTATAATGGAATTCTACACCCAACTTTTCTCGACGGTTTGGAAGTGGTGCACGTATATCGATGATTATTTTTTCAATTCATTTTTTTTAACGACAGTCGATAAACCGGCGCAGCTACCTGGCGCAACGGTTACGCGTCCAGCCCAGCGATAGAGAATATGTCTCTGAATAATATTATAGATATGCCCATGGATTCACGGTGGCTGGTTAGTACAGGATAATATTTCCTCTTAATCGAAGTTGAGATTTATCACGGAAGGCACGCACAAACCACCTACCGCGACACAGTAGAAAGTCCATTTCCGTGCACACACCCCGTCTCTCGCTCTGTGTGCTCGTGTGCATGTGCTATCGGTTGCATTAAATTTTATGGTATGCGATAATTGACGAACGAAATCGAGCGAATCGTAGTAAAAGAAAAAGTTCGATCAACCTCGGTGCGCGATAACCGGGTGCGCGCGCGAATGGGTAATTTTCATTTTTTTTTTTTTTTTTTTCAAATAAATGTACATATCGGTTCGACGATTAATCGCTTCGTTGGAATTTATCGGATTTGCCTGGAATTCATGCTGTTTCCTGATAATCCAGTCGAATGAAGTGACAGATGAAAAGCGTGTAAAAAAACTTCAAGAGGTAATTACACTTAAAATAGACGTTACATAATGAGTCGGAACTGAACCCGATTAGTCGGACAAATGGATGCGGTCTACCTTTTATTTATAATTAATTAATCGAGGCGGCAGTCTGGCGGTTTCGTTGGGCCTACCGCTGCGAGCGATCGGACGAGCATCAGTTGCAGAAGCTGAGCGTGCGAAACCATTAATGTCCAGATAATTGGTATTGGTTGGCCTTAACTTTTATTTATAACGGGGCGATGATAATAAATCGACGATTATTTTTTGTTTGTTTGTTATCTGGCTAGCCGTTTTTGTACTCCGCTCTTCCATTCTTATTCCATTCCATCGGCAACATTTTCGAATCGTCGAGTTTCAGCTCACGCAATTGAAATTTGTCAGATAAACAGTAAAAAATAATTTCGTAAAATCGGAATACGTATTTCCGTAAAAATAATTTTGTTAAACAAGTGACAAAATCATTTGTTGAGGCTTGAATATGCAAACCTCTCCTTTTATTTACCGTGTCCTAAACAATTTCACCTTTGTTTGTAAAACTAGAACCGGATAGTTGCGATCGGAAAATTTAACGAGTAAAAAATTGTAGACCCTTCTGGACAATAAGTTGTAAAAAGTAAAAACTTTTTTTACTCTGCACAGTGAGTTTCCTGGCTTTTTAACTCCGATGAATCGACCGCTGAGCGGGCTCCGCGTCGTCACGCACACACGTATGAGAAAAATATTAAAAAAACATATATCTTCTCATACGAACGTAACGATGAAAGAAAACACGGGGGTGTATTTTCTCTCCGACAGGTGCGCGTCTCTCGATCGGCTTAGCGATGCTCCGGCGCTTTGCCGCTTCTCATCTCGCTACCCACATTAACGCGCATTCCCCACACGCATTTCTCTTACCGGCCAGTAGTCCTCCCAGGGCCTCCGATACAGAGTCGACCGTGGACACAGGACTTCTCGTACCTTTTCCGCTGATCCCCCGGTCGGTCCTTCGCGGGTCTGTGTGTGTAACCCAACCCAGCATCCCTTCGCTGGGGCGACGGTGGAGCAGGTATATCCAGAGTTCGTCCGTAATAACGGGGCGATAGTGCCGCGCATACCTCCAAAGATAGACAAGAGAGGAGGGCTGACCCGGGCTCACACCCGTCTTCGGATCGGGAGCCTCGATCGATCCGAAGTCACTCGAGAAAGGGACTAACCGATTCAGCCGAGTGTGGAAGTTGCGCACATAGAGATTGAAGAACATCTCGAAAGGTTGAGGCAGAGCGGGGCAAGATGGATCCCCATTTAGGGTTGGACTTCCTTTCATGATCCGCAAAAGATTGGTCGAGGTGAACCGTTTTGCCCCGCTCTTCCTCATAGGTAACCCAAAAATTGTGAACTGCGGTCGGAGCTCTGCGGGAATTTAAGGGTTGGGATCGAGTTTGAATGGAGGAAGGTGTCTCGAGGGCTTACAAAGGTAACTTCCTTTTGTGATCTTCCGAAGAGATTAGGACGGGGTCAAAAGATTTTTTTTTATTTATGGTGGGAGGTCATTTTTTGGAATCTGGTAAACTCTTGGTCGAAGAATCGCTAATTCTGGATGTGGGACGTTCTCCCCTTAAAAACTATTTATTTGAAACGCATCCGCAAATAAATACTTATTTGGTTTAAATAAATATTTGATTGAAAATAAATACAAATTTATTTGAACCAAATAAATATTTATTTGTGGGCGCCCGGCAAGGAAATTATTTTTCTGGCTGTTCGCTCATGTGTTGACAATTTTCGAAAACAAAACCGTGTCCTTGATGTGAGAAATAAAAATAACGCAGTTTGGACGACCCTGAGGCTCCTCAGAGATTCGTCCTCTCGTTTACCGAGCCTCTCTCGTTGTACCACATTCAATTTTTCTTATATTCATCCCACATGGAAGACTGTAACGTATGAACGATCAATCCTCGCGTGCACGAAGGGTCCTTGTAAACTGCATGCAGTCGCATGCGCGCTCTCCTTTTACTCGCTCGACTCATACACACGCGATCGACGTAGCGATATTTTTTTTCTTCTTTTTTTTCAAACTACGCCGAGCGCGGATACTCTCTCGCACCGTAAGGATTTTATTTAATCACTTGGCCGCTGCCAAGTAAAAAAAAAAACGAACGAGAACGAAACGAGAGAGAAAGAGAGTGAGCGAGGGTTGAAGAGGGACGGCGCTGAGTCCCTGAAATGCGCTCGGGACCCTCTTTGCTTTGCTGGCAACTTCGATGGGCTCTTTGCTTGCAACGCGCTCCCCTTTTCGGCGAGACATTGAGTTTCGTTACTAAAAGAAAAACAAAGACTCACCTTCAACTTCCAACTTCAACTTTATTAAGAGCACGAAAGTTTTTTTTTCAAGAAACATTATATAGTTAATAAAAATAAAAAATAAATAAATAATAATAATTTAGTTGTCAGTTGCCACGTAAGCTGCAATTTCGGAGTTGAAAAAAAAGGCGCACGACACGATAAGAAAGTGGCATGCACTCAGCTGTGCGCGGTTGAGCCGCTCGCCCATTTCCCGTTCGTTAACGAGACGACGTTTCGAGTCCGATAAGAATTAATTTCTCGCTCATGGTTCGTCAAACACGATAAAATTTCGTAATTTCCGCCCACGGGCAAGGAATCGCTCGATAAATCAACGGCCCGACAAAACAGTCAGTCCATCCAGCTGAGATAGTAGCGGACATTCTCGTTTGTTATGATTTTTTAATGTGCGTGTTTATACTCGAGTATTTTTCTTCCTTTTTTGTTGTTGTTTTCTTTCGCCTCTCTTTCTCTCCCTTTCTTAATGACCCGCGAGTCACCGGGATATCTGCACCCGTTTCTCCGGCGTTACGTAGTATTCCGGTTTCTTAGCGGTAAGCGCGCGAACGCGCGGGGGTTGATCGGCTCGCTGTATACACCGGCGTGCTGTGGAGAGAGAAAGATGAAGCATTCGTGGAGAGAGAAAGAAAGTCGCGAAGCCGATAGAGGAGGACGACGGAGAAGAGGCGAACAGCGGCAGAGCGTGAGGTTGTTTCGACGAAGCAGAAGCAGCCGAAAGTCGATCTCTTCGACCCGTAACCCCCCTCGACTTGTTGGAAGAGCGCGCGAGCGAGCGCTGAGTGAATGAAAACGTTGTCGAACAAACCGGTTGAGCACCGTCGGCTGAGCGCGCATTTACGGCTAGCGTTTACTGGACGTAGGTAAGAGAGGTGTATACTATAGAAACATACTCTTGTCTTTTTTCCGTCGGAGTCTCAGTGCTGCGCGTACGGAAACTTCGACGCCTCGAGACTCCCGCGCAAGCGAGACCATCGCTGGCTAAGCCGCGTTGTGCACAACATTGTTGGGAGGGAGAGCGAAACGGTGACTCCGAGAGCTCGACGAATGTGGCGCTAGTGTGGCGCTTTCGACCGGATTTAGCTTTGATCGAATAATCGAGTTTATCGAATATTCAGCTTTGATCGATATGAGTTGTGGCTGGAATAAATTTAGTGTTCGTTTCAAGAAGTTCTTTATTTTGATATATGCGGGTACAAAAAAAGGTTACGTTTACTATCTTTTTTGCTCTGTTTTATCAATTTAGCCTTAATGATGTCCTACGATGTTCACGCAGTTTGGTACAACCGGCGCGCCAATCACGTGCGAGGAAGCCGAGAAGCATGCAGGCAGCCTCGTGATTGGCGCGTCGGTGATATCAACTGCGTGAGCGTAAATGCTTCATCGATACATTTTATATATACTGTGTACTTAATCACAACAACACGTCTGGTCGTATTCATTGTATAATAAATCGGTTAATCAATGTTAAGACGGAACCGTTAGCACGTCGAGAAAGTATTTCACAGCTGATTCGATAGTTTTTCCCACAATTGTGAAATACTTTCTCCGCGTCAGCTGTTCCGATTTAATACTGATTAACCAATTTAATATACAATGAATACGATCACAACCGACAGCGGTGGATGCGCGGTTGGCGCACGGCTTTGGTGGTCCCCCAAGTCAAGCTGATTCGTTCGCGGTCAGTACTTGGATGGGTGACCGCTTAGCCGTGCGCTAGCTGGCGCATCGACCGTTGAGCGGAAGGCGATTTCTTCTGAGACTTTGGTGTTTCTGCACTTTACTCAAGTGCAAAAATACCGGTGGATCAGTAGAATATGGCCGTCTGTACCGGCACGGGTTTTCCGTAGTTTCCCCGTGTCCCTGGCAAATGCGGTACAGTGTAGCTAAGTCGGCTACGGACGCAATGGAAGTTAGGTAGCTTAGCTGAGTGCGGGTAGGGAGTGCTAGGGGGGAATCGGGATGGGGTTCCGTAATATACGGTGGAATTGAAAAAAAAAAAAAAAAAAAATATCACAAAGGGATTGTCATGATTAAATATATAAACTATTTCAATTATAACGTTGAAGCATTTTCGCTCACGCAGTTTGATACCACCGCCGCGCCAATCACATGCGAGGAAGCAGAGGACCATCCATGCCGACTCGTGATTGGCGCGTCGGTGATATCAACTGCGAGAGCGTGACTGCTTCACCGATACATTTTATACACATCGTGTATTCGATCTCAACTACACGTCTGATCGTATTCATTGTATAATAAATCGGTTAATCAATGTTAAGTCGGAATCGTTAGCACGCGGAGAAAGTATTTCACAGTTGATTCGATAGGTTGATTCGATAGGTTTTCGCAATTGTGAAATACTCTATCCGCGTGCTAGTCATTCTGATTTAACATTGATTAATCAATTTAATATACAGTGAATACCATCAAAGAGGGATCGTTGTAATTAAATATATAATTAAATAATAATGTATATCAATTATGTCGATAATTTTCGCCTGCGGAGTTAGATACCACCGCCGTGCCAATCACGAGCCAGCGTGCATGCTCTCGTCAACTTACTAGCGCGTGATTGGTTCGGCGGTTGGATCAACTGCGTGCGCACGTCACTTTTGTTCGGAGAAGTTATTTTACTGTCACGCGTGAGAATGAGGCATTTTTGTGTGCCGCACAATCGATAAAAAAAAGTGGCTTGTGTCCTATAATTCACAAACATGACATGGTCGTTCCATCGATAATCTTTCCGATCGGAGAGCTAAGAGCATCCGCCGGCTGGAACGAACCCTCCGAGAGCACCGTAGGAAGCGAAGGAGCAACTTTGCGACGTGCCGGCCGTTCGTTAAACGGAGAGAGGCGAGCGGGAGACACTCTCGCAGGGACGTGGCGTCTCCGACTAATTAGTCGAGGCGGTGTGGGTATCACTTACGGGGCTCATGGGAGACCCTGCCTCGGCTCATTCTTCGTCTCTACGTGAGTTTGGTACAGTATAACCTCGCATACACTAACTCGGTTTCACCAACCTTCCTTCGCAACCCAAAGAATTACCGAAATACATTAATTTTCTTCATTGAACTTGGCACAATGTGGCAACTCATCCAAAGTTCGATAAATGTTATTCCACGCACTCAAACGTTGAGACGCATATTTCCTTCGATAAAAGAACTACGATTTGCTCATCCAGCGGTAGTCTCGACGATACGTAATAACGTATCGAGGTTTTTTTTTTTTTTTTTTTTTTTGAATATATAAAAAAAAAAAAAAAAAGATAATATATTCATAAAACTTTCTCGACTATCGAAATATCGTCGAGGGAGAGTGAGAGATACCGGAATAACACCGTCTCGCGTGTACCCGGTTGAAAAGTCCCGACGCGCACACTTGCTCCGGCTAGCCACGACGGCGAGCTGTGTTACGCAGCCTCGCCCACGCATCGGGCGCTACTTATTATACAGCAGGAAATAAATCTCGTTGCGATTGCGACTATTAAGAAAAAAACTAAAAAACGAAGTCGAACCAGCGTGCGCAACGTCGGTAACGTTATGGTCCAAGAGCGACCGAGCTGGCTTAAGGTTATTATATAGATATAACGAATAGAGGATAAAGCGTTGCAAATGTGTATTATCGATCGGGCAGTCGGGTCGTACCTGGGCGAACGGTGTAAATTGCAAAAGGTTATAATATTAACGGTATCGAGGGTGTATAATATAAAGAGTCCGCGGGCGCGCATGTGTAGTTATTGATACCGGAATGGCCGATAATCGTCGGTGTGAGGTTTTCGTTGCGTCACACAAACGCGCTCATGCACCCAGGCCGTGTGCGCCATTGGCTCGTTTCAGCGAGAGCACCAGCGGCAGCAAACGCCGCATGGCTTGCGCGATCTATAATTTCAGTCTCGCTCTGGCACGAGTTATATGCGTTTCGTTTCTTTTCCGTCCCTCTTCCCGAGCTTCCTTCCTCTCTTCGTCTTGCCCACCGCGTTGCTCTCCTCGGATCGGGCTGTCCGATCCTCCTTTACTCGTATCTTCTCACTGACCGGACGGAGACTCGCAACCCCAAAATCACGAGAAGATACATACCCACGGCGGGAAAATAAAATAAGACGGAACGAAGTCAAACCTCCTTCATTTCCATCTCGAGTGGCGGCGATGGAGGGGAGGGGGGAACACGAGCCTTTGAACTCGCTAAGCCTTATTACGATATTTCTCGGTTATAGTTTTTTTTTTTTTTTTTTTTTCCAATTCCACCGTATACCCAGTCGGGTTTTTACGGAACCCCATCCCGATTCCCCCCTAGTACTCCCTACCCGCACTCAGCTAAGCTACCTAACTTCCATTGCGTCCGTAGCCGACTTAGCTACACTGTACCGCATTTGCCAGGGACACGGGGAAACTACGGAAAACCCGTGCCGGTACAGACGGCCATATTCTACTGATCCACCGGTATTTTTGCACTTGAGTAAAGTGCAGAAACACCAAAGTCTCAGAAGAAATCGCCTTCCGCTCAACGGTCGATGCGCCAGCTAGCGCACGGCTAAGCGATCACCCATCCAAGTACTGACCGCGAACGAATCAGCTTGACTTGGGGGACCACCAGAGCCGCGCGCCAACCGCGCATCCACCGCTGTCGGTTATTTCTCGGTTATATCTCGATCGTATTTAACACTGAATTCCATAATGCCCCGTGAACGGTAATGGACGTTTCGTAATTACCAATCGCGTCGCCATTTTTCATTCCGACAAAAAAATTAATGAAAGAAAAAAATATCTTATTTTCTATAGAATCCGAAACAACGAAAAATATTAAACGAAAGGGAGCCAAAGGCGTTCCCGTGATTATCACCTTCCATTCGATTGAAAATTTTCCACGCGATGCGTGCGTGGCACATCGACGCTGCGCGCCTGCCTGTGTGTGTGCGCCCGGATGCGAGAAGAGCCTCACACACACACACAAACATCTATATACATACATACAAGCGAGGAGCGAAGAGACCACGCGTGGTCGGGTTATATCGTTCCAATGCTTTTCTGAGCAGGGTCGCATTAGGCCGGCGTAGCTCGAGGCTGTCCTTCTCTCGCTGGATACCCATTTTTCACGAGTCTCCCTCGCGCCCTTCCCCCCTCGCACTCTCATTCTCCTCCTCCTCCCCGGCTTCTCCCCTTTTTTCGTCCTCCTTTAATTCCATCTCCTCCGCATCGTTTTCCTTTTTATTTTCAACTCGTTCCTTTTTTTTTATCTCCCAAGCCGGGGCTTCACGCACTGTCCGAGCGCGGACTCCCACTCTCGGTCCCTCGGAGAGTCTCTACCTTCGGCTCTCCCTCGATATCTCCACCTCCTCGTTCCCGCGTCTTTCGGCTTCGGCGCCGTTCTCGCTCGCCGCTCGGGAGATACCCTCGAGAGCGAAAGACAGTGAGATGACGAGGAGAAAGACAGCCAGATTGTACAGGCCGGCGAGGAGCCGCGGGAGCGCTGGCCAGCAGGTAGAATAATCCACGCGTGCAACGGAGACGGCCGCGACTCTCCGTGATGCGTTTGGCGAGCGGAGGGAGCGAGACGGGCCGAACGATAATACCGGGTGGCCGGGTCCTGCCTCGTCGATGACTCGATGCTCTGTTTGTATCCGTGCGCTCACCGGACCCGATCTTCCCCGGCCCGCGCACTTTACCAACTCTCCCGTCCAGCTCTCTCTCTCTCACTCGCGTGTCCACTTCTTTCTCCCGAGCCTAACGATTCTTCTTTATCTTTATCGTTCCTGTCTCTTCTCTCCGCCGAGCGCCTCTCGCTTCGTTACGTGCAGTGGCCGCACGGCGTCCTCGTCGCCGTCCGAGCGTGTATGCCGAGGCGCTTCGGCTACCTGCGCGTCCCTTCTCGATAGAAGCCGGCAGCAGCGACGCAACGGCAGCCGCGCAGCAGCAGCACCAGCAGCGGCATCATCGGTAAGAGCACGGCCAGAGAAGAGAGCCCCGGGCTCCTCTCTCCGTCCACGCTGGCGCGCGTTACTTACGGCCGGCCACACGAGAGCGCTGCCCGGAGTGGGAGTCTCCGAGAGAACGAAGGTGCGCTCTCGGGTGAGATGAAGGAAGAAAGTACCCGAGAAAGAGAGAGGCGAAGCGTCAAGGTCCGGAGATGGTAAGAATCCTCTCGTTGGCGCGAGATAGAACGAGAGCGAGAAGCGAGAAGGAGCGGAACTTACGGATCGGTGGGTCGAAGAGGGACGAGGGAACAGCCGTGATAGCGCACCGGCGAAGACCGAGAGAAGAGCGCGACGGGAGATGCTCCTTGGTCATGAGAGAATGGAGAAGGCGAGATGGAGGTAAGATGATTGAAGGAAGCTGCGAGGTGGAAGAGGACCGGAGACTCGGTCGGTTGAGAGCGGAGGTTAGAATGAGCTGGCAGGAAAGGAAGAGAGAAGTCGAGCGAGAGAGACCGAGAGCGACACCGAGATCCGTTGATCACGCGGGTCCGAGCGGGACCGAGGATGCCCGAGCGGCGCGCCGAAGGCAGAGCGAGAAGGATCGGCGCGGGAGGGGAAGGGGGAGTGCGCGCAGGGGGGCGTAGGAGACCGGCGAGGCGCGCAGGTAGTCGAGCGAAAGGACGCGACGGAGACGGAATTATTGGGCATGCCGGCGGACGAAGCGAGAAGCGCGCGGGGCGCGAGAGACGGCTGCAGGTGAGACGGAGATCAGGTAGAGAGCGTTGGTGCGAACGGGACCCCACACTCGGTCCTGTGTGACTCCCCGAGAGCCGATGAAGCCGTGGCGCGGGGCGAGACGGGAGGAGAATCCGAGAGAGCAAGGTGGCCGGCGAGACAACGGGAGAGACGAGACACGAATCGAAGGAACGGCGGGCGAGGGGGAAGCGGCGAGGAGGCGCGAAAGGGGGAGGCGGATCGGTGCTGGATGCTGGGAGGCGGCCATGTTGCCTCTATCCCGAGGAGAAGAGAACTCCGTGGTCCGTGAGACGAGGTTTCGCTTGTTCCTTGGTGGAGCGGCTTAAAGCGCACGAAAATCGTATTTGGCGTAGGACGGTGCGTCGGGCGGCACGTAAATAGACGCATTGTTGGAGGAAAGAAGGAGGGAGGAAAATAATTTTTATAAAGAAACCACGGAAAAACCGAACGGGTTGTTCGCGTGTGTGCGGTGCGTGCGCGTGTGTGTGTGAGAGTGTGTGTGACACCCGTGGACGGAGGGGCAGCTAATCGCGACGCTCGCGGGACGAATGTGACCGGGCGGAGGCGGGGGTGTGCGGCGAAAAAAAGCGCGTTCGCGAAAAACCGGTCGGTGGAAACTGGCAACGGAGGCGCGAGGTCCGACTTAGCTCGAGGAAACGGAACGGGACGCGAGGGAGGCGAGAGGAAAAAAAACAACAAAACACAAAAAAAAGAGGACCATTTTTTTCGTTTTTCGATCGGTAAACACCCGCGGAGAGCACGGGAAGGATACGCGGATGAATATTTGGCGATCCGGTGAGGCGAGACGCGGCGACTACCGCATCTTCGGCTCAGTCGGTTGGGACGCCCCCGAAGATACGGAGGAAGAGGTACACAGACCCGGGAGTACGGGAACGCGCGCGCGGATACCGGATTTCGCACGATAGTCCCCCCTCGGTGTTTTGAAGCGAGTGACGTTTGCGCCGATCGGAAGGAGCGCCGGCAGTGAATTCAGCCCAGTGACCCGGAGGCTCGAGTAAACCGGCCAGGAAGATCAACTTTCGACAGGTTGGAGGGATCTCCGTTCGAGTCTTCCGTAACCTGCGCCTGCGTCGAAACTCGCCGGTTAGGCAGGACCCGACGAGTGGATCCTACGGAGAAGCGGCCCTACGCGTCAGGTGCCCGAGTCTCTCGCAGGTGACACCGGTCTGCCCTACGCACTCGATCGGGCACGTCGCCGCGACACGGTGGACCAAGTATAATGCGATTGGTGGCTGTTTTTGTTTGTTTGTTTGTTTTGTGCAAAACTCGTTGAGTGAACTTCGCGACTGACTCGTCGGTGGAAGCCTGCGAAGTGTTGTACGGGACTGCGACTGGACAGACTCGCGAGTTTTGTTTTGTTTTTTTTTTTTTTTTTTTGGATAAACTTTGCACGAAGCCCGATAGCGAGTGATTGCCGGGGTGGCCGATAAGAGCGCGAAGGTGGATTAGTGTCGAGGCCTCGGAGGTGGCCCGATGGCGACACCAGCCTCGGAGATGTGATTCGAAAGTCGTGTCCCTCGGTAGTAGTTTGTAGTTGGCCCTCCCCCCCCTTCGGCGTTCGGTAGCGGATCGCGAAAAACGCTGTCCCATCCGAGCCAATCTTATCCCTCGGATAAGCCCTCTGATGGTTCGCGGGTCGACCGGCTTACGCTCCGCTTGCATGCACGCTGCTTTCATCACATCCCTCTAGCCAGGACCAACGATCGTTGTAATCATCGTCATCGTAATTCACAATCACCCGACACGCCAAGCTCTCCCACTGACGCGAGCCCGAGCCGGGACTGAGACATCGCCTTGAGATCCTCGCTCCTTCCTTCTCGCTCTGATGCACCCGTCTCGATACACCTCTCCCCTAATGCAACCGCAAGTGAGTACGACGTTTGTTTTTTTTTTTTTTGTATTTTTATATCTTCGTACACTGGAACCACCTGCGTTTGATTTTATTGTTTTTGCACGCTGTTTTTTTTCACGCTTCCTCGCAATTTTCTCGACACTTTTTACGTTCGACTGTTGGTTATAGGCGTGTCATAAAAAAAGAATTTATATTCTTTTTCGTGGAAAAATAAAAATACAAATGTCGAGTCATTCGGCTGGTTGTCTGCCGCTGATCAGGAAAAAAACACTCTCGACTAATCCATCGCTGCCAATTCCGCGTAGACTTACCGAGCGTGAGGATTAAAAGACGGCAAAATACGCGCACGACGAACGCGTCGAGTTTGTTGTTATTTTTCCGTCCGTGTGTTATACGCAAGGTGGTTTATTTTCTTAATGTGTCTAGCGTAAGAATATTAATTTTTTTCGCAATCTTCACGCTTCTCAAGAGCTGGACCTGGTACGTTCGGATTGCGATGTTTTTTTAAAATTTTTATTCTTTCTTTTATCCCATATAGTAGCGTATATCGCAGGATACCTGCCGGGAACGTCCCGCGCGCGGCAGGTGGCGGCAGGTAGACAGACCGTTCTCGTCGCGACGATATTCCTGCGTGTCGAGATCTCATCCTGATATATGTTTTTTTTTTCATTCTCTCTCCCCCAAACTCCTTCTCCATCTAACCCTCGACTCTTTCGTCGAAGCTGAGAATCTTCCGATCGCAATGGGAACCTTTGACTCCGACGCTTGACCACTGAAGATATTTCTCTCGGAGTTGTCTCCCAATCGGAAAAATAAGATTCAGTATCGGAGAGACTTAAATTTTTCTTAATTTTTTTTTTATTATTTTTTTCATTTCGTGTTCCTCTGATTTTCAAGATCGACTTGCGATTTACTGTTCACTTAATACCCGTTGACGGACGCGACGAACGTGTCTGGGTGAAATTATGCACCTATTTTAATGAGTTTTTTAACACGATTCGGAAACTGCTGCGATCGATCCAATCGCATGAGTTTTTTTGATGCGATCTTTTACTGATAAAAAAATCCCCACCTTAAAACTGGGTTTAAACGATTGGTTTATCTTGCCCATTTATCGATCCCATCACCCTCGACCTCCCGAAATAAAAATAAGATTCAGCATCGGAGACTCTCGAACCTCTTTTCGTTCTTTTTCTTTTTCCTCCGATTTTAAAGACCAGCTTGCGATTTATTGTTCACTTAATACCCGATGACGAACGCCACGAACGTGTCTGGCTGGAATTGTGCAGCTACTTTAATGATTTTTTCAACACGATTGGTAAACGATCGATCCAATCGCATGAGTATTTCGATGCGATCTTTTTTCGATTAAAAAATCCCCACCTTAAAACTGGATTCAAACGACTGGTCCATCTTGCCCACTTATCGATCCCATCACCTTCAACTTTCCGAAAAAACATCCCCACCTTGAAACTCGCTTTAAACGATTGGCCCATTTATCGATCACCCTCAACGATGCGAAAAAAAAAGTAATGCAGATCTCTTTTCCGATCAAGAGTCATCGCTCCGCCCTCTTCTTATCGCCGCCGCTGTCCCCTTTCTCCTCGCCCCCCCACCACAAGTCTCTCTCACTCTCACTATCGTCCCGTACGATTTTCCCATCTCGCTCCATCTCGTTTCCTCGGCGACCTTTTCTCGCGCTCACCACCGCGTGAAAGCCGCGCGGTGCTAATTGGCTGCTGCTGATAGCGTGTCCTCGCTCGGTTCCTTCATCTTCCTCTTCTTCTTCTTCTGCCTCCGCTTCATCTTCCTTTTTCCCCTTTCGACCGTCACGCCTGTATACCTATACATACGGGCACACACCGCGAAGTACATACACCAGCGCGCGGTCCCTCGATCTTCACGCTGTATCGAGCGAATGCGGAGCTTCCCTCGACGACACTTTACAAACTCGCTCACTCGCCTGAAGATACGCCGAACGAAACTCTTCCCGTCGCGCGAATCCACACGGCGCTTGTCAGGCCTCGAGACCATTTTGCCCCACGGTCTCCCCCAATGAGATCCCTGGACGGCATCCAGCCGAGTCCTTGGGAATCGGCGAGGAATCTCTTCGCGATACAACACCGAATGCGGAGTCTTCGAGTTTGACGCTCGCGCGACTGGACACTAAGAAACAAACGTTGTCCCCGGATCCGACTCCGATGGGAGGCAATGAAATTCACAGAGACCGGTAACGAGTCGTGCGGAAAGGCGTCTCCGGAGCGTCCGCGACCGTTCTACTCGCGGCTCGATCAACGCGAGAAGAGCGCGCGAGGGCGTTCAGCAGCGGAGCTGAGCAACGGCAGCGGCAACAGCAGCAGCCGGATCAACGGGTACTTGAAATACAAACGGAGGTGGGTCCAATCTGATGGCTGGGTTCCTTTGAGAATCAGGTTAGACCGGCCGAACCTGCTTCTCCGCTATGCGCTCCTCCGTTGTGTGTACAGCGGACGGAGGAGGCTCGGGCCGGCTCGGTTGGTCCGGTGCCGGGCCGACGTTGCGCGCCGGCGGTAGCCAGGGCAATCTCTCTTCTCCTTCCTCGCGAGCTACCGATCTTCTTCCTCTTGTTCTCCCGTCGCCTCCTCTTCGGGATCTTCTTCCGCGTATTGTAGTTCCAAGGCTGCGGGCTCGCCTCCTTCGAGTCAGCTGTTCCTTCCTCTCGTCTCCTGGCTGATCGAGGTGGCCGCCGATCGTCGGCACAGCGACGGCGCGAATGATTCCCGATCGGCCGGCCTCCGGCCGAGGCTCGGCCGAGCGTTGACCCGCCGATTCTCATCGGGAGCCTCGAATCCTCCCTCATCCCCGACGAGGCCACGGTCGGCTCTTCGGTGAGGAAGAGAACGCTTCCGCCTCTTCCTCCGATACCGAACCTCGGCTGTACGGTTCACCCTCACTCCGGTCTTTCTTGCTTTCTTTCTTTCGTTCCCGTTCTTTGGATTCCTCGTCTCCCCGCCCTTTGCCGGCTGATGTCCGGTTTTCATCCTACGGTTTCAGGTTCTCCGGACTCGTCCTCTTTCCCTGCGGCTGCCGGTTCCGCACGCCGCATTGTGCCCTCTCGCTCCGCCTCGTCGGACCGGACTCCTCAAAGGCGCCCTCCAGAGACGGATGAATGTCCGACATCGCGCTCCGTGGAGATGCGCACGAAACAGCATCGTGCGAGACGAAGACAGCGTACAATACCCGCTCGACTCGTCGTCGCTCCGGACCAGTCGGAACTTCACTCTCGATCGGCTCCGGCGGCTTCCTCGTTACACGTCTATTATTACACCTGTCCGTTCGTTACTCGCCGTTTCTACCGGGGGCCTCCCCACGCGGCCCGGCCGGTCGGCCGACTCCGCCGGCTCCGTCCTCCTCAAATCCAGTTACACCGGCCGACAGGAATGACGAGAACATTGCGAACCAGTCCGACGCCGATATCATCCGACGTTCCTCAATTTTCCGCCGTCCGACCCCCCCTCCCCGACACCCCCCCTGGCCCGCGGCCGTCGGCGGAATCCCGGACTGGTTATTACCAAAGAATACTGTAACGCGACCTTCGACAACCCAATGAGCGGCCTTGGGAATCCGTGACGGGACAGGATCTACTAGTTTAGCGAGATGATCGATTCCCGACTGTCCCTCGTAACGCGTTACGGATCCATCGTCGCTGGCGAACGTATAGATCATTCTTTTTTTTTTCGTCGTGTTTTGGTTGAGCAATCGGTTCGATCGTTTGGATTCGACGCTCCGATCACTCTTTTGGAGCTGACAAAAGTTAGTGTACGAAGATTTGTGCGGAGTGCGCGACATGACCTTTTCTTTTTTTTTTTGTTGCAGGCGACCTTCGAAAATTCAACTTATGTGCCATATGATCATCAGCCTGTGATAAAACGTCCGGTAGTGGCTGTAGTCGCGATTGTCCGCCTAGCGGGTAGACGCAGTAGGCGAAATCCCGGACGAAACGCGTGTGCGAGCTGCGGATAAGAGGACATTTCCGGACGATCGAATCCGAGAGAGGAGTCGAGGGAAAATAAAAGTGATTTTTCGCAAGAGGGAGAACGGAGAGAAGCGGCAGTCAGCGGAGATAAAAATGTCGAGCTGCACGGACGAAGCCGACAACGCGGGACTCCACATGCAGGAGGCCCTCTCGCCGGTACGTTTGCAATTTTACATGCTGAATTATTATTATTGTCTTCATATTCTTTGCTTCCGAAAAATCCATCAATCAGCGCTCCATTGCGCGTCGTTAATCGCGTATTCATCGATCGTACTCGATTGTCCCGATTTAACGCGCGATTATCGAGAGATAATGGGCTTGGCGAGGAAAAATGCATGATACGCCGACGTGGAGGCTTGATGTTGATAATTATTAATCCAAGCGCGGCGCAGTCGCGGACGTGACTGGTCTTCGCAACGCCGGTTTATCAATCATTCGCGGATTGATCGAACATGGGAAGATTTTAATTTTCAATGTCTCTAACGAATCTTATCTCTCGTTGGGTATCTCGTCATTCCTTCCGTCGTGATAAACTCGTCGTTTCGACGGGAACCGTGTAAACAGGATAAATTACATTGTCAAATGATACACGTGAACTTCGAAACGACGATTTTTTTCCTCGTTTGCCAAGGACGTTCTCGAAAAACGCCTCGCGCATTCCGCCAGTAAGGCAAAGGTACCGATGTTCTGACGGTTAAGAGCATTCCCAGATTCCGGCAGTTATTAATCGGCCAACAACGAATTTTTTGGCCGAATATGCAATTTTTTCTTCTAATGTTTCCTGCAATGTATTCCAAAGTATTTTTACCCTCGGAGCACGAATCCGCTGGCCTTTTTGAATTAAAGTACAATGCAGCATTAAGGGGCTCGATTTTATGCACGAAATTATGGACGATTTTAGCACCTGGCCAAATAAAACAGCTTGGCCGGTTAAAAGGAATTAGCCGGCTAAAATAGTTTACCCGGCTAAGACGGCTTAGCCGGCCAAACTATAAAATCCATTAGCCGGACAAGATATTTTAGGCTGTACAGCCCTATTCTAAATCGACTCTGCAAGACGTCTCCGATGACTGGGACGTGTCCGAGCATTGGCACCGTAACCTTACGATTTGATCGGTCACGATTTCTGGAAGGCGCGCAGCGATTCGTCGGCGGGTCTCTCAGTTCGCGCGGTCCCTCAGCGGCTCACCGAAAAATCTTGGGATAAATCGTGCCGTCGCCGACGACGGATACCCGCAGACAGGTCTGGACCACAGAGATATCCCTCGGCAAAGTGCACGGCGAAGTCGGTACACTCTCACGGCCGCAGGCAACCACAGCAAACGGACAATTAACTGTTATTACGAAAGACTTCTTGCCGATATAATGAACCGACCGTCTGCCGCGTCCGATCGCCGCTCTCGGCAGAGTTCTTTTCTATCTTTACCTCGGATCTTACGCTACACCAGAGTCTCGTCGGATTAATCCCGCACACAGCAACACACGCACACAACGGCGGCGACACTCGAAGAAGGAAGACGAGCTACCGCGATTTTAACGCGACCACGGGAGCTCGCTAATTTTCCCAGGTTGACGGATAAACCGCGCGAGATCTCGGCGACGAGTCCGACTCGGAGGCTCGTTAGATCCTCGGGAATTTAATGCGCAGACTGGAAGAAAAAAAAAATTGGATCAGCAAATTTAGATTTTATAACACGGTTTGATCGAAGTTTCCGCCGTCGGACGGATCGTCCTGGCGATTCGCACACTCGTCCAGCGAATTTCCGAGAGTAGCCGAAGCGATTTACAAACTATAACGACGGTCTCGAAGAACTCGACGATGTCGGGGAACGAGACGCCAAAGGAGGCGGATATACGTGATGGGTCGCGCGCGAGGAGCGTCCGCGGTGATTAATGCGGGAAAGGGCACCAGACGTGATCCCCGCGAGGAGAATCGACTCGGGTATGCGAACTCCCGCGCAACGTGTCAAGGTTCATTTTTCGATTTTTTTTTTCCTACAAAAAAAATATGTCCGTTATTCAAGGAATTTCTATTATTTTTCTTATCCTTTGCTCCTATGAGAATTTTTAACGTTTGAAAATTAACATGTGAAGCTACTTGCGATACGCCCTTATGCTTCTCAGCAGTCGATGTTCATATATATACGTATTATATGCATATAATTTTTTACATATTTGTCATTCGCGGCGATAAATTGATTGAATAACATCTCTGACTATCCTCCGTTTAATTCATTCCTCAATTAACATGTTTGAGAAAGTGCCGGTTGCAGAATGAAATGACGGGTAGCTACGGATAGTTATTTATTTTTTTCAATTTTTTTTCCGCTGTTTCAATCTGGACTGCGAGTCATGCGCGCGGGTTCAATGCGGTTTTCCCGAACGCTGGAAAATTCCGAGAACGCCCCGAGCGTCAATCCACACTCTGTAACGAAGTATAAATTCATGCGGTATGAACTATCGATTATACTTCCAATCGCCGTGGTTCGTGATCGATGAGTCAAGCTCCCGCCGTCGAGAGGACGCTGACAAAAACGATGCGATGATAAAATGTATTATCGATGGTCGTTGCGTTCTCATTGATCGATGCATAATCATGTGGATATTTTTTTTCTAATTTTTTTTTTTCATATATGTCTTCAACGCCTACGAAACGCATGATGAACTTCACATCGACGAGTGTCGTCGACCAAGGCTGCACCTGCTGACTATTTGCTTCTGCCTCCGCGTGATATAACGGGAGTAGATCTCGGAGGACGGGCTTTGAAAATAACATCTAACATCGCAGTTTATCGTTGATTAATCGAAAAAAAAATAAAAAACATTTACTTGAGTTTATCGCGTAGAGCGGACGATAGTTACGTGAGGCGCTGGTAGACTTGCCGGTAAGACCCCGCGCGTGCAGGGCCTATAATTATTCGTCGCACGGTAATTACGTAGTTAGGAACCGCGCATTAATCGCTAGGCCTGAGTCTAGCCATCTGCGCGGGACGGGAATGCGGGTCAGCGTATTAATTCGACGATGCGAATTCGAAAAATATCGACGGTAGGACGGCGGAGAATATTGCGGTAATGCTGTCGAGTTGTATCAACGTTTCGTCGGAGTTCCGTTTATTTGAAACGACTCGATGTATTTTTGGCAAAATTGCACGATATCTTTGGAGCGTCCACTGTAAAAACAAAAACCGCTTGCGCACAGCCAAAGAATTTTTTTTTAAATTTCAATTACACTTTCAATTCTAACAATTCCAGATGATATTAAAACAACGACGGCAAGACTGTCAATCCTGTATCGAATTGTAAGAATTGAAAGTAGAGATGAAACTTTTTTTTTCTTTGGCAGCCCACAAGCGAATTTTACTCGAGTCATTGATATTTTGTTTCAGCGTTGATTCGACTCGGCGAATTTTTTCAACTATTTTCACCCTCGTTTCCAAGGCAATTTACCATGATTGACTTGCGAAATGCATACGGTCTCCAAAATGACTGTCGTGTGATTAAAAAAAAAATCGCATCTCACTCCGGGTGAAAAATGATTACAAGTAACTCGCGACACACGTGAGTCCTTCCGCGCTGGGATCGAGAACCGAGGGCTGTTCACAATGTCGCAACGTGTAACATTTTCGAATGCTAATGGGCAACGCTTATGAGATGGGTAGACCGACGGCAAGTGATATTCGACTCGGACAGACTGGGACAGGTACCGGCTGCTGAAAATGACGATGCACTCGAGCGAGCGAGATAACCGCAGCGTTACGTCCACTCGCGTCAAGCCACTTCTTCATAATAATTAATCGCCGTTTCGATCTTCGGCTCTCTCGCTCTCTCACCCTCTCCGTCTCTCCCTCCGTGGCGATGCAATTTCTTTAATACTCAAAGATCAAGCGAATCGTTAAGAGCGTTAAGCACTTTATTCCATTTGACTTTCTATCGTCCCTAAGCGGGGCGCTCGCTCTATCCGATGTGTAGAAGTCCAAGAAATCGTATCTTGACGGCCGTACTGTAATTCAACCGATATTGACAATATTTATGAAGAATCGTATAAGAGTTATCTTTTTGCATTTATAAATGATTTTTTTCCTTTTTTTTTTTAATTTTATTTAATGACTCAGTTCGAGAAGCAACACTCGCGCTTGTTTCGTAATGCGGTCGTAAATTTGTGAGATCCGTAAACTCAAGGATTGACGTGTATTCCGTTTCCTCGGACAGACTGTAAAAATTTAATTTCATACCATTCGTATGGATATTAGATGTTAGATATTAGAAAGATTGGGGCAAGACGGACTATTTTTTACCAATTTTTCGAGGCACGGGAGACGAGAATGGAGGAGGGGACCGTCTTACCCCAGGGTTCCGTTTTGCCCCGCTCTCCTGTGCGTACATTTCTTGAAGCGACGTGCCTATCGAGGCTACCGCTGGATGCGACCGTATCGGGTTGACTTAGTGCTTACAATTATCCATCGCGATGGAAAATAAGAGCCGAGCACTCGTTACACCCACGCAAAGACGAGCGTACCAGATCGGCCGATTAATCTAGGGAGCCAAGATTGTGCAGCTGCGATGATGCCATTTACGAATTTGCATTGAAAATTATTTAACAATTTCGGAACACAATAGTGTTCGTGCAATCAAATTTGCTAAAAAAAAATACATTGCAGCTTAAATAACAACCTATTATTGTGGAAAAAATAATGGTTATCGGTACGGCAATGCGTCCGAGAAAATTGACCTCCTGTCAGTAGGCAGCACGTGGAGCGCGTGTTGTTCGCCAGCGGAGCTGAGATTAAACGATAACAATTATAATTGTAAAAACTTCATTAGCATCGTAATCATTGCGGAGTCCTACATAACTAATATCTCTCTCTCTATCTGGCACCCAATCGGAATAAGTTCTGTGTTTATACGATAGAACCTATTAGCAAAACGCTATATAGGATCGAGAGGGGCTCACGGTGTTTCTCGATCATTACCAGAGATAAGGCCTTAAGCAAAAATCCGTTTCATCTAATACGACCGTCGGAATCTCGCCGGTCTGCGTGACGAAGATAATAAATATTGATGACGGTTTCGCGATTGCGCGCCTTGGTGACAGAACGTCCCAACCCGTTCGAGTTTCCTCCAACTGGTTCCAACATTCCTGGCGCGCGTATGTCTCGTCCAAGAGTTCAAACTCAAGTTCAAACCAGAGTGCAAAACTTACTCTGAACCTACGACTCTCCACCACTCTACCTATAAAAGAAAATCTAACGATTGTTACAGGTTCAGGAGGATCCCATATCGCCGGCTTCCTCGTCACTGAGCAACCAAAATCAAAACGACAACGAGCAGGTCCTGCTCGCGACGATGCAACCGGTGAACGTTCTCGATCTTCACGAGTCGTCGAGTCACACGCTACATCACAAGTATCATCACCATCATCATCGTCACCATCATCATCATCATCACCACAACAATCACCACAACAATCATCATCATCAGCAACAACACATGCAGGGCGGTGATCCGGACGATCAGAGAGTCCAGGACGATCAGAACGGTCGCGTATCGCCTGAGAGTGGTTCTGGTAATCCGACCCTCGGTGTCGCCGGTCACAAGATGATCGACCTGATATACAACGACGGTCAGAAGACCGTTATGTACACTCACGACAAGGAGATCATCTACGAGAGCGAAGCTGACAGGGTCCAAGTAGTCGAGTATCCGCCACCACCGCCGTCCCCCTCACCGCCGCCGCAATCCAACAACGGACGTGGCGGTATGCTTCAAGGAAACTGCGTCACCGGAAGAGCAACGGCGTCGGTTCTTCATCTTCATCACTATCAGCAACTCCAGCTCCAGCACGAGGACGACCTGCCCCGTGGCGTTGTGACGACAGCGGGCAATCCCGTTTCCGGCAATACCACGGGGCCGATAATCGTACTCTCGGAATTGGTGCCGGTCGATCCTGATGCTAATGGCGTTACCGCCGAACAACTCACGCTCTCCGCCGCCACCGCCGCTTCGCTTCGTGCTGGGTGAGTCCTCATTTTTGTATTTTCTTAATATATTGTCGTGCAAGTAGTAATGTTATTGTCGTTCTTTCCTGGTTAGCTTCAGAAAAATGACTACCCGGGCATTACAAACTTTCTGTTCCTCGCATCTCGTGGAAAAATCTCCAATCATCGTTACGCACTCTTAATTGAAGCGCGCGTTATATAAATCTGACAATGCTCGTGAGAGGAGTGTGGAAGACGGAGTACCATTGATGATAACCGTATGAACGCAGAGTTAACGTACCTGCATAGTTATACGCGCTCGGAGCGCCCACGTGATAAGTCAAGGGTGTGCTCGGTCTAAGGTCGTTCCCGGCGAGTGAAACGAAAGAGTGAAATGTCAGGCTCAATGGCAGCGGCTCATATGAATGAAGATTTATTCGGTACGCAGAGAGGCCGGCCGGCGTATACCGACGCGGCGCTCTCTCGGCGATACACGAAGCGTGTGCGAGTCACACCGCAGGTATAGGTTTAGTGTACACATACAGCGCAGACTGCGGGCGTCGAGAGTACAGACTCTCTTCACGCCAGCGCAACGTCTGCTCACAGCTCGGATCGTAATAACTTAGTATAACAGTTTCTCGTCACTTTTACGGGATAGCCTGCAGTTTTCTCTCGTGAGTCACGAGATCCGACGGTTGGCTATACTCTATTCGATATAAATCATTACAAATGCCTCAAGTTTAGAAACAAGTGGCGGCAACAGTTTCCAAAAAATACAACAAAAATCCTTGAATTTTGGAAAACCGAGTATTCCATCACGTGACTTCGGTCTACGACGGCAGAAGCTATGCTTTAGGGCTTTATACTGGATGAGCAGGATTCAGTACTCTTCCTGCCACAAACAAGTGGTGAGGCGGTTAGGCAAGTCGATATAAATGTCTCGAACTTCCATACAAGTCGCTGCAATATTTTCCAAAAAAATAAAATAAACAAAAGTCTTAGAACTTTGTAAAATCGAGTATTCCAGTCACGTGACTCTTGTCTACGGCGACAAAACGCATGCTTTAGTACTCTACACTAGATGAGCATGGTTCAGTACTGTTCCTGCCACAAATAACTGGTGAGGCGGTTAGATAAATCGACTCGGACTCGTCTCTAATATGCCAGACGGCAAAGCAAGAAAGCCACGAAAGATCTCACGGGCAATATAGCTCCGGACGTCTGGAAGGTTGTCTACTCTTCGGAAACCCGTGTGAAATCGAATAGCTGGAAGAGAGCACCGAGTCGAAGATCGGTAGCAGCATAAACCAGAGGCGGACCTCGCCCTCGTTACTAACGGTACCCCATCGAGGGGCCCCCGCTTGCTCACGCGCGGCCACGCCGAGAGACTTTAACGGTCCATCTCACTCTCGTGTTCTCCTCTCCGGAGCCGCTGGCGAGTTCGCAGAAAACCGGGTGATCTCCCGGCTGCCGACTGTACACACCTATCTACCCGAGACTATCTTCTCTCTCTTCCCGCCGGGAAATGGTAACAGTTATCGATTCATGAGACTGATCTATGGATCAATTATCCGCTCCAGCCGCGATCCCATCCAAGATCTCTCTCATCTACGTTATATACTCGTAGTTTATATTTTTATTTAAAAACCAAAAGAAAAAACAAACGAGAAAAGAACGAAATACTCGATCGAGGAAGGAAATAGATCGTGATATGAAAAACCAACAGCTCATTAAAATGGACCGTGAATCTTCCTCCTTTATTTTTTATTTTAATAATCACGGTTAGCCATTAATAACTCAACGTATTTAACTTCTTATCTTATTTTCATCTTATTTATTACTCAATCTTGCGGATCGAAATAATGTTGAAACTGATAAATATCGATTGCAAAAATCCAAAGAGATTAAAAACATATGTCTATATAAATTACGAGTATATGTCTGAGAGAGGCTCGAAGGCTGCGATTGACAATTATTTAACGCGGGCAGTGTTCGTTAAGCACCCGCAACTTTGATATCGGATCGTCGCGTTGTTCGATAGAATTCATTAATATCTGAATGAATATCCCGCTCGCGCACGCACACCTGGATCTCTTGATATTTAACGAGTGTGTGCGCGCGAGAAGAAAGGATACTTGTGTAGGTTTCGACGCGATGACGACCGTTATACCGCCTCGCCTATATAAATATTGCAAGCCAATAACCATTAACTACACGGGGCTCCGCCACCTTGCTCTTTAGACGATAAATAAAAATCAATGCGCAATTAATCGAGCCCAAGAGGTGGGGACCTTGAAGCCTCGAAAAGAACCGCATATTATTATTCGAACAGACGCGCAATGACGCATCCGACTCGAGACGTCGAATATATATATTTTTGATACAATCAATATTACCATTTTTTATATTAATTAATTAATGCAAAACAAATCTGACGATTTCTCGGAAGTTGAAAAAAAAAAAAAAAAAAACCTAAGTGTTCTTTATTCGAAGCGAATTGAGCGACCGAGTTTATCCACGACTCTTCGACACGACGGTCGTAACTATTCCCTTTAAATACAATTTATTTCAATATTCCTTTTTATCGCAGCTATCGAAGGATTTGAGAAGTAACAAAAATTGGGAGATGAACAAAAAATATATTCGAGCGCTAATGCGCGCAAGATAAAATACAAAATTAACGATTTGGGGAAAAATAAGTTTGCGGGGCGTATAGTCGCTCGCCGGGAGTTTTCTGCACGATGCGGACTGGCAGCGGTGGCGAGGAAAGAAGAAAAATAAGAGGAAGAAAGAGGTTGGGCCACGGCTGGAGCCGTGGAAGGTCGCGACTTTGTTATTTTTATTTCGCCCGAGCAGGATTGGGGCCCAGGGGCCTCTGGTATCGTGGTGTATAAAGTATACTCGCGGGAACCCGAGAGAGTTCCCGATTCGCCGGCAGTACCGGCGCAAAGCTCGACGAGGAGAAAGGAACTCGGAGATTCGAGGCGGAGAGGCTCTCCCGGGCATCTCAGCCACTGACCGATTCTGCGGTTTCGATAGCTCTCTGCCCGGCGTTGCGTATCTTCGAAAATTCACGTTCCCTTTCACTTCGCCTCTCGGGGATGCGATAAGAGCGCCGCGCCAGTCTGGACCACTAGCGTGGGCGATTCTTCGGACTTCGGAGGAAACGAGAACGGAGGAAAATTTCGCTATAAATCATTCCGAGAAAAATTCAAGTGGAACGAGTTTGCGGAAAATTCAGAGTTCAATCGTGTCCTCGTCGACCCAGCTGGGATCGTTATTGTCGCGACGATCGGTGGCCACGCAGAAGCGCGTCTCGTAACTCCGCGGTTTGTTCTTTCCGTCTCAGTCTCGGCGTCTCGCGGAGCTCCCTTTCTTGCGAGATTGTCCGCTCGGACCTCGCTCACTCTCTCTATCTCTCGTCCATTAAAACGATTACCATCGCCGATTTCTTGCGACACGAGGGAGCGCGTCGCGGTTATGCCGACGAAATCGCTCCGAGTTTGTAATATATAATAAATCGGGCGGCCTATTTGCCGCGGAGACTGATCTGCTGCGGTGGATGCTTCTGTTACTTGGAAAAAAAAAGATGAAAAGAGATCGGTCTGGGTGACGAAGAAAAGGGGCCAGCGGCTGTCTATATGCATTCAAATAAGCTACTTATTCCACCTCGGAGGACACGAGGATTTACGATTTATGCGTGTCGAACGCGACCCGCGAAAGCCTACCGTGTGCCGTTTGACAAACGAGTCTCAAGTTCGGTCCGAGGTTTCGTAAATTGATAGATCGCAGGATTATTTAATCGGGCGGCTCATCATTTCAGACGCGACCATCCAATTTCAGTAAATTAAGAACAAGACAATATAGAAAAATAAGCATACAAAAAACAATCCGACGAAAGATTCACCTCTGGAGTCGGTCAATTGCACAAAAATCTAATTTTCCATCGTTCATCCAATTTTAGTAAATCACAAACAACAAAATATAGCAAAACAAACATACAAAAAGCAACCCAACGAGCGATTCAACTCTGGCGTTGCTCAATCCACGGATTCCACCGAAAAAAAACATGCGTGTTGAATCGCACGGTATCTCCGAGCGGATGATCATTCATAACTCCGAGAAAAAGAATCTAAAAAAAATCTTCAACTTTTTCTATAATTTATATCTGCATAAAATTCTATCTATCTGCATAAATAACATTCTCGTTCCAGCCTCTCTCGCGTACTCGCGAGCCGCGAAACCTTTTCGCTTATTATTCATACAAATTCTTTCTATAATTCATCTCGTTTATATCATTATCGATATTTTTTTATTTTTACTTTTTTTCAAAATCTTCTTTCCCTTAGTCTTTTTGCACGGCATCGCTTTCGTGCCGAGCCTTCGCGAGAGGCAATCGGTAGTTGGAGAGATGCGACGTGTTTGCCGTGATAACGCCGAGTGTAGCTTCGAGCTACGATTATTAGCGCTCGACTATCCCCTCGAATCGTAAAGTACCCGCACGCAATATGTACGTTCGAACGGAGATGGAGAGAGAGAGGAAATATTATTTACCGGCATGGCTGCTCGCGAGGAGGAGAGAGCGAGAGACTCTCCGGAGCTCGTCGTCGCCTACGCGCCCCCTCGCGTAATACGCCCCGCTCTAGGCGCACGCACACGTGTGTTGAACTCGCGTTATTTACGCCATGATTTTGACTCCCGAGCCGAGAATCCTCGAATGCGACGACGCTCATGCTCGCGAATACTCCGGGAGATAAACTTTCGGATTCGAGAGCCCCGATAACGCGTCGCTCCGACGAAATCTTCGGTTATAAGTGTATATTATTATAACGAAGCTGTAAAGAGGGTTTCCTACGGGCCCCCGAAGAGCTCGCGGGGATTATTCCCTCGGCAACTTTTCGTTGCTTCTTTTCTTTCCGTCTTTTTATTGGATTTTTTTTTTTTTTTTTTGAATCATCACTGTTTATTCTTCCGTCGAGCTCGCTCGCCCTTGAGAAATCGGCGTTTCCAGCTTATTGGAGTCGATCTCTTCGCCCAGAATTATTGGAGTTGATCTCGTGCCCAGGCCCTTGAAGTCTCGTCCCAATTAGCGAAAATCGAATACCATCAAATCACCAAAAATGTTTAACACTCGCAGAATCTCTGGATTCTGAATCCTCGCGATTGAGAGAAGCGCCCTCATCAGCGTATATTTCCGTGCTCCCTCGGTTATCGCGCGCGCGCGCGCTCCGAGGAAACTCGAGAGTTCGAGGACAAAAAAAGTCGCGTAGGTGAAGAGACCCCATGAGACACGCTGTGTATATCTATATGTGCCGGGAGGCAGCTGGCGATGTTAAGAAAGACGATACGCGCATATACACCTACACGTTACAGTGAGCCGGACAGAGGTGCCGGCTCTGGACCGATCCGGCGCTCGTTCTCCGTTCGGACTCACTCTCGAGACAAGATGGCCGCGCGATCCTTCTTCTCGGTTCTCCGGGACGTCGGACGCCCGGGTCCAGCGCTCGCACACACACACACACACACTCCTACGTGGAAAATGCCCGGAGACCCTCTTGCTCTTTCGCTCCTTATTTTTTGTTTTGTTATTTCTTTTTTTTTCTCATCTCACTCTTTCCCAGGCGAAGCCGACCGCCATCTCCTTCAAATTCCCACCCTGCCTCCTCCGTCCATCTTTCTTTCTCTCCTCCACCTCCCTCCGCTCTCGATCTCTCTCTTCTCTTCTCTTCGTCTCGGTCCTCTCATCTCCCTCTGCCCCCCCCCCCCTCCTCCGGCCGAGGGGGACCTTTCCCTCCGTCCTCCTCCGATTCCCACGTCGACCTATGCGTCACCTTTCTCTCGCATGCGTACCTCAGCATGTGCGCGCGGAGGGGGACTCTTCATCTTCTTTTTCTTCCACCCGCTCTCCGCCGATAGCTCCCACCTCCTCCCTCCGCTTCTTCTTCTTCTTCTTCGTCTTCTTCTTCGGCTCCTCATCCTTCCGCCGTTCTCGCTCCTCGCTCCAATCACCATCCTCGCACTATTCCTTCATCCCGCTTCCTTCCCCTCCCGTTATTCGTGTCTGCCTTTTTGCTTCCACGCATTCTTTTTCTTCATCGCGTCGATCTCTGCTCTCCCTCGCTTCTTACTCTGCCTCTCGCTCGAGACTCTCCGCCGCGGACGTTGTGTCGCGTGTATGGAGTTTTACAGCTTTTCGGAGGTCAGTTTCACGGACGAATCATTGCCCAACGACGCCGATATGGGATTCCCATTTTGGCCGCTCGCGGTATTCGACCATTTTGGCCTGTGTACACTTCTTCATAGTTTCTTCTTGTTCGCCTCCCCGTTCCGGAGGGAACGATCGCCATCGCCGGCTCTCACCGAGGACGAATGAGCGAACCGCGCGGCGAGGCGCTGCCAACAGCCGAGGCGCTCGGGCTCGACGATGTGTTTTATATACACCCATGGGTATCGGTACAAAGACGACGGGGAAGATGTGTATACGGGACGGTTTACCCAGAAAACCGTCGCAAAACTCTCTCGACGATCCGTACGTTTATCGAATTACGATGTGGCCTCGCGAAGAGCCCCCGTGGCTCCGCGAGGCACTCCGAGAGAAAAACGCTCGGTGACCCGATGGCAAGACGGCGATCGGCCGGCGGCATGGTCGTCGCCGAGTCTTCCTATGCGAAGACTATTCCAGCCAAGACTATTACACCCAAGATTATTCCACCCAAGATTGTTCCATCCAATACTATTCCACCCAAGACTATTCCACCCAAGACTATTCCACCCAAGACTATTCCACCCAAGACTATTCCACCCAAGACTATTCCACCCAAGACTATTCCACCCAAGACTATTCCACCCAAGACTATTCCACCCAAGACTATTCCACCCAAGACTATTCCACCCAAGACTATTCCACCCAAGACTATTCCACCCAAGACTATTCCACCCAAGACTATTCCACCCAAGACTGTTCCACCCAAGACTATTCCACCCAAGATCTTCCGAAAGTGTTTGTCGGGTTGAAATCAGATGACGATATGGAACGGTCCAAGATACTTGCCAAGGTTGAAGAGCAGCCGAAAGAGCGCACCACCGGTCCTTCCGCGTCCGATATACCGGGACGAACGAGGATAAGTAAGAGAATTTTTTTTTCCGCGTCCGCAAGCAGGGCGGAGGGGGCGGCGAAGAGCTCGAGGGGATCGGGGAAGGGATTGATCAGCCCGAGCGCGAAAGACCCCAATTCCCTCGCCACGACGAAAGAAAATTACAAGGCTCGGACGGAATCGAGGGAGCAGACTCTCGAATGAAGAAACCTTCGGTGAATGTGTTTACGCCGTATGTGCACGGGAGACGGAGGGGCGGGAAGTTTTACGCGAGGGCAACGGTTGAAGAAAAAGAGGCAAAGGTGAGAGGGAAATTAAATGAAAAAAAGAGGAGAGAAAGATAGGGGAATAAAAAATGATGACGGCATAGAACGAAATCTTTAATTCACGGCTTGCCGACAATTTTCTCCGAGGAATGTTTATTCGGTGTTGTCTTTGCGAAACGGAGAGGCAAGACGACACACCGACCGTGTTATTACCGCCCCGGGACCACCCAATTTCTTTTTCGACGGCGATTCGGCCTACGGACGAATAATCGCTATTTTCAAATGGTAGAAAACTGTTTTACCCTCCGAGGACTTTCACCTCCTCGCGAAGTTTCGTGCGCTTTTAGCGCGCAATATTCCTTCTCCGTTGCGGCGCTTCCCGTCGCCTCCCGTCTCCGCTTCACGGGTGTTAAGTCCCCGAGCGCCGAGAAGAAATTATGTATATGCATACACACATATATATATTTTTTCTTTCTCTTCATCATTCGCGAAAAACCCATAGGTGGATAATGGCCGCGCATTAATTTGTATATGCATCGATTCGCACGACCTTAAGGGATATAATTATATACTCGACTGCCTCGGCCGTTTATCTACAGACTCGATCGGCTCTCTCAGCCACCGCCGGGACGGTTATATATGCCTCTCTATACGTGCCTTCTCCATCGCGCCGACCAATCTCTCAGTCTCTCGCTCTGTCCACCGTCGACTATCCGTGCGGCAACACCGGAGTCCGGCATTATTGCCGATCACGGTGGAAAATTCGCTCGCTCGGCTCTCGCTATCTCGCGCCGCGGAGCTACTACCGCGTGTCTCGGGGACGCGTAACGCACGTAATAACACCTTTTAATGTGAAAAGGTACGAGTCGTTGTGCGTTGCGACACAGCCTTATGTGCCCGATCGGCATCGGCGCTTGAGCGCGCGCGCGCGCGCCACGCGGCGCAATCCAGCGCCAATGTTAGCGAACCGTTCCTTGCACGATACCGATAACGCCAAGTTCGCTGTCTGGCTCGTTGAGCGGTCCAGCCACCGTTGAACCATGATAAATACATCACAGTCGCTAAATGTAACAGGGGCAAAAATAATCCAGCTTACCGCGTGCAACATTGAATAATTAGCGCTATCGCGAAACCGCACGATCGAGAGTCAGATCTCGGTTGTTGGCTATCGAGGAGAAATCGCGTTAAATGTTACCGAGGTGAGTCGAGGGGCATTAAAAATAATAAATAATACATGAGCGACGGTGGAATATTGAATCGAATGTGCAGCGTGATTACTACCGAGATAAGACCGGTAAAATAGGAAAATATATAATTTGTCGTGTTGGACAGTTTGTCATAGCATATGTGACTCAGGTTGTGTGCCCGTTGCCTGTACTCAAAGATGTTTGCGTATCGCGAAGGTTATTACTATTACGAATTGTTTATAAATCTTACACGTGATAGTTGAGAAATTGAAAGAGGAAGAAAAAAAAAATGCCCGATGGAATTTTAATACCAGCTACGTGCAATAAATAATCAGGAACTACACGCGTCCATCACGCGAGTTTTATAACACGCGCGGATGAGAGACTCGTAGAGTTAGGTGTGTGTGTGTGGTTGTGTGTGTGTTGAGGACTACTCGACGAAGATCGGCGTCGAGAGTTGCGAATGATGGAAAAAAAATAAACGAATAAGAAACAAAAAATCAGATCCGGCCAGAAAAACGAGTGATAAAATTTCGTTGGGTACGAGAGACGAGAGAGCGAAGCAGTGAGTCGTATAAAGCGACGCGTGATTCATGCTGCCCCGTTAAAATAAAAATAACAGTAGGTCTTAATGGCCGCCTGAAATTTGGGTGGTAAATCTCGAGGGATTTTACTCCTTAATTGCCGTGGCAATGAAAACGCGAGTTCGCCGAGCGAGACAGCCGAGGAACGAGAAGAAAAAAGAATGTGAAAAATATCTTTCAGGTATTTTCTCAAAAACTGGCTACAGCCTTCGGAAACGTAGTTCGATGAAACTGCGCGATCGAAGTCTCAGCGAGTCTTCCAGACGTCGTCTTTGCTCGATCTCAGCGTCGGGGCTTCCAACTTTGGCCCCTCTCGACTCTGGTTACTAACCATGCAAACAGACACGAGTGTGGACTCGAGGAGAGGTACCATCTAGCCTCGAGAGCTGAACCTACCGCAATGAGCGATAAAAAGTACCCGAGCGAGTATAATTTACGCGCGGGGTCGGCGCTGCCTCGTCGTCTTAGCCTGCGGAGAGAGCTATAGCCCATTCGCCACCAGCAACGCCTCCTTATTACCGACTAATCAATTAGTTCGAATCGCCACATAGAAAGCATCATGAGTACACTGTACTGCGGGCGCGCGCTCGCGACACTGCTTGATTTATTTATTAAGCATTAAATACGCGACATACGCGCTGAAAGCTCTTCCAGAGACAAGCTCCTACTGCTTTTGTCGCTTGTTGTCAGTCCGAGAGACTTCATCTAGGAATGTCATGCGAGCCGCGAGCGATCCGAAGGATTGACTCGCTTCGCTGCGTCGGAGTCGCTAGCGCGGGATAGAATAGAATAGTGTTGTTCGATTCGTGTCCTGAGGCAAGCTTTCTAAGGATAGCGTGCCCAAAATGTACAACGATCACTGACAAAAGGATATCGCAATAGAAAATTTAATAATGGAAATAACAAGTCATAAACCTAAAATTAAACTATAATTATAACCAAAAATTAAACTGGAGTAACAAAAATATAAAAATAATGAAAATAAGAATAACACTGGCTGAAGGACTTTGGTCGATTGCCAATTGGCAATATCGACGCTATGTCATGCTATGTACCAAAAATTGTTCCATCTGGCATATTGTCAATAAATCCGCTAGAACTAAGAATAACATTAATTAAGGCATTAACTAAGACTTCGATTTCCTGTCGCGGACAACTGATTTTCTGAATTTTTTTTTCGACGCCATTTTTCATTGGTAAAGGAACGATTTCAAAGTTATCCCGAGCTGGCGAAGTTGGGCGGGCAAGCGTGCAACGGAGAGGATTCCCAATGTTCCCGAGGCTCCGCGGGCGTGCGTCAAGCCACAATGAAAACCCCCGCACGACCGGGTTGTGAATGGCGGTTCACGTTCGAGGTATCCTTGACGGCGATTGTTGTCTCTGTTCTCCCTCACGCTGCGAGGTTCCGACTGCTCGACGACCCTGATTGCCTTCGCAATGACCGTCGAGGTCGCGTCGATTGTCGGCGGTAACGACAACCCGCTACCGGCAAGGACTAACGGTAGACCTCTCATGATGCGAACGTCGGTCCTGCGGTTGGGGCTGAACTAGTCAGCATCCTCAGGTCGGAGCTATCGAAGTTCGTGTCTCACGCGGTTGGAAAACGGACGCCTCTTTCATTGATCCGAAAACTATTCGAAAGGTGAACCAGCTTGATAATCGAATGCAGAGATCGCGGTCGGAGGAGGAAATCCCGTCGGACGAACTCCCCAGTAAGCCACGACATAGAGGGCGGGAAGACCCGACCTACCGCAATCTGGCATGTCGGATAAAATCTTGCCAACCGGCAATCCATCTTCCCGCAATGATCTTCCCAGTTAGCATATAACGCGGGAATCAAGTCGTGCGGAACTTCGAAGTCTGGCATCTCCGATAAAGTCTTGCCAACCAGCAATCTATTTTCCCGCAATGATCTTGACAGTCAGCGTGTAACGCGCGGTTCGAGTCCTGCGGAACTTCGAGTGTGACATCTCCGATAAAGTCTTGCCAACCAGCAATCCATTTCCCCGCAATGATCTTGACAGTCAGCGTGTAACGCGCGGTTCAAGTCCTGCGGAACTTCGAGTCTGGCATCTCCGATAAAGTCTTGCCAACCAGCAATCCATTCCCTCGCAATGATCTTGGCAGTCAGCGTGCAACGCGCGGTTGAAGTCTTGCGGAACTTCGAGTCTGGCATCTCCGATAAAGTCTTGCCAACCAGCAATCCATTCCCTCGCAATGATCTTGGCAGTCAGCGTGCAACGCGCGGTTGAAGTCCTGCGGAACTTCGAGTCTGGCATCTCCGATAAAGTCTTGCCAACCAGCAATCCGTTCCCTCGCAATGATCTTGGCAGTCAGCGTGTAACGCGGGAATCAAGTCCTGCGGAACTTGGAGTCTGGCATTGAGAAACCTAGCTGACGCAAACGCGGGATGGCCGTGGGCCGCGGAGTCACGAAGAGCGCATCACCCGAAGGGACCACCGCGGGCATCGGTTACATTGTAGCTTTACCGCGTTACCGCAACGCTGAAACCCGGCAACCGAACTCGTTCGCGGTAGTCGTCGGGTGAAGTCTCTCGCGACCGAGAGATAAAGCAAAATAAGGAGCACATCGCGGACACTCGGTTCGGTCGGGGAGCGAGAGCAAATGAAGACAGATATACCCTCGCCGGTTGGAAGCGGAGAGTGATCCGGAGTCTGCAAAGGAGTCGCGAGTGCGCGAGAGTCAAGGAGCAAAGGAGAAGAGGAAGAGGGATGGAGAGGAACGGGTGTGTGAGAGAGAGAAGAGAGGAACGAGCCGGCGGTGACTGTCGGCTGGTCTCTCCTACGGTCTTGGGAGTCGCGCGCGAGCCGGCAGCGGCAACAGGCTGGGCAGACAGGTTGTCCAGATTCCATGGAAGGTCGTTTGCTTTGCTTACCGCCGGGTCGTGCCTCGCGCTAGACTCAGCTAACACCGCTCGCGGGCCACTTCTCCAGTCAGCCACCGGCCAGCATCCAACTACGTGAGATACCCTCGTGTATATGTACCGGAGATACCCGCGGAAACATACCATGTACTCTACTAATGCAGTCTGCACTCACTTGCTCGGGCACGCGAACTCTCCCGCTCGGAGTCTTCGTCGCTGTTTTGTTCACCTCCGGTCAGGCTACTCCCGAGTACATACGTTCAGCGGCTGCAATAAAGTTACTGGGAAACACGCCGGTTTGTCATACGGCTTGTCATCGCCGTATGACGAACAAGGACAGTTTTACACTGTTCCTGGTAACACATCCTCAATTAAAAAAAAATAGAACGACTGTTGTCGCAGTTGTGGTAGATTCAACAGTCTCATCCCAATGAGGAAGAGCATCGACAGAGTGCAAGAAAAGAAACACTCGTCGAGAACTTTACGGCTCCCGCATTTGCTTTCTCCCGGCCGTTTTCCAGATTCTTTTCCTGACGCTCGCGGTCTCACCGCGCGTAATTAACAGTCTAATAACACTCCGTGGCTAACAGGCTGACGATTAAATTGTGCGCGATGGCTATTAGGTAATTCAACGTCAGAGAGATCGGAGACGTCGAGGGAGTTATATCAATATATTTAACGTAGGAATACGTGGCAGGGGGAGAAACGGTGACCGAACTATTATTAACTTTGGAGATGATAAATGCAGTGAACGGTGTATATGTACTAACGCCGACGGTAAGAGCAATTAAAATCGCGTACGGCGTATGGAAAGAGCACACGAGCCGCACCGATCGTGCACCGTAAGGTTGGAGCGGTGGACTATCGGGTAGTCGGTTAATCTTCGCGTTACGATGGAACGACGATCCGTTATACTCGTTGCAAACTTAAAACTCCGAGGAAGGTGCACGAAGGTGCTCGGAGTCAATCTGCAGAGTCAGATGAGAGCTTTCTCCGGTTGCTCGGGCTGCTTCTGTTGCTGCCGAAGTGGCCGCAGTCGAACGACGGGGAGTCGCGGTAGAAAACCTGGGTATCCGGTGTCTCTCCTTAAACCTTCTTTCCCGCGTCGCCCTTCTGTGTATCAACCACGCCCCGATATCTCCCGCGCGAGATTCACACGGCTCTCTCTCTACTCTCTCGTAATCCTTTGGCGACAGAAATGCGGCGGATTAAAAAAATAAAAGAAAACGCCGACCCGTCGCTGGAGGCGAATCCGATCGGACGGAGGAAAGAGACTTTTCCAATAGCAATTTCACTTCGGTTTTTGACCATCCGAAGATGTGAAAATAGAACGTCCGTCGATAGGCGAGAAGCCTAAAAAGAGTGAAAACCAAGACGCAGAAGTAACTCGCTGATCATCGCGAGGCCCTCCTCAAAGTCTCTTTGAGGATACTTTTATCTTCTTTTGTGGCGCGAGCGGAGGGTCCTCGTTGTCGTCTTCGCGACACAAGAGTAAAAAAATAAAAAAGAAGAAAAATACGAAAGGAAAGAAAAGCAAGCACGAGGGAGTACAATCGTCCGAATTAGCGAGCGAGTTCCTCTCGGTCCCCGCATTGTTCGCTACTTCACATCTCCTCGACCACCGTCACGCGTTGAACTCACTCGCTCGTCTTCTTGCCCGTCGCGCGTACCCGCCCAAACTGCGTTCTACAATGAGCCTCCATCTCCCTCTCTCGCTCTCCCTCGAGTCAGAAAAAAGGGATATATGTACGCTACGTGCACGAGAACTCATCCCACCGGTAATATGTAAACCCGAAGAGTATACATAGGGTAAAAGTGGGGAATATGGCCCGGTCCATATTTCATTGATTTACGTCTTAATCGAGGTGGGCCATTTTCGCCACTTTTACCCTACACTGAGAAAAAGAATAGTATTTTCTACTAGAACAAATAGTTCCGAGGGGGACCGTCTGTATATATAGTTTCTGATAATCTATATTCAATATAGTATTATATAATATTATAATATTCAATATAATTATGGTTGCAACCATGATTTTTTGTCATTGTCGTAATTATAAAATGCAGACCTTCCCCTTGGGAACTATTTTTTATGGTAAAAAGTCAATACAGTTGCTTTTACTATGTAATTTTTTCTCAGTGTATCTCCGACGTTGCGTCGAAGTAACTCTAGCGTGCATTTCGAGGTTCCTTTTCACGTTTTTGAGAAAAGTAACTTTTTTGACAACAATATTCGGGATTCATCTTCGGTGACCCATGTTACCCCATTCTCCCCTGCAATACGAAGATCTCCGCTTCTCCGGCTGGAGTTCCGTCGACCAGGAGGCAGCTGTCTTTCTTACGTCAGTGGGTGGAACGCCTCTGATTTACGGCGCGTAAACGCTACTCGAGTCAATTGCACCTTTGCACTTATCTCTCGAGCTGTTCCGTTGCTCGGCGCGCGCGCGCCCCCTCGCGACAACTCACTGCAACTCGTGTGTATACGCGACGATCTACGTGCACACACGGGCGAACGTGTGATAAATATGTATCCGAGAACTCCTGGCTCGATTTGCGTAGTCGGTAATATTCCGATTCGACATGCATGGCCGTGCGTGTGTGTATACGTGTGTGTCTGCACATGTGCGCGTTATCTTCTGCGCTTTTATCCTATTTTTATTGACCACCCTCGCGAAAGATCTATCGATCGGAGAGTCTCGATCTCTCACGATAAATATATAGGTATCGGGTGTTATATATTCCGCGCCGGACGATTATACAGTTCCGAGCGTTTTTGCGGTGTCGGTGAATGAGTTATGGAACGATATTATCTCCGTGCAACTATGATCTCGAGAGGGGGCTTCGATCACTTTTACACGCGCCTGAGAGGCGAATGAAATTATATGAATTTCGAAAAAAAAAATTTACAGTTGCTTCGAAGTAAGGGTAAGAGTTCAAAGTTCCTTTTCGAGCGGCAACTCCGAAGTTACCTCGGAGTAACTTTGAAGCAACTGGAGCGCATCCTCGAAAACTCGGCGCAAACTTATCCTCAACGTCGCGTTATTCTCGACCGATTGCTCGAGATAGAAAAGGCGAGACGTGAAAAAAATGAAATGTTACGGAGCGAATCGCGAATAGCAGTACCGTAGAGAACCGATTACAGAATCGATCGAAACGATAATTGATACCTCAGGTTAGTCTAATTTGTACGACTGATTTATTTTTTTTTCGTGTGTTTTTTTCCCTGTTATATTAATTATCGATCGTTATTGATCGACGTCGGCCAGCACGATTCGCAAGGCCGTTGCTACATCGCATGAGGCTGATTTCGCTCGCGACGCACGAACACACGCGCGCTCGCTGGCAGCCGGCGTGTGTGTTCGCCTCGCATGCGTGGAAACTCTCGGGAGACATCGGCACGCCAGCGGCAAGACGCGATATAATTCCGTACACGCGTGAGCGTGAACTGGATCGGCGCGGCGCGGCTGTCCGAGTGCGCATGCGTACTCCCGTGTGTGGGTCCGATACGGCGTCGATGCAACTGCAACTGGCGAGCAGAGGCAATCCGGAGTGCCGATACGCGCGTGTAGCTCGTAGGAAGGTATGCGTGAACCGATCTCGTCTAGGAGAAAAGGAAGTATGCCTATAACCCAACCCAAGCCATCTATCTCGCCGTGCAACTCCGGGACACACGAGGGAGAAGCTAGCTGAGAGGTCCATGAACGGCTGAGCCACCGCACCGAGAGATACCCGGCGAGAGTAGGGTTCAGCGTGTGTGCGTTCGTGTATGTGTGTGTTTACGGTTTAAACATTGCATACAGGGTGTACTAATTTCTTCGTTAATTTTTCGAGACGCGCTCTTTGCGCGTAACAATTTCTCGGGGGGTCTGAAGATCATTTGGAAGGGGGAATGGGTAAATTTTCGAAAAATTCTCAAATAGTTGTATCGATCTTGAGAAGGTGTGGCACAAATTTTGCAACGATTCGTCGAGCCATTTTCAAATCATCAATAAATCAAAATAAAAATTTTTCCGAGTGTAGGAAAAATTTGTTTACTTCCCCGGACATTCGATTCAATCTTGATACCGGGTGTTCCGCGACACCCTGTATCTTGCCGAGCGACAGTGACAGAGTCGCGAGCGCGAGGAAAGAGAAATACGCACATCGACGATTCTCGAGTAACACACACTCTCCGCGAGATCAAGCGAGAGAGGGAATAGAGCGGAGACAGGGCGTGGTCCAGCCTTGCTCTTACTTATAATTATATTTATTCGCGCTCCCTTCTACTACATACCTACAATATATATATATTGGTCATACACATATATGTATTCTCTCATGCGTGTATTCTGCGACTATACAGTTACATAGAGTTTGCTACACGAACTTATACGGATGCTGCTTCCATATATATATTATACATATATACATCTATGTATACATATAGATATATATATAGATATCCGTATGCGTTGATATACGATCGCTTGGAGAGACCTCGGCATACCGACAAGCAATGAGTATAAAGAGAGACCCACACGGCATTAAGTGCGCTTATTTCGGAACACACACGGTATTATAGGGTGCTCCCGTTTTTTTTTCCTTCGCAACTCTCATCTTATTTTCTTGTTTTCTTTCGTCCCGATGTGTATGCGCATTTCTTTTTTTTCCATCTCGAGGGATTACTTTTTCTTCTCGCTCGCGAAGCCCGTGGCCATTGGGCGAAACTCGAGACGATTCCCGGGACCATTATCCCCGAGCGTGGACGCGGGAGAAATTCGGTCGCTACATCTCGCGAACCCGACGACGAGATACGCGTCATAAATAAATCATAAATTTTCTCTCTGCCTTTGGTCGATTGGACGTCGATCTGGAATCCGTTTTATACGCGGGACGAAAGCCGGGATGATAGGACTCTATACTGCTTCGGGATGGGGAGAATTTTTATTTTATTTTTTATTTTTTTTCGAGGAATTTCGTTCGGTGAATTCTATTGGTCATCGGCTCGATTCCCCTCGAAGCTTTCAGTCAGAAGTTGGAATTGGTATAAGGTTCGTCCTGTATCTTTATTAAAAATCGGTTTTGGAGAGGCTCGAAGCGTTTTAAAAATGTTGATGTGTTTATCGATTCTAGTGTCTTTATCGCCGTACAAGTGCACTTGGGATTTGTGATTTTCGCGTCTTCATAGTAAAATCGATACAACAGATTTTTTAATTTTTTATTTTTACTTAATCTGCCTAATTTATTACTAATTACTATCTGTATTAGTCAATAGTGCGTGTCGTTTGAACAGGGTGTAACACCCTAGCTATAATAAACAATAAAAATAATAATAACAACTGGATGTCACCGACAGGTGTGTTGCGATTCAATACGGATTTTATAAGCGTTGCGGCAGTTACAGGCTCGTCAATGCCTTTCCAATTTCCACCAAGCTCATTCCATCCACCGCAAATCTTCAGAACTTTTATATTGGAAATAACATTTTCAAAATACCTAATTCAATTAACAAACTCCATCTTCGGGTAACCGCAACACAATACCAATAAAAAATAAACTCTCCGTCCCTCGCGTTGAAGAAAATTACCGACTGGAACGCCGCGACTCTGCGATCAATGGCCATCGTTCGCCCTCCGTAACGCAAGTGCGTTTTCTCTTCGCTCGAAAACTCACTTGAGCAAGCGCGTTTGTCTCGAACCGACGGAAAATCGTCTTCGGCGTGTAAAAGTCGAAAAAAAATATATATATATAATCTGAAAGGAAGGCAAAGAGAGTCGGGAAAATTCCAACCGACCAAACCATTTTATGTAAGATCGTCGTTCGCCCCGCCGCGGACATTCTGAAAAAAAAGAAGAAAAAAAAAGGCGAAACGCGTGAAAGAGGTCTCTCTCGGTGCGTAATCCGCGGCTCCGCGGGCGCGAGAAATCTCGCGTAGGCATTCGCGATATTACTCAACAAGAGGGATGGAAGGGGGCGAGGGGAGGGTTTGACCACGTCGAGACTACCGTGAGCAAATCCAACGAGATTACGCCTTTGAGATCCCGGAACGATCGAGCTCTGTCTACCTCCCTCTCTCCCTACGCTATATGCAGCTAAATCGCCGTGAGCCGAGCTCCGCGTCGCCGATTATTAGCGTATCAATCCATAATTTATATTCGCCAACTTTATCCCTCCGCATTATACGCAGCTAAACGTATGCATTTTTTTTTCCTCGGGAGTGTGAGTGTCGATAAATATGTTTTTACGACGAAGATAAGGCCGCGGCTGTGCCGGTGTGAGTGCACGCATATTATTAGCTACCAATCTTTCGAGCTGTCGATTATCGTTGCTTTTCTTTGCAACAATAATGTAAGGCGTAAAATACCTTTGCATTTTTTTTTTCGCCGAGAGATAAAAAAATTCTATAAAATTTAGGATCGAATCCTCAACCTCGTAAACAATGAATGTCTTTCCTCTCCATCCCATTTCCCAGTTCATTCCATTATAGCCCGAACTTTTTTTTCTAACTATTCGATCCTCTATTTAAAAAAGGTCCAGACACGCCTATAAAGATCCTTTTTGGAATAGCGAAGTCACGTTCGCGTTAGCGTGAAGGAACAATGAGAGAAAAAGGAGGAAAAAAAAGGTCTGTAGTGACCCAAGTGCATCTCAGGAGGGTCAAGGGATCCCTCGGTTAAAGGGTCATCGCCTCGCAACACTGTCCGAGCATCCTAACACGCATCGATCCCTCCGTCTCTCCCTCTCCGCCTGAGGGCTCTTCTCCCGTTACGCTGCAGCTTCTATTTTCTTATTCCTCTTCTATCTCTCCATCCTCCATTTTTTTTTCTTATTTTTATTATTCTCGAGTCTCCGTCTATTCTTCGGTCTCGGTTACGGCTCTAATCGAATGGGCGAGAAAGCGCGACGCACCCCGCTGCTGTTGATGGCGTTTCACCGTGGCACAGACAACGTGTAAGAATTGTGCAGAGGAAGGTAGTCAAGGGTGGAAATATCGCGGCGCAGAGAGGGGCGCATGTGTTTATACTGTGCATTGGAATTCACCCTCCGAAAAAAGGGTCGAACATTGACCATGGGGTACAGACCTGCGTCGGCACTCCAGGTGGGACACACTGATACGCGAATTATGCTAATCGTTAGATCGATTCGCCCCTCCACTCCAACCTTCAACCCTTCCGCTTTTGCCGTATTTCGTTATTTAAAAAATTGCCTGAACGTTCTTTCCGGGGAACATTTTTTTTTACAATTTGAGCGAAAATATTATTAATTTTTATTTTTTATGTCGTTTCCACAACTGTATTTTTTTCGTTCTCCAAGAGTCTACTTTGAGCCGAATCAGGCACTCCAGGTGGGACACACTGATATGCGAATTATGCTAATCGTTAGACCGATTCGCCCCTCCACTCCGACTTTCAACCCTTCCGCTTTTGCCACATTTGGTTATTAAAAAAATTGGCTGGAGATTTTTTTCGTGGAACATTATTTTTTTTACAATTTGAGTCAAAATATTATTAATTTTTATTTTTTATGTAATTTCCACAACTCTATTTTTTTTCGTTTCTCGAAGAGTCAGTTTGAGCCGAGTCACGATGAATATCTTTCCTCCTATCTTTCGACCCCATCTACAATTCTTTTCGACAGTCTCATCTCATTTTTTTTACTCCTATTTCGCTCCTGTTACAATTTAATTTTTTTTGTAATTTTTTGTTCTTTTCGATTCCCGGAAATTTTCTAGTTTCCACGGGTCGCGCAGATCGCCTTTGATATTGTAATCGGTGCTCGCGTCTGGAACGTGACGCGCGTGCTCGACGTCTGTTACACATTCACGTACGTTTCACTCGCTCGTTCGAGCGGTATTCATACCCTCTCCCGAGTATATATCTGCCTAATGCAAACGTTTCTGATATACACTCGCCTCGAGCCTCGAGAGATTCCTTGCGGCACGTGCTCGCGAGAGCCGTCTCCGATATAAATGCCTGTTTACAACGGGCACGTATCTGTGTCAATGCTCGTTTTATATTAGAGAACTAATGTCACAAACCGTACGCCGAATATGAACTACTAAATTTAGCCAGAAAAGGAAAGAAAAAAAAATTATACCAAGAAATATGTCCAGTTATGCCTCGAATAACGGACAAACGTTCGACTTCCGGCTTCGTTCGATCCGGAGCGACATTCGCTAAACGGAAATTTCATAAATAACAAACACCCCTCCGGATTCCTCGGAGCGTCCACTCTTCGAAAATTCATTACTGCCGGAAAAAATACATTTTAATACTCGGGAAAAAAATTTCATACAAAATCCGGGCTAACGAGCCGAATTAAGAAAAAAATTAACTGAGTTCTGGCAGTCGATCGTTTTAATTGCGAGGTGGCGGGGGGGCCGCGCGGAGCCAAACACCGCTTGTGATATCCCGCACCCGACGAGCGTCGCCAAGATTTTTAATGAATAAAAATATCGTCGTATTACCGAACGACGCTGCTGGGCGTCCCAGGGACTTCTCTTCTCTCATACTTAACTTCCCTTGTGTAACGAACGCGAGATCGTCGCGGCGCGAACGTACCATGAGTTATTTTTCATTCCGTTTGTATATCATATATATATATACGTATATATATGTATATACATGCACGATCATTTATTACGTATGCTTACTGCATCGCTCATGGGAGTCTCATTAGCCTCGGTGTTGTATAGGCTTCGTCCGAAGGTTACGCGTCAGGCATTTAAATAAATTTTCTATCTCTGTGTATAATGCTCCTTTCCGTGTATCTACAAAGGTGTGCGTTTATCTTATCTCTTTCTCACTGCTTAGCGCTAGCTTCGGCCAGTCCGATCGGATCCTTCCCCCTCGGGCTGTCGCGAGTGATTATGTAATTAGCCAATCAATCGAGAGGGCGTCATTTGAAGAATTTTTGATAAATTTCTTTTTTTTCAATACTTTATTAAAAAACTAAAAAAAAAATCGATAATTCGTGAAAAGAAATTTGTTTCTCAAGGGACTTTCATGAAAGCCCGAATGTCTTCGCCGAAGTCGGTGAATAAAAAATTTTACGAGCCTTTCCTCACGATCAACTATAGTGTATCCTCGAATCTTCTCGCCGATCTATGTCGGGAACAAGTGACGCAGCCTTGGGGGTGGAAGAATCTCTCTTTTAGCAAGAGAGAGTTTCTCGCGTCTAAATTTTTACAAAACGATCGCTTTATTTTCTTCGAATAAAAAAAAATAAATAAATAAAAAGAAAAATAATGTGATCCACAAAGATCCATACGATCCCCGGTATAAAAGAAACTCTCTCGTCTAACGCCGAGGTGGAGAGAGAGTCGGCAGATGGGTGTATCGACCCGGAGCTCTCGATCGCCGTATACGCTGCGTCTTCCACCGGTCTCTAGTATCATCGATCGTATCGATTTCGAGTTGCGCGCGCGTCTCTTCTCGATCGGTCTCTCGATGAGTTGTCTTCCTCGGGCGTGGAAAACGGGCGAGGACGATCCCGTTCCCGGTCTCTCTCTCTCCCCCGCCGATCTCGATCGTCTCACCGCTTCGGCCGTGAATCCACACATCTCGTTTTTCCCCATTAAACACCCGTACCGGTTCGATATCGGGAGAGTTTCACTCCGCGCAGACGACGACGCTCCGAGGTTCGATCGCTCGAAGGTTCGTCGCTGCGATCGCCCCTAACGAAGTCGTTCGATAGCGCGCGCGCGCTCCGATGCGCTACCGCGGTGACCACCGATCGCGCTGCCGATCGCTCGCCACGCCCGGTAGACTCGTTCGACCGGCGATCGGCAAATCTCCGTGGAATTTCTTACCGCGACCGGATAGAGCCGCACACTCGCAGACTCGCGCCTCGTCAGTGTGTTTTTCCCCGGAGAGAAGAGGCGCTGCAAAAATGTTACCGATACTTAGAGATCGGTCAAAAGCAGAAAGTCTCGGGGATCGAGATCACAGATTTTCCTACTTTGTGCAATCCGAGCACGTACGTACACCCATCGGGAGGTTTCTAAGAGTGTCGATGGGACGCGCGAGTTATCGCGGAAAAGTTGGGAGAGTCAGCGCTGAGCCAGTGTCGATCGGTGTTTCTAGAGGGACAATAAAAAAAGGGACACTACAATTTAACGAGGAGTGCTCGGGTGTAACGCAGAGAGAGAGAGAGAGCCGGCGGCGAGCGGTTCATTTTCCGCGAGGCGGAAAGCCGATGTTTAATTATCTTTGTCGCACCGCATGTCGGGCGAGACCTGTTCGAAAAAAAAATCGTCATCGAGTACTTTTTTTTTAAGAAATAGGGAAAGAATTATAGATAGAATAATAAATAATAATAAATAATAATATATCTACGAATATAATAGTATATAATAATCTATAATAACAATGAATAATAAATAGATAGAATAATAAAGGCGGCTGCCTTGGAAAAACATTGCCTTCGTTCATTAATCCCAAATAATTTCAACGACGAATGTCCTTGGATTAAAAAAGTTTCGACACCAGACCCAACCTCGACCGAGGCGAATATTATCGCCCTCTCGTCAACGCCGAGGGTTCCGCGAGCTGTAGCATCGTCTCTCGCGCCCTCGCGACTAACCCGCCGGCTTTGCCAGGGCGAAGTGTCCGAGCCGCGGGTCCCTCGCGAGCGCCACGGGGACTTAGCGCGGCCTATCGCTAGCTCGTATGGCTGCCGTCGGCGTTGGAGTCGCCGAACGGACCCGGAGTGGGGAGACGGAGGCCTAGTCGGCCACTGGCGAGGGGCGGGACTGCGCGCGCGCTTTATCCCCCCGTACGGTCCCCCCTCCCCCCCCCCCCTCGAGGGCTCTCACGCACTCACGCACGACGCGCACGCACAGTACGCAACTGACTACTCCACGCGCATCTCGCACGTGTGTGTGCGCCTCACCACGCCGATGGCTCGGCGTTCACGGGACACACAGGCAAAACGATGAACGAACGAACCCCTGTCGAGTGCGCGAGGAGAGGCGAGGAGAGGAGACTATCGAAGGAAATGCGCGCGTGGCGGGAACGGTGGCGGCGCGGCGACACGACTATACGAAGCTCCGAAACACTTACCTGACAAGATTGTAAGTTCAGAAAGTGGAAGGTGCCACTTCTGCACAGTCCAATACAAGACACCGAACCGGAAAGTTCGTACCAGAAAATATTTTCTATTAGACAGTAGGAAAATATATAATTACAATAATAATAACGATAATAGTAAACGTGTATAAGAAACGAGTAACAGAGCGCGCGCGCAGCTTCCGAGTCACGCGGCGCGATGTAGCCGGCTTTCGACTGTTTGGGACAACTTTGTTTACAATCGTCGATGACCTCGAATTCTCGATCGTCGATGGTTTTTTATTTTTTTTTATTTTTTTTTTGTTTTTGGTTCGATGAAATTAGGGAGGACACTTTGGGGAGAATTTGAGATCGTTTCGGAAAGGCGTGTTGCACGATATTTCGAGTAAACGTCGAAAGGACTGAAAGCATAATCGTAAAAGAAAAAAATAAAGACAAGAAAATTGCATTAAAGATTATGTAAAAGTGAGGCAGTATAATATTAAGTGTCGGTGACAAAATTTGAAGATAAAGGTATTTGAAGAAGAAAATAAATAAACAAGTGGAGGGGGAAGAAGTGCGCGAAAGAAGGAGAAAGAAGGAGGCGACGACGCGACGAGGAAGGCGGCGAGGAAGAGGGACGAAGAAGCGGAAAAACTAAGTGAACGGAGCTCGGGCAGAGCGGCGGCAGGATTCGCCAAGTGTTTGTCTCCGTCGAAAATCGCCGCGAACTCGCGCGAAGACAATTTGTCGACACACTTCCGGTGGATAGTTCGTGAAAACTTTGAGATAAAAAAAATTGTGTTTTCCAAGTTCGACCTACCCGAATTATCGGCAACTTAAAAAAAAAAAAAAAATCACCAAAAGTGTCGCGAATTTGTACAGTGCATTTAAAAAAAGTTTCAGCAAACATTTCTCTTGTGCCTCGCGAGTGACTTTTCATTATTCTTTGCGTTCCTCGATCTTGAGCAACTTTTGATATTCCTCGCTCGATCGCTGATGCAAAAAGATATCCATCTATCGAGAGGAAAAAAAAATTGATCGAAAAAAAGCGAGTCACGTTCGTAGTTAAAAAAATTTTCGTTACGTAGGGTAGCGCTTGAGACGCTACCGCGCGCGCCGGACGTTAGATTTACGACGGTGTTTCGCCGGTGAGACTCGACGGGATACAGCCGTGATAGGAGCGCGGTATACGTATATATCGGATGATTATCATATTAATGAGTGCGAGTTAAGCGAGATCGAAATTGCTCGTGCGAGCCTCGCGAGTGGCCGACTTGCCGAGTTCGGACTCCCCGGAAGCCTCGCGTGTGTTATACGGAACGTCCAAGAGAGAAGAAAAAGAAAAAACCAAAAAAACTCAAAACAAAAAAAAGTTAGTCAAACAAAAAAAAATTGTTATCGCGAAAGTGTAAAATCAAAAAGAGTCGTAGAACCGATTAAAATGTTTTTCTCGTAGCATCCGGTCGTCCAATCGTGCAGTCGATAATTATCGGGAAGTGTTCGAAGCTCGGAAAGCCTCGAGAAATGATCCGGCTTGAAGATCGCGCCGACTCTGCCGTGACCGTCGTGGAGAAATTTTTTAATTTTTCGGAAACGAGAAGCTGCCGGTGCTCGATGTTCGTAATACTGAAATAAGAGGAGACACGACCTAGGAATCGAGAGAAATTCGTGAGTTGATACTTTGTTTTTTGATATTTTTTTAGTGATCAAACTTTCGACGTAAGATTTGACGACCTTGAGGGAGGTCTCGCCTGACCGCTAAGATCTTTGATCTTTCGAGATTTTTTTTTACTGAAAATTGCGACTTCATGACAGTTGAACAAGCGTCAATCACTTACGCGTCGAAGAAAGTTTCGCAAAAAACACAATATAAGATCGATGGGTGACCTCTGAGAACGTTTTATTCGAACTCCTTATCCGATCATTGTGCTTCCTCACAGAGGAACTTTGGTGAAAAAAAATCGAAATTTAATGAAAACGTGTTAAGAATGTTTCACAACATCGAAAAATCACAATTCGAAAAAAATGTTTGAATATAATGTGTGCGTGTGTGAATCAGATGCGAAAAATTCAAACCGCTATAACTCGAGAATGCCTCGGTCAATCAAGTTGAAATTTCGCACGGAATATGTGTGGTTTATAGTCAATGTTTTATTTAAAAAATTTTATTTAAAAAATGTCAGTTGTTTTTTTTACCGCGATTTTTAAGTTCTTCGAAAATGTCTGTGCGCCCTCTAGCTCTTACAATGATTTAGCTGTCGGAGCAAAAAGTTGTACACGGATGGAGTATGATCACTCAATGATCCGTATTAAATTTGAAGAAAATCGATCGAACCATTCAAACTTTATGTCATTGTGAATTTTTTGGATTTCATGAAAAATTAGTTCCTTATTTTAGACGCAATTTTCCGTATTAAATATTCATCTATGAATAAAATAATCGGTAGATTCGTGATCAGCGTCGAAAAATACACTAAATATAATCCCGGAGCGACGTCTAACGAAAAAAGTTTATCGGGAATTCTTATAGCCAAAATTGAATAAATGAGTGATTTTTGCATATTTTTAAACAGCGATTTCTTTGCCTTTTATAGATTTAACGATAATTTGATAATTCCCTTGCCCACGAGATTTCTATCTTGAAAAAACAATTTAGAAGATGATTTCGAGCTGCTCGCTACAAAACAACAGTGGAAGATGATTTCGTGTTCCCCGCTAGATTCTTCGAGCGTCGTCTAGAAAACGGAGCGGTCCTAGATCCGCCGGTCAGGCTCGCGTAGTCCGGCGAACTCCGGTCGAACGAAAGGGGGGTTCGAAAAATTCCCATGGCCAGTTCTCGAGGCCGGCGCATATCCCTAATTATGACCATGGGACAGAGACCACGTTCGCATAATGGCCAATGCATGTCCATTCAACATTTCGCTAGTTACCCCTTTTATGCTAAGTGAGAGAATAACGGGGTGAAAAAAAAAATAACACGAGGATGACCCTTCGAGGATCGTGGCTCGGTGACCGCGCGCGGCACTTACGGTCGAAACTGCCTCGCCCCGACCGGACATTTCCCGTGACCATCCCCTGAGTTCCGTGTGTCTCCGAAGACACAAGACCCACGGACCACGCTCGGCTATACTGGGTGACTCGAGGTTTACCCTTCGAGCTGGTGGCCTCAAACCCGTTCGAAAAATAATTTCTCAAAACCGCTATTCGTTACTGACCTTTCGCTTTCAATCATTAAATAATAAATGTTTTCCTAGTCACGGCGATTTCGATGATTTACCACCGACGAACTTATCTGCTATAAATTATACGGACGTCGTAAACACTTCTTCGGAATCGTGTCTTTTTCTTGTCGTGTATATTGAGATACAGACACCGTGTATAATTTTTAAGTTGTGTGCAATAATCGTGGATTGGAAAGTACGCTGATGCGTTTATGAGGCGATGGAAGGTTTTTTAAATCTTTTCGATTTGTTATTTAATTATTATTTTATATATAATTGTTAATAGGGTCGTCTGTGTCGACTATCCGCTACTAGATCGAAACGAAAAAGGTTATCGACATAATTAGGGTCTGAAGTACGGAGTTATAGTTGCCCTAGAATTAAGGCGGAGTGAGAATTCCCACTCGTGTCCAAGCATCGCCGCGGTATAGAGTTTCATTGAAACAAAATCCCGACGCGTTCTCGAGTGGATCCGGGGCGTGAAGTTTGTGGGAAATTGGGCGTCGGAGTCAACGACTCAATTGTCGAGGCAATAGCAGGATCGTTTCTGGCGGAGCATTGTCGAGCGAATAAAGAAAATATTAGAGGGACGCAAAATGTTCAACCCCTGAAATTGTCAAGGCGTTGAGAATTCGGTACAATCGACGAGTGACTGCGGGGCACACGCCGCAGTGGGGCGAAACGGGTCACAATACGATAATTACTACTTACCGGAGCGCCAACAGCGGTCATTATCTCGTTTAGGACTGCGCCCCGCGGTGTCGCTGAGTCGTGAGACAAAATTGCCAATTTCGTTCCAGCGAGATAAAATTTAAAAAAATTGTCAATGGAGAAAGTGTCGAAGAATCAAAAGTCGAAGATCGCCTGGACTGGCGCGTCGATTTCACCGGCAATAAAATGAAAAACATTGGTCGTATCCAAAGTTGCGCAATGTCGACGATCTCGTCCCAAGTTTCCCAAGTTGACGATGCGACTGGCGCGTCCGCGCGGTCCGGCGATTCTTCGAGGCTCCTCCGACGCTCTATGCTCTCGTTAACCGACAATGGCGATGTAACGCTTTGTGACTGTTTCAAAGTTGAATGGGCGAGAAGAGGGTTTTGCGCTGAAAAGAGCTGAAGAATCGTGTGGAAGAAATAAAGGCTACTCTCCTGCCGCGACATTGTTGAAGGTTCTCGTTCCTCACAGCCACGGCGTGCTCTCGTCGTCTCGCCGTCCGAGACAGATCGTTACGGCGGAATAATTATATTTCGTCTTCGACGAAAGCTCTTTCCGAAATTAAAAAAAAAAAAATAACCGTTTCCTCAACTCACCGCCGATAATCGATAGTAAAAATTCTCAAACATTCCTATCGATCCTCCGAAGATATCCTAAAGATTTCCTTAAAATTTATCGACTCGTTCGATAACTCGCGGCATAAATCGCAAGTCGAATGGCTTCAATTCCAAACCACTTAATTTCTCGTTAATTCAACGCGAAGTATCGTGTTCGCCGTTTATCGTCCCATTAGCCCTATCCAAAGTACATCTATGAAATTTTCTTTCTTATCTTCTCGTCTCTCGCCTTCGCAATTTAATGGTTCAACTCTCCATAGAACCTTCTCTATCGATTGAAAAAAAAACCCAAGTAACGTACTGAGAGAAATAAAAACGTCAGAAATATGGACAATCTTCTCCAACGTGAGAAGATCTCGGGAGTCCGGTTGCGAGCGAGTGACATCGACAAATCGTCGAAATATCCGGGGCAGTTTAAACGCTCGTTCTAGCTCGCATTATAAAGATCCGACGACAAAAACGAGATTTGCAAATGGTCTTCGAGTACGAACTTGAGAACTGGTCGGGGAGAGACTGCGAGAGAGAGATTTCTCTCGAACTCGTTCGTCTCGTCGAATAGGGCAGCGGGCATGCGTTATCAGGCGCCGGCAATAGACTCCGCGCGCGGCGAGCGCTATCTATCGATATGTCCTCGAATTATAAGGCGCGCATTTCCGCGTTGAGAATGTACAGACACGCATGTATGATCCGGCGACGAGTTTGCCGAGTCAAAAAGACAAAAATAAAGAAGGGAGACTCGGAACAATTTACATTTCTCTACGCACGTTACGCACATCCTGGTATGGGAACGAGTAACGAGAGAGACGGAGGTGTATGTATGTATATATATACGGCTGAAATACATTTTACGCTTGAGATTTGTGTAGGCGTTGTGTATAGTAAATGTACTTGGCCGATGGTTGAGAGTCATGAAAGTCGAGAAACGATGTTCGCGAGGACGGCGTATTGGACGTACCTGCAGGGGGATATCATTGTGATTGCGCTAAGAGTATAGAACATGCGGCGCGTGTATTATGCAAATTTTAGTCGGGATGCTCGATGTTTAACTACCGGGAGGGGTTTCGAGATTCCAATAAGTTTTGTTAATGATGTTTTTGGATCGAAACTTTTTTTTTTCTTCCGATGTAAGGCGATGCTGTAGAAAATTATTTATGATTTTTCATTGCAAAAAAAATTGTCTCGCGTGAATATTGATCGTACGAAGATTTTATCTTTTTTAATTCTAGAATAATTCATCGATCAGTTTGCAGAATGCGGTACTTTGAGGAGGCAGTAGTGACATAGCTGTGCTTCGAACGAGGTTGTTTAACGAGGACCTAGAATTCGCCAAAACTTAACCTTCGAACGATTTGAATAAAAAGTTGATGTGCAAAAAAAAATCTGTAAAAATTCACAGAAGTACCTTGCAGTGTTGGTTTTTTTTTGAACGCAGAAGAACATTTATTATGAACATCCCTATCGTTTTTGTGCTTGAAAGAAGTCCCGGCCGTTTGCTCTCGGCAAAAAGTCCGACGTGGTTGAAGGGTTAAAAACGCAGCGTTAAAAAGTCTTTCGCGCCTTCTCGGGTCCGAACCGCTCGGTGGCTTAATCGAACGGCGTTGGCTGTAGCGCCGCGGAACCGTTACTTTGTCCACGAGGGAGATGGATAACCAGGAACCGGGTAGAAATTGATATTTCATGCAATTGGCAAAAATCCACGGCAAAACGTCCCTCGTCGTCGTCGTCGTCTTGTTCGTGTCTCCGGCATTGGCGCATGGCTCGGTAGGGACTTAACGAGGAATGATTTGTTGCCGCAGCTTGGATAGAGGTACGAATGACGGAAAAAAAAGAATGAAAGAAAATTCCCTACGCATCTCACGCGCAGCTATCAGGATATAAAGTGTTAGAAGGGAAGAAACGCTTTCGCCGTTTTTCTTCGTCTCGCGTGTAGGTATCGGACAGGCACGTTTTGCTTTTAATATACCGTGTTGGAGACAGCTATTACTTACAACCCAACTGTCCGCGAGAACTATCGAGGATTAATGGCTGCGAGATGTACGAATAGTCGTTACACCCACCCTCAATTTTTTATCACTCGTTCGAAAATACACTATCAATTATTAATCGCTAATTGCAATAAATTGAAATCGAACTTCCTTTTTAGAATTCTTTTTGTTCATACTTTTCATGTTTCGCCTTCAGGATAAATATTTTAAGACGCGCCGGTATATTTTATAATACTTCATTTGATTATTATTGTTATTCTTATCATTATTTAATTTTTCTATTTATAATAGTTTCGAGGTTAAAATGTAAGTGTCGGAAACAATTTTTTTTTTTTGCACAAATTTCGCAATAATGTCACCTACATCAAAGACACATGAATTATTGGATTAAAAACAATTTCTCGAGGAAATAATTGAAGCGTGTCGTGACAACGAGACGGGATGTCGAAGGCCGAAGGCAAAGACGTCGCAGGAGCGAGAGACCTCGGGGGAGCTCTCGATCTCTCGGATATCACGAGAAAAGTGAACGGAGTTTGTGTCGGTGTGTGTGTATATAATAATATAGGAGCAGCGGCATCCGAGCGCTGGTAGAGAGGAATATAGCTGCGGCTTCGAGCAGCTGAGTTTGTGTGCTCGTTGGCCCAGGCGCCAAAACCAGTTTGAACTCGGCGAGCCATTATGAACCCGATCCGAATCGCTTCTTAACTAATCTGTTGTATGGCGACCTTCCATTAGCCCGATTCCACGCATAATTCATCGTCCCGCTTCGTCCAGCCGCCTAGGTAGTTCTCCGCGAGACGCGAATGCATCTCAACGAGACTTTCGTTATATCTTACTATTAATTCTAGACTCTACAATCGGCTAGTTAAATTCATCGAACTGCCGCGACTGCGGATGACTTTGAAGTTACAAATTAAAGTGACCTTCAGGCTGCGAAAGGACCGAGATTTTTTTTCTTTCCCAAAAACTCGAAACTGTTTTCGTTCGAGCGTAGAATGCGCGATCGAAAAGTTTAAGCTCGACGCGCCGGATAATTGTAGCCGTAAAGAATGATACAAAATACCTCGGCCCTTCTTTTTTAACCCGCGAGAATTTCAATTTTTCCGTCCCATTATATTTAACACCGGGGGAAAAAAGGTAGCGTGAGTTCGTGGCTCGTTTACCGAACGTCCGAGGAACCCCCCGGTGTTCGAGAGATTGGAGCCGGGAGAAAGAATTTTCTCCCGCAGCATCTCGCCGGAGGAGAGAATCCCTCCGGTGTCGGCGATGCCGTCTCGGCGACTCTATATATAGCATTACAGAACGAACAGAGCGCGCCGTCTACGATACCCCGATGCGGAAGCGTAGGGAGAACCTCTATCACGATTTTTTTTCTTCTGTGTGCACCGGTATAGGCGTGCACGCACGCCTCGACAAATCATTACTCGTTAAGCTCCCTGAGATACCACCGCGAGACGTTTAGCCCAGAGCGTTGAATATCAATTCCTTCATATCTGTGTAATACACGAGATCCGTTTTTTGATGGCTTCGGGCCGAACGCTCGCAAAAACTGCAAAAACTGCAAATTCTGTATTTTTACATTTGTTAATTTTTAAATTAGCAAATCTAATAGGAGTCCAATAGTATCTATTAAATAATTTTTTAATAGATTTGCTAATTTTTAAATTAGCAAATCTAATAGGAGTCCATTAGCATCTATTAAATAATTTTTAATAGATTTGCTAAATTTTTAAGTTTTTGCTAAAAAAAAATCAGTTAAAAAAATGATAGTACAAGTAACTTTGACAAAGTGATACCTGAGTCTGGAGGTACACGTTTCTCCTCACCTTCTGTGGACAGCGATCTTCTCTTCCCCCAACTCGACGGAATAACGACCGGAGATTTCTCAACCGAACCCCACCCGAAGTGAATTAACGACTGACAATTGACCTTAACTCCGCAATCTGCCGGCAATGCAGCTCGGAACTAATTTTCCAACTGGACCGGCAACTTTCTTGTCTCGTATCGCCGACTACAAATTCATCGAAACTATTTCTATCATTAACCCTATAAATAGTTCCTAATTGGATATTATAATTGGAATTGTTGAGACTCAGATAAACGTAGGTTAATTTATCGGCTAAACGAGCTATACATCTATTATTGTAATTTAATTCGCGCTACATATATATATATATTCGAACTCGAGATCTCACCCCGCCCCATCTCGCTCGGTCTCGCCGAGCGCGAAAGGTAAAGAGACCGCTGGATTGAATTGAAAAAAAAAAAAAAAATTAAAAAAAAACCTCTCAAGGATATCACCGAAAGGCTCTCACGAGCGAAGCTGCGATTTAAACGAGCGTGATCTTTCGTCATTGCATCGGTCGCTTGCGAAATACCTAAAAGAGAGATGAGTCTGTATCGCATCGCAGCTTCTCTCGTCTACGATTAGGAGATTTTGCTTCGTATCTTGAAAAAATTAATCGATTTGTTTAACGCACAGTTGTGCAACAATCGGATGTGCCTTTCAGCCGTGCGTTACGGCAGAAAACACATGTCCAGTTTCGAGTCCTGAATGAAACAACGAAAGGGGGAAACTCATCTCCTCGTCGACGCGACTCGCTTACGTAATACGAGTTTCGGTCAATGGAGGAGCGGAGAGAGGTACACGGAGTGTGCACGCGTGCGGCCAACGTGCCGCCCTCAGCTCGATTCACTTGGCATTTTAATCAGGTGCCGCATGCAGTTCAACCGGGCAAAATGCACCACGGATAGAGTCATATTCCTCACCGGGATCACGCACCGTGACGCAGGTGTTTACGCGGCTCGTTGACTTTTCACGAATCTCCCCCTTCCGATCTACAAAGTATTTACGATTCTCTGAGCATTACATCACTATCTTGATTTCACAAAACGTTTGTGCCTCGCATACGTAGCTTTTCGCGTCGAGAGCAATTTTTTTATTTCCACATAAAAAAAAAAAAAATTACGTTTCTTTCTATAGGTCATAATTTTAGAAGTCGATGCGAGTCCGATCTGCAGAGTATTCACGATTCTCTACGCATTACATCACTATCTTGATTTGACAAAACGTTTGTGCCTCGCATACGTAGCTTTTCGCGTCGGAGCATTCTTGTTATTTCCATATTTAAAAAAAAATTGCATTTCATTCTATAGTTAATAATTTTTAAAGTCGATGCGAGTCCGATCTACAGGGTATTCACGATTCTCCACGCATTTCATCTCTAACTTGATTTTACTAAATGTCTGTGCTTCGCATACGCAGTTTTTCGCCTGTAGAGCAATTTTGTTATTTCCACATTTAAAAAAAAAATTATATTTCTTTCTACCGTCAATAATTTTAGAAGTTGGTCCGAGTCTACAGGGTATTCACGATTCTCCACGCATTTCATCACTATCTTGATTTCACAAAATATCTGTGCCTCGCATACGGGAGTTTTTGGCGTCAAGAGCAATTTCGTTATTTCCACATTAAAAAAAAATTAAATTTCTTTCCATAGTTAATAATTTTCGAATTTGATGTGAGTAAACTGCGCCGGTGAATTTCGAGGAGGGAATTTGCCCGGCGGATTCGTCTCATCGTCCACCGGCACGCGTAGATCCGAAGAACCGGAGTTACCTTTCCGCGGAACGTGGAAGGCCCGCGATATACGTAAATACCGGAGAGACACTGGCCCGATCCCCGTCCACGTATATACGTACACGCAGGCAATCGTGTGCGTGTAACTCGTCCGCGGCCGATGTATCCGTGTACATAAATACATACCGCAGACGATCGCTGTTATACGCTGGGTTCCTGTAATGGGTATGCAAGCGGCGAAGCAGGTTCCATTCATTCATGTTCGGAACACCGGCGGTGGCCTATACCACTTACAATTTTCCATTTACCCATTTATACCCCCGTCCTTGTTTCTCCTTCTTGCTCGACAGTTTCTTCGTACCCGCGCGCCGGTTCTTTGGCCTGCGATGATAATCGAGACGCTTTAGCTGCTCGATCCTCCGCGCCGATTCCACCGCGACGATCTCCTGTCGTTGCGGCGAAGCTCTCGCTCGCGGCTCGACATTTCGTTCTACGCAGCAAACGCCGAGCTCTCACGGGGCGGTCCTCGACCAGTTTTCGGAACAATTTCCATCGCGAATAAATACGAGTTGTTTTATTGTTTAATAAAAAAAATTTGAAAGATCGTTCGATCGGTAATCGCCGAAAGATGTCGTTTCGAGCGGGGCAAACAAAAAAAAATCTGCATAAATTCCCACACGCACTCTCGTAGATGAGAGAGAAGAAAAAAAAATGATTCCAAGTTAAGTCGACTTATCGAAGCCACCTCAAACAGGTATAACGCTGAGATACGCGCGCACGTCTGCTTCGAGGATTATCGGACGATTAAAATTTCTCGTTTGATATTGATTGAAAAAATACATAAAAATAAGAGAAACATATGTGTATGTAAGTCGATACCGAGTTAGCTTCGTAACGCATCGAGCGCGGTATTTACTAAGGTAGTTAAGAGAATAATTCAAGCGTCACGCGACGGGGGCGAGTGTACGGGAATCGGCGCGCACCTCGAGCATTCGCTCGTCGTCGTCGTCGTTCCGATAACGTTCAACGACCAGCTGCAAATACACGTTACAACCGAGTCATTAGATCGATCCGGACTAACGTCTCAATTTTCTCATCCGAATCCCCCACCTCTCTGAATCTCGCCCGACGCTAACTCGCTCGCAATAACGTACCCACCTTTACCTACCCTTTCTGCTTCGATCTCTTATCTCCGTCCGGACTCGTTGTGGCGAACAGAGTTGTTCCGAGGCGACAGATCGATCCTCTAAATTTCCATACGAAATCTCAACGACCCTCGCAGCTCGCAACTCCGGTCTTCTTACACGGTAATTTTATTTTATTTTTTATCGTCACCACCCTCTTCAGATTTATTTTATATTTTTGCGCCTTCAAAACTTGTACTCGTCGCGTTGAAAGAAAAATATATATATATATATATATATATATGTCGTTTAGTTATAATATGAGCACGAAACTTGGATGTCGCCGCGGTGCAATACCGCGCGCAATCTTAACGCGAGGACTACTTCGCGACGGTGCTAAATCGTCTTATCGTCGCCCGGGACGAGCTCGAACGGTCGTCGATCCTCCCCCTCCACCCGCCGAGCTTTGAGCATGCTCGGGTACTTTGCCGATTTTTTTTTTTTTTTTTTCACCAGATCGTATTTCGTACGATTAAGTCGCGAGGACGCTGCTTCGAGCTCGAATACGATTTCGCACGATCTAGCGCCTCATATACAGATCAAGTCGATAAGCTTGGGTGTCGAGACATTTTTTTCCTTTTACTCAACAATTTATGGATCCAGGGTCGATTTTTCAGTCGCTGGTCGATTGCTAATTTGAGTCCGAGCTTTATTTCCAGTTTTCGTCAAATCTTACATTTTTAAGATTTGAAGACACTTTTTTAAAAATTATAGATTGATATTGGTCAGAAGAACTCCGATCGATGGCCCAATGGCAATTTTCTTAAAACGATTTATCAACAAATAGAGAGATGTATCGGCGATTGTATGGACAAACTGTTGTTGTCAATAAATACTTTTTTACTACTACTAGATTGATAATTGAGCGAATTTTTTTAAAGAATCGAAAATGCATCTTGAGAGAGATGTTCTCGGGAAACTCTGCCTAACCAGTGAAGGTATATAAAACGTGTCGGTGCGGAGCAACACGGGTCTTAAACGAGCAATGTCACGCTCCGTATCACCTCCGGGCGTGCGTAACCGTTGTCCAAGCTTTTTTATTGCAGCTCGTGGATTTACTTAGCCGGCCGGGCAGGTATAGTTACTCCCCTCGCTGTCCGTATCTGCTTTGAGTCGGTATCCAGAGCTACAGCATGGGAACGTAACGAGCCGGTTCATTGAATTATCTAATGCGATCGCGCGCGCCGCGCAAAACCATAAAGCGACGGGAGATAAATCCCGACGAATATATACGTATATATATACGTGTGTCTGCTATATGAAGAAAAGTCTCGAGTTCTATCTGTAATTTTTTTTATTCGCTTGTTGCGGTGACGATACGCTCGATCGAGCTGAATCGAGCGTGACATCGCGATGAAACGTTTCATGGGGTTTCCACGGGCTATCGGTCAAGTTCTTAAGCGCAGGCGATCGTTGAAACTGCCCCGACACAATGCGGACTCTCGTAGCGTTCCGCGAGGAAGATAAAAGTTTATCGATTCGTCAGTTTGACTGGAGATGAAAGGAGATTAAATTTTTGAGACCGCATACGAGCCCGACTGACCGTACGCGTTCAGCGGTGCGTAACTTTGTCCGGAGTTAATATTTTTTCCCGCTCCCTAATTATATTTCAACCCCCGAAGCTAATTGCACTGTTATAAGAAAAATTAAAAAAAAATAATAATCATCGCCCAAAAAAAAAAAAAAAACTCCCAGATCATCTCGAACATGCTGTTAGACAAAAGCCTTTTCTTCGTTCGACCTTTTCAACGCCGCCTCGCCGTCTCGCCGACGAAATATAGAGCGGATAGCGGAGAGCTCCTCATAGAGGTGCACGGAGGTGTGAAAAAGGATAATAATATAGAGTTACGTTTCACGAGCCTACAGCCGAGACACGCGCGGAATTATTTTCCATCGGTCTCTATGTATCCATACATGCGTTCCGCGTTGCTGTTATTGTTGTTGTTGTGTAGCGTTATTGTCGCAAAGAACCCGAAATGGTTACACACTCGAGAGGCGAACCTTTTTCTCGCCTCTCTTCCGCATCTCGTTCGGTTGTTCGGATTCATCCGCGCAGCATCCATCGCACGGTCCACCGCCTGCGGATCCGCTCCGCGGTGGAGTTCATCTCGCGCCACGGGGGGTTGCCTCTCGCAGTGGCCGGCTACCCCGCCGAATATTATACAGTGCAGACTGTGCGCTCTCCGCGGGCTGTTCTTTGGCCGGAGGGAAAAAATCTCGACTCATTATTGCTCACCGCCGCGTGTGTGCCACTGGTCGTGCGAAAAGTCACTTCGCGCATGGTATGGATTCATATGCATATAGCCCGATGATCAAGGGGGTCGGCCCTAGAGTCTTTCGCGGGGCGAAGTAACTCGAGAATCAAAACCCGTCAACGCTTCTTTCATTATTTCCTATTAAGAACAATGCGCACGGGCGATATTCGATATTTTTTGGAGAGGGGTGAGTTCGCGCCGAGGTGTTGAAGAGTGCGTGGTGTTCACCCAAATAATTAGCAACGGGGTACTGATGTTTAGAATCTGTTTTATGTACTTATCATTTTTATATAATTTTATATAATTGAATTATATAATTGTAATATTTATATAATTTTATATAATTGAATTATATAATTGTAATATTTATATAATTTTATTACATAATTTTTACAATTGGTCCGAATGCGACAGGGTTACAATCAATTTTTTTCCTCGGCAGTGAAAGTACACTATGAGGTACTTTTGTGAATTATAAAAACAAATTTCCCCGTATATTTCATTGATAGACGAACCGTTACAAATTTTTATAGAATTTCACTCAAAACATTGAAATTTCAGTTCGGAAAATTGTTCCGACCAGTCGCTAGTTTATCTACCTCGTCCCTGAAAAAAAATACACCCTTCTGTCTGGCAAATTTCTTCGTCAGTCTTATCTTATCATCCTGGCTGGGACCTGTCGCAAAATCGACTCGCCTCAACCCATTAACGCTTACCGTTAATTGTCACCGTTAGCTAAACGCTGCGAGTTTCATACCCGTTCGTAACTTTATACTTTTACCTATGCGTAGTGTATACACATATATACAATATATGTAAACCGGTGCGATTTCGAAGCGGCGATGTAGGAAGTGCACATAGTCGGCAAAACGTTCGATGTGTCTCTCGCTCGGCTTATCCTATCGCTGTCATGGGCCGGCAGTCACGTCGTTCCGTTCATTCGTCCTGCCAGCACGGATAAAGGCCGTGTAACGCCTTACCTTACGACGCCGCGACGTTCAACGGCGGCGCGTTACGTCGGAAGCTTACAGATAAGACCACTCGATGTTACTCGGGCCTCTACCGCTCGCTCGATTTCCGGCAGTATCAGTCAACTCCCGAGCACTCCTCGACCGTTGCGAGACTAATGTTCCCTTCTGAAAAAAGTGTAAAAAATAAAAAAATATATATCAATTAAAAACCCCCTCCTAAAAAGACATGTCACTGGAAGGATCGAGATAAATATATCAACATAACCGAGATAAATATATCGAAATAATTGAGATAAATATATCGAATCAATCGAAGTCGTGAAGCCAGTTTTTGTAGCCAATCGGGATTGCTCCGTTTCATTAGTAAGATCGGCACACCTAATCTAAAACAACTGAAATAAGCCAGCGCGTTCTTGCTAGTAACTTAAAAAATGCACGATTGAGGCACGCGAGGGAAGCTGAAGCGTGAAGTCAAAAATATAATACTGGTTATAAGCTAGGGGCAAAATAAATGTATGTATATGAAACCGGAGACTGAGTGTGGTTTGGGAATTAATTAAGGTAATTCGACAATTAGCGAAAGAGTGACGCACAAAGCAGAGAAAGAAAAAATAAATTAAAAATCATTTTTTTATGCGTGAAGTTGAAAATCTAGAATGTCTAGAGTCACCCGAGGGAAGCTGAAGCGTGAAGTTAACAATTTAGTACTTACGGAGACAAGTGGGCTGGATTTGTCGCCGAACGTAAAGTGACAACTGTACGAAAAAAATTATACTGGTTATAAGCTAGTGGTGAAAAAAATGTATATATATAAATTAGAAACCGGAGACTGAGTGAGGTTTGGGAATTAATTAAGGTAATTCGACAATTAGCGAAAGAGTGACGTATAAAGCGGAGAAAAAAGTATAAATAAAAAATAGATTTTTTAAATGTATGATTGAGTAGGAGGGAAGCTGAAGCGTCAAGTTGAAAATCTAGAATGTCTAGAGTCACCTGAGGGAAGCTGAAGCGTGAAGTTAACAATTTAGCACTTATGGAGACAAGTAGGCTGGATTTGTCGCCGAACGGAAAGTGATAACTGTACGAAAAAAATAATACTGGTTATAAGCGAGTGGTGAAAAAAATGTACATATATGAATTATAAACCGGAGATTTGTGTATCGTTCCGTAATTAATTAAGATAATTCGACAAGTAGTGATAGGTTGACGCGCGAAGTTGAGAAAGCAGAGACCCGTGAAGACAGAATTGGGAAAGTTGAAATTGAATTACGTGAACTAAAGCCGCTTGGGCTGATTTTTAAGGGAAAAAAATGGAAAAAGATTGGAGGAGGAAATCTAAAAACTGGACTTTACCGAGACCGGTAGAACCGTTTGTCGCAGATCGCGACGTGACATACGGGTGCAAAAAATATAAAATACCGCTAGTAATAAGTGATTCATATTTTTAAATAAATGCAAACCAGAAGCCATTCTAGCAATTAATTAAAATCGCAACGCTGTGATTCGATAAATTCCGAATCTGTCCTAACGTAAAAGTGAGTTTTCCATAGATGTTTCTTCACCAGAATCTCATGACCCCTTGAAAACTTTTAAAAATAAGGAGTCAAAATTGGACACACGGTTGACGAAGATCGAGTGTCAAAGTTGAGAACCGATCGGACGGGTCTTCGTTACTAATTGCGCCAAGATTTTCAAAATTGATAATATTGCTGCGAGGAGAAGACGTTAACCATAGTTATAGTTCGATCTGTGTTTGCTCGTCCGGAAGGGTCGACGTCTTCTTCATTCGGGCTACCACCGAGCGTGAGAGAGTAACCTGTCGGATACGGAATTACCTGTAGAAAAATAAAACAAATATATAATACGGTACGAGTGAGGTGAAGCAGAGCGTCGGGGCCCTCACGGGAAAGGGTCAGAGGGGTTGACGGGCTCTTCGATCCATCAAAGTCACCGGGTAGCCCCCCCCCCTTCTCTACTCTGCCCTTCTTTTTTTTATTTTTTTTTCTCCATCCCTTCCAGCCAGTGGGCCGATTATATTTTTACAAGCGTGTCCAATGTCCTCGAAGAATATGTTAGTTCTGCCAACGGTGAAGTTCCAGATCACCTACGGTGTCGTATGCTCGACACTCGTCACCGGGATGCGCGTGGAATATTCACAACAGCCTCAGAAAAAAAATCTTGAATTGTAACAAATGTGGGAAAAAAGCTTGAAAAAAATTACGAAGCTAGTTCCAAGTACAAATTAATTACGAACATGGGAATGGTTGTTGCATCCGATGGAGATTGCGCTGAAATCTCCACGAAGCGACGTCCGCTTGGCAGGATTCATCAGCATTCTAGAAAAAAAAAATAAAAAATAAAAAAATACAGTAGCATAGAACGACAAGATAAGGTATAGCGCGCAAAAGTACGCGCGACACTCGTCACCGGGATGCACGTTGAATATTCACAACAGCTTCAGGAAAAAAATGTCGATTTGTAACAAACGTGGGGGCAAAAGCTCGAAAAAAATTACGGATCTAGTTCCAAGTACAAATTAATTACGAACCCGGGAATGGGTGTTGCATTCGAAGGAGCTTGCGCTGAAATCTCCACGAAGCGACATCCGTTTCGCAGGATCCATCAGCGTCCTAGAAAAAAAAAAAAAAAAAGTAGCATAGAACGTGAAGATAAGGGATAGCGCGCAAAGCGAAGCGGGTAGGGTACGTAGGTTGATTTTCCGTCGGGGACTGCAGCCGCGACGGCGAACGGAGCCCACGTACACGCCCTTGCCAGAGCAGCTACCTCGTCCGTTACTACACTTTTTTTTTCGCCTAGCATCGCTCGCAACGCCTGTCGCCGGAAGTGAAGGATTATTTATGCACACACGAGGAGAGCAGTAGTTGCCGAGACGAGAGAAGCACGGCGACGTCGGGAGGACTCTCGTGGCTCTCCTTCGCCGTATGCATCGCTGGAAGATTAATTAGCCCGCATTATTACACACTCACGCTCCCGTGTGAGTTAAGGGATTAAGTCTCCGGTCCGTCCAGTCTTCGAATCTCTTATCGGTCATACTTATCCCTCGATTTTTTCATTCGATTCTCAAAGTAACTCAAATACACAATAATAATAATCGCGATCTTAGAAAAATCTGAAGAAAACTGGCAGATACTTTCGCTCAAATTCCAAGTGGTTAATTAAATTTAATGGTTATTTATAGCTCACAACTTCATTCTTAAGAAGATTAATTAGCCCGCATTATCACACACTCACGCTCCCGTGTGAGTTAAGGGATTAAGTCTCCGGTCCGTCCAGTCTTCGAATCTCTTATCGGTCATACTTATCCCTCGATTTTGTCATTCGATTCTCAAAGTAACTCAAATATACAATAATAATAATCGCGATCTTAGAAAAATCTTAAAAAATGGGGGACACTTTCGCTCAAATTCCAAGCGGTTAATTAAATTTAATGGTTATTTATAGCTCACAACTTCATTCTTCTTTCGCGAAGCTTACGATAGTGTATCGCGAATTTATTATACCCGTCGCACGGATGAAGCATGAAGTTTGAAATGAGAGAAGTTTGAACCTGACAAGGGTAGGGCGTTTGGTAAATGATCGTGCTCTCGCGATCGGGATGCTCTTCAAGGAGAAGAAGAAGCAGCGGAAGAAGAAGGAAGAGGACGAAAAAAAGGATGAGGCGTGCACGCAGAGGCGGCTTTATTCAAATCTGTATAGTATAACTTAAGGGGGGGAAACCTTCGGGTAGCCGACGTTGGGCGAGGTTCCCTCGGCGGTCGCGTGGACGACACTTGCATGGAATATTAAACGACGACTTTTGCATGTACGGATGTACTTACATGCCGCACGAAAAGCGCGGGAAGGTGAAATTTTGAAGGAAAGAAAAAAATTGGTCGAAGGGTTTCATTTTTTTTTTGTTTGTAAAAAAACGACCCACGATCCTGCGACCGATGAACCCGAGCTTGCGAAGTCCGTTGATACAATATTGGAGGTATCGCATCGTCCCGATTGGTATACCTGAAAGCGCTTCACCGGGTGGTGTCAGGACGGATGATAGATCGGCGGACAGAAGAGCGAAATGGTCCCGCATACGATTACTGGATTACGCTGGAGAATTTATTTACAAAAAAAAAAATTATATATATGAAGAATATAATATAATAAAATCGAAAAAAAAGGTCAGGCAAGGATCGACCCGCCGAGCGAGATATTCCGTTAGGTGTGGAATGGCACGAATAAATTTTGCCGAAAAATCGGGGAGAATCGGTTTGCCCGGCCATTGAGATTCTCGCGTATACAGTTATCCTCAGGACATTCATTAATTACGATCATTGTGATACCAAAAATCCCGGATGTTTATTTTTTCGCTCTCGAACTGCGGCTTTCGACAAATCCCCCAAAAGTCACCTGGGCAGAAACATTTTTTATCCGGTATTATCAGCTTTACAAACTGCATATACGAAAATATGTTATTTTCAACGTATAAATATCGAAGACGTCTTCATCGCTCTCGGGCGAGCGGACGGTGAAAAAATTTTGAAAAAAAAATCCCAAAGTCACCTCAAAGTGTACTTTGATCCGCAAAAAAAAATGCATTAATTACCAACGGCTTCCCTCTTTCCGAAGTCACGATTTCCCATCTCGAACACGAAAAACCGTTCCTCACTGCAATCCGTGAGAAATTGCGATCGACGAAACAATTTCACACCGCCGGAATATGCAAAACTCGAGGGAGAGTACACCGCTTCATTGATACTCGGTACTCAAACTCCGCAGCGTCGACAGCTCCATATCCCGAGCTCTCGAAACGAAGGAACCATCGCGCATACGCAAAACCGGATGCGCAGGTGAAACTCTCTTATTTCTCGCACTCGCTCGTACCGCCGAGCTAGAAAATCCGGGGGGGTTGAAAACGTGTTGAAATTTACATATGTATCCGTCGTCGGGCTTTCTTGCGTGTTCTCTCGTCTCTCGTTGCGGGCCGAGCGCGAGGAGATCGTGCAGGAGCTGAGAGGCGCAGCCTCCGGCGGAGGTCGTGCGCCGATAGGAACACCAGCGAGCGGGGAAAGGCAGAAAAAGGGCCGGGATAGCAGAAGAGCCACGAAAAAAAAAAAAAAAAAAAAAAAAAAATAGAACTAGAAAAAAAAGTTTACACGTGTGCGTGTATTGTGCGTTCCTCGGTACACCGGTCACGTATGATCGTCTGAGCCCCGGGTAATGTATACGTGCTCGCATTATTCCAAAATTCATACGCATCGAGACAGCGGCTTTGCGGCGGCGGCGGCGTAATCGAATCGTTCGACTTCTCCGACGATCGTTCCGCGGAGTCCTCGGAGACGACGACGACGAGGTACGCGGACGGTTTTTTGCGCCCTCGCCGCGCTTCCATACACGCTCGTACGGCAGCCCGACTTTTTCCCCGGGACTTTGAGTCGAGGGACTTCTCGCTACAATCGAAAATCTATGTGCAGGAGGAGAGACGACCGGCTCGCCGATTGGCGAGGTTCCGTCGCGAGGACGGGGCGGAGAGTGTATCCGCTCTCATCGGCAAAAACTTCTCTCACATAATGCCGAGCGCACTGCGGGTTCGTAAATCGAGTCGAGCGAACGAGACGCCGGAGGGAAGCTGAACTCGCGAGTTATTTGGTAGTATAAATATAAATTGCGCACGGCGTATCCGTACGCCGTGGCAAAGAATTTATGGGATAAAATACCGGATAGAGAGACTTAGATAAGGCCAAAGTATAGCATCGCTACAGTGTCACCGAAACTTGGCGAAAGTATGACGAAAGTATGACGACAATTACGACGATATTGTGGCAAAAAACAACCACAACGATAAGTTTTACTTTACCGCAAACCACACCACTGTGCTTTGGCACGAGTAGCGATTTATTTGGCACATTTAGATCTCTACCAGAAAATATCTCACCAGACAACTGTACCAGAAACTACCAGAAATCTCTCACCAAACAAGGCTACAGTCTAGCCGTGTATTCCGGTAGAGTTTTATTGTAATTCTGGTAGAGTTTTATTTCAAGTGCGGTAGAGTTTTATTTTGACTCTGGTATAATTTTTTTACTTTCTGGTAGAGATTTTTTGTAGAGTTCTAATACGGTAGAGTTTTAATATGGTAGACATGTTTTCTGGTAGAGTTGTTAGAGCTGTCTTTTTTGGTAGAGTTATTATCCGATAGACTTGTTCTCTGATAGAGATGTAAATGTGGCATTTATTGAGTGGCAATATTTATGTAATGGCATAAAATACCGGACAGAAAGACTTAGATAAGGCCAAAGTATAGAATCGCTACAGTGTCACCGAAATATGGCGAAAGTATTACCACGATTATGACGATATAAAAAAAAACACACACAAGTTTTATTTTTACGTCAACCGCGCTCCTATTCCTTGGCACGAACAGCAATTTATTTAACGGCAATTTCCCATCGCAATTTATGATTCGGCGAATCGGTCTCACACACACGCGCACACGAACCGACAATAATGGATATATTTGCGAAGAGTCAACATAATCGTACAGTCGTCGAGGCCACGAATGGCTGATCACGAATGATCGGTTCGCCAGTTGGGTCGAATGGGCGAAGGGAGGCTGACGAACACGTTTCTGCCGGGCGTGGATTCCCTCGCTCCTTCTCTCGTTCACATGTGCGATGCGTGTCCCGCGACGATGGACCTCCGACGAGCGGCGATGATAATAAACGCGAGAATCGGCGCGGCTCCTCGTCGGGGCTACGAAAAAACCTATGCAAACATTATAGGAGAAAAATATTTGCACAGGATAAACTCGAGCCCTCATTATCAGGGTGGACGACTGCTTCTGCTGCCGCTGCGCCGGGCTCTCCGCGCTCAGTCAACGGTTATCCAGGTGCAGATATTGCGACCCGAGAGGCGCAGGGAGCCGGAGAGAGACAGAGTGAGCGAGCCGGAGTTCACCAGGAGGGAGATTGATTCGACATGCATAAATTAGAGAGGATAAGCCCTTATTCCACGAGCGTGGCGGGGATTGCGATTGAAATTGGTATCCGTGTACACACGCGAGGAGCGCACCCGACTCTGGCAAGGAGGGGGGGAAAGCGGTGGAAGAGGTGGAGATATAAATTGATGACTGTAGGCAAAAGGCAGGGGGGTCTATAATAATTAATCTCAGCTCGATGCAGATTCGAAGCCACCGCAAGAGCGGCACATCGGGACATCGTGCATCGGATGTATCGCATACCTGACCCCGGCACGGTGTTCCGGCATCTGCTTCAACAATTTTTTTTTTTTTACTGCCGAAAGCGGCATCTGATTCGCCGTGACTTTTTTGTTGTCGCGCGATGGATCTGTTGGCGCTGCGGAGGGGTGGACGAAGTGCCATGAATGTCATAGTTGTCTTAAAAAATTGTATCGACGATACGCACATGAGCTCTTAATAACTAGGCTTATATTGAGGGTCGTTTTGGCCTGAAATTCGGATTTTCAATCGCTGGACTAATTTTTTTCTTAACCATCTTTTTTCTTGTCTCTTGCAGAAGACGAAGTCGAGGCGAGGAGGAGCCGGCTGGCGTGGCCGAGGAGGGCCAACAGCAGGCGTACGGTGGAGTGGCCGGTGGACGGGAGGCCGTCGAGGAGGACGAGGATCTTGGATCCGAGGAGGCCCAGCAGCAGCAACAGCAGCAATCGCTGCAGAATTCCAGTAGCGTTGTCCAGGGATCGGCGAACGACGGTTCGGCAACGGGCGGCGAGGATTCGGAGGAAGTCCACAAGAGGGTTGCAGCCGTGCAGGTGCAGGTACAGGGTATGGAGGGCGATTGGCGAGCGTACTGCGAGCATCCACTGTCGGTAGCGACCGCTGCGATGCTCAATCTTCAGCAGCAGCACCAGGTCTCGGCCGTGACGTCACACGCCGACGATCCTGCGGCCTCTTACGTCTACGAGTACTACAAACTGCCGGACAAGGCATCGGACGTCAAGCTGCCACCGCCTCACGAGCTCTGGTCCGCGTGAGTACTCGCCCATTATTCCACTTGCCTTCGCGATGTGTTCCAGCGAGTGCCGTCGAGTGCTCGGTCGGCTCCGGTTTGGGATCGCTAAAATCAACACCTGATTGCTGCAGGTACGAACTTTCCATCGCGATACGCATTAGATCTTGCGGAATATCGTGCCATTTGTCCGGTTGGCAACGGGCTCGCGCCCGGTGTGTTCCGGCTTCTAAACAAACGAAGTACGAGAGCACCCACGCAGGTGCCGAAGTGCCTGAGCCAGCCCGCTCGTTCCGAGACTCGCTGTATTACTCACGGCTCAGGTTCTATGCAGGATACCTACGCCCGCTGCGAATAATGCGGCGTTCGTAGTTACAAGCCTACGAGGGTGCAGGTATTACTGTATAGTCGATATAGAACGGTGGTAAAGGAGCAGAGAAGCCGGACACAATATCCGTGGGTGCTCCCGGCCCAGATGAGCGAAAAATTTGAGCTTCCGCGTGACCGGCACACGTGGGGAATTGTTGTTCGTTGAACCCGGTGCGGACGTTGAACGATCCGCTTGCCGTAAAGTGAGACTGTAAACTGCACGCACGTACCTCCAGGCCGGGCAGCTCATGAATGGATCAATGATTCATGAGAACATTATTTCATGGTGGTCCGAGTGGTAAAATGGTTCAAATGTTGAAGAGGCAATTTGGCTGTTATTAAAATTGCCTCCGAGCACCGAGCCTCTTCCGATTTCCCGTCACAAATTATCCTAAGCGAGGTAAATCAGGCTTTCGCGCAAAATTTTAGAGTACATACGACACACGCATGCGTCTTCGGTCGCCGCATCGAGAATCTGAGAAATTTCCTTTCCGGCCCATTTGCTCGGTTTGCAAACTCCACGATCGTGCAGCTACGGAACGCACACTCCTGGCATCTTTCACATCTCTCATGTGCACTTGTATGACCTACCATTGTGAAAAACGGTCTCACCCCAGTGGCGCAAGAGGGTCGCTTCTGTATTTTGGGCCCGATGCGTGCCAAACCCCCTTCCCACCACATCCATTCCGACTCTATCTCCTCGGCGACCCCTCCATTCGCCGTTCTCAGGGGTGGCCCGGCGACCCTCTCTCTGTACGGGTAACGCGCCGAGCACAATTTCTCAGTCCCACTTTTTGATTTATATCGGACGCTTAGCATATTTTGTAATTTACTGTTGAGAAAAGCCTCAACGTACGAATTTAACAAAGATCCGTTTCGTTTCCTTTCGCCTCTCGCTGGCTTGCGTGCTCTCTCATTGCCGTACCTCGCCCTCAGCTTTGCACCACGCCTTCCTGCACAGTTTTTCCGTTCGAACTGCAGTCGTGGACCGACGCGCGCGCGTGCGAATCCGACAAAATTTATACGCAATCTGTTTTTTTTTCTTTTATCTTTCCGGTATCGCGATGGGGTCTTGGCAAGTGGTGGGGGGGATGGCGGAAAAAAGAGGAAGATGCCTCCGTCTAATCTTCCCTCGCATCTCTCACTCACGGGATCGCCGGGCGAGATAAGATCTCGACAATTTGTACGCGACCGGGTCGTTAAAAATCCTCTACGGGAATCTCTTTTGATGCATCTGGGAGAGCAGCCAGGGATGAATGCGCGGTGTCTATGGGATGTTCGTTCGGGCGAGAACAAGGTTTTTAATCCAATTTCATTGTTGCACCTTCGAATCGCATTGTGAGCGTAATGAGATGATTTTTTTTTCATTCTCTGATCCCAAGTAGCTTCAACTTGGCTCGAAGTGGATTTGATCCCGAACAAAGTATAACGTAATATATTCTCGGAAGTTATTTTCTTTTTTTTTGTTTGCTTCGAATGTCGCGTAAAGTTTTTAACGCGAGTTTTATTGGGAGGAAGATTGGGCGATGATGTCCCCCGGCGCGTCATTCATGATTCCTGGGCTCGTCGATGTATAAACGAAGAGGAAGAAAATAAAAGTCCGTCCGAAAGTCGTCGCGCGAATCCGGGAGAGGAAGAATTTCGCTATTTCGTCTGTCGTTAACCTTCGCTCTCGGTCGGGCCGTATAATCAATTATCACGGAGAATTCCACTCCGCGTTGACAGAAACTCGATACCCGAGGACTTTGGACAGAAAATTAATTAATCGCGGAAGGATTAATCGAATCTTTCGCGAGTTGCTTGCAACGAGTAGAACCTTGTGTTTCATATCTCGAGATCGCCGAGGTCGTTATATGCTAATGAGCCGAAAAAACATTCTTTTTTACAATCATTCAGATAGTTTGTACATGTTGACATGCGAACAGTGCGATACACAAAAATTAACTACAGTATCCATGAGAGCCCGGATGACTAGGCGCGACCTGCCCCGTTCTTCTTAAAATCATGAAGAACAATTTATGTATACGGACACTTTGAACCGAAAAACACGTTTTTTCCATCTTTCCGATAGTTTGTAAATATTGACAAGCGAACACTGCGGTACCAAAAATTAACTACAATATCCGTGAGTCCGGATGACTAAAAGCGACCACTGTCGTCCTTCCGACAATCATGAAAAATCTATGTACGGACATTTTTGAACCGAAAATAATTCTTTCAATCTTTTCGACAGTTTGTACATGCTGACATGTGAACACTGAGTACCAAAAACTAACTACAATATCCATTAGTCTGGATGACCAAAAACGACCACATCCTTCGGCCTTCTGAAAATCAAGAAGAAACATTTATGTACAATGACATTTTGGAAACCGAGAAAACATGATTGTCGAGTACTCCCGTTTAGGGAACGAAACGAAGAAACGCGAAACCGCTCGGACTGAGATAAAAGAGGACTGGAGAAGAAGCTGTGAGGATAGTGGTCTCGAACTTTGCGCCGTGTAGGCTGTTCTGTTTTACAGCGTCAGCCGCGGATAGTTGAGGGCCTCAGCTTATAACTCCGCGTAATGGCGATGATGACGACGATTGCGCTCGACGCTTACGCTCGTTCAGCGCGTTGCTGAGAGCAATAGAATTTTCTTCCACGGTTCCACGGTTTCTCTAACGAAGCTTCTTGCTCGTTCCCGTCGGAATTGGCCGACCCTGGTGTTCGCCAGGGGCCACGGGCGACTAATAAAGCAAATAACCCACGGACCGGACGGGGGCGCGAGAAACTTCGCCGGCAACAAAGTTTATCTCGTTACCGCACCGCGCGAGTATTCCCTTATCGCTGCCGTGGGAGCGCCGGTACAAAACCATTTTCGCTCTTTATCGCCGTTGAACTTTGTTAGCCACGTGAACATTACACGCGCTCATTTGTCTAAAACAATTTTTTTTTAATACTTATCTCCACGCTGCCGTGAAGACAAAAAAAAGGTAGCGAATGCCCGTTGTGCGTCACTTTTGAATAAACGCTCCTCCCTCCGGGCTCTCGGCGTCTGCACGCGAGCCGCGTCCCGATCTCCGGAATCAGCAATAAATTTAAGGCCTCGCCGCTGCCGAGAGTGAGAAATATAAATCGGTCTCGCCTGCACTCCTTTCGCGGTTGACAGTTTCCACCGGAGAACCGGAGCGTGAATACGTACACGTACCTTGGACGATCTCCCTTCGGTCTTGCGGAGCTGAGGAGGAAAAACACGTGTGGGTATTTAATCCTGCCCACTCGTCCTGCCGATGCCGCGAGCGTCGATGCCCGATTAACCGGGCGATGCAGCGCCGAATAGGATGTCATAAAACGTAAAAGATTCATTAGCCTCTCTCGTTAAATCACGAAAATATAACTATTTTTATTCATTTCTTAATTTTTTTTTTTACGGAGGAAATAAACACGCCACAGCATCGATCTTAAAGATCTCAGTGGATCTCAGTGGATCGAAGCATATCGAATATATCGAATATATTTAAATAGGGTAAAAGTGGGGAATATGGCCCGGTCCATATATAATTGATTTACGTGTTAATCGAGGTGGGCCATATTCACCACTTTTACCCTATATCGAATATATTTAAATATATCGAATATATTGAAATATATTGAAGGAATCAAAATATCTAACATAAAAAATTCGGAGGATGCAGAGACTGCTCCGCACGTTCGTTTCCGCGATGGCATACCGATCTCAGCGGCGATTTTTTTTCCTCCGCTTACCGTATTTCACGGTAGAGTATAAAAAAAAGAGAGCTCGACGCTCGGTCGACGCGAGCTCGTACGTTACACAGGTCTCGTTTTCCGGTTTTATCGTTACGCGGAGATCTGCTCGGGCTCGCTTCTCGGTCGGACGAATGCCGAGCGGCTGCTCCTGTAGCCTCTGACCCAGCTGTGACCACCGCCACGTCGTAAAGCCAAAGAGACGTCCTCCCATTATCATTATTATTATCTCATCCGAAGAAAAAGCAAGAAGCCATGCGAACTCCATTGGCCTTTTGAAATAATTTTTTTTTTGTTTTAGAAATTTAACCGGAGCTTCTAAATTTCATCGCGAATATCTTATTTTTTTGTGATGGTCCGTCTTGCCCCGGAGCGAGCCTCCTCGGGCCACACCGAGTTAGCCTGCTCGACTTATGCTCGACACGTAGGGGGCATCAAGACGAGCTCACGTTCTCCGCTTATTCAAATTTACGATCATAATTTTATTGCTCGCCGGCAAGAGCGTTGACAATGCCGCGTCTCACCGGCCGTATCCAAGTACGGTGCCATTGCGACGTTGTCGTACAGTCGGCGAGAGACCGCTGCGGGGTGAGGTCACACCCAGGAGAGCGTCACGCACGGGGTCTCGTCTCCGTTCGCTCGTTACGCACTCACAACGCGCAATCCAACCTTAAGGTCGCCGTGCCTCTTATTATCGCCGACCTCTCTCGGTCAAGCTCGTCGGGGCAAAATATGTCGCTACCGAGAAGTTGAAACTAAGCTAGTTACCCGGAATGCTCTGAACTCTTCGTGCGGGGCTTCGTGTGAGACTCGGCTTCGACGACAGCTTTCCGAGATGGAACGAACGAGTATCTCCCGTCGTGTCGTTAAAGTCTGACGAACCCTCGAGCGGTTATCGTACGCGATCGTTGCGGACGACGCGAGAGGCTATATCGCCATAAAAACCTTACCTACCCCGGCGGTTCGGCCACTACCGTTGCCGCGACGGTGACGATGATGGAGGGACGGACGGGCAAAAGAGCTGAAAAAGATTAAACGATGTCGAGGAAAAAATAAAGATGACGCAGAACGAAGAGTACGAGCATCGGGTCTCGTTTCCGAGGGAACTCGAGAGAGGGAACGAGCTTCCTCGGAAACGTTTCCGCCGAGAGACGAGAGTGGAATCGGAGCGTTCAACGGGAGGTCACAAGCGGAGCGTGCCCTCCCCGTGGGTCACGTTGCCTCGTTACGCACGCCACGCGCAATCCACACTCGCGGCAAACTTAATTCCGAGACTGAGAAACTCCGCTTCTTCCTCCCGTTTTGCTTCTCCACCGTTTCGTACGACGGTAGTCGGAGGTTACTTGAAGCCTCGTGTCGTTTTTTAAAGATTCTTCTTTTATGCCTTGCCGTCTGAGAGCGTTCTTAGGTCTTTTTCAGATGAATGACAGCAGATTAAGCGTTTCATGCCGACGAAAAATATTTCATCAAAAATTCCAAGGCTACCCCTTTGCAATCCATTTTTTACGTTTTTCAACGTCCTCGAACGGGACGATAAAACGATTGTAAAACTTGCACAAGGCCCTATTTTGTGTATTTTTTTCCGTACAACAGGATGGGCTCCTCGGAATTTTCCTAGCTCCACTGGGAGCCGAGATATCGACCTTTGAAAATCACAAAAATTCACGTTTTTCCAAAATGGCTCAAAAATGGAAAAATCGTTGTTCAAACGATTTTTTTTCTTTCAAGGCTGTATTCCATGTATTTTTTCCCGCTGATCACGAATATCACAATTATTTTACTCCCAACCCAATATTTTCCTTTTAAATTGCAAAAATACAATTTTTCGTGCATAAAATCGAGATTTTCAATGGCACACTCTACTTTAGGCCCAAAAAGGCCAGCGCATTCGTGTTCAGCGGGAAAAAATACTTCGAAATACATGGCAGTTCATTTAAAAAAAAACAAAAAAAATATTCGTCAAAAAATTCCAAGGGTACCCCTTTCGAGTCCATTTTCTGCGTTTTTCAACGTCCTCAAACAACACGATAAAACGTCTCGGAAACTTCGGGCAGGACCCAATTTTGTGTATTTTTTGCCGTACAACAGGATGGGCTCCTCGGAATTTTCCTAGCTCCACTGGGAGCCGAGATATCGACCTTTGAAAATCACAAAAATTCACGTTTTTCCAAAATGGCTCAAAAATGGGAAAATCGTTGTTCAAACGATTTTTTTTCTTTCAAGGCTGTATTCCATGTATTTTTTCCCGCTGATCACGAATATCACAATTATTTTACTCCCAACCCAATATTTTCCTTTTAAATTCAAAAAATCCAATTTTTCGTGCATAAAATCGAGACTTTCGATGTCTTACTGTACTTTAGCCCCAAAAAGGCCAGCGGGTTCGTATTCAGCGGGAAATAACCGTTCGGTGGCTATGCCACCCTACCTTCTATTCATTTTTCATTTCCGGCGTTGATCGCCGTCAAAACATTGCGGAGCGAAATGCCCGCCACCTGTCGGTGGAAAAGCACGGAAGGAAGTCAAGAACAAGAACACGCACAATAAAGAAGTCATCAGACGAAGTGACCCGGGCGAATAAGCGGTACTACAGCTCGCGGGCACACCAGACTCGTTTCGGACCTGTATTTCGAGTTTCGTTATTGCCTTCCGCCTCCATCTTTATTATATATGTATATATGTATTTGTATACGCACTCGAGTGGCCCGTACATAAAATCGAGTACGCGCTCTTCCATCCCGTGGAATGTACGCGTATAATGTACCATTCTACACGTCTTTATTTTTTATTTATTTATTTTTATTCATCCTCATGAACGATTCGTCCACGTCGCTAAGACACGCCGGCGCGAGCCACTGGCCGACGATTTCCGGTTTGCTAAACGGCGATTCCGGCTTGCCCAGAACGAGTCCTGCGAGTCTCTTTCCTCTCTCTCTCTCTCCATATCTCCCGACTTCTTTCTTTCGTATTTGGCTTTTTTATTTTCGCCATGCGGTGATTCCCTCGAAGCGTCACGCCAAGTTTCGTACGAGCAGCAGGTTGAACGCGCAAGTGACCTCGGGCGACCCGTTGCGGACCTCATCGCTCTCATCTTCGATTTTCTCCACTTTACCGCACTCTTCGTACGTTTGCCGCTTCCCGCTTGGGAAAATTTGCATGCATCGAACCACCTCGAATGTATCCGATGTAAATAACGCTGGCTACTCGATTATCGTAATGTTCAGCGAGTGTTACAAGCGCGGAAGTTCCCGAGGACGGTCCATCTTCTTGCGCCGCGGGCTTCGCGCTATTGCGGCACAAACTTCCGCCGTTTTAAGGAATGTTCTCTTCGTCAAAAAAAATCCGCCTCATTGTGTCAGCTCGAAGATCGAACCTCGATTTCTTCTCTCGCGCAGCCTCGCAGTCGATTTAAATATCGTCGCTCACACGACCGTCGAACCATAATTATTCACCGTTCATTCCATCCGATATAACATTTCATTCCCTCTTTATACCCGGCAAAAGCGGCACAACACGGAATTTTTCTCTCGAGAGTGTTCGCGGACGCCGATGCGGATTAGCATCGCATTACTCGATAGACCGTGCAACGCGCACCATCGCCCCGTCCTCCACTCGGGTCTTCCACTCCTCTCCGTCCTCCTCGCATCCCGCGGATCCATTTCATTTAAGCCGAATTCATAGGCCAACCCCATAGCCCCGGGTTATGACGGTGTCTACTCGAACCGTTCGCAATATCTTCCCTTCGTTTTCTCTTCTTCCCTCTCTTCGACTCCCCTCGAACACTTTGTATACACTTACTTCGAGTCCAAATTCCCCCCCTCCGCCAAAATCCAAATATATGCCTGCAAAAGGGAACGAGGGGAAGAGGAGCCGAGAGACTCGTCGGCGTCGAGAGGAAAAAAAAGATGGAAAGATCGGATCAGGTATCGAGCCGAAGCTATGGAAAGAGGAAGAAAAAAAAACACTTTTATTGTCTCGATGCATCTGACCGTAGGCAGGCAAAGGCGCCTCGAGTTCGAGCTCCGGAGATCGGTGGGAGAAACGGAGAGAGGAAAGAAGGATGGACTGAGAAGGGGTAAATTTCATCGGCGCAGTCTCCTTTTCGAGGGAGAGCGGGAGAGGAAGAGAGCGAGGGAATGAGATAAAAGATCACATACACCCGAAAGAGTTGGCAGTTTATAAGGGTAGAGAACGACGTGTCTTTGTGGATACGCATTATCATGCTAAATATAACATGTTAACTACTTCACATAATGCCGAGAGACGCGCGTTGCTTTTTATGCCGTTCGTACGCTGTTTTCTTCTTCATTTTTTTTTCTTTTCTTCTTATTTCTTCCTCGTCCGCGGCGAGGAGGAGAGAGGAGTTTATTGCCAGCGGCGTTGATATTGTGTCGCTCGTGTACCCTTGGGCGAGAGTTGCCGCTGTAACGCGAGATGAAGAGGGAACGCTCGGATTGGTTGTTGCGCGAATATGATAAAATTTTAGATATTTATACGCGAGAGAGCGTGGAGATTCAAGACGAGGAGGAGACGGCGGCGAACCGTTACGGCGCGAGTTCGCTCAGGATTTTCGATTTAACCTGTGGGAATGTCCGCGAGTTGGAAATTTCTTGTAGGGTTTAATTTATAATTTATTCGGATGCACATTTGTGACGAACATCCGAGAGTCTTTTGGTGGAAGACGGAGGAATCGAGGAGATCGGAGTCAGTTTGGCGTCATCAATTTTCCCACTTTATTCATTTCCCCTCAACAGAAGACCCAGAAAAATCATTTGACGGGCGCCTCGCAAATAAATATTTACTTAAATCGAATAAAAATTCATTTGCGGAGCGCCCGTCAAAGTATTTTTCTGGGTGAATTCGTCTCCTCTCTCCCAATCCCAAAGATTCGCTCCACACATCGAGCATCCCGAAGGGTCCAGAGGCTCTCTTAGGGCCAGATGGCGTTGACGCGACGAATTCGTCGCGCCTCTTTAGTTCGGGATCGATCCATTTCCATTATCCGTTTTCGATTGTGAAGTAATTTTTTTTTTCTTCCTTTACCGTCACAGGGGTGTGATGGGCCAGAAGCTGTTGGTACAAGAGGCCGCCTCGGGCGGATCGAATCGAATGGAGAGCAGCGAGGGCAACGGAAGCGGTGAGCTTCATCATTTCCTTCATCAGTACAATCAGCACAGTCCGGGACAAAGTCTTCAGGGTGGTCTTCCGCTTCCGTTGAGTCCGCAATCGTTGAGACACGACGGCTCTTCGGGAGGAGGAGGTGGCGGTGCATCGGGAGGAGGAGGGGGAGGCGGAGGAGGAGGAGGCATAACAGGGGTCAAGAGGGAGCCGGAAGACCTCAGCTCGTCCCGCGGAGGTCAGCAGTCCAGCAAACGGCACAAACAGGAACAACCGGATAGCCCAACACCGGCAGGAATGTACCATCATCATCAGCACCAACTGCAGGTAACGGAATCTGCACACATCCTCTTCACTCCGATGAATCTAACCGATCTCTCCTCTGTGATAATAATAATACAATTTGTCACGAATTTCTGCAACTCCTCATTCGTGACTTTGAATATACTACATGGACATATGGGCGGTTCGACGTAAAATCAACTGCCCATGCCCGCCGATTTTATTCATCTTTTTCTAGTACGATGTTGTTACCGAACCATAAGGGTCTCGGGATTTTTTTCAGATTTTTTTACACCACCGGTGAAATTTTTTCACCGTCCGAAAAACCGATTCCGAAAAAGCTGTTTTAAAAATGTGATATGATATCAATCGTTGCCGAGACTTCCTGTATTTTTATAAAGTTCAGAAAAACTGAAATCCATTGATATTGAGAAAGTTATGACCGGTCAAAAAAATAAAAATTCCAATTGCAACATGAAAGCAACTAAGAACTTTCGAAAAAATACTAAATATTAAGATCCCATTAAACCATAGAATCGGTGTGAATTTTTTAAGACTTTTTTAAAAGACGTTTTCGTAATGCCCATTTGACGTGGAATGCCCCATATGTATATATGTGGATTCAAGTACCCAACTGATTCTCAAACTATATTTTGCAGGTGCAGCAGTACGGCAGTCCATACGACCCTTACTCGTCGTGCAGTCCGAGATTACAGTCGGCGGCTTACACGTCTACGTCGGCGAACTCTGGCTCGAATGCCACGAATCAGACGGGCCTGCATCAGGAAACAACAGCGGTATACGTAACCGGTGACACGCTACCGCCATTAGCATCCTCGAGCGGTTCATCGCTACCGACAACGACAGCATCGTACACGAGGTACGAGGTTGTGCCGAGTTCGTACTCAACGACGCACGCGATACGCTCCTCGTCGAGCAACAGCAAAGTACTGACAGTCGATCTACCGAGTCCCGACTCCGGCATCGGTGCCGACGCAGTCACGCCGAGACAGGATCATCATCCTCCGACGGCACTCCATCAGGTCAGTCGCGCGGGTCACGCCGACCTATCTACGATCTCTTCGGCTCTCGAGGCTTTTGTCCTTTGCACCGCACTCAAATTTTGACCATTTTACCCGGACCATTTTGGTACCATTTTTTCTTCCATTCTCAAAAGAAGCTGTGAATTGAATAAAACTTTCCTCTTTCCGTGTCGAGTTTACTGATCATTAATTTTACGATGCGGTATATGTAAATAAATAAACCAGTTGACAGCCATAAAACTCGTTGCCACTGTTGCGACGACGTTGATGAATAATAACGAAGAAATTTACATTCAATTTGTCACGAGAAAAGTACCCAGTCGCGGTCCACGTGCAGGAGTACTGGATATTTGTTTACACGAAAGTAGCCGCCTCCAGAGACCGCACAGTGACTTCAGAGAAGTAGGAAGTACGCTCGGGTACCGCGACGGCAGCCGGATGCTTATTAACAATAGCGGTTTTCCCTGATGTCTGGCACGAGTCAACGGAAGAGTGGCACATGCGGTCTTGCAAACTCGACCGCAAAGACCTCATTGCCATTCGGAACGTTTCTTTGCGCATTCACGCCACATTCTACATTTGATTTTTTTTATCATCATCATAATCATCACGCTCATTCAAAGAGTCAGCGAAGATTTATTCCTCGACAACAATAATTTATCCACCTCAGGGTAACGAAGAGATCGAAGGACCAGGCTCAACCTTGTCCTATCCAAGAAAAGATATATTTATTTCCCATGAAGAGTTCGAATAATTAAAAAAAATGTACAATGTCTTAAATTTGTTCTGCAGTCGTCGTTCGACTACACGGAACTGTGTCCGGGTGGAACGACAACGGGGACAGCGGTGGTCCTCGAGAGTGGCGCAGTTATTCATCACCAGCCCTTGCAGCTACAGCTGCAGCAGGGCCACGCTCAGCCTCAAGTTCAACGGGGTGGTCTGGTGTCCGGTGGCGCGACGAATGCGAGCGCGAGCCCGAATCCACCGCGATCCCGGCCGTGGCACGATTTCGGTCGGCAGAACGACGCCGACAAGATACAGATACCAAAAATGTTAGTATCGAAAGTTATGTTCTTCTCGTTTCACAATATCTACGATGTAATTATGTTAAATTTGTTTCCATGGACGATCCCAGACGCTCGAACGGATACTCATGGATACCGATAAAAATACTCACACAGATACTCATAAAGAAATTCATATTGATACGCATGGATATCTATAAACACCCAGACAGTCCCACAGTGTCACGGATTGAAAGCGATAATAACTGTCAGCATAATATAATCGAGACGGATGAGACGTATGAAACGAAAAAATGCCCCCCCCCCCCCCCCCCCTAACTCGCGGAGTATCATAAATCCATCGTGAGGCCAGCCGAAAAGATATCGGGATTAAACTCTCGAGTCTGTGAAATCGAAATGTCCGAGATAAATATACTCACCAAGGTTTGGAAAGGGATTCGGCTTGCATACAAACGCACACACATAAATTACATATACATACATATACATACATATATATATGTACGCCATATAAGTTATTATAATAAAAAAAAAGTCGAGGTAGGCGTCTGGCGATGGCCAGGGCGTTAACCTGCCTCGCGAGTCTGCGAACGCTCGTACTCGCGTTCGCGGACTCGCATCGGCCGTTATCAACCGTCGAGTTTTCAGTGGCGACCCCATTAAAAAATATATACACATATATATACATATATATTTTAAATACGAAATGCTCGCACCCGCGAGTAAGAGCGATACACGTACACGCGGCCGCAAGAATATTGTTTAAAAGTTTGTGCGAAAGGCGATTGCGATAGGCTAAATAGGTAGGCAATACCTCCTTCTCCGAGCGGTGCGAATATAAGCGCTGGCTCTCAAGTGGATAAGCCACGTGTGCGCTCAGACACACGCACACGCCGACTGGCGCATAGATACGCCACTTCCTTCGGATAGCGTGCCACCGTCGAAGTTTCTGCAAACGCTTTTTGTCACGCACCTTTTAACTCGTCGCATTGCCTGGCCTTACACTTACCATACTTATGTATCGCTCGAAGATAGGAACGATCTATCGAAAACACGCGACTTTTAGCTCTTTCGCAATTTGCGCGCTCACCACGATCACCGATAGACTAATTACAAGAAAAGCAATATTGTATCGAACGATAGGTCCGCTCGCGTATCGATTTTATTTTTTTATTGTTATCGCTGGACTGGCAATTCTAGAGTCGCTAAACGAACATCAAATGGACGTCATTTATCTTTCCATTTCGTTAGGTTAAGTTAGTCGAACGAAAGTGGGGAGAGTGGCACAAAACGGATCGCCTTTGCCAATTTTTTTGCGGAATGTAAGACATGTCTCATCTCAAATGAAGGCTTTCCATTTAGCCACGCTCTCCCCTATGTTTGTGTACGGACGATACACATAGTATAGATAAGAATCATTTACTGAGTTCTACATTGATTTTTTTTTTCAGCTATTCGGCATACGGTTTTAAGTACCATTTGGAATCGCCGATAAGCACGTCGCAACGACGGGAGGACGACAGAATAACTTACATAAATAAGGGACAATTTTACGGTATAACGTTGGACTACGTGCCGGACCCGGACAAGCCTCTCCTCAAGGCCGGTCAGACTGTCAAGGTAATAATTTAACAGCTTCCATCGCGAGCGGTACCGCGCGGATGGTCTTCTCGATGTTCATCGAGGAAATACGATACGCCGAAGCGATGAAGAAAATTGGGTCATGTTTTCCTTTTTTTTCATGGCCTCGCCTCTCATTCAAAGATACAAGTACCGTTACAGTATCGTAACTCGGCACCGCTACATTTGCCGCATTAATTTTCCGATATAAAGATCGCACTCGGATTATTTTCACCGAGAATCAACTCACGACTTGGGTTGATAATTATGGAGCTTCGAAGCTACTGCTCGAATTAACGCTCGCGAGGCAAACACGTGCTGGAAACGGTAATTTTATTCGCAATCAGCCGCAGATAACGGCGCGTGTTAATGTCAAAAGCATACATTTTTTTTCTGTACAATTTTTGTAAACATTTTTCCAAAAAAATATCCGAGAGTATATTTTTTCATTGACGATCCGTTATAATTTAGGTAACTAAACTGTTCCGAGCATTCAACTAGCCTGCGCAACAATTCTATCTCGCCCGCACGTGCTCAAAGTTCTATATATAAATCCGACGTCCATTCACCCGAATCACGAAAAATTCGTTTCTCTATTGCGTTCCCGCTCTACGATACAGTGTAATCGCCGTTCGCGCGACAGTAACGGAGATCATACTATAAAGCGTTCGATACACTCGGCTGCAAACTTGTATTCGATCGCACGGGGTGTCTGACTCGCGCCGAGACGCGATATTACTCACGTCAGTGCCCAGCAAGTACGAGCACCCGTTATAGATGTTATAATTGCCGCGCTCCGGCTCGCCAATGGTTTCTTTTTAATATTTATTAATTCTCTTTTTTTTTGTCGTCTCTTATCTCACTTACTTTCGAAAGTGTTACGAGGCGCGACGCTCAACGCAATATTTTATATAAACTAAATTTATCGTAAAATTGTGTATGTCTCCGGCTGGCTGCTGGACTTTGAAAGCGTACGGTGAAAGTTTCGGTGCTATCGAGCCCGATAATTTGATTAATCGGTAACGATGCCAACGACGCCGAGCAAAGAGCTAGCTAAAAAGATTTTTTCTCTTCGTTTTCTAATATAGTGTTTCTTTGTGCAGAGTGTCGTTATGCTGATGTTCCGAGAGGAGAAGAGCCCCGAGGACGAGATCAAGGCGTGGCAATTTTGGCACGGTCGGCAACACTCGGTCAAGCAGCGAATCCTCGACGCTGGTGAGTCAAACGCGCGACACCCAATGATATGTATGTGTATTATACGTATATTGTATTGTAATCGTTAATAGATGCTAATTGCATTCGACGAAACTTTCTCGTCTTACGCTAATTGTACTGCACATTCATTCAAGAAACGGAGCTGATTCAGAATTCCGAGGAATTTCCTGTTAGCATATTCCTCGGGGAATGCCCTTTTTTTTAGTAATTTTTCTTACGATAAGCTTTCGATTAATCGAACGAAAAGATGTAGTGAAAAAAAACCTACAAGAATAGTACGGCCGCATTAACATTTGATGATACTTCTATCGTAACTTTTCAATTTAATTTTCTGCGCAAGCTCTCAAAGCGATTATGGATATTCGGTAAGACTTAGTATTTTAATCCGTGCGAAACATAATTCATTATGTATTTCACCTATGAAGGATATACATTAAAAAATAATAATATTAATAATGTTTCTTCTCGAAATTGCAGATACGAAGAACAGCGTTGGTCTGGTGGGCTGCATCGAGGAGGTTGCTCACAACGCTATTGCGGTTTACTGGAATCCTCTCGAGTCCTCTGCAAAAGTAATTATCTCTTTTACTTTAAGCCAGAAGAATATTGACTACTGGATGATTTATAAATCTTTTTTTCTACAAACTGCTTTTCTACCATTGATAGATTAACGTGGCAGTGCAATGTCTGAGTACAGACTTCTCGAGCCAAAAGGGCGTGAAGGGTTTGCCGCTGCACATTCAAGTGGACACGTACGAGGAACCACCACCGCACACTCACTCTTACACACCTCCGTCGCACCGTGGTTATTGCCAGATCAAAGTTTTCTGCGATAAGGTAAAAACGATCCTTCAATTGAATTTTTTTATTGAGTTTTATTCGTTGGAAGACTTATGTATATTTATATCAAAAATATTTTTTTTTGTTACTCCAGGGTGCCGAGCGAAAAACTCGGGACGAGGAGAGACGAGCGGCGAAGAGAAAAATGACGGCAACGGGAAGGAAAAAGCTCGACGAGCTGTATCACTCGGTTACGGAGAGAAGCGAATTTTACTCGATGGCGGATCTTCACAAGCCACCGGTACTGTTCTCACCACCTGCCGAGCATGCGATCGACAAGGTGAGCGAATGTTTACGAGACTTCATGCATTCACAAAGCACCGTCTATGAAAAAATTCGTTAGTCAATTTTGGCATCCTCATTGAGGAAGAGTTTTTTTTTTTAAATAAAAACATATTTTCCCCTATCTGAGAAAACAGATCGAAACAAAAATCTGAAATTGACTCAAACAACCGTTTGCATTTCAGTTCTCGACGATGGAATTATCAGGATTCTACGGCGGTGGAGGCGGAGGAGGTAGCGGGGATACCGACACATCGTCACTGAGCAACGGCGAAGGTGGCGGAATAAAAACCGGCGCGAGCAGTCCTTATCCTGCGTGCGGGAGACCGAGTCTCCCAGCTCTGAAGTTTCACAATCATTTTCCACCGGACAATCTGAGCTCGCTTCATGACAAGAAGGACTCGCTACTTATGCAGGTCCAAGAACTTCAGGGTTCGGTACTTCAGAACGTACAGCAGAATAATTTGAACACCGGAACAGTAGTTTCCGGTGTCGGTAACAGACTTCACCTGCAACAGCAGCAACACCTTCGCGGTAACGACTCCGAGGATCGTGTAATGCTCTACGTCAGACAGGAGTCCGAGGATGTTTATACACCTCTTCACGTCACACCGCCGACCGTTCAAGGATTGCTCAATGCTGTAAGTCTTAAAGAATATATACCGATCAACCGTCGGTAAAATCAACCTTGCTGTTTCGAACACAGATCGAAGTGGATTTTGATCATCTTTCCGGATACATTTTTTTTTACGTACCTTCGTCGGTAACCAAAATCTGCGACCCGTTCTATGACAGATTTAGTTACTGGCCGCGGTATTTCGAATCACCTTAAGGCGATGCGGGAGAGGGAGAAACTTTCACATCATCTTGAGGATTTCATATACACTTTTTTCGGAATGTTGTCAGGGGAAAAATGAATAGTTGTCAATGATAGTTAGAGCCCTTTATTGTAGACAAATTTGAAGAAAAATATTACTAAAGAACGCTTCGTTCGCAATTATCGCAAAAAGTTACGCGATTCTCGTAAGCTTTAAAATAAATAAAAAATACAAAAAAAACTTCAGGCTCTAGCCGAGTGTCATCAACACCTCAAGTTCTTCACACGGTATTGTATACTCTGCTGGCTATTTCATTTAGGTATGCCTCGGGCAACTTCAAACTCCACTTCTCTCTGTACGACACGGTAAGTCGTCGAGTCGCCTCCTGGTCTCGCACAAGCAACTTTTTTGCAGATAAAAAGAACAAAGTAAAGAAATTAAACATCATACCTGTACCATACACATGGGTTAATAACAAAAAAATCATCACTGTACATTAATTGGGTGCGCGGCATAATTCACACGTTCCAAGATGGAATTAAATTGAACTAAATTAAATCATAATATTTTAATATAAATTAATTATCATAATTAAATTATGTGCATATATATGTGTGTGTGTATATATATATACATATCCATGCATGCATTGGCATAACGTTTTACCATGATTAATATACGTGCACTATATTTCATTGGCTAATTAATATTTAACGCGCATGTCCGTCTCACCACAATCCAAACCCCCCACCCCCCCCCCCCATCGCCCACCTTCGACCATAATCGTTATTATAAATATCACATGGACTGGCAATGCGATCGATTAATTCAATGTCGCATATCGAACAAATTTAAATTAGCCTCGATAGACACACAGAACGCGCCGATAGAACAAAGTATTTTTGACTCGAGTTTTACTTATGCATTTTTTTCAAATCAAGTAACTTTTTCCTCAACATTTTAAAATGTACTATCGTTATTTGCAAATTTACAAGAAAACAAAAATTATCAGCGGAGTCTTCGGGGGAAGATTTAAAAAAATGAAGAAATTAAGAAACGCGCGAAAAAACCACTGTTCAAAAAAATTCTAATGGTCAATTTTTTTTCTTATTTTACAGATTGAGTCAAAGTACAAAATTGCATCCTCGAGTATTAATAACCTCTATCGCAAAAACACAAAGGGGTAAGTTTAGTAGAGTGTCATCTTTACTCGCATGCACGCCCGTGGTAGTGCATGACAATAACGGTGACAATATATTGGCCGGACTCTATTACTTGCTGGATGGTATACTTACTACATTTGCCTCTTAGCCGCGATATTTAAATTTTTTTATTTAAACATTTTTTTTATTAAACATTTTTTTACATATATACGTACGAAGAAACGTTATTGACTTTAGTGCTTGAAAATAGTTAGGGATTACAAACACTGACGCCTTACGATTCAATCATCTAACAAAATCGTTTTTTTATTCGTTTCTAATCTTAACCATTCGTATTCCTTCATTCATACTCTTCACGCTTACCTGCTTTACTATAACTGCTTTTTCGCTAAACTCTCCCACTGTATAAATCAAAGAAAAATAAGCAAATTAAAAAACCATGAATGATTCAATCTCTGTGCACCTGTTTATTTTCCGATGATGATCGGGAATTTTTATATTTTTCGAAAAAAAACGACTAATAATAATATTAATTTTTTTCCAACTTTGTTTCAGAATTACAGCGAAAATTGACGACGACATGATACGTTATTACGTGGACGAGGATTTGTTTCTACTGGAGGTTAGCCACTCGCGATCGAGTCCCGAACAGCAGCAGAGCATCGACAGAAATTCGAGTAATCCAGGCTCACCGGGCGATAACGACGATCATCTAGAATCCGGCACGTTGGGTTACGACGTTACGCTCATAGAATTGCCATCGGCCCCACCGCAATTGCCACCTTCGCCGATTGCTGTGACGCATTCTCATTCGCACTCCCACTCCCACGTACACGGGCACTCGCAACACATTCATGAGGTCGCGAACACGTGAGTCCAGGAAGAACGTCCGTCGTCATCGACGAATGTCGGTTTTGTACATAGTTTAAGCTAAGCGATCGAACGAACGCGAATTTCTTCGAAGTCAGCTTCAATAAGATTTTTTAAATCTCAGTATTTTGATTCTGAAGCTTCGGCTTCAAAATCATTTTATCGATCGAGCCTAGACAGTAAAAAGGGAATTGACAACTCTGTCGGAGAAATGCGGGATCAAATTTTATTATTATTGATAGCGCCGATTGCAGTATAACTCACTTTTTATATTAAAAAAATTGAATATATACATTCCTTTCTTGATTTAAATAAAATGAACATGTACTTATTCAATCATATGATCGCTAATTGAAGCTATAAACGTTATCGAGACAAAGAGCGTTCGTTCGTCGCCCTCGTAGTCTCTAGATTGTTCAGAAAGTAGATAGATAGAACTTCGAGGTTTGCGAGAGAAACAAAAAGAAGCCGAGGGTAAATAAGAGGGTAATTACGATTACCATTGAGAGCAGTTTTATCGTTCAACCGAGAAAAATGAATTAATAAATTCCATTGGTCAATTGATAGTATAAAGAGCCTGTGGATTAATCGATGTCCAAGGCGAACTGGTACTTGTAATTATTATCCAGATTAGCATTAAAAAAAAATAGTCGCGTTATGTCGCGCGCTCAGCGTCGATCGTTTAGAACGATCATTAAGATCACACATTTTTTTATATATAGATATAGGTAAATCAATCAAAATTGATTTAAGCTCATCGTTATATATCTACAAAAAAGAAAAACGAAAACACATAAGTTACATTTATACATACTAGATGCATATATACGATACGTCTTTTGCTCCCATTATTTAGAGCTTAGATTTTGTTTAAATCGAGACGTGACGAAAAGAGGATATTATTTAAGGAGCGAATAGAAGAAGAAAAAAAAGCAACGTGTCACAAAACGCGATATTATATAAATATTATTATTTCTTTTTAATTCACGACTTGTCACGAAAAAAAGGAAGAGGCCTCGAGAGAGAGAAAAAAAGATCCTTTCTTGAGGCGCATAAAAAAACATCATTAAAAAGCATTTAAGATTTTTGTTTCATTCTCCGAGATTGCCATAACTAAATGTAATCATTGTAATATTCGTCACTCGCAACGTGCTCTTTTGTCTATAAGATAGAAAGCGAAATTTTTTTTGTATCGTATTGTAACGATTGGCATATATGCTATATTACTTGCCTTGTCTGCGAAAAATAAAATCAACCTACGTGACGTACGTATTTAGATACCGTTAGCCGTTAGTTCATAGTTCTTAGAGAGAAGAAAGGAAGAAACAGATAGCGACGAAAAATCAACAAACCCTCGTTGAGGTGTTTTTTTAATATAAAATAAGCAACGTCGTACCGATATCAAAGCAACGATCAAAATACGCTTGTAAAATGCATATTAATTATTGATTTATAACTATATTTTGTTACATTTATTGCAGAAAACACAGCATATAGATATTATTATAATATTATTTTATTCTATTGACTAGAGTAGCCCCCCTCCTTACGTAATACGTAATATTGTTATTTTTATACACGCGAAAGTACATGCGAGGATTGAAAGATTGACGAGTGCGAAAAAAATTGATAAAAGTTAAGAGAGAGCGAGAGAGAGTTTTTTTTTAAACAAATAGCCAAGACACTATTCGAAGGGTCGAACTTACAGTCGCGAGTACTGATGTTTGGACCTTTATTACAATTCGATATCGAAATTCGCACAGACATCATGCTCACGACTATAAATTTGAGTCTAAGCTTAGTATATACATGACATTGAGAGTCGGCCACTATCCCACGCGTTGTACCGCCACTGTGACCGCAAGCAGCCAGGAAGCAATGAAAGACCGCGCGGATTCTTCGAAGTCCGCAAACGAAATTTATTGTACGTTTTTCTTTTTATTTTTTTTTATATATACACTTGTAAAATACGCTCACGGACTCGCCACTCGTAAACGGCAAGGAATCCAAATCGTTCCCGCTACGTATAGCTTTATGTCACACGCGACGTGTTTTCCCGAGATTGTTTTCAATCGTTTTTTTTATTTTCACCAAGCATGTGAAAATTGGATGAAATTTTTTTATGTGGCGAAGTGGCGATTTCGCGGAGCAGTTAAGTTTCCTCTACCGTTAATGCATGGCCCGCACCGTCCAAGAACGGTAGTTGCCGGATCGCAACGTTGAACCACACACACATACACACAGACACATACACACACACACACACATGTAGGCTTAAACATTCTCTTTAGATCCTTATACTCATTTTTCCATCTCGCAAACATACAATATTTTTTTGTTTGTTTTTTCTTCTTTTTGTTGTTTTTTTTTCCTTCGACGGAGCGCGAATGGAAAAGAAAGGAAGTACGGTGAGCGTATATTATTTGAGTGACGATGTGAAACGATGAGAAAAAAAAGTGTTTCGAATGTTCTTTTTTTTTTGTCGCGACGTCTTGCCATCGTGAGATTGTGCCCAGAGGTGATATTATATTATTACGATGTTTATTACTACAATAAATATTATATTAGTACGTTTTATAAATTATAATTATTTTTTCTTCCAATCATCAATTAGTTACTAAGGATTTCGATTGAGATTTTTTTCCCTTTGACTCAGAGCGCAGTTCGGAGGCAGTTTTTACACCGAAGCAGCGTGACCCGAGACCTAGGAAGCATTCCTAGGCAGTCACGGAGAATAAATTACCCATAGGATATACACACCTTCGTATTATATACCTTGACGATTTTATGCAGCTATCGGCCTCTCGCGTACGCGCGTGAACTGCGAATACCCGGCTATGCCGCCGATTTAACCGCGAGTATAATGCAAACAAGAGAAGAAAATCGTCAGCGCGTACGGCTGGAAGTGGCCGGAGAGCCATTGACCGGTAAAATACAACGATGCAGTAAAAAAAGAAAATACAACAACAACAGAATATTACTTAAGACCGAGCCGAGGAAAGCTTTGAGATGTTTTTTTATGAAAAAAAAGTGCCTTAAATAATTGTCTCATAGTTTCTAAAATCCGACATTGGAAGACAGAAAATGTAACCTTTGGGTGAAATTAATTTTTTGACCGTTGATTGAATTATTATATTTAAAATTATTTTTTAATTGGACTGAAATTTTAACAACATCGGAACAGAACCACCGCTCCAATTACGATCAGAACGAATGCAAAGATTGCCACGGTCCGGTATGCAGATTTCTTTCTTCGAGTCAACGATCCCGTCCAAGCTCTCAAACACCCTCGTTCGTATTCGCCAAGTTCAGCGAACTCTTTGGGTTCAACGCGATCGTTCTTTAGGAGGTTGGCTCCGTACGAAGGTTGGCCCCAAGTACCATCGGCCCGATGAAAAGTCTCGATCGAACATCGTCGAGTGCCGCTGACGAGACGAAACTGAACACATGTGTATAATTAACGTTAAAAATTCTCCTATCATAACAAAGTCGTCGGACCAGTTTGATCGCGTGATGGAGTTCTCGTCGACGTCATTGATAGCAATTTTCTCTTCGGCTCGCCGCAAAAGGCTGAAGAACCGACGGTTATTGCCGACACTCGAAGGACGATATAACAAAAATAATAAAAATTCTTGGAGCTTTTATAGGCAGTAATATTCTAAGAACGCGAATTCGAATCCAGAAGATGATGAAGAAGAAAACGCAGATGAAGAAGAAGAAGAAGCAGATGAAGAAGAAGAAGAAGATGATGATGATGAAGAAGAAGGGCGATCTTTCGGGTGTTTTCGGTACGAATTCAGTCCGGTTAAACCGGTAACTTGTATTTTCTTTTCTCCATCGATAAATCGACTGCCGAGTAACGAAAGGGCGTAACTTTTTCAAATGGAAATATCGGATTGACGCGCACGAGGCCTGTCTGTTATTGTGAAGACGATCGGTGTGCAGATTGGGCTGTATCTTTTATGTCCCGTAAAAGAGAGCGTAAAAAAAGGACACGCAACTTATTTTTTCTTCGCAGCATCTCCGAAGCGTTCATTAAGGTCATCTTGGAGAACGCTGAAGACGCGTACAGTCTGCTGAGGCAGCGAATCGAGAATCCATAGGACAAACCGGAATTGATAAACACAACAAAACCTTGAGAGGGAAACTAACGAAGTTCACTTTTATTGTTCATATTTTCACCTTTCAATATTTTTGCCACTAAAAAGTTAGTGTGCAATAAATTCAATTAGCTTCAATAAATTTGGCAGCGGTTTTCGTAAAATAAATTTTACACCGTTGTTGATTTTTTTTTTTTATTGAAAATGAGGATGAAAATGCCGGTATTTTCATGTATCGCGAGTCGATGTTTTTGCAGGGATTCGAGAAGCATACGTACTCGGTCCGTAGCGAGTAACCGGCTTCCCCGGGGCGGTCTCAACGCCATGCGGAGCAAGTTCACGGCCGTCCTTGCGCGTTCGCAACCTACCCGGGTATTGCCAAGGCCAGCAGCCGGCAGCAGCCGCGATCTGTAAGCAAAAACAGTGCCGCGAAGTGATGCGGCGAACGATCCCTCCACAATTCTATGCTAATGCCGACCGCAACGCCGGTTCATTAACTTCGACCTGATGAACTGATCGTATTTATCGGTACGTCTAACGCGTAGAAGTTCGTAGAAGTTACATAACGCCAACATTCATTCCCAAAATCTTCGGTAGGCATGATCTTCACAAAAAACCTTCGCTAAAGTGTGATCTTCTTCCCTCTAGCGGGTATGGTTCAAAATTTTGGACGACCGAAATGTAGGTCAACCAACACTTCGAAATTTCATCATTGCGAGTATTATAATATAGAAAAATGAGCACTTCGAAAATGGTACTTTCGATAGATGGCTAAGTCGAATAACCGTTTCACCAAAAGGTTATTTCTACCAGCGATTTTTTCGGTAGGTTTAAACGCTGGACTTGTCGGTCTTTTGTAATCATGAAATCGAAATTATGAACCCTCTTAATATCCGCCAATTTATTAGATTTACAGGACTCGAACTTTGTAGTGTTCAAATTTTCGTCAACTCTAAGGTTCACTTGCAATATCGCAATATATTGATATATTTGTTCTCGATATCCGTTCATTTCGATTTTCTATACTTAGATAAATAGATTCGTGTTCTGGGACTTAAGCCCCCTAAAAACACCATGCACCAAGGTGCAAAACCGTTCCATAGCCACAAACCAGTGCATGGATTTCGTGCAAAAAATTACAAATAAAAATAACAATATGAAAAGAATATATAATAACATAAGAATACGAGAAAATGGCAATATAAGAATACAAGATAATAAGCAAATAACTACTCTTAGGATACTGACCGTCGTACGTTTGAACGTTCGTTATATTTCTATATTGGAATATCGGCTGTTCTACATTTCGATCGTTCAAAATTTCGTCCTCCACCCCCCCGCTGGCAATCTTCCAAAGTAAATGTTCGTAAGCGATCAACAGTGCCTCGGCGGCGCGACGACCAATTTCTTCGCAGATTCTATGCTAATGCCGCAACGCCTGTCCATTAAATTCGATTCGCTGAACTGACGAGATTAATGGGGATCTCTGCCGAGTCATACATCTCACGCCATGTGCTTTGCGCTCGATCTACCACAGCGAATGTCCGAATGAATTGATTTGCATATTGAACGACAAACGGCAACTCTCCGATAGCATGTATTCCGGGGTGTTTGCCCTCGTTTGAATACAGGATTCACTCAGGGGATTATCTTTCGACCCTGACAGATCTTACGTCGCGGTCTGTCACGGATGTTCCATTTTTTTTAACGTCAACCGGCATCATCGGCGCGCTCCGCTCGCCCAAGAATAATTTGAGGCTCCCTAATGAGAAATCTTCTGGACCACATGATGCGATGTATTTTTTTTTCTCGCCGCAAATCCTTGATCGTGAGGTGGCAAATCGTTCCTCGAAATTTTCGAACGAAATCTCGGATCGCAATTCTGGTCTTGTGACTCGGTCATTTTTTTCAACTTTTATTATCGCCAGATATAAAATTCGTACTCATATTTATTTTGATTTTTTTGATCCCTTAAAACTGTTATTCCCTTCGATGAAACTTGGGGAATCGCAGAAGAAAACAATTTTCCTAGAACATTGAAGTAAAGAAATTGGCAAAAAGAAGAGGAAGTTCTTCTTTTTATCACTGAACGCGGATCCGAGATCGCGATGTGCCGATCGATCCTAACATTTTCATACTAAATCTTACCGATCCTCATAGCTCAGATCACAATTCTGGTCGTGTTACTCGGTAATTTTTTTTAAATTTCTATTATCGCCAGATATAAAATTCGCCCTCATATTTATTTAGATTTTGTTGGTCCTTCGAAACCGCTGCTCTCTTCGATTAAATGTAGATAATCGTAAAAGAAGACAATTTCCCTGGAACATAGAGACGAAGAAATAGGCAAAAAGAAGAAGAAGAAATTCTTATCTTCTTCTCGCCGCTTCTTCTTCGCGTCCCGGACGAACCTGCCGGGGACGTGTTGCGAGGAGTAGGGGCGAGCCCGTTATAAGATCGTGCCCCGGCAGTTCGACGGCTTAGTCGAGGTCTTCCCGGGTACCATCGGGGCATTACCGAAAGCGGTCGGCTTTCCAATAAGCTCTGCAAACATTCCCAAAATTTCTTCTTCTCATTATTATTCTCATTCTTCCTCTGCGCAGTTGTTGGTGAACAAATTCGGACACGGTCATGACCGTGAAAATCTACGATCAGTTTACTTTCGTAGTGACCTTCGCGACGTTTCTTCTCGTTCTCGGCTGCTTCGTGAGGCCGTTCGCCGCTGCACTCGAGGAAGAAGATGACTCTGTCGTGATTGAGGGTGAGTTTCAAAAATTACAATCCCATAAATATATTACATATTTTTAACAGATACAAAAACAGAAGAAAAAAAAATAAGAAGAAATAAAATCGGCGATAATCACTCATCGAACGTCGGGCCGAAGACGATGAAATTTTTTTCTCAACAAACCTGGCTCCGTTATCGATGTCATTAAGTGACTAAAAAAGTTTAGTGTATATTTGGCTGTTACTAAGTTCGAAAGGAATGTCCAGCGGTGAATTGGCGCAAATATCGAGCGCGCGAGCGGCGTACCATTGTCAGGAAGAGGACAGTAAGAGTCGAGGTCGAGGTAATAATGCCAACCGATTGTTTGAGATTCTCAGCACGAGTCTCTGACGCTTCGTGATTCGACACCGGTAAACACAGTGGCGTTTACATCGTTCAGGCTCTGAAATTTTTTAGAAAGCTCGCGTTAAATAAAGGAGATGATTTTTGTAATCTCCGATCATCGACAACCTACGTCCGGGTCTGAAGATCGCGTTGACTTTGAGCTTGCGATAGATTTCATGGGAAGAAAAAAAAATCAAACAATATAAATTCAAAGAAAAAAATGCAATAATATAAGTTTGAAAATCGGGACAATGTCAACTATTGGAATTAATCAATTTTTTGTTTTTAGATTCACGAAACACCAACAAACTTTTCCCCCGAATTCACAGCCGTCATAAAATTTAATCTAAGGTTTGAAAATGTTCGCAGCTGCGGAGGGTCTGAATTTGGAACTCCAATCGAGGGAAAGTCGAGGACTCGTATGGAGCGAGAAAGCCGGGACGGGCGCTTGCCTGACGTCAAAGGGTGAGCTCGGACACTGCACGACCTTCAAGGAGTGTTATCCATACTTCAAGATACCGGACCTCGGAGACCTCGAGGGTTGGGTTCTTGGTGTATACGACACGTGCAGTTACATACGCGATGATGGTCGCATGGCGTTCGGAGTTTGTTGTGCCGGAAGTCATCTTCCCACTCTTCCACCGTTCTCCACAGGCGACGGACCCCTCATCGACGACCCTCTGGTAAAGTGTCATCCACGACTCTCGTCATTTAAACAACTAATTCTTCCCAAGAAAGCACACTGAAAAAAAAATTACATTGTAAAAGCAACCATACTGACTTTTTGCCATATGAAATAGTTCCCAAGCGGAACGTCTACGTTTTATATTTAGGACAATGAGCTAAAATCGTGGTTGTAATTATAGTTCAACCAATTGAATATATACTATCAGAAACTATTTATATAGACGTTCCCCTTGGAAACTATTCGTCAGAGCTCGGCACATACAATAAGTACTTGAAGTACGTATTGAAGTATCAAATACTGAGTCAGTGCCCAACAGTTAGAACTTCAGCAACTTCAGTTCCGCCAGTACTTTACACGTCAGTACTCAAGAACTACCCAGTGCTCCGTACTTCAAGTACTTCATCAAGTATTTGAAGTACTACAATACGTACTTCAAGTACTTACGGTATTTGCCCAGCTCTGCAATTCGTTACAGTAGGAAATATTATCCCTGTTCTCGGTGCAACTATCTTGCTCGCTTCCTCCTCGCCCACTTCCGTGCAACCTTCGACTATAAAAATCTTCGTAAAGTACAGAATCCACACGTTGGTATCTCCGTTATCTTCCGAAAACGATGACGAAGCTATCGATCAATATATTCGACGTAACGATCGTGTTACAAGAAATAAATTGAAAAAATATTCCTTAAGTGCTGTGTCACTGATAAGCGGATTATCCAGTCTCTTCGCGACCTCCATTTCGGTATCTGATTGCGGTAAACGAGTCTCTAATGAAGACTAATGGGGTTTGGCCGCCGAGGCTCACGTCCCGATCGCCCAATACCCAAAATCACTTAAAGCAATTCTCTCGTCGAATCGGTCAGGCCGGTTTGAATAAAAAAAAATTGTGCCGGAGATTGATAAATGGTTTTCGTTTGTACAGATGGACGATCAAGGCATTGTGAAGGACGATCCTCCGAACATGGAGGCTTCCAAGCCGCAGCCACCGCAAGGTTCTTGGCCGCCTCCACTGCCGACTCATCCTCCCGATCACACGATTCCTCCCTTACCGACCCATCCAAGGCCCGGTCGGCCGTCGTCGGGCGCTTCCGCTCCATCGTCGACCACGAAGAAACCCAGCGCGACGACCTGGCCGACGAAGAAACCCGGCTGGTGGCCCGGACCGACGACCGCTAAACCCACGACGACCACCACACCGGCCCACTTCAGCAACAGTGACTGCGGCGCGAAGAACGGCATACAAGAGGACAAACGCATAGTCGGCGGCCAAAGCGCTGCCCTTGGCGAATGGCCGTGGATAGCCGCGCTCTTCAATACCGGAAGACAAGTCTGCGGAGGCTCGCTGATCGACAACATACACATATTGACTGCGGCTCACTGCGTCGCAAAGTTAGTTTTACTTTTTCTTAAATTAGTTTTATAGGCGTCAATTTCCGGTCGAGAGTCGTCAGCGTATGCGGAAGCGTTCGACGAAGAGGCTGATAATTTACTGCCGACCGGAAGTGATCGGCGTCCTTGCAAATGTCTATGAAGTTGTGTGTACGACGTCAAATTTCGCCTTTGGCAAGTGCTGGCTTTAGGAAGAAAAAAGATTGTTCGCTTGTAGAATTTTATTCTCCAAGTGAACTTCCCCGAGCGAAGTTTGGGCGATGAAAAAGACTTTAGCACTTCATGAAATTTAGTCTCGTGCAGATATCTTTGGGGTCTTCCTTGCAAACAGTTTATTGCAGTTTTCGACGACCGAATGTTTATGAAATTACTGAAATTATTACTTAATAACGTTTTTTTTTCTTTCGTAGCATGAACTCGTGGGACGTCGCGAGGCTTACTGTGCGACTCGGTGATTACGATATAAAAACGAACAACGAGGTTCGTCACATCGAGAGAAGAGTAAAACGGGTCGTTCGACATCGTGGATTCGACAGAAGAACTCTTTACAACGACGTCGCTATATTGACGATGAACGAACCCGTCGAGTTTACGGAAGCCATAAGACCTATATGCCTGCCGACTGGATCGAAATTGTACGCTGGAAAGTACGCTACTGTTATCGGCTGGGGATCATTGAGAGAAAGTAAGCAGCAATCGCCCTCGAGATCAATTCATAAGAAGAACAATTAATATGCAGATTAAGCGATCAAATAATTTTGTGGGAACCAAAATCATGATGCTTTTTTACTCTTCTAGGCGGTCCACAGCCTCCTATTCTTCAGGAGGTTTCCATTCCCGTGTGGACCAATGGCGAATGCAAATCTAAATACGGATCTGCGGCGCCGGGCGGCATAATCGATAGCTTCTTGTGCGCGGGACTCGCTGCGAAAGACTCTTGCTCGGTAAGAATTTCATTTCCGACAACAACTAAAAGAATTGTTGTACGAGTTATTCGTCCCTTTCTATGCCCCAGCCATTCAGTTAGTTAATTAACGAACATTCAATCGAACAGGGCGACAGCGGTGGACCATTGATGGTGAACGACGGTCGATGGACCCAAGTTGGAATCGTCAGCTGGGGAATCGGCTGCGGCAAGGGCCAGTATCCGGGTGTTTACACAAGAGTCACGCACTTCCTCCCATGGATAATGAAAAATCTCAAGTAGCGATCTCCACATCGAACGAGACTCGCCCGAGTTAGAATTACGTAACGCATAATTTTGCCGTTTGCATCCGGCACGTATTTTTTTCGATTCGACGTTGAAAATTTATCGCAACGGTATTAAACGATCGAATTCTGCAATAAGAGAAGCAATCTGATACAAAGTGTTCGAAGCTTCGCGAGCGATTCAACGACGATTTTCATTCGGGTTTCCATTAACTCGTCGATAAACTCATCGTAATTTGTTACTGTAACAAAAGTATGTAAAATTCCTGAAGTACGAATTGTAAGAAATTATATTATATTACTATACATACGGACGTATATAAAAGACGTTATACATCGTGAATAATTCGGGTTTTCGACAGTTTCATTTGCATGCGTATAGTCTTCTGCGTAGATGTCACGTTTGACGCGATTCGACCAATTTCTTGATTTCCTTGTTTTCTCCGTTATTTCATTAGGAGCTCATCGAGACTAGGTATCACAGTTGCTGACATTGAGATGCTGCAGGATATTCCTCGCTGAAACATACATTATTGACTTAGCTAATTTTGTCCTAACCATGTAAAAAAAAGGAGACAATTCATCGCTCGAAGCTTACCCTGAAAGTAGCAAGTGTCGTAATTATCATCAGGCTGCGGTATGAAAGGCGGCGTAGCCTTCTGCGGCTCGTCCCACGGAAAATCATCGAAGAAATTCATTTTCCTAACTTCTTTCGCGGTGGGCCTCAAACTCTGATCGAGAGTGAGAAGAGAATCGATCGTGTGAGTCGCAGCCACCGATATTACCTCCTCGCCCTCCGGCCAGGGTACGTCTCTGGCCAAAATATTCGCGAACACCGCCTGCGGTGTGTCGTCGTTGAAGGGCGGAACACCGGTGCAAAATTCGAAGAGGCAAACCCCCAGAGCCCACCAGTCGACCGCCGGACCGTGACCCTGTCGAAGCAACAATTCCGGAGCGAGATAATCCGGCGTGCCCAATATACGATCGTCCGAACGAGTCAATATCGCTTGAGCTCCTCGTCTAACGGATTTTGGAGTTCTGCGCATGGAAAGATAAAAATAGACGCAAATGAAACTCGAAGTCCAAAATAAGTAGAACTTACGTAGTGTTGTAAAAAATATGATCTAAGCATCACCTGTAAGGCGTGTAACTGTTCGTCGAAGCGGCTGGTGTCTTGATCGGCGAAATACCCTGCGGCGAACGATGCTCCTCTTCATTGACACTGTCCATGTGCAAATCCGGCGCCGACTGCGAAGTCGACGATGGCGGTGGAAGATCGAATCTCGTCGATTTTACGACGACGGGCTTTTCTTCCTTGAGCTTATTTTTTTCTTCGCGATTTCGCTGCTTCAGAGACGATACCGGCGTGCTGAAAGCGACTCGACCACCCGAGCCCGAATCTTCGCCACCGTTCCTCAACTCCTCAGCGGATCTTTCCACGGATCTCTTTTCGTTTCTTCCTATCGGAGCTTTGTAGGGCGCCGGGCTTCGGCAAGCGAAAATCGTACCTGGATATGCAAAACGAATATCGATTATTTAAATCACTACCAAAGTACCGCAATATGATTGAAATACTACTTATATTTGTAAGAAGGCATTGCCCGCTAATCAAATAAATGAATAAATACCGATCGTACCACGATTCTTCCGCTTCGGCGTGACATCGCCCTCCAGATCCATGAGACAAATCTCCCTCGTCAAGCCCGTCGCTCCGGACATCGCTGCGCGCTTTCGCTTGGTGCCTCTCGAGAGGGTGTTAGCGCAGGTGCTCAGTGGACTCGTGTGTGGCAGCTGCTGATTGGAGTGATCAGCTTCGAGAGTAGACTCGTCTTCCTCGTTGGTTTTCTCGGCGGCGCTCGTTTGCTTCAGCGACGAAGCTTCGCAGGTGTGAAAGCTCTCCGAGCTGCTGCAATTGTCGTTCTCCTCGGTAACCTCGGCGACATCGTCGTCGGAAAAAGCAGCTAGACGAATGTCCTCGGCGGATTGAAAGGGCGTAACACCCGAGACTCTGGAATAGTCGGCGGAAGCCGTGCCCGACGAGGCCAACGAGTTCGACGAGAAGTGGCATCGACGATTCGAATTCATTCTCAGGGCGGGCAGCAAATTCACCGCCGGATTGCTCTGCTCGCTCGAGTCGAGGAGATTCGATTCGCTCGACGATTTCTGACCCGAACCGAAGGACAGATGCGAGGTCAGGGACAACAGTTGACCCGGCGTTCTCGCGCAAAGACTCGGCGTGCAATTGACCAGATCGGAGATCTCGAGATCTCGGTGAAGGGTCGAGATCTTGCTGAGACCGAAGTCGGTCAGTTTGACGTGACCCTCGCGCGAGAGAAGCATGTTGTCGGGTTTGAGATCCCGATGGACTATCCCGTGCGAGTGAAGATACTCCAGGGCGAGACAAACCTCGGCAGTGTAAAACGCCGCCATTGACTCCTCCATGTAGCCATAGACGCCGAGAAGACTCTTGAGATCCCCTCCGACCATGTACTCCATTACCAGGTACACACAGCTAACCGATTGCAGAGAGTAAAAAAGCTGTACGCAGTACGGACTTCGAGTTATCGCCAACGCATTGCGCTCTATTACTACTTGGGAGGCCATATTCTTGTGTATCATCTCGTTCTTCTTCATCACCTTTATGGCGTATACCTGTTCGGGATTCGTCTTCTTATAGCCAAGGAACACCTTGCCAAAAGCGCCTCTGCTTATGGGTTTGACGATCTTGAAATCTTGAATCTCTGGTACCTGGAATAAGAAAGAAATATGGTTAGTGCTGTTATATTCAAAGTCTAAGGAACCAGTGTATTGGTCTTGTAATTAGAATGCTCGACTCTAAACCAACACACCAGCAGATGAAGGTTTTGATTCCCGGTGCCATTGTTTTGTCGGGAATAAAAATATGGGTAAGACATGGCTACAGACATATAGTTGGGGCATACTCATGCATATATGTATGTGCAACAAGTAACAGTAGTCCCTGTTTACATTCTCAGCGAAACTCAATGTAGCTCTGGTTTTGTGAAACAAATCTGAGACCGACTGTATCGGCATAGGTTTTCTGCAGAATTCTAAAGTCGGCTGTAGCGGCAAAAAATGTGGAACTGGCTGGATGCGTAAGGACAGGCAACAGAAATGAACAATTAATAAATGAGGACTAGTAATTACGCATCAACCAAGCCAATCCACTATCAGGCAGTAACTTTGTGAAGGGGCAGACAATTCAGATAAATACTTAAAAGTCTAACAAGATCTGCATCGATAATGATTATGTGCGGTGATTGAATACCAAAAATGATATTCCTTTTGCCTGTGGCAAGTTTCAAATGCTTACGTTTGATAGTTTTCATAATGTTGTGAGTTAGGTCGTTGAAGCATTAAATTTGGGCATAGAGTGCAGAGTGTAAACAATTGTCGCTACGTACCTTAGTCGTGGGGTTAACAATTTTCGATATCGTATTGAAAATTGAGTTGTCGATCGGTCTGTGCTCCGAGGCATGTTGCGGCGTGCACTCGCCATTGGGAATTCTCGGTTCGCTGTTATCGTTAACACCGTTCGTGCACAAAATTGCCAAATCGCTTTGTCCACCGCTCTCCGTATGAGAATTCGACAAGTCGCCGGCCACTTCTTCCATTTATCGAGTTAACCTCAACGATCTCCTTTGTAAAATAAAACAAATTTCTATCGAGCCTCGTCGCGCGGGACATTACCATGACTCGAAAATTTAACGACTCAACGCCGATATGGCAATTTATATTAACTTTGAAACGTTTTTCGTGTTTGATATGTGCTGGATCGAAATATAAAATCGAAATTGGTAGAGTGTCGTTTACGCCAGGTTCGTTTCAGCCGAAACTCATTTCCGCCAAAAAGTAACTAGGTTGGAAAAACACCATGTACCTACCTTGGACCCGGCTGTCACTTGTCCTAAATCTCATAATCCCGATAACTCCAAATGCCCGAAATTCATTCATCCGATGTAACGTTTACCCGAAATTGTAATCTACCGAAGGACTGGAAGACCGAATGTTCAGTCGTCCGAATGTTCAAGATGACGAAATATTACTTTGCCGTCTTGCCATAATCCCGACGATTTAATATACCGAAACATCGATTTCCCGAAATCTGTTTTACCATCGTAGAACTCGTGACTCAGTCTTAACTCCGATAATCGATGAGTTAAAGTTCTAAAATTTTTACTACGGTCGCCACGCCGTAAGATCGTTTGTTTGAGAAGATCCCGAACGTATAGTAATGCTATCTTAACGTAAGTTATGTCAAATGTCAATTGTTGCAACAATTGAAGTTTGTTTTCTTCAACTAAGCCATAAGCCAATTGTCTTGGGAAAAAAAGTCGAAGGAGGCCCCGATGAGGGGGCACTTGATCACGAATATACAGTTTATTTTGTTCCAGACCCGATATTTTTAATTTTAATCCGAAAAATAAATTTTTCGTGCAGAATAACGATTTTCAGTGCATAAAATCCAAATGATCAGTGTCCCAGTAGGCTTAAGCTCAAAAAAGCTACCAGATTCGTGTGTAGCACGAAAACGGGGCAAATAATTTTATAAGCTGAAAAAAACATTTTATTAAATAATAAATAAAATAATAAATAAATAATAAATAAATGATATAATAAAAAAAAATTGCGTCAAAAAATTGCAAGGCTACCCCCCCCCCCCCTTTCGACCCCTTTCGGCCCCTTTCGACCCCTTTTGACCCCTTTCGACCCCCTTTTGACCCCTTTGGAGCCCATTTTTCGCGGTTTTCAACGTCCTCAAACTGCCCGATAAAACGCTTCTAAAACATCGGATAAGGCCCTATATAGTATATTTTTCCCGTCGAACACGATGGGCACCCCGGATTTTTCCCGGCTCCATCGGGAGCTGAGATATCGACCTTTGAAAATCACGAAAATCGACTTTCAATTCCGGTCAAAAAGTGTGATTTTCAAACCAGAAACGATGTATTTTCATTATCGAATCACTTCTGGTCGAAAAATTAGATTTTCCGGACCGGAAGTGATGTATCTCTGCTATGACGTTGTCGACTCTTGTGGCCCTATGCGCCCTCAGTTGCTGCAAGCGCGCGCGCGTAACCCGTAACACCCCCTCGAGAACCGATACCGTGTGCGCAGGGCCGAATTGTCCATCTCGCTCCGCTCGTGAACCTCACATTGATCGAGTCTTACGCGCAGGGATCCTCGATGCTGGTCCATTGCTGATCCCAACCCCCAAACACCGCCTCCGGTCAATGGTCGCCGAATTAAATTTTCTTTATCGAAGGGACTCGTGAGACTCGCGGTAGATGGTAGTGAGCCATGCGGTTCCGTAGTTCGCTTAGAAATTAGAATCTCGTCAAAAAATACAATAAACAATATTATAACAATTTTACGAGGATAAAAAAACCGCACAAGTGCCTGAGAAACGTTTAGATAGAAAAAGAAGTTATCACAGTCGGGAGACGACGACGTCCCGCGAGGTTCGAGGAAGAGTCAATTTTTTTATTTGTTCACCAACCCAGTGTTTCGTCAGCGTTACAAGCCCTTCACACACACGGTAAGATCGCGGCAATAAATACGATACTTGTAGTTATTTTTTGAATGAATTTTTTCATATAATTACTAACAATCAAATCACGTAACAATTCTACAATTATTGAATAAAATCAAACAACTCAGCGAAAAGAAAAATGTGAACAAGTAAAGTAACAAGATACATCGAAATCCAATCCATAATAGTTCGATTCGACGTCGATACGAAGCCCGATATGTAACTTTCTAACGCTAACTTGAGATAAAGAAATTAAATGCGAAATTGCAATAATTTCGTATGCACATCGATCGGTTTTTGAATACGGCAAATCGAATGGAAATGGAACGCGCGTGGTATAGAAAAATATTATCGATTTCATGTTCGTCACGGTCGAACGTATAATCGGGACGTGCTGCGTAAACGGATCTTTGAGTTTTTTTCCTTCTTTTCAACGACTAGAGATGGCGAACTTTCGGGGATTCAATCTTCCGTCGCTCGGTGCATCAATGAGCGTCGCCTGGGAAACTGTGAAGGCCAAATGGCCTGAGAACAGTCCGTGCATGGAATTGATTCGGGGACCGGGTACCACAGGCTACGGTCAGCAGCCGCCGGCACAACAAGCTGAGGCTGGTTTTCAGGCCTTCGGCGAGGGTGGCGAAAACACGGAAATGACGACTATTAACGGAGAGCAGGCGTTTGGGGGTCAGGCCAACGGCGCGATGGCCGAGGATTCTTTCAGCTATCAAAGGAACGGGTAAGATTAAAGCTATTAACTCTTTAGTCTTTAGCCACCAGGGTATAAGAATGTTTGCCACGTTGACGAACCATCAATTTTTTTTAAGTTACCTTTTTCACATATTTTTCCACATATGTTACTTTGACCTCACTTGGGAAGTTTTGCCGACGAATGGGGTGACCCATATTACCTCACGTGTACAAGCATCGCGATACGCCCTTCAGGTTTTACTCACGCGACCTATTTGACCGACGGTGTAACAGTTCATTCAGCGAAGTACCTTTGCAAATTTTTTTTTTAACTGCACCGATCCAAATTACGGACACCAATCGATCCGTTTGAATGGCAATTGCAGAGACAAAGTGAGGACAGGAAGCATGAGCAGCGGTGGATTCAGCGAGTACGACGAGGGTGGCGGCGAATTCGGTGGTCCAGGTGTGAAGATCAACGAGTGGCAGGCTGCATGGAACGTCACCAATGCGATCCAGGTACCAAGTTTTCAAAATGATTAATTAAACTTTTCTTTGCCGACCGTGAGAATTTCGCTATTGACACCCTACGGTATCTCTTCTTTTCAAAGGGAATGTTCATCGTCTCGCTGCCCTTCGCGGTGCTCCGGGGTGGTTACTGGGCGATAGCGGCGATGATCGGTGTCGCCCACATATGCTGCTACACCGGTAAAATATTGGTCGAGTGCCTCTACGAGCTGGACACCGTCACCGGACAGAGGGTAAGAGTACGCGACTCTTACGTGGCCGTAGCGAAGGAGTGCTTCGGTCCTACTTGGGGCGCTAGGGCGGTCAACATCGCCCAGATAATAGAGTTGCTGATGACGTGTATCCTCTACGTCGTCGTCTGCGGTGATCTCATGATCGGTAGCTTTCCCGAGGGCGCCATTGACACCCGCAGCTGGATGATGCTGATCGGCATATTTCTCATACCACTGGGTTTCCTCAAATCCCTTCACCACGTCTCGGTTCTCAGTTTTTGGTGCACGATGGCTCATCTCTTCATAAACGCCGTTATCCTGGGCTACTGTATTCTCGAGATAAGCGACTGGGGTTGGTCCAAGGTCAAATGGACGATCGACATGGAAACCTTTCCCATATCTCTCGGTGTGATAGTCTTCAGTTACACCTCCCAAATATTTCTTCCCACCCTCGAGGGCAATCTGATCGATCGTTCGAAATTCGATTGGATGCTCAACTGGAGTCACATAGCGGCCGCGGCTTTCAAATCAATGTTCGGCTGGATGTGCTTCCTGACATTCCAGAGCGACACCCAGCAGGTCATCACGAACAATCTTCACTCGCCGGGTTTCAAGGGTATGGTTAATTTCTGCCTCGTCGTCAAAGCCATGCTATCGTATCCTTTGCCGTACTACGCAGCTTGCGAACTCCTGGAGAGGGCCTTCTTCAGGGGACGTCCGAAAACCATCTTTCCGACGATTTGGACCGTCGATCGGGAGCTCAAGGTGTGGGGTCTCGCGTGGCGGGTCGGTGTCATAACCTTCACTATATTGATGGCCATTTTCATACCTCACTTCAGTATTCTGATGGGCTTCATCGGCTCGTTCACCGGCACTATGCTGTCCTTCATATGGCCTTGCTATTTTCATTTGAAACTGAAGAGAAACTCGATGGACACCGGTGAAGTCGCTTACGACTGCTTCATCATATTTTTGGGTGTTCTCTTCGGCGTCATTGGGGTCTACGACTCGGGAAGCGCTCTCATAACGGCTTTTCAAATTGGATTGCCGTTTTAAGAGCCCACACGCTTCTTGGAGACTCCCTGAAGATTGACGAGACTCTCGACGAGTCCGTGTTACGTTTTCGATTAGTTAACTGTAATTGAGATAATCGAAGCTAGAAGAAGAGTGTAAGACGCGACGGATTCCGGTGCTAGATTTAACTATCGCGAACGTTGGAATGTTTTTATCATTGGGAATTATAATGTACGATAACTTATCAGTCGCGAAAAAACACACTGTCCGCGTCTGCTTCGCGACACTCGATACTTGCTGTGTAGCCAGCGACCTGCGCTAACTGAAAACTAAAAATTATTACGGTCAGTTGTTCACGGCGTGATGCGATGAAAAAAAAATACGACGGTCTATTAACTCGTAATGACGGAATCCGGTCTGTAATTAGTCATTAGAATTTTCGTAGATTTTTTGGTGAAATGCCTATTTTTTTTTAATCGAAGAAACTTCAGGCCACTCTTCCAATTTAGAAATCTCAAATGTGCTCACTGCTCGTGACAATAATTCGTCAGATCTCCGTGAGAATCAATGTCTTCCAAAATACTCGTTAGCGACGGGTAAAGAAAAAAAAAGATTACAAATAATACTGTAAGGTATGAAGAATAATGTACAAGATACGATTATTATACTGTTGCCTAGGTCTCTGGATTTTATAAGTGTATTACGAAAATGAAAACGAAACTGATTTTTGTGTGCGCCGGGACGTACTGCAATATATATATACATATATATGCCTACCATACTTCCTGAAGAAATCACGATGACGATGAGAAAAAGAAACGATAATAATTAAAATAATAATAGTTGCACGTATTATATTTTTTCGCTGCGAAGTCGACGATTTTTTCGCCAATCTTTCGTGGGTCTGTTATGAATATCGAAATAGTAACGCGTCATTATAATCAGAAGGACTTGTCTTCATCAGTGCTCGATCATACGAGATACGCCTTCGTGATCTTTGTCACCGGCGAATATACAGGAGCCAGACGGTTGTGTGGCAATGATGTAATTTTTAGAAAAATAATCCAATGTCTTCCAAAGATCCTCGATACGAGGATCCATAGATCATCGCGATGAGATTAACGAGTAAGCGAGTGGTTGTTATCATTATACGCGCTCAGACAGCAGTTACTTATACGGTACTTCGCTTCGTAGCGCACAATTTTGTTCTGTCGTGGTGACAAAGTGCGAATCGAATTGATATGTGTGGACGCGTATGCGTATATTTGCGTGTGCCAGCGTGCCGTTCGAAGAGGAGTCTTAGATGAATAATTAGACTGAGCGGAAGTAGAGTGTAACTTCACGAAAAAAAAAATTCCGATAAGCTTGTTCAAAGCTTCGTTAGCTCCCGAAATACGCAATATCGTGCTGATGAGTTCGACAAGGTGGTACGTCGAGACTTTGGTGTCTGTTACTGAGAAAAGCGCGATACCAAAACAAACTTCGTCCGCCAGCATATCTACTTCCGGTGAACGTTAATGTCTTCCAAATGGAGTCGAGTCAATGCGCACTCCCGATAATATACATTCGGCGTTTAAGTTGATTTTATTACTGGAATGATGATATCGCAAGGCAATTTAAATAGTCGTTCGTTCCGATTTTAGATTGCGAAAAAAAAAACAAATTTAGACGCCGAGTGTACATAGAGTATTTAAAAAAATCGTTGAGATCCGCCGGATCGAACGTTGAAATATAGTCTTCCAAAAAAATGTCTTCCAGAATGACGAGTAATGATGATTATAAATATATAAATAAATAAATATATATACACACAAAAACTATACACATCAGACACTATACATTTACAAAGCGCGTATCGGACAACATTCATGTCGATTGTGTCACAAAACGTTACAGATATTGATTGTTAAGACAGAAAGGTAATGCATATAAATTTTAACGAAAAACAACAAAAAAACATTGTAATTATTTTAAGAGCGTACGAGAGACGAGAAATTGTTTGCAAAAGCGTCACATTGAGATTGACGAAATATAATCGTTCCAAGAAGGTCGCGATAGACCACGCTGCTGGGAATGGGTGACATTGATGAAAGGGTCCAGCGAGATAATTCTACGGCACCATTGGCCTATGCTCGAATTGAAAAAACGAATAATATTACCGTACGGTAATTCAATGTGTTAGTTTTTTTTTTCGATCGTACATATATCGTGTACAAAAATTGTCGAGTAAATATTAAATTACGGTACGAAATTATAACAACGTTGTATGAATCGAAAAATACGAATCGAAGTGACTTTTATGCAAATAATCCCTCGGAACGTATATACATATATATATAAATATTATATATATTGTGTAATCAAATTCGTGTAATATACAAAAAAAAAATTGATCTATAAGAAATGGACGTGCAGTGAAATAGAAAGAACATCGACACGAGTTCGGTATTAAGACGGAGTGAATTGATAGCAGATATTTTTATTTATGTATCTCTTTATTTAATATATTTATCATTGTGATCGGAATACGGATGGCGAATGAAAGATCGATGGAGGGAAAGAACGATCGGTTGAATTTTTCGACAAATGTAAAATAATTATTTGGCTGCTATTAATAAGGACACGAGTCTCATGATCTCTTGAAACCAATCTCGTCGAATGTTAATACAGTTGACACAGTATAGATACGGTAGATGTTAATAAAATTAAATTAAATTTTAAAAAATGTAAGGGCTTCCGTTGTAATGAGAAATGAAGAAATACATTCGGGAAATTTGTCATGGCGCAGTCATTTTACCATTTTCCTGTTTTTTTTTTAAAATAAATGTTTACGTTTGTCGGTAATTCTAGCGCTCGATAAAAATAAAATTTGTGTGAGAATATAACTTGTGCATTTTTTCGGGTTTTGCGCTTGACGAGATCCTAGTAGGAGGAAAATACCGAGACAAAAATAATTTTCAATGGACAAAAACAAAAAAAAAATATACATATATATGACTCGACGGAGAGAACATACTTTCACCAGGAACAACGTGATTTCCCTCCGTAGCATGACGATGAGAAAACCATTGTGACGCCAATGGTCATGCTCCAGATATTGCTGATCGACGAATAAAAGGTGAGCTTCACGATGATAAATTGTTCAGTCTTCTCAGTTGCAACGATGAAATTATTCGTGAGTCTCGAAAAATTCGGACAATTCTGAGTGAGGTAAACATTTTTTGTCTCACGCTTTTTTACTCTCTTCTTAGGCTGCGATAGTTTTATGCTTGACGTGTTTGTTCTTCATGGCGGCGCCCATCAATGCCAAGCGGCAAAGTGTTGCGAAAGACTATCGAAATCGTCACGACGACGTATCCGGTAAGACTATTTAAAACGCGATTAACAATTTGTCCGTTAATAAAATATTGAAAAACGCGTTTTTTATGCGCGATAAATCCTCGTTGTTTCAGGTGAAGTGTCACGAGTGAGCATAAAGGCTTTTCGCGGAGCCGATCGAGAGGTAAACGGCAAAAAGTACGCTCCGTGGGGATTCTGGACGAGACAGCCAAGCAACCGGTAGTTGCAGAGACGGGATAACGAAAGGTGTCGGTCAGGAAGACACGACATATTTTGTATATCGTCAAATTAACATTGAGTCTCGTAATATTTGACGTGGAAGTTTTCATTGGTATTTGTCGTTCTTGTGAAATATACAACGACTTTGAGACCATAAGGAGTAATACTTTTTTTTTTGCTGACATATTCATTTTGAGAAATGATGCCATGCTGATAATCAGCCATTGGACTTCGCCTCTGTATCATACCTGCAATACGTCACTTCCGGTCGAAAAATGAGTTTTGCCGATCGGAAATGAAGTCACGAATTAAAAAGAAATATTTCGGTAATTTATTTCGAATGCAAACTTTCCACATTAAATTAAACCCTGCATATTCATCGGTGTCTTCGATAAATATTATGTGTACGACCCTAGCGGACTAATTTTCGGTCGGACAGGTCCGCTAGGGGAGGACTTAACTTTCAACGAGGTGGTCAACTGCACGGTACATCAATTTCTAACGTGTTCATTCAAAGGAACCTAAAATGGTCAAGTACGACAGGGATGTCCGAACAAACTGTAATTGTGATAAAAGTTTACGTTATGAAACTTCTCTTCTAGCGTCGATTACGAGACTATCTTGTAAAAAAGTACTTATTCTTACAACGCTGAATGTCGCAACAGACAACGAGATCATTTTTCCGGCTTTCAATTCCCAGGGTATCGCACTTCTCATCAGCATAAATTGTAGCAGCATTCTCGTTCTTTTTGAGCATAAGTACCATTTTGACTGATTTCTGCAAATTTACTGATAACACTTTTTAATCGTTAAATTTGTCATTTTCTTGGAGCAAGGACTTACATAGAGGCATAAACATCAAGGCTATGATCCGTGAGTCTTTGGGAAAATAAGTTAATGAAGAGAAGATGTAACAATTGGGAACTGCCAAAGACAGCTTGTCGGAAGGCTTCATCAGCTGAATCTGTGCTGGCTCCCCAGATCACCTGTCGATCATGTAAAGTATAGTTTTTGAAAATTCCGCTAATTATTGTCTTGCTACTGATTACCGTATATATATATTTATAATATGTATATGTATATGTATTGTAAAGACCTGAAGTCCTGTAAAACTCAGGGACAGCACGTTCATCAACACCAAGATAAAAAATGACCAGTGGAAAGCAGCTTCGAGGCGTTCGGCATATCTTGTTAAGTTTTTGTAACAAATTAATAATATCATCTAATATTTATAAATAATAAGTAACTAGATCCCTATGATGATCATTGATATGTAAATTAGAAATAAAATGACTATCATATATGGCGGATCTCACGCCAGAAGGGCATATAGGCTATGATTATACGCAGCCTGTACGCCTTTATGTAATAAAGCCATCGATATTTAATTACTCGATGGCTTCGGTGTGTTTTTTTATACAATCGGTCACAGTCCAATATACGCGATCTGTTATCCGAGGAGGGTCCATATCAAATTCTAGGTCTTCACGTTCTACCAAATGTTCCAATCGGTAACTGTAATTGAATATGGAAAATAAAAATATCTTCCACACTTCAGTGGTAGAGTATTTTCGACATTCTAACAAACCGACTAGAGATTTTTTATTACCTAACTGCTGCGAAAATGCCGCAACCGTGCTGAATGTACACGACGAACATACTGTCCACGGCAATGCTTATAGAGAGTACGGTGACGATAGAAATTAATAGGTAAGTTTCAATAATGACATAGTATTCCTCATCGTGTGGGGTGAAATAGATTGGAATAGGAAATACGGTTGATGTCGTTATATTTGCCCACCCGTGAACTAACAGAAATCGTGGTAATGTTGATATAATGAGGAAGGTCGTCATCGAAACATAAATAACCCCTGGAAAATGTTCGATCATTTACCAAGTTTCAATATTGACGTAAAGATGGTAAAAAAAAATGTACCTGCGTAAATCATGGTGAATAATCGGCCATCATCGGCAAACTGTTTCAAAACCTTTCTTTCCGGCCCCATCGGTGTATGCCAATCGTCGTATATGCGTTCCATTAGTTCGCGCATCTAACATTTCAGATTAAGTACATACTGCGAAAATATGATCTTTTTGTTTTGCAGAAGATAAAGCACCTTTTGGCCGTAATAAATGGAATTACACATTTTTATCGCACAGCCTATGTGCACAAACAATGGGCCCAGAGTCGGAAGTACCTTTAACCAATCGTCCCGATAAACGATGATCATTTGTATCTGCAACGAAATGTTATCAACATTTTCTTTTTGTTGAAGTGATCCGGTTTACTTTTCGACCGAGTTGGGCAAATACCCGAAGTCCTCGAACTACGTATTGAAGTATCGAGTACTTGAAGTACTGAGCGCTGGGTAGTTCTGGAGTACCAATGTATTAAGTTCTGGCAGAAATGAATTGCTGAAGTTCTGAGTACTGAACACTGATTCAGTACTTGATACTTCAATACGTACTTCTAGTACTTAGTGTATTAGCCCAGCTCTGCTTTTCGATCATCCACTCGCTGTTTGAGTAGTTCTTTCGCAGTACATACCTGGCCCGGCATTGCGGTGATAAATATCGCAAAAGTCAGAAACATAAAAAAATACTTCTTACGCTTCTCCGCATACGGCCATTGTCCGTTTAAATTAAGAAGGAATTTATTGATACGGTAATGTTGATGCTGAAAAAATGCTGTTATATTTCTACACATCTTCTGTCCGTAAGCGTCGAGACGGAAATAATCTCTCTTCCTGTAAGCCTTATTCGTTCTTCTTCACTCCATTCTTCCTGTAGTAAGCCTTATTCTTGCCATCGGTCTGCAATAGCTCGACTCTAATAACTTAATTAACTGATAAAGAATGGACGTTTAAATTGCTTGTAAAAAAGGAAGTTACCTACGTGATGTACGTAGGTAAAACGCGCTCCCTTGCTGAATATCGTTTTCTTATCGATCCATCACCTCACGGAAATACTCGAGAATGAGCTGTCATACATGCAATTGCACGAGCGTAATTACATGGCGGGACAGGAGCTTCGCGCTGAGACGCGAAGCTCCCGTCCCGACGGAACTTCGCCAGGTCGACACTCGCATTTTCAAACTTGCGTTTGTTATAAACATAAGGCTCGAAAAAAAATTTTTTAAACTATTTTTAACGATTATTATCAGCATTTTGATTTTTGATTTCATCGATATTGTCTAGCTATAATAGCGATTTACATAGCACCCGATTGAGATACTTCCATCATTATGGTGAGTTGAATTGATAAGTGGCTGTTAACTGGCAATACTATTATAAATCCTCCTTGCTATATGACTGTGCAGCTTTTGTGCATGCCAGACTATCCTGTATCATTTGGCTTAAGGAGAAGTGAAACAACTGTGCGTGCGAGAGAGATAGTTGCAATTTTCAAATTAACTTTAATCAATGGTGTTAAATTGCTTTTTCCTCAAAACTAATAAAAAAAAACTACGTAAATTCGGACACGAACTCGTGATGTTACGATTATCAATCAGAGGCTTTAGTCCGCGTAGCCATCAAGAAATTATCTAGAAAATACGTATGTGCGGCTTCTCTTCATTGGATCGCTTACTTAAATTATTCGTTGACAGCTAAATAGGGACCAAAGTAGTCTTACAGCACCATGTATTATTTTATAGTATATAAGACGCGGATACATTGTTTCTCCAACCTAATTACTTTTTCGAGGAAATGAGTCTTGACTGTAATGAATTTTAGCATAACTGATAGCTTATTGCGAGCACAACTTGACAAATCGTGCACAGTGTTGTAATTCGAGTCTATCAATCGCGCATCAATTTCAGTTTTCCCTTGGACAATATAACATTATACCATATACTGCTGGTCCGTCGGTAACTTTTGGTCATTTGACCGTGAGTATAAATTACTTGAATTTTTCATCATAAATGTCCGAACGATCTCTCCGCTAGAATCATGGCGGTTTCCGACTTCGAGCAAGGTTGTTGGAGATAAATGCCCTATGTTCATACACGATCCACAAGGTTTCTCCGTTCGTTGCATCTCTAGCGGAGAGTTACCTATGCGAAAGACAGTAGTAATCTCATACGTCAAAATAAAATATACGAAAGAATATTTTTTTCTTTAAAATTTTTTATTTATGGAACTCGTAGAATGTCAAATTGCGATCCGAACACTTTAATAGCGCCTAGTGATGAGAATTTCGATTATTTGTTCAAAATCGTATTGATCGGTGACTGCAGCACGGGAAAGACATGTGTCGTTCAGAGGTTCAGATCAGGTACATTTATCGAACGGCACGGCACGACTATCGGGGTCGATTTTTCAATGAAAACCGTTTTGGTAGACGGAAAGAGAGTTAAGGTTAGTATAACAGCTGTAAATGTTAATTCTCTAACTGTAAATGTTTTTCATTCTCTAACAAAAATTTGTTATAACCACTTTTTCGTGTAACAATTAACGCAATAAAACCATTGGCCTGGAACGCTCTGAAAATTACTGATGCACCATTTATTTCACACAACACTCCTGCAACGTATAATACTCAAGCGCATATAGATAAGGCTAATATGAAGTTACTGAATTTCGGATTCTTGGACTTGCTAGAATAAAACGACGAAAACAAAATGGTTTCCAAAAATAAAATTCGTAGGTGTCATTTTATGACTATGATGGTGTAGTGTGTATAAAATAATCTCTTACGAGACAGCGCGACGACAAGTGGGCTTGTCGGATCGCCGGTACGTGCTTCCACCCGCGGCGACCTCGGGCATCTGCATGTGGAAATACTAAATTACAGTATTTTTTTCGAGTGTCAAATTACCATCTAATTGGCTTTTATGTTATGTTTTTTCTGAGGTTTGGGTTTCGATCAAATGTTAATTTGTAAAAAATAAATAAAATTAATAATCCACTCCACATAGCACGCAATTTTTTTTGGAATATTGAAAATATTAAAAAATATTTTTTGGCCGTTCAGATGTATTGAAAGGTTAAGTATATTTCTGAAATATTTCGTTGGAATATTTTAGTACAATATTTCAAAATATTATTTCCCTATATTTCAGAAATATTTCCTAATATTTGAAAGATTAAAAACACTTCCAAAATATTTTTTAATTATTTCGTGCAATAATGAATAATTCGATGCACTGCCGGTTCCATAATTTTCCTCCCCATCATCTTCACTCGAGAAAGGGAAAAAAGAAACTTTGAAGTCGTTTTTGCCTGGCCGGGGAGTCCCCGTTTCGGCGCATCGCTACTGCAAATTTCTTATCTGCGTGATAAGGTGCTATCCGATGCAGCTGAACAGTGCTGCATCGGAATCTCAATCTTGGAGCACTGGTGAACGATACCGGTTATTATTCGCACATTATACGTAACTGCCACTTGCTGTTTGTTCACAGCTGCAAATCTGGGATACCGCTGGCCACGAAAAGTTCCGTACTATAACGCAAAGTTATTACAGATCTGCTCATGGAATAATCGTCGGTAAATATAACACAATTGTGGTTAGTGTCTTACACAGATTTTTTTCGATGATTTTGAAAAAAAACGATGTATGTTTTTTTTCTAATTTTTATTGCAGTCTACGACATAACGAAACGTTCTAGTTTCTTGAGCCTTCAGAAATGGATCGAGGAGGTACGACGATACACGTCGTCCAACGTAGTGTTGATTTTAGTCGGTAAGCTTCGGCGTTGAATTTTATCTTAATTTTTATCTCGAGTGTTAGATGAAAAATCATCGATCTTAGGACCAAGCAAAGTTTTTCCTCCCAGCCCATACGTGCTCGGTCGGTAACAAAAACTTGAATGCCTTTGTTTTTCATGGATGCTAATAATTTCCGGTTAAAGTAAGCTTCGTGTAAAAATTTGCCCCTGAACTCGAGTCCTCGGCAGCGTTAAAAAAATGTTTACAGTTTTCATTACCGACCGGGGTATTTAATATACTTGTTTGCCTTATTTGTTGAAGGAAATAAATGCGACCTGGAAAGCTTGCGGGAAGTCGAGAAAGACGAAGCCCAAGCGGTATGCCAATGTCTTCCGGAAATACTGCATGTAGTTGAAACATCAGCCAAAGAAAACACGAATATAGATACTATTTTTTATTGCATGGCATCGGAGCTCAAGGTAAAGATAAAAGTGTCGGCTATACTTTTTTCACTCACTGTCCGAATGATAATTAATGTCTTTCTATTTTTTTTTTTTTTTTTTTTTTCCAGAAGCGTCATGAAAATCGACAGCTCAAGACTAACACCGACGACATTGTGAAACTCGGCAGTGGTCGAGAATTGACCTCGTGTTCGGGATGTTCTTACAGGATGACGTGAATATTTTGACAAACTGAAGTAAAAGCATATAGTATTCGGGTTGCACTGATATTAAAGTGACTTGTCCAGTAATGCAATCGTATTGCATATTTAGCACAATAAAAGAAGTCGGTAAGTAAAACGGCAATCAATTTTTTTTAAAGGGTGCTCAACATCTCGAGGGAAACGCAAATTTTTTGCATCTGCGTAATTGATTGATGAAGGTGCTAACAATTTCCGATTGCCTTTAAATATTCAACAACCACGAAAAAAATGGATTATATTTTTTTTACCGATTGAGTCTGTTCGCACATCGCCGCAACGGGTTTCATAGTTTAAACTTTCACGTTTATTCCCGGTTACTGTGGTGCATATGAAAATCGCATAATATTAGAGATAAAAAAGAGTCGTCGGTTCATTACTAATTGTACACCACACGGCCTTGCCAGGCCTGTTTGACATTATCTTGACACTGAATATAAACTCAGTCGTTTGCAGAAAATCATGATACGTGTTCAATTTCACATACGAAAAATTCGAATTTTTCTTCGGTGCTCCGACATTTGTTAAATATAGCAATCTAACCCCCTGAATAATTCATTTGAACCTCACGACGAAGTTGAGATAAAAAATCGAGATAGCCCAGTATTCATGACAGCCAAGACGGGCGATGTCTGGACTTCGTTACTCATTCGAGAATCCACTAATCGCTTACCGTTGATGAAGATAGCGTGAATTATCATAGTCGACAACGACGCCATCTTTTCACCGCTAATTCATAAGGTGTAACATTTTCTTACTTTTTGAACAACGAAACCAAGTGCCTCGGAGCTAAACATGACACTGTATACAGTAAGCAATCTACTTAATAAATTATTTTATATTTATACTACGAAACCGTCAATTACAAAATCATATATATATGTATGTATATATGTTATTTTTGTAACACTAAAATTCTGTGAAATGCATGAATTGTTGCCCATTCGGGCAGTTGCACCAAACTACATATTCAACGCACATGTTAGGATAATGGCTTGTTATTGTTAATTAGTTTGTAAAAAAAATGTATTTATAAAACTGCATACCTGGTTTACGTAATATCGCATTTGTTCTGCATAATAATAACATGTTGACATTATATTTGAGAAATTACAGTTTTGATTACCGACCGCTATATGGACTATGTGACCTACATATTTAGTCGTTCCACGCGCTCTTCTTCTATGCGCGTAAGCGTGCCAAGCTCTTAAAGCGTGCGTTGCGGCTGAGACTTCGTACTATGATGTCGGACTGACACGTAGTTCGCATTCTTCCTTTCTGGCATTCTTAATATGTACTCACCGACCGGTTTCTCTCCGGCAACGATTTAGCCCGTCACCGAAATCACTAAGCCAAAACTTAAATGAAAAATATAAATTAGAAAATTGATCCCAAGATTCTTATCGAAATATAAACGAAGAGCGTTACAATTGCGTCGCTAACACGGCGCCTGTGCAGCAAGTAAACAAGTTTGCATCATAGTATGTGACAACAGTGGATTAATGTTCCGTATAGAAAAAAATAACCTTTTCCAACTTCGGATTCGAAAATTATTATATTTTTGGACGCGACAAGTTATATACAAGCGTAATACCGGACCGATAAATTCCCATGGCCATTGGATTTGAACTTTCCACTTATGTCCAATCGATTCCCTCGGTCTTAGGAATGTTGATGAATCCTATTTGACATTCCTCACTCCAGCCGAAGTAGGTGTTGCAATGCAGTGGCGTAGTCTAACCGATCTTTCCGTTTCTAACCCGTTTCAAAATCAACCACGTGAGGTACACGTGATCATTATGAATTCTTCAATATTTTTTTTCGCTATGGTGACGATAATGAAGAATTTTCGAGTTTTAAACATGAATTTTTATCAGTGTGGAATAATGTATTGTAGTTTATTTTTAAAAAATGATTACAAGCGATTCACTCAATTCACTGACAGAATCGCAGGAATAAAACATGCTGAAAAAATATATTAGTCAAATTGCCGAATGACATTGACCGTCATTGTCGATCGTCACTGCGACATTTGAGTATCGGAATAACAGTCGTCTCTTTAGATTCAATAGACGAGGTCATATCAACCGCATTGTTGTCGGGCCGCCCAGGTTGCGACCAAGTGAATATTGAGTATATACTATATAACTCGATAATGTGCACCTTTCAAAGTGACTTTTGTTGTTTTTCAGACATCGAGACATCCAGAAAGAGAAGATGACTCTTGTAACTCTTCGATACCTTGACGACAAAGCGGGTTACCGAGAATGACCCTGCTTTGTGTTATAATATTAGCTTGCGATAACGGGGTCCGTGAACTCACTCGCTTATCGAGCTTCGAGATGAAATAATCTCTCTTATTCGGTGAGAAATTGTCGTACCGTTCGTTAATTCTTATCAGTGCTGTCATAACGATTATAATCATTAAAAAATGGTTATCACAAGCTCAATTGTTGGATTATCGTCCGTAGACGAGATCATGACATTTTTTATAACCAATGTTTAGAATACGTTCATCGAACGGACAATCGTGAAATAGGACATGGCTGTCCTAGTTGTCTGTTATCAGAAGAATGGCTTGTTAATTAAATTTCGATCAACATCGAATTCCACAAAAATGTTACGCGGTGCAAATAAAAGAACGACCGTTCTCACCAGCCTAAAAGTTCTCACGGACATGATCAACATTCGTCCTGCTGTTAGTTGGCAGGGTGCAGCGCAACGCAAAGTCATCAGTTGCAAGACTTTCTGGGTCTTGGGTGTCGCTTACTCACATATAAATGCTGATACTGATACTGTGATCCATCAGAACTTGGGAAATGTAGCACCACATGTAGAACACAATTGAAAGAAGCAATGCAACGACTACGAATCTTAAGGTTGCTTTGGGATCGTTTGTTCTCATAAGAATCTGAATTTACAGGTGGTTTATCCGTCGATTCGGAAGATTATTCGTCGTTGGTCGTAAACGTACCTGAATACTTATAATAATAATAATAATAATAATAATACTTATCACGTTAATCAGAATCATTCCAAGGCCGACGACAAAACAGAAAATCCACGTGTAAGATGCGTCGATGAGATTTGCGTATCTGATAACGGTGGAGATATCAATTACGTTGATCAGCTTTGCAAAATACATGCAAAATACATTATGTAAACTCAATCAATTATATCGATCGGCTTTTGCAAGATAATTTGTAAGCCGAATCAATTTTATTGAACGGCTTTGCAAGGTACATTATGTAAGGTGTCTCATTCGATAGCATCATTATGTCTGTCGATGCACGAAGCTAGGTGTATGTCGCTTCGGTCCAACGCAACTAAAAATACAACCGTCAACGAACTTTCCATGTGGACCTGGAAAAGTTGAAACTTGGTTGATTGTAGTGAACTAACCGTGAAACCGTCCCATTAAAAGGGATGGTATAAGAGTTTGCTCGGCGCAACTATCGACCGGTTGGATTTCAGCTTGACTTCAAGTTGGTCGGAGCGCAACGGAAGAATATTGGTAGAGTAATCTGTTACGGTAAGCAATGTACTCGCCGCGCGTCAACGTAGTCCATAATTCGTATTTACGAATTTGTGAAAATATAAATTGACCTTCTGCGAGTTCAACAAAAAAAAACTCATAAACTTCGTAAAGCAAACCGCTCCGAAGAGCATTGGTATACCAGGACGATTCTCCAGTCGTCACGGTATTTTACAAGTACCAGCATCAGAGGTACGGTCTGAGTTATCATGAGAAAAATCAGAACAGCGAGAAAGCTGCGTCTGAGACGGGCACTCTGATACGGCCATTGTCCTATGAGCGTCATCATAGTTTTAACTTGATAGAACGGTGTTCTATCAAGTTCATCGTGACTTGAACCACCATCGATGGCGGCCTTAGAGTTACTGTTGCTATTTCCTACGGAGCACAACACGCTACGAGTTTCCCTTTCCATGCGTTTCATTCTTCTCTCTTGAGCGTGGATTTTTATAGAATTGTAACAAAATATCGTGCGTCGATGGACGTTTCAATTGCCCCACGTCAAAGCTCAGCGACAGCTATGCAAGGGTGCATAGTCTCTACCCTCCATTAAATCATTACATATTCAACGGCTTTTCGCGAGCCTGTCAGAGAACTGTCATACCGTTGTGAATGTTATGACAGTTCTCTGGAACTGTCATACCTCTAGCTGAGGTGAATATTTCCTGGAAAATACTTTCTATTACAGTCAATTGAAATACAAGAGAGTAGCAGGTGTTGTGACTCGAGTGTTTGGCGTCCTCGCGATGGGCTATAGAATTCAGAAAACCGGAAATTTAGCTTTCCGAAGATTTGCCGGAATCGCATCACTTCCGGTTTGAAAGTCTCATTTTTCGACCGGAAGTGACGTTACACCGGATCGTCACTCCTGATTTGAAAATCTCATTTTTCGACGGTACGTGACGCGATACCGGAACGTCACTTCCTGTTTGAAAATTTCACTTTTTTTACCGGATGTGACATCATGCCGGAAATACTTTCGGATACTGTACATTTACTTAATCTTCGTAAAAGTGACGCAGCTGACAAAGATTCTGTGAGGAAAGAAAAATGATTCGTGTTGTATATTCTACTATGGGTATCCTACAAATGCTCAACTACCGAATGACTGGGACATTCACCTTAGCCGTAAGAGGCACATCTATCCTCTCCTCTGCGTCATGCCGTTACCCCCACCGCTCCGGACGACTCGCTTTCCGTGTTACAAACGGTTTATAGTCCAAGTCCAAGGGGAGAGAGTAGCCGAGAGTAGCGCGGAGCCTTCGAGGAGCGTGTTACGTTCGTTTGGACGTTAGTATGTAATTTCGTTTCCCCGCGCGAAGATCCCCGGACATTGTCAAGTCGTGCAAATCGTAAAGTCCATCGAACACTCCGCTGACCCGTCCAAAAACTCGCCGAGCGTCACATCCATCCAGTGACCGGAATTTTCACTCGTGAAAGTTTCACTTCTAACCTAAATTCACATCACCACCGGGGACAACCGTTATCGCGCCTGTACCGAAAATTACAAATGTGAAACTCGAGAGAAGAAAAAAGAAATGAAATTCGCATTGAATTAGAAAATATTAAAAAGGAAAACCACGAAAAATCCTTTGCATACTTCGCACGAGAATTTATTTTTTTTACGTATACACACCGACGAATCATTACATAAACACGACCGACTATTTTCGTGCTCGACGGTGAATTTTGGATAGAAAGGATAAGAAACTTCGATTTCAAATATCAATTTCCCCAATTCGGAGGCTGTGTAGCGCTAAGAGAAAAAAAAATTTTATCGCAACAAAGAATCTCAACATTTTGAACATTTGACAAATTAAAAAAAAAAAAACCTTAATCTTTACAAATTTTACTTTACCAAAATGTGGCCCAAGGACGTCGGTATAAGGGCGATAGAGTTGTACTTTCCAGCTCAGTACGTCGACCAGGCGGATCTGGAGAGGTATGACGGAGTTTCTCAAGGCAAGTACACAGTCGGTCTGGGTCAGGCAAGGATGGGTTTCTGCGACGACAGAGAAGACATAAATTCTCTTTGCCTGACGGTGGTTCATCGTCTGCTGGATCGTTACGGGATAAAGCTGCAGGACATCGGAAGACTGGAAGTTGGCACGGAGACGATAATCGACAAGAGCAAATCCGTCAAATCTGTGCTGATGCAACTCTTTGAGCCTTCGGGATGCACAGACATCGAAGGGGTAGATTCCACAAATGCATGTTACGGAGGAACTGCTGCGGTCTTCAACGCTATATCCTGGGTGGAGAGCAGTGCCTGGGACGGTCGAATGGCTCTCGTCGTTGCGGCAGACAATGCGGTTTACGCTCCAGGAACCGCGAGACCAACCGGCGGTGCAGGTGCCATAGCGATGATAATCGGCCCCGACGCACCTCTGGTCTTCGACCGGCGACAGCGAGCTTCCTGCATGAGGCACGCCTATGATTTCTACAAGCCCGATCTTCGTTCGGAGTATCCAGTAGTGGATGGCAAACTCTCAATCCGCTGCTACCTCGGGGCTCTAGACGACTGTTACGAGAAATATCTCGAAAAGGCGAAACAAAAATTTCCAGAGAAAGATTTTTCTCTCGCTAATTTCGATGCTGTTCTCTTTCACTCGCCCTACTGCAAGTTGGTACAAAAATCGTTCGCTCGGCTGGCATTCGTTGATTTTTTGAGAAGCAGCGAGGGTGAGAAAAGATACGAGGGCGTCGAGAAGTTTCGTCGGGTCGACCGCGAGGATACTTACTTCGATAGGGATATCGAGAAAGCCTTCTTGAAACTCAGCGAGGAAGATTTCGGGTCGAAGACTCGGCCGAGTTTGATGATAGCCAATCAAGTTGGCAATATGTACACACCATCGGTTTATTCGGGACTCGTCTCCTTGCTGATTGGCAAGCCTCTCGAGGAATTGGCCAATGGCAAAGTCGGAGTTTTCTCTTATGGATCGGGATTGGCCTCAAGCATGTACTCCATAACGATTACCGATGATATCGGCGAGGGATCCGCGTTGAGGAAACTGGTGAATAATCTTCGGTACGTAAAGTCTCAGTTGGATTCGCGAAAATGCGTATCGCCCGAGGATTACACGAAGATACTATCGAGGAGGGAAGAAAATTGTCACGTCGTTCCATTAGTGCCGAAGAGCTCGACTGAAACGATGTTTCCCGGTACATATTATCTAAAGGAGATCGACGAGAAGTATCGAAGAACTTACGAGAGATTAGCCTTTGCCGAATGATCGGTAAATTCGATTGCTAGAACAATTTTCTTATTCGGCGATTCGAGCAAAATTGGGGAGAAAACGTGGAGGAAGGGCAAATTGAAATTACAATATTTGGGGTAATTTTTTTTACTGAACTCTCGTGCAAGTGGATATCCATGATACATTAGTTATTACCATGTTTGTAGACCGAACAAAGGCTTTCACGAGATTTGTCATAAATAAATTTTCTATACGGAGAATCTTTTTGTAAGGTGATTTATGGATATCGACTTCTTTGTGTTCATGTTTCACGGCGATTTTGTACCGTTTGTATATTTTTGTTAGTTATCGAATTGAAAAACTATGTACACTCGAGGTAATTGGAGCTGTGGCTAATTTGAACATTGTAAGGTAAATTTTACTCTAGCTGTAAGTGTGCAAGAAACTCGTAACGATTCACCGTTCAATTGTCGAAATACTATCAAGGCACCCAATAACACTTTTTTTTTTTTGCAGGAATTGCAAAATTTGTAACTTATTTCGACAAGAATTACGAACATCCGAATTTGTTCGTAAATTCTGCAGAGTGCGATGTGATTTTTTACATGATATTTTTACCAATCTTCTCGACAGTTCTAAGAAAGATTATAAAAAAAGAACATGTAATATATAGCAAAGTTCTTTGGAGAATGTTATTAATTTTCTATGTTTCTGTTGATGCATTTTTTATATGTTGTTATCCATTAATTTCTACATCACATTGCGAGATTGACGAGTATGAAAGAAGATAAAAAAATAAACATGAAAAACTTGGATCCTAAGGGATCCGAATCCCAACCTTAGCTTCCCAAAGAGCGACTAACGTTAGGGTTACGAGAAACAAATAAAATACAAGCTATAATTACTCGACTGGATAAGAGCGCTTGTTGTCGGCTCGACGAGTGTTTCTACAAATGCGATTTATCAAATCTGTGCCTTATAGGAATCGCGGACGTATTAACTGGTAAAAAAAACATTTATTGCAGATTTTCACTGTCGGAATAATATTTTGTAACTTTCGTCGGGCAAATTAACATAAAGAACAATAGATGTTTCCCATTCATTAGGAAAAAAAAATTACATACGACGATTCTTTCAGATACGAAAAAAAATATTACCTTGAAGGCTGCTATAAAAGAAGAAGTTTCTATTGTAAAGAGAATCTGCGAATCGAAGTGAAGAAATGAATAATAAACCTAAGAACTCAGGAATCTTTTTTTATCCAATAAGGATCATGACACGCAACGACACAGTTAATTCTTTGTCACTTGCAAAACTTAGAATGGAAATGCGGAAGCAATCGTGAAAGTTGAGATTGCGAACTTTCCGTGGTAACATTGGTGATAGAATACATTTTTATTACGTGTCATTTGCGAATGCTTATAGGAAATATGCAAAGCACGTGGTGGCGGTTGTATAAAACTGTTAACTGTTTTATTTATAATTTATGTTGAATTCGACTGCCGTTGAATAAATATTGTCTATTACAATGTTTTTAAAAAACCCTTATTACTTTCACCAATAATTTGGCGTTCCTGAAAAAAAGAGATATCTAAGGTGATGTGAATCTCGGTTGGTAAAACAGGGACCGTGTCGGCGATTCCGAAGGTTTCTCGACGGTATTGAAATAATACATTAGCAATAAAACAACAATGAAACGAGACTAGTCACATCGATGCAATATTTATTGGCAGTGCTTCTCAACCTAAGGATTCAAGTAAGTTAATTTTGTTTTTGACAATGAGTTTCAAGCAGTTTACAGCGATATCGGGGATAGGGAACTTGCATGATTTTTTTATTCATAATATATATATATTATTTTTTCGAAAATCTATACTTATAACATGAGAAATATAACTTCTGATCGAAGAAAAGAAATCGGAACATAATAAAATATGAATTCTCAAGATTGGTCATATATGACATTATACTACTACGGAGTTTTAATAATTCAGCGAAAGGCAAACACAAACGAACGGCAGATATGTACGAAGTGTTGTTCACACACGAAAATATATTTAAAGTCTACGGATTGTATTTAGTACAGATTCCGAGTGATCCAATGTCATTGACGGTATAACATAAGAGAAAATTAATTTCATGCAAGTTTCCTATTGAAGTACTGAGTTCGGTGGCCAAAAGTCGAAACCCGATTGATCAAAGACAAAGTCACGAACAGGCTGTTTCTTAGTCTCCTGCATAAAGCGAGACTTTAATTTTTATCAAAATACGCTGTTATTTCGACGATAATACAAATAGACGATTACAGGTACCTGTTTTATCTGCAATCGAATCGAGTGAAACCGATTTCTAAATTAAAAAAACATACATCCTTAAAATCATGTATCTTTAATCGTCTCAATTTTCTTTGTGTCCATTTCGATACACCGTTACATTCCAAGTAGAGCAATTTCGCCATTGAGAAACTTCGTTCGATCGATTTTCTTTCAACGCAGCAGCCATTTTAGGTGCCGGTAGCGAAGTTGAAAAAAAAGAATAAAAAATGGCACGACGAAGCAATCTACGGAAAAAAATTGATTACAATTCTCATTTTTTTTGTTCTTTCACGTTTCACGAATAAATACATCTACAAACGAGCCTTCCATACGTTTTGCATTCGCTTTCGCAGATCTCGTGTGTCATACGATCTTTCGTTTTTTGTATTATTTATTTTTCTTTTCATACGAGATATGTACGATAAATGTAACACGCTTCAAAATCCCATCATATAAAGGAGGCCGAATTTTTTTTCTTTCACATACGCAAAAATGTATTTATAATTTGATTCTGCGTTGCAGCAATCGACGCACTTACGAAACCATTATAAAATTACGTACGCGTAATTATTATTATTATTATTATTATTATTATTATTCACTATAATCTATATATTTATACAATTAACATAAATAAAAAATAGTAGTCAACTTTTGTCGGCCTTTAATTGCGGCAGGTCGGTGAGAAAGTTCACGTTCTTGGATACTGTGGAAGGACACAAGCGAAAGAAAGGCTATCTTTCGACTTTTTTTTTTTTCATCTTTTTTTGTCTTGTAAAAGCGTTGCACCCGGACAACATATCTAGGCTTTCGCGGTCGCTACAACGATTAATATGGCTGTGATGCTTCTATCGTCGTTTTATCCACGGCAAAAAAATGTACCTCGAATATTACTTTTTCTTTGCGATTTGTTCTTTTTCGTCAAGAGATTTTTTTTTCTTTCTACCTCATAGGACTGTGTCACGAATACTACTTTCCTTAACATAATTGTTTATCATGTACAAAAACTGTCGGTGTTATCAAAGTGTTTTTACAATGAAATTGGGTTTTTGTTTGCTTTTTTTCGTTTTCTTTTCTTCACTGTGCAATCGGGATGGAAAGTAACGATGGCAAAGACCGCTTTGCGAAGGCGGAAATTGTAAAAAAAAATAATAAATAAGATTAAAAAAACGAGAAATTAAAGTCAGATGGATCTCCATGGCTTTGGCAGTCGAACATAGCCTGGAATGAAACTCGCAAGGTTTTTTGTTTTTGTATTTGGCATGTTGGAAGGTGATTAGAAGAGTCCTTTCTTCTTGCTCTTTTTGTCCTTGCCGTCAACAGCCCTGAAAGGAAAAACGGCATAAAACTCATCGCCAAAATCCTTGGCGTTTCTGGCAGGCTTCCCATCATAACGTTGATAATATGGTACAAATAAAGTGACATTATAGGCGATAAATCGATCGCGTTAATTTTTTTTTTGTGTGAAAAACAAAAATTAGTTTCCAACGAATTATTCGTATTTTATGTGAGATGCGATCGATCGAAATTATCCGCGGTAATATTGTAAATCTGAGAGCATGCCCACATAATGCACTGGTATGGTCAAATTTCGGATGAAGAATTGACACAAAAAACAATTAATAATTTATAAGATAAACAACAAAAAAACAGCTTCAAAGGGTTAATAGCGTCATTCTAATCGATTCTAACAATCGCTATTATTATTTTGAATCTTATATGGCACTCCATTTCGTCCTTCTTTGTGAAACAGTAAAAACCTAGGGTATTTTGTAAGTGTCAACGATGCCATCTCATGTACAAGCATAACATTATTACGAACAGCAATGAACAATTGTACGATGAATGAAAAAAAATGAATGAGCAGCCGAAAGTATTCGCACAATTATTGGAAGTATAGAGCACAACATTCGTGAGCAAAATTCTTCAGTGCGATCTTCAGCATTGCCATAGGATAAAACTTAAGCCGTAATTCGCCTAACAAGACCAAAGTTGGTTAGTAAATTCATTTTTTTTCTTTTTTTTTAAGAAAGCATTACGTTTATTTGCAAAAAAATTGTCCAATAATGAAAAATTGACAATATTCTATAATCGATTCGTGAGTAATTAGTATTATTAAGAGATGATCCTCTGTCAAGCTGTCGGTATTGGTTAATACCGAGATTCATTTTTTCCGATTTTTCTCACACGTGGTTAAAAAAATAACACAATGAAAATAAAAGTTAACAAAAAAATTCGATAATCGAGAAATTACGAGAAAGAAAAAAAATATGGTCATGCTCGAAATCAGATGTCGACAGCTTGTACAGAGTTTACAATGAGTGCTGTTATTTTCTACAAAAGTCTCGCAAAGTATACTACTGACGAATTCACTTTATTACGATGTACAAGACAAGGTTCGTTCTTTTCTCATTTCCTTTCCGTCGTTATGCAATGCGCAAGCGAATTACGATTTAAAAAAAGATAAAATAAAAAAATAGGCGGTTTGTGGTGTTCTTAAACGCTGGTATACTAATGTTTTCATCGAATATAAAAACTGCCAAAAATATGGCCCATTCATAAAAAAAATGGCCATTTCTATTTAGGGACTGGGGTATCTAAACAATTTTTTTCTACAGTGTGTTTGTTTTTTTGTTTTCTTTTTTTTTGATCGTCTAAAAATATTAATTCTGGTCGATACAGGGCCGCCTCGATTGCTGTGGCAGTGGCGAATATTGAACGAAGAAAAAAATGAAAAAAAAGTTTGAAAACAGCACGTCGGATTAAATAGAAATTTTGTTGCAAACATTTATATAGATCATAGATTCATAGATCCATAAATAATAGATCTATAATTCATGGAACCATGAATCATGATTCCACAGATCATGGATCCATGGAGCTACAGATCCACAGATCAGGCCCCACAGATCTGTAGATCTAAGGATAACGAGAGTTGAGAATCGGCAAATGAATGGAAGAACATATCTACGAGGACGAAAAAAAACCACGGTCACAGCAATATAAATCTTATAGCGTAGAGGCCTGTTTCCATAAACCTGATAAATATATATAAACGTATTAGGGATGCTCGGGATGTTGAATAACAAGCTGTATCTGTGAGGGGTTGTCTTGAGGTGATTTGAAACTGGTGTGACGGCGTAGAAGACTTCCTAATCCTCGGGACCCCCTCAATGTACCCCCTCCACCGGCGGAACCCTCGGACGACACAGAGCCCGTCCTAAATAATGGACACCGCGGTTTTCGTATACACAGCAACATATAAGCAACAAGCGTCACATAGCAATAGCTTCTAATTTAATGAATGTCGAAAAAACACACACGCGCACACACTTTGAGGCCATGATATTTTGCAGCAGCACTTGTATTATAAGAGTATATCGAGTTTCTGTTAGTTTAACGAACATTTTGGAAATTATAAAGAATTGCATCATTTTAGAAATTCGCGGTTTTGCGAAATACTATTAAGGGGAGAGCCGATTTGATAAGTATAAAAAAAAACTAGCTGTTTTTCCACAAAAAGTAATTTCTCCAAGGTATTTTACTGCAATAAACTCGAACAAATAAAAAAAGAAACGATGACAACGAAAGTTAAAGAGATGATACACCATGATCCGAATTACTCTAAAATCGATGGTTATTTGAAAAAAAAAAAGCATTCACGGTAATTGTGTGAAAAATATTTACGACTTATCTATTCTGTCAAAACACTTGCCTTTTATACAATCTGAAAAAACTGCTGCATGCATTAAAAATCAAACAGTAGAAATTAAATATCGAATTCCAAATGGGAATTTCTTATAAATAAATTGAAAAAAAAACAATTCTATTCTCTCGAATGTCTTGCGACTTCGTCTACAAGTTCATTATATAACTCTCTCGGTTGGTAGGTTATCGATATGGCTATGAAGGAACCCTTAAGCTGCCGCGAACTACTCTGTGCAACAGCTTGTTGCTGAATTATAGCTAATTATTAGTAATTTCCGTCAATTTATCTGAAAGCGCACTGAGATTTGTTCGTCAAGGCAATAATTGACCCTTTGAAGCTTTTGTTATCACTGATTGAGCTATGAAATTTTTTTTATTCGAATGAGTACCGGCCTGTGCTGAGAACGAATTAAGGAGGTGGTCTAAAGATTTCAGGGCTAACAAGGCGTTCTATTATTTGCATAAAACTTCTTGGCCTGAAGGCGTCAAATACCCGCCTCAGGTTATTATTATGATTATGATTATGATTATTATTATTATTTCAAAATGGTATATTATTTTATAGTCCGAAAGCACCGTAACCGATCTTAAGATCTACCATATCCATCAAAAGGTGATTAATGAAGAAGCAGGTTCGAAATGTAAAAGAATAAGCTCTTACGACAGAAAGAAACAATGTGATGACTAGGCAACCATGAGAGGCACATAATAAGGTTGACGATAAAACGGTATTGGTACATATATTCTATATAAGCAAGAAGGATACTTACTCTTTTGAGTTTGCTTCCAAACTTCGTCTGCGCAACTCTTCAATACTGTGACCGGTTTGTTGCTCCCAGACGGACTTTTCCGCCTCGAAGGCTCGTCTCTTTTCCTCCAGTTCACGCACGTGTTGCTCCAACGAACGGCGCATTTGTTCGTGCCTTCGCTGTAACTGAATTTCGGCGATACGCAGTTCAGTTCGAGCTCGAAGTTTGCAGACAATTTTTTTTTCTCAATAATTCAAATCTCATTTGTTTAAATCAAATGAAAATAAATATGGAAAACAATCGGGAATAATCCCAAATAGCATTTCGCTGCTGTTTGCATCAAAGATTATGTATACAATACTACTAATGTTTGTTTTGTGACTTTTGCAATTTTTCTGTTATAATAAAAAAATATAGTTAGACTCACATCGGCTTCCGAGTCCTTGAGCTTTTGTTTCTTCTCCCGAACTTTCATCTCGAACACCTGTTCCATTTCAGTCTCCATCTTCTTCATCTTGTTATCGTGCTCTCGTTTCTCCTCCTCCAACTGTGCCAAAGGATTCCTGAAAGAAAACCCCGTATACGGAAAGCATTTAGTCACACATCGTAACGGTGAATCGTTTAAGACACTACGAAACGACTACTAGCACTGAAAAAATAATAAACAAATAAAAAGAAAATTATACAAGTATCCAAAACGACCCTCAAGAGTGTCCCAGCAATCAAATTTTGTTTTGTTTTTGCGTGGTCGAATTTTGCTACTTCGAAAAGTCGGCGGTCGGATAGAGCAGCAAGCGACAGGCAAAAGTTGCAGCGTATCTATGCGGCCGGAAAGAAAAATAAAAAATAAGTAAATAAAAAAATAGCTTTCGTCTGTTGTGGACTGGTTTGATAGTGCCGTTGCGTTCTGTCGTAGTTGTGTAAGGGGCTTTGTCGCTTACAAATTCCGCCCAGCCCTTTGTTAAATGTTGTCATTCCTAGACCGTTCGGGCAGGTTTTGCATTTTTTGGTTAGCGCGTCAAATGTAACTTTTCAGCAATGAGCCCCTTACGCGTCTATATTGCAAAAAATAAAAAATAAATAACTAACGAAATGCAGATAGAAAAATTGATAAGACTTGTGCACACAAAACGGTAGTAATACAACAAGATCGCACCCTCATTTAATCGGACTTACCACACTGTCATGAAACTGTTCATCACTCCTGGAGGGCACAAACTAGCCAATGAGAAATTATGATTAAAATTCGATTACGAACGAAAGAACAACGATTCTAAGGAACTTATTATTTTGTCCTCGTGTAAATTTCGTACTCGGAGCCTAAGGTCATTACGAGAGAATTTCTATATTTCACAGGATCGTCGCTATTTTGACTACGCAATTACTTTCTAGTCTTCTTCTTTTCTTGTTATCTCTTTATCCATTAGTTTGCATGCACAAGCTTTTTCTCTGCACATGTGTTTTCCTTCCTTTTTTGCGGTAAATGAAAAACATAATAAAAGAGGCTTTCTACAACGCTCTTATCTACCTCTAAATTCTACATATTTGAAGGAAGACGGCATAGAAAAATTAACAGCTTTCGACTGTATTAACGACACTATCTGTCTACCTATCTATTGTTCCTCACATTCAATCATTTGATTTTTTGCTGTATTGCATAATTTTCTATTACGTAAAAAAAAAAGTATTATTTCTGTGCCGTCTTTCCTTCCATGGTACATCCGTTGTCGGATCGCAGCAAAAATCTTATCATGTACCCGAAGACGATCCTCTCACTCACTTGTTCGAAATTCTTGTCGGTTTGCCGTCAACCCCGAGACCGGCCAATGTGCGACACCGGAAGTTCTCGTAATGAACGTTGTTTGTAACGTCCTTGAGATCTTGAAGATGGGTTCGTATAACCATATTCCGCAATGCTATGAAGTCGCAGTGTTCCAGATTTTCGACTGTGGAAAAAAATATCGATCGTTAGGAAAGATTGTATCGAATGAATTAAAATCTGAAAGAAATCAACCATACGGGAGCTACCAGGAACATCGATTTTTGCCTGATAAATTGTAAAAAAAAAGAACAGAATTTCACCTTCGGCGATTCCCCAAGGATACTTCCTGCCGCGAACCTTCCTACCGTCGTGTTCGACGACGGTGTTGGCACCGACAACGGCGAACGGCACTCTGTCCCTGAGAACCTTGTGCAGTTTGCTCTCTTCTTCCTCCTCGACTTCCGGAAATTCATAAATTTTTATCTTGTGCTGCGCTATCTCGTTCAATATCTGCGAGGCAAACATGAAGCGACATCAGTTGGAAGTCCATTTTTTTTACAGTTTCATAACACAGCCCTCCCTTTCGCTCGGCAAAATTTCAAGCCTTTTTCGCCGCGCCGCCCCAGTGTAGAATCTCATATCGATATTCTGTCGGTATTGTTCTTTAGAAATTCGAGCTGAATCGAATGCCGGGCAGAGTGAAGTGTACTTTGTACTCACTTGCTTCTTGAAGTGGGAACACTCGTCGGGCGTCATGGTGTCGGCTTTCGCGATCACCGGTATGATGTTTACTTTGTCGTGAAGACGCTGCATGAACTCAACGTCGAGAGGCTTGAGCCCGTGTCCGGATGGTGCGACGAAGTATAGACAGCAGTGTACCCGACTGTCAGGAATTTGCCGTCTCATCACCCGGGACTCAGCGTTAAGAAACTCCTCGTATTTCGATTCTATGTACTCGATAACCGGCACCCAACTGGAATTTTTAAAAAGATATATAAATCACATGAAACTTTGTTACAGCATTATGATGTCTCTTTACTTCAAAAATTGTGCTTAAGTTTGATGTTAAATTTTATATCCATAAATCTTATTAAAAATTATTGACTCACCAATTGCTATTGTCGACAGCGTCGCCGAATCCAGGCGTATCGACTACGGTCAGTGTAAGATTAACGCCATTCTCCTTAAGTAAAACTTTGCTCGTTTCTACGGCAACGGTCTTTTTCACCCGTAGACTAGGACCGGGATGCTCGGCGCTGTATATGTCCGCGAGGAACATCGAGTTTATTAGCGTGGATTTTCCAAGGCCCGATTCACCTGTGAAATTGTTAAATCCGATTGTTATTCAGTCAGACAAAATAATAATAATAATAATAATAATAATAATAATAATAAACTATGAAATGGTGCGGGCTACGCCCGATAAATGATCAATGAGAACCCCTGCTGGTGGGGACGGGCGAAAGAACCCTGGCGGGGCCACAGCCGGTAAAGCTAAAGCTTGCACGTGGTCGGCACATGAGGGTAAACTCCCAAAGTCAATATCCTTGAAAGTATCGAAACGGCAAGGGGCACACGGAACAATTTGTTTCTCTTGCAATAATCCGCCAACTATACGAGAACGTTTGAGCAGTTACAGGCGGCTGTTCCGTAAAATAACCCACCACGTGCCTGATCATTTGAGAACAATGATGAAGACTTTTTTTTAAGATTCGAACAGGAAAGAGACGTAGAGCCAGCAAAAAGATAGCGATTCCTCGACTTCGGTACAGTATAAAAGGTTTGTACATTTAACACGTTTTTTTGGCCACAAACGTCCACAATTATTCTGTTGTAATATTGTAATATTGTAATATTGTAATATTGTTAAATGTACAAATATTTTTTGTGTACCAATGTACAAAATTCCGATCTTAAAAAATAAAATAAAATACGATAAAAAAATGTTTATCGACTGACCAACGACCATGAGAGTGAAATCGAAGCCCTTCTTGACCGCCTTTCGATAGACCTGATTGGGCAAGTTGGCGAAACCAACGTAACCATCGAGCTCCTTAGGTTTTGTCGGTGGTGCAGGGCGCGGATGTATGTGAAGACTGGACTCCTTGTTGTTGCTGCTTATGTTGCCCCCGCCGCTGTTTTCGTTTCGCGACGATTCCCGCTTGTTGCTGTCCTCGGATGCGTCGGTTTGGTTCAAGGTCACGGTTGTCGGAGGTAGACGTGGTTTAACGGGTGCGGCTGGAGGCGCCGTTGACGGGGGTACAGACGTTGTCGTCATCGCGCTAGTCGGCGGCTGGGGAGGCGGGACGGACGGCACAGACGGCGACGCGTTCGTTAAACCACCGCTTTCGCCTTTAAAAAATAGCTCGCGCTTCGATTGTATCTGCAAATAAAAATCATAAATTTATCGTTAATTAAACGCACACATACATTTTAAATATCTATATTGCGGCAATTGTGTTATTGTTACAATTAGAGGACGATTTGGACATCGAGTTATCCAGAGTTCAAATAAAGGGCAAGCCAGGAAGTTCTTGGCACATTTCGCCGGATGATTGCTGGTCGTGGCCCGAGCAAAGTTGCTTAGCATTTTTTTTTTTTTTACAAATTCCCACCAGCTTCGTAACCCTTCAAGTACGGGGAACTTTTTGCAGATCGCAAAAGACCATGCATTCTTTTAAGCATAAAAAAATTGTAGGTCCTCGTTAAACAAGGATCTCGTACGTGAAGGCTTAACTGGGTGTAGAAGTGAGCTGGAATAAGATGGATTTCCGGGGGCAAAACGGAATACTTTTCACGAATTTTGTGCGAAACATGAAAGAAAGTTTCATCGCAAACGGAGAAGTGTATTTTGCCCCAGGGACCCGTTTTGCCTGAACATGTTTTGGGTATGTTTGAAAAGATGAATTACGTCCTCAAGAGTGTATATTTCACGTCAACAGCCCAGGACAAGGTCACTAACCGGGAGTCTTGTTTTGCAACGTACTCGCGCCGTGATCTCTTTTATTCTCGGCGGACTCGGGGAATTGTGCTGAGGTATCCGGAGACTGAAGAGGGAGAGTCTTCGGAGACCGAAAAACCGGTCCCCGTCGTTCAGTGTGCGGTCGGGGGGCAAGACGGGGATGCTAAGAAATAGAGGCCGTTCGGTTCAGTCCGGAGCTATGAATTGACTGTTTGCCAACTAAAAAAATTATAAAAATCGCGGTATGGGGCAAAATGGGATACGCCTCAACCTCACCACGAGACCGACGGCAGATTGTTTATAACAATATTTTTTCTCTATTTGCGCTCTCACGCTGGCATCGTCGTCACGGCAGACAATAATTCGATAATGTTGGACAATCGCGGCATCGATCGAGATAAATTATCCTGATTTGCCGTCTCTGGTTCAAACGGTCCGGAAGAGCTGATCGCTGATCAAACGCTCTCGACGAGCTTATTGTTACGATGATCGCTCACGTCCGCGCAAGCGGAGAGAGCCTAGAAGTGCAAGGAGAGTACGTAGGGGGAGAGTGGGGCAAAATGGACCAGCCAAGTCATACAGGGAGACATCGAGTTCTATCAAGTTCTCTTTCAATGAAGAATCTCCGATAATTCTGAAATCGTATTCGATCGGCAAGAACACTTTTTTCCGAAGATTCATAAGGGGCGAGTAGAATTATGAAATCATTTTAGAAAAATGTTCAATCTTTCAAACCTTACGAAATATTTCTGAAACGTAGTGATGAAATATTTCAAAATATTGTTAATTTCATGTTTCACCGAAAAATTTCTACAAATATGAAAAAAAAAACATTTCTGAAAAATTTTAATGTCAGATTTATGAGCGGACAAAAAATCTTTCCAAAATGTTTAAAAAATGTTTCACGATAATTTTTAAATATTGCTAAAATATTTTAAATACTTCAAAAAAATATTACTGAAACTCTTCAAAAATATTTCCGTACCATGTGGGTAGTCGAAGAGTTTCGTTATACTTCTGAGGCAATCCATTTTGCCCCACTCTGCGCCGTACACGTATGCGTTATGCCTCCGGGAGCAAGTTCGCGAACGAAGAATAAACCCAACGTAGAGAGTGCCGAGTGACTCCTGTATGGAGGATACTCGAGAGAGAGAATGGAAGAGATAAAAGGACCACTTCGGGTGGGTGGGAAATAAAAACGTCGGCACTTTCCGCAACAAAATCGATTTTATCGAACCTTTCGGCAGTGAAACTTCGCAGTGCGGAAAGCACTTGCCATAGGAGCCTTTCGGAGTGATGCAAGCGTTCTCTCTCAATTTATCTCCCACAGTGCCCTCGGGTGCTGAGGCAAAAAACCATTCTCTCGCCTATGGAATCAACGATTTTCCGAAAATTACCATCACACTCTGAAAGACATTTTTTTCACTATTTTCCTTCGGCCTCACAATTTATTTCTTTCAAACCAAAGCCACAAAAATGAACTCGTTTCGACGCAATAATTGTCCGTCAGTCTTGCGATTATTGAACAGCCGAAATAATCGGGTCACCTTTGTCTTTTTTATCGCTCACATTTCCTTCCGAGCTATTCGTATAACTCGATGAAAATTTCTGATCGTCGGCTATTAAAAGCATTTTACCGTCATAAATCTCTCGCGATAACGTGGATTGGTAATAATTCACGAGATCTCGACGATTTCGTGCTCTCCCGTTCGCACCAGCGATTTCGGAGAATGCCAGCGAGCGAGGAATGGACGCGGAGTGAGAGGAAGCCAGCGCCGATCCGACGAATTCTCGGATCGCATTGATCAACGCGAAAGCGCTCCAAGTGCCGAGCAGCAGCACGATCCTCCGGCCAGCAGGCCAATGCATTCGGTTTGACCTCGCATTTTTCATAAGATGGCTATGTACTGCGCGATACGTATATCTATACCGTCGTGTACCTATATTCGTACGTCCGTAGAGCGTATGCGTGCATATACAGGGTGTTTCGGAGTTATACGGCGAACTTGCCGTTACCGGACGTTGGTCGTTTCCTGAGTAAAACTACCCGTTCGTTTTATTAACGCTGCACGTCCTGGATCGTTGTTTAACGAGGACCTGGAATTTACCAAGACGTAACCTTCGAACGACTCGAATAACATATTGAGGTGCTAAAAAAAATCTGTAAAAATTCACAGACGTACCTCCAAGTATTGTTTTTTTGACAACGCAGAAGAAAATTTATTACGAACGTCCGAATTGTTTTTGCGCTTAACCTTTCACGTACTTTTTCAACGAGGATGTTGAATTTGCCATATGCAACCTTCGAACGATTCGAATAACGAGTTGAAGTGGTAAAAAAAATCTGTAAAAATTCACAGACGTACCCCCAAGTGTCGTTTTTTTTGATAACGCATTAAGAGAAGGGTTCCCTTTAACGCTTCAAAAAGGGTTGAAGCTTGTAACTACGGATTAGTGAGGAGAAATCGAAAACAAGTATCGAAGGACTGATTAGACGTGGAAGATTTTACCATGCCCAGATGAGGCGATCAAGGACATGATCAAAGAATCACACCCGGTATGTGAATATCCATATTGTACCCCAATACGTGCTCTCCCATCCATCCTCTGTGCACCCAACGACGAAATATTGGTCGATACCAAGAAATTATGTACCATCAGAATCGCCTTTCAAGAGGACCCGCTGTGTATTCTCTTTTGCTGCTCCAACGAGTCTCACTCGAGTGTAGCGAGTAATCGATCGTTTTGGTGAACGGCGTGTCAAGCGAGTGCTTAAGGGGAGACTAAACTATATACGCCTCCCGCTGCGGAACCTCAAAATATTAACGGTCATCGCAATTTTCTCGGAAAGTGGCCTTATGGAATAAAGTTCGAGGCGCCGACTGTCGTCTCTTGGAGCAGAAAAATAAAATTAATATCAAGAGCCCTTTGAATGAAACTCACAAGAGGAATAACGAGAAAAATTCTCCAGCGACAAATTTTTTTGACTACCAACTTCGACGAAATTTAATTCTCGTAAAAAAGTGACTTCGCAAAAGGGCGAAGGGATGCGGGAGTGAAGTTATTTTAGGTGAATACGTGAGATGTAATAGAAAGTTTTTTTACGAAAAATGTTCATATTCTATGTCGGGAGGCGACCCGAGGGCGACGGGGCGATGATTTCCCGCGAGTGCGACGATGGAACGACGCACACGAGCTTTTTCTCGCCTCATCAGTCCAGGGTCTTTCGCAAAAAGCCAAAATAGCGACGTTCATAAAAGTGTAGCTCTCGCGGGGACGTCGACCCCGTCACCGATAGACTTTTTCTCTGAGAGATGACGAGACCGTCGAGATATATAAAACCGGTGGTGTCTACGGTGGCAAAAATAGGTTACACAATTAATGTGAGCGCGCGAGGTGAGTCATGCCAGGCGTCAACCTCGGTGAGCTAGAATTTCAAAGAAAGTCACGGTGCTGGTGCAGCGGCAGTCTGAACACCACGATCCATTAGACTTTGCGAATTTTAACCAAAGGGAGCCAACGTTGAACGAGATATCTGCTCGCCAACGCGATGCAAAACCTCCCCCTCGGCTCTGTCGGCAAAGAAATTTTTGAAAAGTCAATTTTCAGTATTTTGGACAGTTTGAAGCAGAGCTGGGCAATAATCCGTTTTAGCCGGCCAAGTGCATAAAATAGAGCCCCTTAATGTCGCATTGTACTTTAGGCAAAAAAAGGCCGGCGGATTCGTGTTCAGCGCGCAAAAATACGTCGGAATACGTGGCAGTTAATTTTTAAAAAACGAAAAAAAAATTCGTCCAAAAATTGCAAGCCTACCCCTTTCAAGTCCATTTTTTGCGTTTTTCAACGTCCTCAAACGGTACGATAAAACGCCTCCAAAACTTCAGGCAGGACCCTATCTTGCGTATTTTCTCCCGTAGAACACGATGGGCACCCCGGATTTTTCCTACCTCCATTGGGAGCTGAGATATCGACATTTGAAAATCACGAAAATCAACATTTTTTCAAAAGTGGCTCTAAAAGTCAAAAATCGTCGATCAATCAATTTCTTTTGTTTCAAGGCTATATTCCATGTATTTTTTCCCGCTGATCACGAATATAACAATTATTTTACTCCCAACCCAATATTTTTCATTTAAATCCTAAAAATACGATTTTTCGTGCATAAAATCGAGCCCCTTAATGTAGCATTGTACTTTAGGCAAAAAAGGCCGGCGGATTCGTGAAGAGCCGGCAAAAGCACTTCGGAATATGTTGCAGGTAACATTAGAAAGAATAAAATAAAAATTCGGCAAAAATTTATATTAGTATTTAGTACTTAAAACACATATAGTATTTTGTATTTTCAGAATTTTCCACTATTCTGCCCAACTCTGGATTGAAGCGAGTAATAAAAAAAATTCCATTAACGCGTAAATATTGGGATTATCTGTGGAGTAATGTGTGACGTGCAAACTCTGTGGACACTTACAACAGCTCGGACTATGTACGCGCGCACCGTCGTACTTCGACCCAGTGTTGAACAGGCGCGTGACACTTTTACCAACAGCGGAATAAGTACTCGTAGGAAATAACGTCGCCAATCGATAGCGGCTCGCAACCCGAGTGCACGCATACATGCATACGGAAAAAATGCCGTGGCGACTTCTCGGGACCAGGCCGACTCTCTTTATAGTCGCATACCCCACCGGTACGTATTATACACCCCTGAATGCATTGTATCTTTTGCGCTTTGCAACGATAGGCGACATCGTCACTCTCGTTCCCGTGCAACGCTCGATTCGCCGGGCACGCAACGATATCTCGTTGAAATAATGGAAATTGGAACAACGATGTATTCATGCAGTGTGACGGGCTTCCATGCATTTCGAACGAGTCCATTGAAACTCCGAGCCTCAGATATGCTATTCGGTAGTTCGATTTTTTTTTTCAACATTTCGATATTTAAAGAGGCAGCGATTCTACGCTTGAAACTCTCGAATCTTGGGAAATCAATATTGGATTTTTCTATCATTTGTTATACTCTATTTTTTTATATTGTTGTACATGGAAGTGTTCATTTTATACGCAGACCTCTAAAATACGTTCCTTATAATGAATGAAATACTACCTATACATATGCAAAAGGGCAATGCCTGTTAATTTTAATTAAATAAATAAATTACCGCCACCTCCCAGAGGCATCGCGAATTTTGTGTTATCTGTCTGACCTCGGGCTTATTATAACTATTATTCCCCCGAAATCGTTCCACCTCCGCCCTTTAATTTGTACCGTCAGAAGCGGCCGAGATTCAGCTGTCCCGCACAGTTTTAATCGTGAAGGATCGTCGACAAAGTCGATGAGTCAGCACGCGATCTCGCATGCATGCACTTCCACCCAGCGGCAGTACTGACGATCTAGTTACATAAATTACCATCCCGATGGGGCCACCTTGCTCCACGGTTCAGCCGGTCATCAATCTCGCGGTAATTTTCTTTCATCGATGAATTCTAAGACGCGGGTCGATTTTTTTTTGTACCTAAGGTCGTATAACTTTTCGGGTTACGGTACAAATGCATCGATCGATATCTCGTAAGAATCGCCGTATGAAACTGTGCGGTGCAGCGTTGAGTCACCCACCGTTGGAATTGTCTTCACGGTCGATACTCCCGCGACATTGTGGAAGGTAAATTGTGATTCACCCTTGGGCGAGGAGCATCGGCCTCACCCGTTGTAACGAGGGGGCTCGGTGAGCCCCATTCAAGAGCAGGGGACCCTGTAACCTTATTCGCCGAGTACCACCGAAGGGTTGACAATGGCTCTTGCACCCTCGCTAAAATACTCGGTGCGAGGGGGAATCAGCACATCGCTTCCGTTTAGCCCCGCGGGCGCTAATGCCGGCTCCGCCTGACGCTGCGCTGGAGCACGTGCCTTTATAAAAAAAAAACCTCGCGAAGATCCGTCGAATTACGCCGCCAAGGAGAGGAAGCAAATTTCGATCCAAAGCCTCTTCTCCCGAGCTTATCGTGTTTATCCCATGGAACAAACAGTCTCGCGGCCGGGCAGAAATGGGACAAAAGGCCCCAAATGGAGAAATGAAAATAACACGCTTACGGCGCCATCCCCGAAGCACATTCGCACTTTGGTTAACGAAGACTAATCGCTTCGCGCGATTGCTAGAGTTATAACGAGAGGGAGACAATTACGATACCATAAATCGTTGCCCAGTGGGAAATGGCTCTGTGAGCCGCACGAAGGAGACCTATTGTGATCCCGGCGCACAGTTTCTTTCTCTCCATTAGGTCGATGAATAATCCGGGAGTGGAATAACGAGGAAACGAAAGAAGAACTGGAGGGAAGAGCGATGATGTCGACGAAAAATGAAGGCAGGCAAACGTATGGAGTAATCCGCGAAAGATCGTACGACGCGGGGCATTGTGGCAATGCGGGTGGGAGGGAGAAGTCGGGCGGTAGCAATCTAGGGTGCCAAAATATGTGAATACGTGCTCCACATATAGCACGACCCGGGAGGGAATGAAGTGCGGTTAAATCGAGAGTCCTGGCTTCTGGGGCGGTCGGTGCCGGAGTGAAAAAAAGATATACTAGGACACAGACCCAGTTTCCATGAAAGGGGGCGCTTTGTTGAAGTCGGCTTGAGCCCACACACCCTTTATTCGCGAGCTTTCGTTCATTCTCTCTGTCTATCCCTGGACCCCGAGATATCGTGCTCGGCAAGTATTTATTTGTCTCACATCTCCGGCCCCGAAAGCGTTTGCTATGCGGTTGTTCTGCAGTTTTAGGGTATTCCCAATGACTAATGGATGTGTATGCTCTTTGGTTTGTTTGTTCTCTTTTGTTTAATGGTAGAAAAACGAAATTGATTGGCGGTACAGTGGAGGACCAGATGAGTTAAAATGCTCAGATGAAGACGACCCAATTAGGCACAATCGGAAAAAATGAAGTCTCTCACTACTAGACTGAGAGAGTAAATATGACTATAGAGCTTCAGAGATATTACTATAGCACTCATGTAATAATGTTCAGCTGGTCCTTCATTTTTCGCACCGTAGATCTCTATCCCTAAGTACACTGGAAAAAGGATCTAATAAAAACTACCGGTCATCTAAGAAAAATTACAACAGCTCCTAGCAGTTTGGAACTCGCCACCTATGGCAGAAAGTCCCAGATTTTCCAAGAATTTTTACCATTATATCTATGAAAAGTATTTATTTGCATTTATAAGAATTTTTTGTAGATATTATGGTAAAAATTCTTGGAAATTCTGGGACTTTCTGTCATAGGTGGCGCCCTAGCTGCATACTGCCATGAGCTATGGTAATTTTCCTTAGATGACCGGTAGTTTCATTCGATCCTTTTCTCAGTGTAGTTAGGGATAGAGATGTAAAGTGTGACAAATGAAGGACCAACTGAAATCTGACCAAACTCAACGACTAAGCTCTGCCCGATCTCCATTATCTGTCGACGTTCCTGCCATATCTCAATGTAGAGCGACCTATCGTAAAACTCCCGCTTGTGTATATTGCCTCAGTTTCCGTGAGTCACGTATCCCAATAGATATTTCTTCGTTGGTCCCTCTGGTTGCGAAGCAGGCGGCGCAAGGGCGCTGAGCCCTTTTAAACGCTCACTCCCCTTCTCGCGCGGTCGCATCCTCTTCCCGGAGCGAGAAAGAAGCATTTTTACACACACACACACACACACAGACGCACACCAGACCCCACCCTATCTGCGCTGTGTTCTCTGGCCGTACGACCGGGACGGCGTTTGCTGTACAAGGGTGCAGTCGGCCATGTGGTTATGTCTCAGGGATTCTCAACCCAACATCTCTGTTTAGCTTTTCGATATTTTCAATTTCGAACGTGCCTGCGCCACGAATTTAGGAACCCATCGATCGGCACCAAACTTTACTGATTCCAAGAAAGGAAAATTCATTCTCCGTTTTGTACCACTTCAAGGAGGAAGCTTTGTTTGAAGATTTTTATGTAAAGGCTCATTCAGCAAGTACATCGTTTTTGGCGGAAAAGAATCATAAGGACGTACGCGATCCCTGTATAAGCACGCACGATACGCCCTTATAGCTTAGGAGCCCGATGTATATCTATATCGTTCTTCGGTGATAATTTCTCGTTATCGCTAGTCCGCTCCCCGGTGGCTCTTTTCTCGGTGGGTCGTGTTCATGGGTCTCCGAGGGCCGAGTGCATAGACCAGAATATCCAAAGAAGCCAGAAGGACTCTACCCAAGCTCTCGCAACTTCCTCTCTTCCCACTCAAACTCTTATCATAATCGCGAAGGATCTACCCCGAGACTCGAGGGATCCCCGGTAGCTTCTTTCGGTTAACGTTTCACCGTTGGGACGGCGCGTCCTTGGTTAATCCAGGCCACTTCTACCTGCGCCGAAATTATTTTTACGGCTGAAAGGTCGACGGGCACGTGTTACTAACTTCTCATTTCGATGCCCTCGTTCCCGTCTCTCGCTCCCGTCATGCGAGACACTTCATCTTCATACGAAATTATAATCGCATAAAGAATACTGTAACGAAAATAGAGATTAGGATTGACTGAGACACACGAGATAATACATGGATGAACGGAATAGCTCGGCATGACAAACGACAAGCGTGCAGATTACCGATTGACCAGACGACTAGAGTCTTGATCGGACTTTCAAAGAGAACAGCTGCGATGCTGCGATGCTACTTAATAATATCCGGGCCAAAACCGAATAAGCGCCTTATTCTATAAGATATACTTTTAATATGATTACACTGTAAAAAACCATTAAAAAAAATATACTCTCGATACAAGTGTATTTTGTTCGCTCCTCCCTAAATGTATCATTTGTACAATCTTACCGAATTCGGATCTCCGCCGTTGGCTTTTTCCCCGTCGAGTATCCTCTGTCTGACGGCGAGTCTGTCGAGGCTCGCGAGCCTGTAGCTACCGCCGCTCTCCCGTTCCCTGCTGAGCCTCTCGGCTGTGCCATTAGAGCCGGCATTGAAGCTCGACGTGTATTTCGGCAACGTGGGCGGTGGCGCTTGTCTCGGTTTCTCACGGTTAACGCTCGGGTTTGTCGCGCTGTAGAGAAAGGACGAGTTCGTCGGGACTGTGGCACTGCCGCGAATCCCAACAGGGCCGGTCGATGCGGCCATAGTCGCAGCGACCGCCGCCGCAGCCGACGAGGATGTCGTCGTCGAGGATACCGACATACCGCCGACCGTTCCACTCGATTTTATCCCGTTCGCATGGGGCGCGGCGCCGTTGTGATTTTCCGTCGACGACATTGTTTCCCTTCCCGATCGATCTCCTATGTCTCAGTTTTTCCAATGGCAAGATTGCTCGACGATGGCGTTCCGTCTCGTTCAGTCTTGTTGGCCAACAAGTTTCCCGTCTCTCGCGCCTACTTTCACGATGATTCACTTTGCTTGCAGAGGAAGACTGTGGGTACTCGCGGACACGCGACTCGAAGTCCTCCGTGTCCTCTCGTCCTTCTTCTCTCCGGCGCGTGGGTTGGCAAAGACGACGATTTCTTCTTCCTCTCGGTCGCTTCGCTTCTCGGCGGCACTGCGATATCCAGCTGGCGCGGAGGGAGCTTCCTTAGCTGCGATTCAAAGAGCAAACATCATGGACTGACAAAGAGTCGTCATACGGACAACGGACGAGATTCATGGAGGAAACCGCCGGTCGAGCCTGGCGCCGGTTATCGCGATTGCTGTGGCAACGATGGTGGGATACTGCATTTATATATATATATATATATCTATATATATGGTATATAGTATGTATAGGAGTTTTGTTAAAGGGGAATGCTGCGGCACAGGAGTGCAACAAGTGCCTGGAGTGCTACGACTTCCGTACCCTAATTCTGTATATTATTCATATCTTAGGAATATGTTTTTACGAAAATTGCAATTTGGACTTAATTCTACCAACGGTTGATTTTTTTTTTTTTTTTTTTTTCAGTGGCACGTAATTGAATATCTGGTAAATGTCGGTGGTCGAGTTTTGGAAGGGATTGTTAAATCCACGCGCAGCGAGGTCGAGAGCCGCTCGAGTATTATCGAAACGGGGGTTTAACGACCCCGGGCGATAAATAACTTTTCGAATGCAAGTTTTGGCAACGGTGACCACGGTGGAAGACGACGACGGAGAGTTCGCAATGCTCTCGCGTATCCCGCGGACGGCCTGCTGGCCAGCAAACCGCCAGCGCGCCTCGGCCAAGTTCCGATTATACTCTTGAACTTCGTGGTGCGAATACACGCGGTGCAGCCAGCGCCGAGGCAATAACCCGAGTGTACGCGGACAAACGGCAGGCCTGCCAGGGAAGGTGGGGAGAGCAGAACCGGGCGAGCGTCATCGGGATACGTGGAATTCAACGGAAGTAATTGCCGATCGAAGACCGAAGGCTTCGCTGCCCCATTGTTATCTCAAGTTTTCATTCACGGTCTATCTGTACTATATCTTACTATTGTGTTGGCTCGGAAGGGTCCTTCGCAATTAATCGAGGAGGCAAACACTTTGTTTGATAATCAATGAACAGTATTTTTACAGAGGATTTTTTACATAAACCGTTTTGGAAATTTCAAACACAAGGGTCTTGCACTTTTACAGTAAAATTTTTAATGACAACAAGTAAATTTTTGCAAATTTCGGCCAAAAGATTTGTGACTTTAATAGCTGGTATTTTTATTTTACAAATAAGTACTATAATGTTCAATTAATGTAAGTAATGCAAGCAAAATTCAAGTTTCAGTAAATTATATGTACTTTTTATTTGGACAGCGTATAGTTTGATTTTATGCGGGTCAGATATTCCGGCTCGAAGAAGTCGCGAGGAAATTTAAGATCCCCGATGAAAGTTGATTGCAGTTTTTGTTACCGACCGAGACCGTCTCCACATCGACTCAACGCCGCCACCGATAATGTTCGGAGATCAAAGATTAACGAGAGAAACAAAAAGGTCTTTTATCTTTGTAGGTCGACTGCTGAACTACTCTCCCGTAACTGAGCGCCGTACAAGGCTACGAGTCATCGAATCACGCGGTATTGTTACGGAAGTAATAGCCGATCGAAGCCTAAAACCGTCCGTCCATTGTTCTCGCAAGTTTCCACTCGACACTTTACACTCCCATTCATCGCGATACTACGATCCCACTGTCGCTCGTGAATTCGGACTATTCCCAATCGTTCGAAGCATTATTCAGGGTAACGGAACTTAGTTAATAACAAATTGAATCTCGAAAATTGCATTTGGGACAAAGAGTTCTATAAAGTTGATCGATAAAGATATAAAGGGGGATTTTGCCATCGCCTACCGATGAAATTCAGGTTGAAGGGGTCTCTCTGGTTTTGGCCAGAACCACCAGAACCGAGCAGTGTTCCCACCAACGTTGCCATCGTCCTGGAAACGCCTCCCACCCAAAATCGGATCACGTTTCTCCAGACCGCACTCGCCCCGGAGCGCCTACTCGATACCCGTCGAAACATACACACAGTTACCGTACAACAGAGTTCGAAAATTTATTCGCAATCGCGAATATGTCGTTACGTGATGAAATGATGGGTAACTAAAATTTCTATGCATTTAATTTACGACACAGCGCCGACGACAATCGTCATACAAATTTCGCAATCTGTGTAATTTTTTGATGAACATTGTTTTCGATCGACGAAGTTGAGGAAAATGACAATATTTTACGGAGGAACATAAATTTCACGCTGTTTATGAACAAGAATTCAGAGTCAGCTACATGCAAGTCGTTGAAACTTGTTTTTTTGGCTATACCTGTCTAAAATTTTGTCACATTGGTATTTACAAAAGTACAAATAATCGTAGCAAGAATATCCATGCTAGCAATAATTTAACCAACCACCTGTACCATGTTTTCTACTACAGGTACAAAAAAAATTGTATTACATAATAAGTTCGCAAAATGCCGAAAGCAGTTGTCTCCAAAATCTCCAATCGTATCCATTCGTAAAATAAATTTTTTACAAACCCTTATCTCATTTTTCCTTGCAACTTCTTCGATCCAACATTCCTCAATTTCAATGATAAAAAGTATTCCAGGAATAACGATTGATAAGACAAAGAATTTTCGAACAATGACCAACGCGATCATACAATGTATAAAGCAAGAAATTAACAGTAAACAATTACCATAACGTGAAGCGGGGCAAGCTCGGACTATGTATGTAACTATATAGAAAATATATATGTTTGTATATATATATATAATCTATACAGAAAAACGTAGGTATATATTCCAAATCGTTAGGTCCTTTCGTATCGAAAGCGTCCTTCAAATTCGCCTAAAACCCCGATTGCAAAATCCGCGTAATACGGCTTTATGTTTTCTTATTTATGTATTTATTTATTTTACGTTTCTAGATCTCTCTTTCCCACTCGAAAGTCCTGCAACACTCGGAACACTGTAGCACGTTTATTCCAGGTTTTTTTCCCTCTTTATCTCCGCGAATGTGTTTGCGTAACGAGAGTCCGGGTTCAAGAACGCCGCTGCTGATGATTCACGCCGCCGAAACGGCCCGACTTTACTGCCACTCTCACTTTTCCGCACATCTTGTATATCGAACACACTGTTATCACTTCGACTCTAGTATCTTACTGTATATTTATCATCTGCAAAAAAAAAAGAAATAACGTATTTTTATAAAACGATATTTGTCACTTTCACACACACTTATCGCGTAACGAAGTCTGTAATCTGTTTATCACCTCCCGGCGAGACGGGACCGAGATGAAAGAAACGCCGCTCTCAAGTCTGCAATACGATGTGCCTTGTCGCCTCTGCTCTGCGTTGTGTTTTTATTACTATCTCGTCTTCACTTGGCCCTTTTACAAATCGATATATATGTATATATATTTTTTTTTCTTTAAGAGATCGAGTCTCGTATATCGCGCAGACCGGTGTGTTCACTCGGTCTACGACGCCGAGATGAGACTCGAGCGAAATAGCGGCAGTGAACGCGAAGCGGCCGACCGAACGACGAGGAGTATAGAGGACTATAAGCGAGGCGCGCAATGACGACCACGCCTGACGCAGCTGTCGGCCGTGGTGGGGGGGAATCGGAGCTATACAGCCGCGGTGTTGCGCGCTGGTAGAACGCGGACTCACCGACGCCTAGCCACTCGGATTGCGTCGGGCGCGCACAGTCGTCTCGCCTCTCGTGTACGAATAGGCTACGGTGCGTCGGGGCCTGCACGTAGTTGGGTACGTTACAGCGGATACTGCGAGAGACGCCGGTATCCCGGAGCCGGAGAAACGCTCGACGCTCACCCTTCGGCGAAACTCCGCAACCCCTCGGGCTTTCTCGGGCAAAAACCGACTCACCCAATCGGTACGCGACTTCTCCGGCACTCGCAGCGGACCAATGATGACTCGATATTCCATCTGCAATCGTTGCTGAATTTCGCCGGCAGTGTATTATACAGGGTGTCTGCTTAATAACGTCGTGTATATATTTTCGCACGTATATTGTTCTCCCCGACCAGTCGGAACTATAAAACCATTTTTAGTCAATCGTGTGCTGGAGCTACTTTATTACTAGTATAGTAGTACGGAAACAATTTCTTGCCTTCGGACTTCCTCTATAACAAGCTCGGAAACTTTATTACCAATATTTACGAGCCAATGCCCGAGTGATTAAGCGCGAGACTTACGAAGGCGTTCAGAAATTTGTATGGGTTTCGAGTGAATCGGAGCTGTGAGGATGGCCTGTATACAGTCTCGAGCTTTTCCCCTCGAGGGCTACGTGCCCAGGGACTAATTTAAATGGCTGTTGACGGACATTTGAGAGCTCTCGAGACCGTTGAAGGCGCCCACAGTTCCAGCTTTGGAACGCGGAATTGGAATCGTTACTGTACACAAACGAGGGGGCGCGTTTGCTTGTTTACTTTGTGAGTAACACATCGAGACCATTCGTCCAGACCTTTGTCAAATGCTTGATAAACAACGACGTCGAAATGGCGCCAATTCCAATACAATCGTTATCATGCTCGCACTCGACGGTGACGACTCATTCGGTATTGTCGCATCGGCGATCGTGCGTCGGTAAAGCAGGTACCCATCAGGGTAATAATTGCGTTATCGACAAAATCATCCTACCTAAAAAAATCCAATCTACCCATAGCTCTGTAAAGAAAAATAATTTTGATTGGGCAACTTCGGTGCCTCAGCCTGATTCGACGAGATTTGTCTAATGATCAAAACAAAACCATCGTATTTCCTGTTGAAAATAAAATGCCTACCTGTCAGAGGAGATGGAAGTGCCTCTGTCCATAGCTTATCTTTAAATCCTTATCGCCTTAAAAGAAGATATCGTTACTTTGATAAGAAAAAAAAAATTAATCTACCTATAGCTCTGTAAATAAAAATAATTTTTGATTGGACAACTTTGATGCATCAGCCTGATTCGCACGAGATTTGTCTAGTGACCCGTTTGATCCGTGACCCATCGGCGTTCTATCCCGATGGCGCACCATGGCGTGAAAGCGCCGCTATGTACACAACAGCGGACGGACCGATTTCAATTAGAGCCAGCGTCGCGAATGCTCGTGGAAAATCTGATTTCCTCGTGCAGGTAGCGTACGTAAATAGTGTAACGGTACCTGCATCGATTGCTATAGATACCGTGGATATCGACAGCTCGGAATGAGAGGGGCGGCGACCACGATGCTTTAGCATGGGAGTCACGCCCTTCGCAGAGTTTGTAGTATGGAGGTTAACGAGCATTCAAGGGCTCGTGGCTCCTAACTCATATTGTAAGCTCGTCCCTCTCTCATATCGACTCCAAGTCCAATTAAGGCCACATCGACACTCCGGGAGGAACTATTGTCTCGTTGCTGCTATATGTGCTCGCTGAGCCCCGCCCGCCCCACCCCGTCGTACTTCCTCGTATCTCGGCGGAATACAAAGTAATCTACGCACGCATAGGTATTGTACGGTAGTGGCGATACAGCACCAAGTGCGAAGCTACAGTACCGAAGTAATGCGAAGAATAACTGTCCATGCGCCAGTTATCAGCCGCGAAATGTCGCTCTTCCGTCCTGGAAGCCAAAAACTAGCTCGCTCAATCAGGGGGAAGCGAAAAATTAGCTTCCTCAGTGAGGAAGCAAAAAGCGCGCAACCGGTGTTTTTCGTTTCCGTTTCGCCCTAAACCATTCTATAATAATGGCTGAGCCGATGGCGTTTTTTTTATCAATTTTATTTTTATCAATCTCCTTCGTTTACGTTATCGAATCGAGGCGTCACACTATGTGATCTTGCCTGACTCATCGATATGAGACACCGAGCGACGCATCGAGATTCCTCGAAGGCGTCCAGTTGAATACGCCGTTTTACGGGATCGCTTGCTTACGAGATTTTTTCGGAAACTTGAGAGATCCTCAAACCGGAAGTGACGTATTTCTTGCAAATGTCCGGTTGCTAAATTTCATAGTCCATAGCTGGGGCGCGACACGCCCGAGCCGCAACGATCTGCTGGTAACTTATAGTACAGAAATAGAGTATAAAGATGAATTTGAATGATCTACCTGCTCAGACGAAGAGTCATTACTGAGAAGTCTGTCGTGGAATCTAGCTAGTACCGATGGATTAAGTCGTCGTCGGGATGAGGTTGGCGTTGACATTTCTTTTTTTTACAGGTTTCCTTTTTGTTCTCCTCCTGTTTCGTCACTCACGCCTGAATGGAACACGCGCACAAACCAAGGTAGTAATTCGATTTGAGAGTCGAGTGCGCGGTTAATTGGCGATTGTCAATCATCGTTCGGGGCGCGTGGAGATAGGGAGATCGAGAACAAAAAACCGTCGCGAATGGAACGAGGTTCGTTGTCCGGTGAACATTACGTTGACCGCGTTATATTAACTCAAGTACTATTCCTATCACGTTCGGAGTACCAGTCGGCACACAGAGGGTTAGAGATCAATCGCTGTGTGTGCACACACCAGTAGTGTACGCTTACGCACCGATCTCTGTCATTAATGGGGTTTTACTCGACCGCAAATTAGTCGATTCAGCGGACTCGTCAATTAAATATAAATACCCGTAATTCGCGGTTCTCTATTTGAACTATTGAGTGCTGTGCAAATACTCCGAAGTGGCTTTTCAAAAATGTAAAAAAAGAAAACGAAACTTTTATACCGACAATACAGGAACGATTGGACAGGCGAGCGGATTACCGGCGGAGAATCTAAAGAACTGAAAAACCGACCACTGACTCTTTTTTTTCTCAAACCAAACACGCTAGCCGCGACCGGAAATGGGAGTAATCGGCTCGCCTGGGTCTTCCGATAGTCACGAACTACCGGCTCGTCGAATAAAAAATGTATACCTGAATTTTTGTGAAAAAAAGCTTAACCACTGTTTTACTTTAGCTTCGTAGTTTTTTATACCCGTTTGTTTAAACTTGTCGAGTAAAAAAGAAGTAATTCGGAACGCTTCGGTTTTTATTTCCGCACTTGCGTGTGTCGCGACGAACACTCGAGAGGCGACTGCCTCGCAAGCGTATAGAGCTAAGCATGCAACTTTTTTTTTTATCGTGGTAATGACTTACCGCTAACGTGGTGACCGTGGTGGCAACGACGACGGACAGTGGTATCGGTGACGTGTTGTTTCGCGATCGTAGTTGTCGTTGTCGTCGTCGTACAGTCGAAATGCGTTGTCGCGTGCGGTCATTGTCGTACGTGCGTGTGAATGTGTGGTCGTGCAGCATCCGTGCGGGGACCGGAAACAAAATAACAATGGGCGTGGATGGCGGCCGGGATTGAGCGATAAGAAAGAGGAAAGGAGGAGAAATGAGAATGAGATTCGAGAGTGGTAGTGGAGGGGGGGGGGGGCAGAGGAGGGAGGACAGAATAATATCTTTAGACAAAATTCTTATCAGTTCGATACCGTTCGTAAAACAATTTGTTCGGAGATAATTTCAACCTTATCGGTCGAGTATTTTTTTTTATTAGGACACAAAACCTTCGCGTATGAAATGTGACATTATTATGTATTGTCACTGTTATTAGTACCATGAAATTTTGAGACGAAAAATTAAGTAAATGAAATTTTTTTTAATGATGAAAACAACAATCAATGATCTTTAAAAATTGGGTCCCTTAAGGGGACGAGAGGGAGGTTTGGACGACCGAAAATTCAGTCACTTTAGGTTGTGAAGGCTACTACAAAATGTAAACAGTTTTCCTTGTGGTGAGCATGTTTATCAACATGATTAAGTAGGAAAATACATTAAGATTTTTTTATAACAATCTTGTTATTGCCGTTTCTACCTTTTCGGTAAAACAACCGATAATAGCTTTAGGAAGTATAAAACAAAAGTTGTTCCCTTTATCGATTCAGGCTGAAAAAATGTAATCAAACAAAAAGAAAACGTGAACATTTTTTTTTTGTAATAAAGGAGTTTATTGGAAAAAACTTTTGTCTTATAGTTATAAAACTATTTTCGGTTCTTGTCCCGGAATCGTGGTAAGAGGTGAAAAGTGCATGTTTAATATAAACGGCCATAACAATATTGTTATAAATAATGTCAGAACTTTCTATGTATTATCCTACTTAATAATGTTGACATTCATGCCCACGATAGGGAAAACTGTTTACATTTTAAAGGGACCCTTAAGGGGACCAAACCTCCCTGGTACCCTTAAGGGTTAAATCGAGCAGGTATTCCGGTCTACCGAAGTCTCTACATAGGTATACTCACTGCTGGTTACGAATTAATATACAAAGGGGCTTTGAAGGGCTCGGGCAGTTCGAAGCATGCTCATCGGATTAAACGATCCGGAAACTTCGTTAAGGTGGTATGAAAGTCTCTACCTACTGTCGGTAACGAACCGTCCTCCCGACTTCCGTTTGAGACTGTTGACATTTCCGACAAAAGCAAATTAGGTTTTCGTAATCAACATATCTGAAGCATCGACAGTCTCTTACCGCGGTAATTGAAATGCTCTCAAATGCCAAGATTTTTATCCGATGGCGAAGATCTTTAAACTTATAGTGAAATGGAATTTCGAGAAAAAATTTAAAAAATGCTTAAATTTTTCATAATTTCGGGGAGGGGGGGCAAAATGGTATGACAAGAGATACACAGAAACGGGCATAGTACAGAAACGGTGGTTGGCAAAGTGAGTTGATGACATCAGTGGCAAGAAATTCTACGAGAAAACAGGGGAGGCCATGGCGCTGGCTGGCGTCGCAGCCGCGGTCCAAGTATATACATGTGTGTACCGCGAATTCTTCGACGAGGGAAGGCAACTCGCGAATATTTAGCAATCAAACGAATCAGCGGATCAATTAAGGTCGTATTATATTTTGTGTACGCTGTGACCGGAGTTATCCAACTTCATGAATATGCAAGTCGAGTCAAGATGAGAGATTTTTTTCTACGTCCCGACATGTACAACGAAAAAATTGAGAAATTGTAGTTTGACAAATCCGACCGATGACAAATCAAATTTTATTTGAGTCAACGAAAAAAATCCAGTTTTATTAGTCACCAGAAAAAAAATCTAGACTTGATGGCAAGTTAGTGATGACAAAAAAGCGTTAGTTAGATAGACAGCGAAAACGATAAATGGAGATAAAATGTTATAATCTTTTGTGTACGCTATAACTGGAGTTATCAAACTTCATGAATATGCAAATTGAGTCAAGATGAGAGATTTTTTCTACGCCTCAACATGTACAACAAAAAAAAATCCAGATTTATTAGTTGCTAGAAAAAAAAACTGAGCCAAAGCTTGACTTGATAGCAAGTTAGTGATGACAAAAGAGCGATAATTAGACACACAGTCGAAAAGACAAATGGAGATAAAATGTTATTATATTTTGTTTCTTACGTGGACTTTTGGGCACGAACACCACAGAGGACGTTTCCATTCTGATCATCAAATCCACCGAACCTCCCAGACTGTTTCCACTGTAATACACTTTCCCCCACCACCTCTTGTTCTTTAACGTTTTTCGGGTTTGTCTCTATTTTTTGGAATTCACTCTAGCCAACACACCGGAGAATATATGGAAGAGTGGGATGCACACGCAGGACAAACTTCAACACCCGCTTACTGCACACACCCCGACTGGAAATAGATTCCCCACCCCAAGAAGCAAAAAAAAAAACACTATGCGAAAACCACGCAGGGCGGTGAATTCCAGCTCAGCCTTAAGGGGTTAAATACAAATGAACCTTAATCACCAATTTTGCAATACCTTTAACAATAAAAAAATGTAATTATTTAAAAAATAAAAAATGTAATATTCAATTTTTTTTTTAAGTGCCGGTATAAATTGACATAAAATTCAATGCCGTTCGGGCAATCCGATTGGCCGATTATCTCGAAATTATTCCTCGATGACAGCAACGCACTTTCGAGTCGATAAATTCGAAGCGAGGGACGCGAATCTCGCGGCGTGGACGACAAAGTGAGCGGACTATAAATCGGTAAGGAAATCTTACACTGTGCGCTTCACGCTGGCGTGGCAAAAGACAGGCGGCAGCTTCGCGGTGGATACACAGACACACTCGCTATAGGGTTTCAGGGAGAGATAAATATGGCGCAGAAAACGGGTAACATTTAAATTGGATCAGGTATAACGTGCTGCGTAAGGTGCGCAGTGTGGCCGAGAGCGTGACGAGAGCTCGCGGTAATAATATCTGCATCTAAGACACAGAAGGTCGCATCTCCGACGCTGGAGGACAAAAGTTACGCCCTTCCGTTTCTCAGCGGTCGACACAGGCACTCGTAGCACAGAGACACAGTCGGAGGAAACCACAGAAGTGTTCGAGAAGGAAAAAAACGAGAAATACGGAAACACGACTCGATTCGATTAGTCGGACCAAAAAAGAATTAATCGAAGACGCATTGAGAGCGAAAAAAAAAATGCGGTGCGGTGTAATTTTTCGCCCGAACAAGGTCAACGCGTGGACGCACCGAATGCCCTTGGAACAGCCGCGAGGTCTCGGAGTGTTGTTTTGCTGCGACGGAGCGGATTTGAAATTGGGCGATTTTGGCGGGAAACTCGTTCGGCCGTGGGCCGCGCACAGTCGATACGATTTTATGCGATCGTTCGATCGAAGACATTAAACTCGCGTCGTTACACTCGACGTACGGAGTGTACGCGATGCTCGCTCGCGCTGCTTTGTACTCGCACTACCGGCTACCCGAGATTACACGAGAGCTCGTACGAAAGCACCGACCGGCGAGGAAGGCTTCGGGTAGCGCTTTGCATCGCGTTGATTCACGCGCCCGCGCGTAGACACTCGACTGTACGTAATTTCCATAAACGCATGAATAACGACGGTGAACCCGATGATGCGTCGGTTCCCTTGATCTCCGCCCGTCGACTGTGCAATTACGAAACTACCAGCCACGGCTGTTGTTTTCATTGACGATAAAAGCAAAATGGGAATGTGGCGAATCCAGCGATTAAAGAACGCTATAGCGAGACGAGGTATTTAGATCGATGTACAGTAGAACCTCGATTATACGAATCGGTCGGAACGCAATTTTTTTTCCGGCATTATAACAGGCACATAAATAAGACACACGTAAATGAAAGAACCGTATATATTAACACCAGATATATGTTTAAATATGTGTTTAAATATACGTTTAGATAAATGTTTCTATATACGTTTAAATAAGTTACATATATGTTAAAATATATGTTAAAATATGTGTTAAAATATATGTTAAAATATATGTTAAAATATATGTTCAAATGTATGGTTAACGCCGAATATATGGTTAACTTTCAAACATATTGTTAACAATATTCCAACATCGAAGTATTATTTCAAGGGTTCTGTGAAATAAAGTAATCGATTTTTTTAATTACCGAATGCTAGCAACGCGCTTTTGAGTAGCGAAATCGCGAAGCCACTTCAGGGTCTAAGTACGTAAGGCGATTCAAGCGATTTGGTATTAAAACTAAGCTCCGCTGCGCGCTGTCCGACTCTGCTCGGGTGGATGAAACTGCTCGGGAAAGCCAATAATGCAAGCGGATTGACGTTGAAAAGGGAAACCGCGCTTCAACACTGGCGCGGATCCCGCCGCGGTGGGCAACAATGTACAATATTTCGCGCTAAGGTTCGGATAAACGGCGTCATCGTTCGGATAATTGAGAGTTCGGATAATCGAGGCTCCACTGTAATTAAAGTTGCATAACCCTAAGTTCCAGGATTCCGTTAAAATAATTTCACGCCTTTTGAAAACCAGAAGCTATGAAGCTTTTTGAAGAAGTTCTAATAATAATAATTTTTGAGATCACGCTTACGGCCCAATGAGAGAGGATATTTTCTCCCTCACTGATTGGCGTCATTTCGCGGAGCTAATTTTTTTTACAATGTCTAAAATGGTTATGTCAACTGTACGGATCTCTTAAGGGAATTTATTCACCGCGTCGGACGAGGAACCGGGAGCTATTCAGAATACAAACACATACAAACTACGGGCACTATAGTTTAATCCCTCGCCTCATTCGCTTAGCTAATGGATTCGGCAGCATAAAACAACTGTTTGAGATCCCGCATTTCGCTATCGCTGCATCCGTGCCTGCAGCGCACTTATAGTTATATAGTTTTTCTTTAATCGGATTGTAGTTCTAAGTTGTATGTTGTGAACCACACTGTACTCGCATGAGCATGTAATCTCTGGATATGTAAAAAGGGATTTTTGCCCGTTTATGCAAATAAATAAATAAATAATAATAATTCCTTCCTTTCTGATTTATGGTAAAATTGATTTAGCAAACACCGTCCGAGCATCGGTACAGAGCAATTGTTATCGGCCGGTTCACGCAACAAGAGCGAAAGAGTTGGCTCGTGTCCGCGAGACCTGTTCGCACGTTGAATACTGAAAAATCCGCGAAGCTATAGAGAAAGAGAGAGAAAGAGATTTGGTCGTTCTCTCCGCTTCGGAGTTTGGAGTCGCGTCAAGTGCCATTGTGTTGTCCTTGCGCGTTCGTGTATTCATGCTCCCGCAGTGAAGTGGCGCGTGGAGAATCGCGAGAGAGGAAAAGAAACGAGGAGTGCGATGCTGGCGCCTCTCCGTACCTATCCCGAGTGCCGTACAATTAAAATGTTCAAGCGCCCACGGGCCACTGTAACAACGTCGCGGTGACCTTTGCACCCTTCCTCTTTTAGCCCTATTATACACTACACGAGTCTCCCGGTCTCGCGGGCCTCGTACAACAACCGTGGTATGTTTGCGAAGATTAAAAAATATCTTGGGCTTTCCACGTAGAAAAACATAGGAAGGCCAAATTTTTTTTTAAGTGGATTATATTTTTCGCTACCGACCGTAGTACTTCGCGTCACCTTAAATCTGTACTTGTAGAGTCCGACCTGACGTGGGTTCGGAGATAATTGAAAGAGAATTGCGAACACTTCTCGATGGGATAAAAATCGAGCATGTGTAAGGTGCTGAAAGGAATGATTTTTCATAATAATAATTCCAAAATGTTATTAACAAATTAATCCGCCGGCAACCCAACTTTTTGTTCATATGAAAACGATTTGTTAATTTTTTTGAATGCGTATGAGTTTATGCAGAATTTTGTGTACTTTTTGAAAATGGCGTTTTTTTATTAAATGCAAAAATGCAATTTTCAAAAATTGCACAAAATTCTGCAAAAATTCGGACGTATTCAGATTAACGAATCGTTTTCATTGACTAAAAACTTAGGTTGCCCGGTGATTCATTGAGAATTTTTTTTTCATTAATTTGTTAATAACATTTTGAAGTTATTATTATCAATATTTTCAGCACTTTCCATATGCTCGATTTTGTTGAGATTTTTATACCATCGCAATTCTCTCTGAACTCACGTCGGGTCGAACTGTCCGCACGTAATCTACCTTAATACTTGCGAACTGCTATACTCTTCTCGCCACGAATGTGAGGTCAAGCCCCCCGGCCCCTTAAGTGTGAACGTTGCGACGAATAATTGCTTTATGTGTCCCCCCAGCCGCATCGTCGTCATGCACGATTAATAGCTATTCCGGTCGATTACGTTAATTGCCTTCGATAATATTCATTCGCGAAACAGACGCGATACTATTGGATCGGTTTGCGCGAAAGCCAACTTGGAAGCCTCACTAAACGAAGATCGCCGGGGTATGAATTTTATCTCACTGTTAACGAGGGCTTACGGTAATACAGTAACGAACGATTCCCGACCAACCTGTTTCCGATAAACCCGTAACGAATCGACAGGCGATACGCACTCGCGGGACAACTAGAGGTGAATCGAAAGTAACGAAATGTGAAACAATATCGGAAATCTTTAGAGAGCTAATGGATCCAATTTAACGGACGGTAGGAATTAAAGTACCTTCCGATTCGCGAATTGGGTCAATCTTTTATTCCGGCGAATTTATATTTATCGACGACTCGCCGATCAATTTTCATCCATTACTTTTGTCTCGGGAGAATTATGATTGAGCGGAAAAACTAATTTTTTGTATTTATATATATATATATAGCAAGTAGGAAAAAACACGTGTGACAGTTCGAGTTCTCGGTCCCGTAACGAAGGATATTCGAGAAACTATACTGTAGGTATTTTCCTCCGTGGAAAAAAATCATTCGGCTGATCGTCGTTTCGCTGCACTAGGAGCGCAAACCGTGACTCATTTATCTCACGGTCGTGTGTTTCGTAGAAATCAACATGAGACAGCAAACAATCTTGGTCAATGCCATTCATTCGTCAGTCAAGAGATGAGGAAAAAGAACCATTTTTCATGCACCTGGTTCAAGCATCAAATAAAAAAAAAATGTTAAGAAAATAATAAGTCTCGTGTTCCGCAACACCTTGGATTATTCGAACTGCAATAAGGACTACTGAAGTCCCAATTAATAAAAACAATGCGTCCGAACAATTACTTTTAAAACAGCGCCACTATAAAAAATATTCTCATTCGAATGTTTTGCCCGCAAAAGAAAATCATCCAGACTACCTCGGAGTGAGGCTCGCGTTCGCCGACTTGAATAATCTGTCGCGAATATTATGACTTAAAAGTATCTCTTCGACTGTCGGGAGCTCGTCGGTTTGCCTCGAAAAAATCTCGCGTCATAACCATAGTCGGCGTTACCGGCGCTTGTATCGTTCTCTCGCGCGAATTTCTCCGTAAAAGTAAAAAAATATTCCAGTAAAATGGACCAAAAAAAAAGCGATAGGTTAGGTAGCTATACCAAGGTTTACCGCCGTATTGACCGCGAGAGGCCCGGCGCACATATATCGACGCGGAAATTTGGCGCTCTCAAAATGGTCGTCGACTCCGGTATAAGAATTGTTCTCTCAGCCCGGTGCAAGGTGCTCCGATCTACATTTCCATCTATAAACCCTACGATACACCCTATACGTACATAAACTTATAAACACATAAAATGTTAATACATAAATACAAAGATATCAATTGAAATATATGTTTGTATATGTATATATTGGCTTACCACTTCTCTGCATCGTTGTTTTCAACCTTCCGGTTCATCAACGTTTATCAAACATAACTTCACTGATAGCCACACGCGATTGAATTTGTTTTTATGTGTATATATGTATATGTATATATAAAAACTTCACGATACGCCACTCCCGCGGTCAATTTGACGCTCTGGACGACAGTGTATATCGCGTTTCGAACCGGAGGTTAATGTCACACAGCAAGTAGGAAAAAACACGCGTGACAGTTCGAGCAATGACAAGCGGAGCTCGAGTGGGGGAGCAGGAGCAGGAGCAGCAGCAGCGTGCGGTACGCTAGGTGAATTTTCAAATTCTCACGCAGTGGCTCTCGAACGGCTCTTCGAGATGTGCGTGCGCAACCGAAAGTTTTGTACGAGAGCCGAGACAGTGGTTGTTCTCGGTGTGTGTGTATGTTTTTGATGGTATTGCCGATTTTCCATGAAGCTACTGGAAGAACAAACGTTGTGTAGTGTAAGAATTTGCCCGGTGCTGTTCCTCACGAGTTGAGAATTATACTGCTCGAGCGATCAATGTCGTGTTTCTTCTTACCACCGTTTCTCGACACTGGCGGCGCCACCTTACAGTCCCTTTTCATTATTTTTCTACTACTGCGTGGATCACGCGTCGTTCGCTTAGTAAATTTATTTAATGTTCATCTATAAGTTGCAATCATTTATGGTAATGATTTATGTTCTCTGCGAAAGATTTAACTGTCGAAGAAAAAAATACATTACAGATTTTGTTACCGACCCGGCTCCGTTCGGGTCGGGCGGATGGGTCGTCGCCTCAAACTTCCATGGATCGATGAACAAATTTGCCAACATCCCGTCAAAACACAAACTCCCAGTAAAGTTACCATATATTTCCCTTCCCGGTTCATCGCCCAATAGGTTTTTCTTTCGAGCGCTATCTTCCATTATGATAAAAATCAAGTTAACAGCTGTTCGACAATTCTGCATTTGTCAATCGGGTGTACTAATTTAATTAATGGGTGCTCTTTCGTGTATGATAAATACATACCATTTTTTTTTATGTATAAAAAATTATAAAATGACCTTTGGGTAAACTTTATAATACCGGCACCTGTAAAACCAAAGAATTACCACTGAATAAAGTTCTAGTTGTTGACAGTCATCAATCTCGACTTTTTTATCGTCGTCTCGATAGAAAAAACATATCACCGCACTATAGATATTTTCGTGTAAATATAAATACTCATAGTAAATCATGTCGTCGGTGATTTCGGCGTCGAGAACAATTATCGTCAACCCGACGAATAAACACACTGCCACGTTATTTTTTTTTCACGGATCTGGTAAAAAAAAAACTTCAACAATGCATTAATTATAACTATCAAATATTTATGAAAAATGATAATAATATTCAGAATTCCTAAACAATTTGTATTTCAGGAAGTTCAGGCAGCGACGTTGAGACTTGGTTGTCCAGTCTGACTTCTCGAAAGCTGACGTTCCCTCACATTAAGATTGTGTATCCGAGCGCTCCGTCTCAACCGTACACACCTTTAGGTGGACTGGTAATTTCCAATGCAAATTCTACTATCGTAGTCGCATAATAAATTGAAGATAGAAATGAGTGTATCTTTCATACAAGAGCTCAAAATAAACCGGACCTTTCATCCAATTTTTAAATGCCAAACAAATGTGATTTGCAGTAAAATTTCCGATATAAAATATAATTAACAATAATATAACTTAATCTGTACGGTACACGTAAAGCAGAAACATGTCCTCTACAGCCAAGCAATGTGTGGTTCGACCGCAGTGCGGTAGCTATCAGTGCCCCGGAGAAGAAGACTTCGTTGGATTCGATGTGTACAGCTGTATCCGATCTGATTGATAAAGAAGTAGCAAGCGGAATACCACTGTTCAGAATAGTCATAGGTGGATTTTCCATGGGTGGTGCATTAGCTCTTCACGTGGCTTATAGATACAAAAAATCCTTGGCCGGTTGCGTGACAATGTCTTCTTTTCTCAACAATAACTCCTTGGTGTATGAGGTACCAAATTCAATAAAACGTATTTCTCGTAATTTTTTTTTTAATGCGACGACCGGGTTCTAAGAATTATGACTTTTAGGCTCTAAAACTGGAAGGTGGACAGAACACACCGCCGCTGCTTCAATTTCACGGCTCGAGCGACAGCCTCGTGCCGTTAAAATGGGGCGTAACAACCCACAACACCCTGAAGAGTTTCGGCGTGAGGAGTGAACTTGTGACCCTCGAAGGTGTCGAACACGAGTTGGTCGACACGGAAGTCGAACACCTCAAGGAATGGCTACTGAACGTCATACCGGAAACATCATAAAAAAACAAACAAACAAATACCGCGATGAAATACTCAAATGAAGTTGATTTGTACATTTTGTTATATACTCGGATTAATATCTATAAGAAATAATACCAGAGTTTCTTAAATCTTAACGATAGCATTTATCATTATTTCTTCCTCTCTGCGAAAAAATGAACATTCGCGGCAGTCTGGGTGCCCGAATGTACATAATAACTGTAACGAACGTAGAAACTAATACGATAAGAAGATGAAGAAGTGGAAAGATTTCGGTGAGCGTAGCCCGAGACTCCAGTCCAAGTGAGGACTTCCGGGCCGACCAACTCGTGATCGACACAGAAGTCCATCTATAGGAATGGCTACTGAACGTCATACCGGATACATAATAAAAAAAACATCGCGATAATATACTCAAATGAAGTTGATTTGTACATTTTGTAATATACTCGGATTAATATCTCTAAGAAATAATGAGACTTTCTTAAAAGTGTAAAGATAGCATTTATCATTATTTCTTCCCTTCTCCGAATAAAAATGAACATTCACGATAGTCCGAGTGTCTGTATGTACATAATAACTGTAACGAACGTGGAAACGGATAGGATAAGAAGATGAGAAAGAAGTGGAAAGATGTCGGTGAGCGTAGCACGAGACTCCAGCCCAAGTGAGGACAAAGGCCTCGTTGATGATAAGTGCCCTGGGGGACCGTCCTGTGGATTCAGTAAGGCTGACTACTATATACATATACAAATCGCTGTACCTCAAGTACGTACTCAAGTGGCGTACACACTCGAATGGTTAACGTTTCCCAGAGTCCTTCGGCAACAAAGAGGTCCGGGAACGATGGCGACGACTGTACTGCATGTATACTCAAATAGGAAACGTTGTAGAGGTGTGGTTCAATTTTTCTTCTGGCCCAATTTTTCGATGCCTCCCCCGCTATCATCCATTCGCACACCCGCCGAGGTTAACCATCCCTGACCTGTGAAGAAAACAAGCAGCGATGCATATAAAGTGGGTCAATCTTGCTCGTTATGAAGAAGGGATTGAGGGCTGCGGGTTTAACTTTGCAATACCTATTACACGATTATCTACAGGTATCGGCCCAACCCCTTATGCTAACGTACGAACAAACTCGCGTGTCAAAATACACCTCGTGGATCTATTAATATACGGTCGAAAGTAGCGTTTAAGTTTATACGAAACTTCCCTCTCCCCAATCCGAGCTCGGTCGGTAATAACATTTTCAACTGGCCGTCCACCCTCGGATTATGCAGGTTCGTTCGATATATTTCTACGGAAGACTAGCATATATTGTTATGTTTTTAAAAAATAGAAAAGAAAGAAATCAATTTTTTGTTAAAGTTCATCCAGCCGCATGCTCCATCCAAGCGCGCCGTGATTTATCGAAGTTCCGGCAAAAGGCATGTGCAGAAGAGGAAGCGAGAGGCTCCTGTTCCTCCCTCTCACACGCCAAGGTCAGAGGCTACAGCGCAGAATCTACTGGACGTGGTGAAACCCGCAATATCGTAGTGCAGCGTCACTCCGATCGAGTGGACGACACGAATATACTTATTGTACCGGTGAATAAAACATATTGGGTTTTTTTTCGTTCCAACACCAGCGATGCTGATGTTGAACCACCACCGATCGCAGGCCTACTTTTCGGTAATTAGCTTGCGTCACTGCCAACCGGCTATCCGAGCATCAACGCTATACCGAAAATCATAACTAGATAGATAGATTGAAAGCGTCATTTATTCGTGTCCTGGGGCAAGCCACCTAAGGTCACCGTGCCCCAAAAGATACAACGAGTACAAAGGAAAGCGCAGCAAAAAAAATTACACAATGAAAACAATCAAATATAATATTAACAAATTAAGAATGATAAAACTGATGAAAGATACACATTTTTAGAAGTAGAGTTAGTTGAAAAAAGAGTAGTCGCGCATTTGACAACTATCTCGTGAAAATTCTAGCGAATTTAAGGCTATATAACAGATGATATAGTATAGGCCCAGTGCCTATGCATTTCCTTTATTGGATACCCAGGACATTTAAAAAAAATCAGTGCTACTGTAACGATCCGCATCGCTACAATTTTAAGCTCCAGAATCGATCAGCTCGTGAAAATTCTAGTGAATTTGAGGCTATATAACATATGAGACCGTTATAGACCCAGTCTGAGCCGATGCATTTCCTTCATTGAAAAAAGCGCCTCGAACGAAAGACGAACAAGCTATAGATCGACTATGGGCTACAGATTGCAGATTTTACTCTATGTAGACCGAAGGATTCGCCTCTCGGCTATGATACGTAATACTTTATGGTGCGATGGTCCGCATCTCTGTAGCGTCTAAGTTCGCCGTGCCGCTCGAGTCACGCCACATTCCACTATAGAACAGCATCGGGGGTAGGTCCGCAGAAGTTTCGCAACCCGTTCCAAGCGTGGGAGGGGGAGAGGGAGGGGGGGGGGAGGGGGGTAAACACGCTTTCGTGACTAGAGGCTCTATCATTCCCGTGCTGCTGTGTCGGTGGTTGTTTCCGGTACTCATTCGGCTGGTCTACGTCTAGCCGGGCGTAGGTTCGGTATAATACTGCCGCCCATGGAGTTTTCGCTACGCGAATAAGCACAGAAGCGGCGCACACCAACGAAATCGATGCTATCGGCGTGACCCCCTTTTCGTTGGAGGCAAGGCGCGCTCTTTCTCCCTCGCTCTCGAAGGCGCAACGGTCATTCGTTAGTTGATATATCCACCGTATACATAAGTACATCAGCACGAAGGTACAAGCAGCTCGGGAGTTGCACGATTCGCCGCGAACACGGAAGCTTCGGAGCTTCGAGCTGGGCCGTTTCGAGGCTTGGCCGAAGTGCGGAGGAAACTAACAACATTTTCCCAATCCCGGCAAACAATAACACGAGGGATTTTGGGTTACGATATTATGACATTTCCTCCTGATTGGGACATGTTGTTTTCACATCGTCCTCAATATCAGCAGATTTTCTACATCATCCTTTGTTTACTTTCGCAACCTTTGCAGCCTTTGGAAAAATTCTTTATAAAAAACCTCTCCGATTGTTTACCTCCTTTCCACTGTCCCGACATCCCCGGGCCGCGAGTGGGACCAACCTACGTCAATACCAAAGACAATGACGCAGCGTCGCCCGGAATCTGTGCAACGACGCGATAAATAGTATTTCGGTGTGTACGAAAATCCTGTTATTTCTTGTTATGATCTGTGTTCCCTTGAATCGTCTGGCAGGCTTCGGCAATGCCGCAGACAGATGGACGCCACGGGGGTCGCTGTCGACGCCAGGAGAATAGGAAGCTACCCCAACGAGCGTCGTCGCTCCGCCCGCTCGTGGGTTGTGCCTGTGCCGGTGCCAGTGCCGTTGGTGGTGGTTTCGCGAGAAAAGGACCGACCGATAGAGGAAAACCGACGAACGTTCGAGCGGACTAAAACGACGAACGTCGCGCGGTGCGCAGTGGCACGTCGGGCTCACTGCCCTGCAGACGCTGCTGCCGGAGCGCTCGCTTCTTCCTTCCATTCCCCCCGCCCGCAATATTTTTTATCCTCATCCTCCGTCTTATTCCACCTGATCGTCACGATCGGCGACGACGCTCCGGTGACAGACGTCCGATATCCTTTATCGGGGCTCTCGAGTCGCGAAAAAGTGCAATCGTGAATCGCTTTATATTAATTTGCGATACATTGCGGTAAAATTGTCAATCGCGCGAGGGGGCGCACGCGAGAGGATTTCTCGACCGAAAATAAACAGCGATCCGACGGATCGGCGAAGCATCGGCGGATGTTTGGGAAATAAATAGACGGTGGAATTTGGTAGAACGTGACTCGAACTCATCCAAATCGGTGCTCGCGATTATGTCGATAGGGCTGTGTGCAGCCAGTTCGCACATATCGGGGATGTTAAATTTAATTTAATTCACAGAAGAGTGGGACTTTCTTGCGTACGATGCCTATCGGAAAAGCAAAAAAATTGATGGCGGAGTTAACGAGCGATTGAGAATTCTGCGCGGTAACAATCGTTGTATACGCTTCCGTGGAATCGATCGACCAGTCGTCGGACCAGCGATGAGTCTCTCGCTCGGCGAGGCTCGACAGTGCCGATGAGAAATATTTATTGTGCCATCGAGAATTATTTATGCAAAGATGCGATTCTTCGAGGTGGGTTCGCGACGCTCGCTTCTTTCGAGCTGCGGTGTCTCGTCTGTCGGGTCGGATGTCTGTGTGCATTTGTATGGAAACTAATGCCGTGTCCGTCCGGATTGCACGCATGGCGGCTCGCGTTTGTCAGTTGGTTTTTGTCGTTCAATTGACATTCCCTGTACGAATCGGTCACGTGACACAAGAACAATGAAGCTCGAAGTTTGTCGAGTTTCTTGACTCTCAGACAGACGAGACGAGTTTATACGAAATTTTGTCGTCCGGTTTCAAATCCGGATTCGCGTGGATTTTGTTGTCATTTCTAGCGCCTATCGAGGCGATTGCGGACGTACGATGTGGATTTCACAAACCACGGTTAAACGATTCCTCTACTTCAGTAAAATATTGAATATCAGTGATTGGTCCGGTTATTAAAATATCCGGTTGCAAAATCATCTCGACCCCACTATATCTATATAGAGGTGGCTAGCTTCTTTTTGATATGATTTATAATTTGGTTTCTACATTTATTTAATTCGGGAGATTTTTAGTGATTCTTGAATATTTAATACCGAAGACCGGAACCATTCATATTTTTTATATCTTACACATTTTTTTTCAATTTAAAAAATGCAATATCTATTCTTTAAATATAAAAAATTATCCCGTAAAGCGAAAGTTCTATGATGACCACGACAATTCCGACCTTCCTCAACGTTCAAAAATATTGAATATTACTGATTGGTCCAGTTACCTAACTATCCGGTTCTAAAATCATCTCGAGTTCACTACATCTATATAGAGACTGCGGTATATGAAAACTTCGGTAATACGCAGAATAAACTTTATCAACTGTAATCTACTACCCAAGTCTATGCAGCTTTCGGTTCATACGGCCTAAAGTCCATAGTCTAATCGGCTTCCGTGTGAAGTATATGTATGAGACTGAGTCTATCTACGGACTCGAGTCTACATGGACTGTAGACTTAAGATTGTACGTCTAATATCGTCCCCGTAGGCGCACTTTCGACAGCCGCACGTAACATACACATCGAGTCTATCGCGGACCACTTTTTTTTATACGGGCTTTTTGGAAGGGGATAAAACGGATCCCCAGTCCTCCGTTGCCACAGCTGACGCTTCGAATTGCTTCGAGTCTACTCCGGCTTAATCCGCGCTTAGCATTTCGCTTCGCGTCGCGATACGCGTTCCACGCGAAATCGTCACGGCGCTCCGATTCACAATTCAAACAGCATATTTTTGTTTTGTTTCACTTTCATATCCGCGACCGACGCTATTTTATCGTCCGCAGCTGTGATCCAACGTTTCTCTCATCGAGATGAATCGCCGAGGCGACGAGACAATTCCTGGTCGTGCGACGAAGATATGCAAAAAAAGAAAAAATTCACAATAATTAATCGATAAATTGAAACAAATGAAATTTTGTGAATTTCGAGTGATAAGATATGATAACGAAAATTCTGTGAGATAAAAACAATCAATCATCATTTTGGCTGTGTGTACTTTATCGTCGAAAACAATCGTTTCTTGTTGGTTTGAATTTTTTTTCTTCCGAGTGTCACGTATCGTGAGATCGAAGTGTGCTTGGGAAGTTTAGCCGAGTATGCGAAAGGGATATGCGGCTGGTGTATGCACCGCAGCGGAAAAGTGCTCTCGGCTTATCGCGCGGTTTCACAGTGATCCGGTGCGGTTGCCACTTCGCGAAGGGGCCGCAGGCCATGCTATCAGGGGCTAGCCGGTGGATAAACGTCCTCCGAGTTATTGGATTCGACGAGTTACCGGACCGCTGCGAGGTTCGAGATTTTGTAACGATCACCACGGGCTGTGTATAAATCTCGTCGATGCACGCCAAGTGGTAGAGGATTCTCGTTGCACCCAGGAGACCGAACGGAAGAGCCAAGATTTTTCTTACCGTTGGATCGCGCAAGGCCGCGGAGGCTACAGCCACCATAGGCACCACTTGGTTTCGTAATATCACCAAAGGTATACAAAAATAGTATGATCTTTAAAAAAATTATGAATTAAAAAAATGCAATTAATGATTCAAGGTTGTACTTGCGGACAGTTTGACCTCGCGTGCATTCAGAGAGAATTTAGAGAGAACTGCGAACTGAATTTTGTGTAATTTTTTAAAATTCTAAAAAATGTATCGTATTCATAAAAATTAACAAATCGGTTTCATAAAAAAAAGTTAAGCTGCGAACCAATTTTTTTTTCATGAATTTATTAATAACATTTTGGAATTCTTATTATTCAAAATCAATTTCTTCAGCACCTTCGTGCTTGTTTTTTTCAGATTTTAATCCCATCGAGAAATGTTCGCAATTACTCTCTCAATTCTTTCTGAACTCACGTAGGGTCAGATTGTTCACAAGTACTACCATAAGCACTTTTTCGTTGCCCGCGAATTGCTTATACTGCTGCGAATCGGAGTCACATCCAGAAAAAAAGATATCGCCGCTTATCGTTTCGTACGACGGGAAACGATAAACAAATCGGGTGGAACGATCCGCGCAAGCGATGAAATGTCGTTTCGCCGATAATGCGTTGCGCACTTTTTTTCAAAGTCTCAAATCGATTCTATTATCAATTTCTTACGGGACGGGTATCGTCTTTATCCGGTCGTCGAGCGTTTTAACTTTCACCCGAGACTCTTCGAGCGGTGGCTCTTTGAAATTCAAAACTTCCATACCGTGGACTCGTTTCGATTAACGTAGGAGAGAGTCGTGGGACGACGCCGCTCGCCTCTTAATACTCGTCGAATCGATTATGCAACTGGTTACGAGGTTTGTGAAGTCTCTCTCTACGGTTACTCGGAGGACACCCGAGGGCCATAACGTCCGGCGATTTCGAAAACATGGCCTGACGCATTGCATTGGTTTAACCAAAAGTTATGTCAACATTTTGGAATTTCTGCCACCGTTTAGGAATTTCCGGGCCTAAGAATTTCCCATAATAATCGGTGAGAAAAAAAATGTCATTCCAATTTTCCCTCCTTGGATCCCCGTGATAACAAAACAATAAAATCTATTCGCGCTTTGGTAAGGTCGCAATTAGCGTAAGCCGGGACCTCGGTGTAACATTCTCCACGTTTCGTACGTTTTTGTCGTAAAACTCTGCACACGAGGCTGGAACCCGGCCAAAAAGGGTTATCCGTTCCGCAATGCGGCCCGAACTTGTTTGGCGCTAAGTATCACTGCCAAGTATTTTGCGACTGTCCATGCTCATAAATTTTATGACCCTTGTGGACGCAAAATCTCGAGAGTGAATAAAATTCACGGCTGCCTTTTTTTCACTCGTCAGCGATGATCGAATATTAAGTCTCTCTATCGAATGTGCATGTGTTTTTTTTGTTAAGGCGAGATGAGCAGCGGCAACGCCGATTTCGCCGTCGGAGTAGGGGTGGCAAGTGGCCCGAGTCTCGCAGCGGCTCAACAGGGCCAAGGAGTAGCCGCTCTTCTCGTCATGCTCGCCGTTCTTTGCTTCATATTCGCTTACTGCTGCTGGGGTGCACCATTCTGCAGATCGCTCTGCAGAAGACACTGCTGCTGCCGACTTGAGGATCCGGAACCGGATCCACGGTTTGGTAACAGCGATCAAGCGATGGTGGCGACGCCGACTATAATTCTCCTGCCTCACGGCAGAATGCTCGTCGTCGATGGCACGATATTCACCCAATTCCAAGCCGACACCACAGGTTTGTTTCTGTTGGACTCGCAATAAAAAGAAGTAAACTTGAAATGATGGCAGTGAGACTATTTATGGTTGGAATGAGACAAAGATATCTCAGATACACTTAAAGAGGCCTTAGAATCGTCGAATGGGAGGTGTAAAGTAAAAAAAATCTTTAAATTTTCGTCGTAACCAACTCTAGACACATCGAACTAAAGTAATGTACTCAGAATTTTCGATATTTTCGATGAGTGATTTAATTGCAACTCTATAAATAAATATTTGCGATCGGCCATATCAATAGTAATAATGGTGGTCGATAAGGCCTAGAGAAGCATAGAGCGATCGCACAAAACGTGTCGCGGTATATTTGATGTTGTTTACATGAACTACAGAAAGACAATAATGACCTCCGTCAAATATTTCACCTGCCAAACTAAAAAGAAAACTGTTTTACTAGCCATATCACCCGTGTGCCCATAGCACCCTGACGCACCCTAGTCAATAAATTGTTGTTGCAGGTCTCGACTTGGTCGAACTGGGCGAGAGTGTGATCAGGGCACAAAGGAACCCGCGAACTATAAATCGGCATCAGCTACAGAGCAGCCAAGGCAGCATACTGGAAATGGACGCCGAGACTCCGAGCAAAGATAGTCTGGGCTCTATAGGATGTTTTCCACCGCCTACGTACGAGAGCATATACGGCAAAGAGGAGGGAGACATGCCACCTTCCTACTCGGATATTTTACTCCACAGGTAAAATACCCTATAATTTTATATTATATATTTTGAACCCCAATTAGCCTTGAGGACATCTTGACGATCAAGAAAAATCTAAATCTGCTTTGTTATCACAGGTTCGCGAATCTTCCTTACGAGATCGAGCTGCACGACCGGTGTCACGACGGAAAGGAGGAGATTGAGATGCACAGCTTGGACGGTTGTCCGCACATATTAGCCAATCCCATAAACACCGTGCCCTATCCTTACACGACTGTAACGAGTTTCTCGTCCCAAAGTTTTCCTCGTCGAAATCTATCGAGAAATCCGTCCCTCATAAGCAATCCACTGGACGATTACTACGTCGACAATGAGCTCGGTGTCTACAGAATCGGTTTGGCGGTGAACGATCCTTCCGACGATGGTCGACCAGGCGATCCAAACCACAGCGGTTCCAACGAAGACCCGACGCATCGTCCGAACGAGGCTGAAATTCATTCCGTCGTCGATGAAAATTCCCAGGACCAGACAAGAAACGGGCAAGTCGCGAGCGAGTCTATGAACTCTCGCAATCGCGACCGAGTAGGTTCCATAATCGGGAACGACATGACGCAAGAGGAGCGTTGTAATTTGAGAATAATGGAAAACTCGCGAATGCCGGGCAGCAGCGCCGAGGACGGTCGGAGGGATCAAGTGTACGGTCACAGAAGCGTGCATTTTCAAAATTTCGCCGAACGCGAGGGCGAGGTCACGCTTAATGTCATTCAGTGCAACGAAAATAATGAAAACACGGCGAGCACGAGTTCGAGGCCGATTGCGAGGCACTCGAGGGAACACAGGGGCGAGGACCGTTTGCGGAACGAGGACGATAGATCGCAAGCCGAAGAAGAGGACAATAACGATTTTGGAGCACTGGCCGATATTCGAGAAAGCAGAGTATGAATATATTGTTCCGTGAACGGGGATAACGATTGAATAATCGCCCGCGAATTAATACACTACATCGAAGGTTTTTTACCTTGGGTTTTTTTTTTTATTGTGCAAACTTTCCTGGTTAAAGAAGTTAATTTTTGCGTAGCTTTCGGAAATCGCGTATAATCATTGTTCTGTTGTCAATTTCACATTGCGTCGCTGGAAAAATTCGAGTAGGAAAAAAAAACTATACCAGTGTGAAAAACGAATATTGTGCCTAGATTTTGTAAAAGGGGGCTCGCCACGACAGTGCAAAAAGTGACTCTAAGTATAGAAATAGATATGTAATAGCATATACGTTGAATATATATATATATATATATATATATATATATATATATATATATATATATATATATATATATTATCGAGACTCATCGTGTACCTAACTGTACTTAAGAAGACGAATGACGGTTACGATATCGTAATTGTATTGAATCGTTAGACACTATTAATTATACGTAATTAGTGTAGTTAATTATCACTGTAACGATAATCGCATCGATTTTTTGCCACTGTATGCCACAATTAATTGTTGTAAATAGACACGGTAAAGCGAAATGAACATATTGCCTGCCGCTGATTATGCTCACGATCCGCAAAAATGTTGTGGTGTTTTTTGCCATAATGATTTTACTCCGTTGAAAGAGTCTTTATTTTTTCCGATATTTCAACGCGGTCTTTCGAGATGCATTTCAATATTTCGGTGAACGGAATTATTACATAGGTTACCGTGATCGCTTACCTTCCGGGACCCAATTTCTTAATCACTGTCCATTTCCTCTGACGACGTGGAATCGTCGTCCTCCTCGGGTGCTTTCTTGTCCCAATCTTTGAGCTTGGCCCCCATGACAAAGTCATCGCGTAGCACGCTCCAGACTTTGTCAGTCTAGTGGAGAAAGAAAAGAAAATGTATTACAGATTTGGTTACCGACTGAGCGCAACACGGAAGCAGAAAACGCGACGCCAAAAACGTACCTTCTCCTCCTTTTTCTCGACTTTCTTACACTCGGACGGATCGTCGATCGGAATACTCTTCGAACCGCCCATTAGAACATCCAAAAACGCACGTTTGTCTATGCTTTTCATCACTTGCTCGCGCTTTCTCTCCAAAGGACCAACTTCTACTAATTTCCTGTTGATTTCCATCTGTTGCTCTTTCACCACATTGAACAATTGTACAACGCCTCTGAAAAGAAAAACGTTTTCAATGTGAAATTTACAATACGAGTCGATAAATAATAAACTGATTATATTTAATGGGGTTTAAATAGTTAAATTTACTTTGTGGCAATTTTTTGCAGCATTCTTTCCCTCTCCCTATCGTGAATTGATGGTTTCACTCTAATTGCAATTTGTACTTCTTTTTTTCTACGTTTCGACGATACCTCTTCCTCGTCCTTAGTTTTTTCAGACTTTGGCAAAGGATCCTTTCTTCTCACACCGTCTTCAGTTTCAATCTCAAAGGGCACATTTTCCACCGGTTCTTTTGCCTTGACTTTGGTCAATTTTTTTGCTTTCGACAACACTATGCTCTTCTTCCTTTTAGGTTTGTTCGTCTTCAATATCTTTTGCATGACATCCGCCCAGCCAGGATTTAACTTTGAACTCGTTGTTTTTTCCTCTTCCGATGCGGAATTTTCGCTACCCGCGTCACCGCTGTCTCCCGAGCGATCAGAGTCATTGTCGTCAACAGATTTGGCGTCGCTCTCATCGTCCTCAGCGACGTTTTCATCGTCCTCGACGTCGGATAACTCCGGCTCGATATTTTGTGCTTGTGCTATGAAAAAAAAAAGAAATAATTGACAGAGACAGTGCGTAGACCTTCGATTTAGTCTATGACAAGTTCGGAACTTAGTAGTTGAACGACAGTTTTTTTTTCTAACGTAAGACTGCAACATCTCGGAGAAACTGTGCTCGCATTTGTTTCCACCTAACCTATAAGTCGAACTAAACGGTTAAAGTAGCCAAACTTACCTTGAGATTTTCGCAGAGCCTTATGCCCTTTCACCGAACTTTCCAAGGCAATCATTTTATTCGGTGTCACAGAAAACTTAATTTATTTTTAACAGATCGGAATTGTTTTGATGCAACTCCTCGATGCCCCGTCCAAAACAGTTCACACGTGGATTCAGTGTGCTTTCTTGCGGTTGCACGCCGACGACTGATGAGAACCACTGGTTAGATCGAATAAGTAAATTTTGCGTCACGTTGACTCTATGTGAAACACGCTCTCGTGCTTTCTCTCTCACCCCACTACGAAAGCCAATAATCGTATCTTGGAAATCGGCAGGGAAAGATATCCGCTTTCGATAATGACTTTTCTTTAAACCGTACATGCCAGAATCGGTGAGAAAAGTTGATTACAGTTTTTATTACCGACCGCGGTATTGCACATGCTCTTAAGAGCGAAAGCAAATTTTGCTTTCGTACAAGATACGGCAGGAAAAAAATGATCAACACTTTTGTTAATAACATTTACTTATATATCCGATTATTTACATATATTCAAACGGCTGCGAACGTACAATTTTTCGAGGAAAAGAAAAAAATCACATTTCATCACACTGTTGTGCAGTAACATCGATGAAGCCGATGTGAAACTTCTCCAAAACCCGTGGATATGTCGATAATACGATTTCACGAGTAACTGTTACCATCGGAGGACGTACAAAAAAACATCGGTGTGCAAAATTTCAGTACTCTTTGTCGTGAGTCCGTTCATCAAGTTCAGAGCATTCTTGCCTTACTTCCTGCTAATAATGTGCGCGTCACATACATATTCTCCACACGTGGCACAAATCAGGAACTCGCACCGTGCTCAATTATTTACTCCACAGACGGCAAAAACGAGCAGCAGTTGGAAAAGCGCGCTTTAGGTATCCAACGGTTTGATGATCGAGTGGGTCGATTTTTCGGCCTTCGTTTCGTCCGGTGCCGTGTCAGCTTTGTCGGTCGTCGAAGGATCGAAAAGTTTCGAATCGTCGAGAATCTTTGATTTTTCCTCGGTGCCCGAAGTCGATTCGGTCATACCGGATTTGTCATCGGAATCCGTGTCGCGATTAGTATGTGCGGGAAATGAGACGTAGCCTTTATCGTAGAGGTACCAGAACCAACAACCCCGAGCCATTGCCGTCTCCTCGTCGTCCGAAGTATCTGAGAAAATAATAAAAATACTATAACGAATATAGAGCTGAGGATTGACTGGGACACACGATATTACATAGATGACTGGAATAGCTCGGTATGACAAATGACAAACGTACAGATTCTCGATTAACGAGATGATGAGAGTCTCAATCGGATTTTGAAAGGAAGAAGACGTCTGACAGTCCGTACGTGAGATAAAGAGCGGTGATTGTAGTTAATAATGTCCGCCCCAAAACCAAATACGCGCGTTCTTTATTCCGCGTAAACGTAAGTTTCGAACCTTTGATTTACAAAGGTCTGAGGAAGAGGAGGAATCGCGGACAGGAATCAAGCTGTGAGTCCATTTTACATACCCATGTTGTCTGGCAAGTGATAGGCAGGAAATAGTTCGAGACCATCAATTTCGTCATCTGGAATGAAAGTTTAATGATTTAATGGTCGCTGTTTTTAAAGCAAGAAGTTCTGGTAAAATCTTCGTTTTTATGTAATGAGCCTCCCACCCAACCAATGAGTCCCCATGCTTCATCTACAACAACTTGTCGTCCACATTTGCTATAATTAGCTTTTCATAAGCAACAGATAGAAAGGGTGAACCAGCCAATTAATGGACAGGACAAGTGAATGGACACTTTCCATGAGAGCATGTGCATAAAAAACGTCTGTTCACAGGCTTTCTTGTGTGCGTAACTGTCCATTCATTGAGTGCTCTACCCTACATGATTAAAAATCAGCTCTAGTGTTTTGTTTTGTGCATTATCATTGTACGTAGCCGGAACAAGTAACTAACCCATATCGTCAGACAGAGATGATGCTGCATTGTCCGAAGAGTTGTCCAAATCTTCTTGATCTTCGTCGTTGCACAACTCATCAAGATCTTTGGCAACGTCTTCCAGGTTGCAGGAACAGTCAGACGACGTGTCAGACGAACTATCCGACAAGAGGTCGGAATTGAATTCTGATGATGATTCGCTTCCATCCGACTCTATGTCGTGCGTGTTGTTCATCCATTCGGGCATCTCCAGACTATCCTCGTCAGTTTCGACATCTTTGACTAGAGCAGAAATAAATCAGCAACGGGTGAAGAAAAAAACAACAAAATAAATTATTCCTGAAGCGAGTAATTTACATTTTTTGCTGAAAGAAATTAAATGTGTACGCTAAAAAAAAAAAAAATTTGTAGGTTAAACACTTGCAAAATGTGTTTGTGAAATATGCAATGTGTAATTTGTGATGTGTCACACGTTGTCATACGACCCATCATTTCATCGGTTTTGGTAAACTTTTTCGTTCGTGCTGATTCACGACCGATTGTTTAGACGGAACGTGTGTCACGTGATAAGTCGCATTGTTGACCGGTAACGAGATAGACAAAATATAAACGCACTATATAGCATGTAATTAGCTCATTGTTTTACGGACCTTTCAAGATAATCATTATCCTGGATATCGGTGAAAAATTATGTTAAATATCGTTGAAACGCTGTGCTCAAGGGTGAAAGTGAAAATATACACGAGAAGTTGCGTGGATTCGCATCGACTGTAATCAACTGATGTTGAGGTCGCAGCTCGTCGTTGCACGGAAGCGAATGGTATTTGTGCCTTATTGGCAAGTGTGCGATAGACGCGCAGCTGGTGACGTATATACGCGTTAAATTGCGCGTAGTGAGGCGTTTAACGGAGAAAGCTGTTGTTTTCTTTAAATAAAAAAATTTGGATTCATTGAATTCGGCACCGTTGCACCGAATCTCTCTACGATGAAGTTGGGGCGACTATTTTTGTGATTTTCCTTTAAATATCCTTAAGCGCTTAAAGGTTTAATACCAATTTGTATTAAAAGATTTGAATACTGGTGAAATTTTGTTCGCCTTCAATAACGATGTTACGATCGCCCGACCTAAGATAGTTGAACGAAGGACATGACCATGAATCTATCGGTTATTTCTCTGCGGTCCGCTGAATTTCACGGTCACTAACGACTGTTTTTGCGATGCGGCGATCGTTGGATTAGATGTAAGAAATCGAAGTGTGGGGAGACGTGATTTTCGCCATCCCGTCTACCACCCATCTGTGGCGAACAGCGACGATCGAGGATATTGGAAAAATGATACTATGAATCATGCGGTTGGCGCGAAACCACCGATTATCCCAACGAAACGCGGAAGCTATCACGATGAAGTAATAACCCCTTCGTTCCATATATTATAGACATTTTCTGTACGCATTGTCCGTACACATAGCAAGATGCGAAGCTTGCACAGTAAGCTGTAAACTTCGAAGTTTACCATTCAATTTTCTTACGATTCGACGTCGCGTCGATTTCTACCTACCTTACTAAAACAATTATATATCTGCAACCTTGTCTCCAGCCATATCTCCTTCTCATTCGTCTCTCGACACTTTTTCCATGACGGTTTACTTTGTAAAATTTTTTTTATTATTTTATCTTTCCACGCTCGACGTCGCGGCATCGCCACACGCTATTGTCTGCAAAATGTACATGCCGACAATGTGTCTGTATGCGTAAGTGCAAAAAGGTTTTTCCCGAAGAGTCTCGCGCGCGGGTGGGGTCAATCCCGTGAGAGCCCGATAATATATTGGGGCAGAGACTATCGAAGCGTCAGTGTTTCACTGACGGATTTCAGTAGTACAACAACGAGAGCCTCGTTACACTGCAGCCGTCATAGCCACGCTTAGCGCCCAACCAATTAAAAAGTAAGACTGCCCGTCGACTGTCGTTTGAGTTGATAACGGCCCAGGCGCTTATCAGCGACGGCGGAGCGGCGCTCAAGACACCCAAAGTGGCTGATGCTCTGGAAAAAATTAGAAAACAAAGTTCGAAACTTTGACACTTCTTCATCGACTCGTCGACGCATCGGCCGGCACGAAAGATGATTGACGAAAACGGCGTCGCTTACAGTAATGGGAGTTCGCACAGGGTGAGTCAATAACTTCACCTCTCTTTAAGTTTAAATCGATTTTCGGGAAGATCGACGACTGACTTAAGATGTGCGATTTGGAACGTTTTTTTTTATCTGTACAAATCTCTATAAACTTTCTCACTTGAGATAAGCGAGCTCCATTCGGAGCGCGAGCGGAGCCAACACTGAACAATGTTTTAGCACAAACATTTTTGGGGGTCAATCGGGATCTTTGAATTTTATGAAATTTTTGCGGTTTTTGGATCTTACAAATAATCGGTATGACTCCGAGGCTAAATAATCTCGGGCAAACGAGCTGAAATCTTGTAATCATGTTGAAAAGAGCGAATCGTATTATTAGAAGTTAAGGCAGAGAATATTCAATATTACCTTTTTCATATCTTACACGAGCAGTCGATCGACGGCTGATTTAAGATGTGATGCAATTTGAAATGTTTTTTTTTGTATCTGCAGAAATCGCTATCAGTTGATAGCGATTTGTATTAATCGATTATCGCAAGTTGGAAAGTTTTCCAACTTGCGATAATCGAGCTCAATTCGGAGCGCGAGTGGAGCTAACACTGAACAATGTTTTAGTATAAACATTTTCGGGACTTAATCGGGATCTTTGAATTTTATGAAATTTTTGCAGTTTTTGATTCTTACAAATAACTGGGGTGATGGAGCTGAAATTTTATAAAAATGTTGAAAGGAGCGAGTCCTCGCAGTCGAAATTTAATTTGCATCATTTACAAAAAATGTAAGATATGAGAAAGATAATATTGAATATTATCTGCCTTAAGTTCTGATTTAGCCGAAACTACGAGATGAGGAAGTCAGCTTCGTCGACGCGTCAGCGTCCGCCGAATATCGCGTCCCATCTCGTGCCTACAGAAAAGAAAAATAAACTATTAGGAACTCGCGTCGTAACTTCTCCGCCGATCGGGCGGGAATGAGGACTGGCGATCCAAGATACTTTCTTTACACTTTCACCCATTACGTGGCAAGGAGCATTCACGGGAAGCCCACAATAAACATCAGTCGCTGCGGGAATCTCACGCGAGGTTCCACGATTTTTCGTTCGACAATCTGACGAAAAAAAGTCGGGAATCGCTGCCACAAAATTTTTGCATCGTTATCCGAAGTGTTCTAGCGCCGTGACCGACAAGTGACGACAATCTTGCGAGCTCATGATTTTTTTTTCTGCATGCTCTCGGGTCAATAATCAATTTGTTTCATATATATATTTTTGTTATCATGCTCGGAATAATTTTGTCGGTCGTGAGTACGTCGAGGCGATAAGATAAGTCGTGCGCGTGGCTTACTCGAGCGGTATAATAAAAAAAATAAGTAGAAGCCTATAATTAAAAAGTTCAACCATTAGGCGATTTTTTTGCCCACGAATACATCGAATATTACGAAAATTATAATGGGGATATTTGTGCGTCCGGTTCGCGACGATCTGGAGTCGATACAACCGCAGGTGAGACGATAATTGTTATACACGAATGATCAAATAAAATAGCCCATTATTTTTCGCGATGTCTTGATTTTTTATAAAAAAATAATTTAATAACTCGTTAATACTTTGCGTTGAATTTTTTAATTTTTATGTTAAGTAGAATCGTGTCGTGCGATGGAGTTGTCATGATTAGAAAAAAAAATTGAAAAAATAGTAAGCCTTGTAGTTTATTAAGAAATTACTGCACGGAGATTTTAACGACTGGCTCACGTTCTCCGATCGGAGTGCCTAACATCGTTTTTATGCCGTCAGGCCGTGTGCAAAACGCTCCAAGTAACACCCATACTGTCCGTCGCACTGCACTTACCTCTCGCCGTTAGTTCTGAAATTATCATGCGGGTATGTAGGTTTCCATAAAAATCGTCGTCATTTTTTGCCCGGAACTTATTTATTTTCCTCGCCTCGGCCTGGAAAAAAATTCCCGGAGCGTTGGAACTTAAGTTGGGCCGCGACCTCGCCTTGCGGAGAAAAAAAGAAAAAAAAATCCATAGCAAAAATGCAGCTCCAATTGGACTAATCGTACACTTTCCAATCTACACAAGCAGCGTGCGAAAGATCCGTGCAATTGAGCCATTTTTTTCCCCCTTCGCAGACGAATGCAGCGACGAACGTCACCGCTCAGGCGAAACACGTTTCGCGAAACAAGCGCGGCAACGTCCTCGGACTCCACCGAGGATTCCGCGGCTGCACGGTCTGGATGACCGGCCTGTCGGGAGCCGGAAAGACCTCGATTTCCTTTCAGGTGGAGAAACATCTGATATCCCAGGGAATTCCAGCTTACGGCCTGGACGGCGACAACGTTCGAACGGGGTTGAACAAAAATTTGGGATTCAGCAAGGAGGATCGCGAGGAGAACGTCCGAAGGGTCGCCGAGGTCGCAAAACTCTTCGCTGACAGTGGTCACGTGACCCTGTGCAGTTTCGTCTCGCCGTTCGAGGACGATCGTCGTATAGCGAGGAAGATTCACGAAGAGGGTGATCTGCCGTTCTTCGAGGTCTTCGTCGACGCGCCGCTGAGGGTGTGCGAGGCGCGCGACGTCAAGGGCCTCTACAAGAAGGCGCGTCAGGGAGCCATCAAGAGCTTCACCGGGATCGGCCAGAGCTACGAGTCGCCCTGCCAGCCGGATCTCGTCCTCGACACGGAGAATGCGACGCTCGAGGGCTCGACGAGCTGCCTCATTCGCTTTCTTCAGGCTCGGGGGATTCTTCCGGATCTCGTGCAGACCGGAGAAGAGGTCAATGAACTCTTCGTAAGCGGCGAGAGACTGGCGAAGGCCAGAGTCGAGGCTGAGACGCTCGGGGCTCTGGCGATAACGGAAGTGGACGTTCAATGGCTACAGGTGTTGGCCGAGGGCTGGGCGACACCCCTCAAGGGTTTCATGCGGGAAGACCAGTATTTGCAGGTAACATTTGGCAGGCAATTTTCCTATAATTTTTTGGATGCCCCGTTTTGACCCATAGTCGGGATTTTCTGCGCTATTTTGAATCGTTATCCCATCCAAAAATTATTTTATTATTTATTACATTTTGCCTTACTGTCCCGTTTTACCGCACTGTCCCATTTTGCCCCACTCTGACTTACTTAGTCAGAGAATTTTGAATTCCTTTTTAATTCTTCTCTGCAATGGACGAATTAAGGAACACATAGTTATGATGGTATGAAGTGTTTTTTTTTAATTTTCAGTCTCAACACTTCAACTGTCTCTTCGATAACGGTACAACGATAAATCAGTCGATACCGATTGTACTGGCATTGAGCACGAGCGACAAGGAACGTCTTCAAGGACAGCAAGCCTTGGTACTTCGTTACCGGGAAAGAAATTTGGCTATTTTACGAAATCCCGAGTTCTACTACCATCGGAAAGAGGAAAGATGCTCGAGGCAATTCGGGACCAACGACCCCGGTCATCCCTACGTGAGGATGATTCACAACTCCGGTGACTGGCTCGTTGGCGGCGAACTCGAGGTTTTTGAGAGAATCCAGTGGAACGACGGTCTCGACTCTTATCGCCTCACGCCAAACGAAATTCGGGACAAGTGTCGTGAAATCGAGGCCGACGCTGTTTTCGCCTTTCAACTGAGGAATCCCATTCACAACGGTCACGCGCTTCTCATGCAGGTACAAAAAAATATAGATAGATAGATTCGTTTACTCCGTGTTCTGGGGACCAAACCCCAAAAAATTGAAACAAAAAATAACAACATGAAAAGGATATAAAATAACATAAGAATATGAGAATATAAGAATATAATAATATGAGATAATAAGTAGAAAAGAAAATAACAGAAAATATAGCAACATGCTCAAAATAACAGAAAATAATATAATTAATATAATGAAAGGAAAGAACCTAATGTCCAGAAATCCGGAGTCGTCCCCCAATCCGAGCCCCATCCCTTCAAGCAAGAGGTCCAGGTACGCTTGAACATCCCCAAGGAAAATATATATTTACAAATGCTCCCAATAGTCCGATGGTTAGGACATGAAAAAAAAAATGGAATTCATAAATTTTTTATTTGACTTTTTTAAAGATATTTTATGGACACACTTTTTTTTCTCGCGACAGGACACGAGAAGGCGTTTGCTCGAGGAGCGAGGATACAAAAAGCCCGTTCTGCTGCTCCATCCGTTGGGTGGCTGGACGAAGGACGACGACGTGCCTCTCCCCGTCAGGATGGAACAGCACAAAGCTGTTCTCGAGGAAGGTGTTCTTCATCCGGACACTTTGCTCGCCATATTTCCCAGTCCGATGATGTACGCCGGACCGACGGAGGTTCGTCACAACGCGAAACAGACTCGGCCAGTAACCGAAAACTGTAATGAACTTTTTTTTCTGTTAACGGTGCAAAAGAAAATTCTTACACGAAGCTGAACCTGCATCCGTCTCGGAAATAGTCACTCGTGGAAAGTGCAATTACAGTTTTCGTTATCGACCGAGTCACGGTTGGCAGAGGTCGTCGAACACTATGGAAATTTCCATACTATAGTCCGGTGTCTCCGCGGATTTTAAGTCGATTATACCGAAGATATCATATGATCGAACTTATCGGAAATATGACACCCAATTTTTGGATGCCGCAACTGATTATCGTTTATCTTCAGGTGCAATGGCACGCCAAGGCGAGGATGACAGCCGGCGCGAATTTTTATATCGTCGGTCGAGATCCGGCTGGTATGCCTCATCCGAAAAAATCTTCGACTCCCGATGGTAATCTGTACGATGCCAGTCACGGTGCGCGATTACTATCGATCGCACCTGGACTCGGCGACCTCGAGATAATTCCGTTCAGGGTCGCGGCGTACGACACGAAAATCAAGCAGATGGCGTTTTTCGATCCAACAAGAGTCGCCGACTTCGATTTTATATCAGGAACAAGAATGCGCCGTAAGTGTTCTTTTTTAAAATTATCAGTCCATAAATTTCTTTGTCATTCGATAGTATTTTTCTGGGGAGAAACAACCGAGCGTTGAACCTGGCCGATGTAAAAAATCAGTTCACGAAAACTGCCAAATATTTCGTTTCAGAACTTGCCAGATCCGGCGAGGAGCCACCGGAAGGTTTCATGGCCCCGAAAGCTTGGTCGGTTTTGTCTGAATACTATCGACACCTGGCCAACACAAAATGAACCGCAGCGTCACCAACGGCGCGAGGAACCAATTTTTTTTGTTTTTTTTAGATTAACTTTTATCTTAAGAATTTTTTTTTTCGATCATTGCAGCAAGATAGCACAAGAGGATGGTTTACGAATAATTTATTACGCAACTAAGATAGAGTCTAATAGATATTGGAGATTGTACATATACACCGACGTAGTTGTACTTTCGATCGGTAAACAGGAAAAGAAAAACGTCTTGTTCAGTGTCAACGACCCACCTCGTGTCGCTTGTAGATCTAAGTACACAGATAGCTTTGATGTTAGTTCGTTCCTCATTATTCATTTATTTATTATTTATTGCATCGAAGATAATTCTTCTCGATTGTGCCGGCGTTTCGTCGTCATCATCGATCTTATTGATTAACGATAGATTAATTTTGTGACAGTGGACAGATGTGAAGTTATGTTTTTTGAGACGCGAATCTTTGATGTCGGAAGAGGAGGTTGCGTCGTCCTATCGATCGACGATCGTTGGCCGCTCGTTTTCTTTGACTTGTCGATTAGTTCATGGAAGATCTGAAAAAGAATTGTCACCGATTAAAGCATGTTCTCGGACCCATGGCGATTGAGGAGGATAATGGAGAAGAGTTTTATTATTCGTTTTTCAAAAAAATGGATAATGCAGACGCGTTCCATGAAAAACAACATGCTCATAGAATATGTACATATAGAATACATTTTTGGCATATAGCCCGTGAGAGAATGGGGGAGGGTTGGGTTTGAAGGCAAAACCAAAGAAATTGGGAGGCGATGCACGACGCGTCTCGCTCACCTTCCTCATCGGAGTCCGATATTCGGGTCGCCTGGAGGGAACTTTGCTTCGACAGAGTTCTGCCGAGACCCCGAGGTCTGGGGGGTGGTGATTGCTTGTTCCATATCGCCTCGAGCTGATCGAAGTGTTGAGACTGAGCGAGGGCCGCCTGTTCGGGTCCGAGTCCTGGCTGGGAGCTAACCAGGCCGGCTTTGCTGATTTCTTCCATCGAGGCGCTGACGCTGAATCGACGCTTCAGTCGATCCTCCACCGATGCGACCGTCGTGCCTGATTCAACAGACACCAAATTATTGAACGAACATCACTCGCGAAAAGAAACTCACTCGACGCAGAAGGGTCCTCTCGCAGCACTCGCTGCGAAAGAATCCTCATGGGTCAAATAGATTTCTTTCCAGAGGTCATCGAGTCGCTCGTGTCGCGACGATCGATGAATCGTCCCAACTCCCAAAGGGCAATTACCCGAAGTGAGATGACCGTATTTTCGTTGCCAAGTGTACGTGTCCAGTGAGACTTCCTTTTTGAGAAACCTCTTTATGGGCCTCTTCGGTCCCGGTGGCCGAAGATCGATCGGTGCCACGTACGACGGTAGTTTCACGTATTGCGCCGGTGTATTATGAAGACAAAGTATCGGCATGCAGTTGTGTTCCAGGAGATGGAGAGCGAGCCTTGAGCAATCGGTAGACATTTCGACACCGAGGACAGGAACGTGAACCATTATGGAGTTCAGAGCGATTCCTTTCTTCGTGTCCCAGACGAAGAGACTCTTGTCCTCGCTACCGGAAACTGCCAGGGTACCGTCGGCCGATAGTCGCACGCAGGTCACATAGCCGAGATGTCCGATCAGCGTGTGGAGATCCGCTCCGGTGTTGATGTCCCACACAATGAGATTGGCGTCGCGCGAGCCCGAGACGACGATACTCTTGTCGAGCACCGCAACAGCCACGCAAGTAACGTGGTCCGTGTGACCGACAAGAACTTGGGACAATTTGCCACCGGCCAGTTGCCAAACTTTGAGACTCATGTCCCGGGAACCGGTGATCAACGACTGGGAGTCAGGCGTCGCGACTAGACAGGTAACGTCCTGGCTGTGACTCACCTGATGCTTCTCCTCCGGTCCCGCCCCGAGACTTATTATTCGGACCTGATTGTCACCCGTTCCGCATATCGTGTATCTGAGGGAATCATTCGGAACTCGTCAGAACAGCTGCATCAATGGAATTTAGTGTAAAAAAGTTGGAATTGAAATTTTCATATCGATTCCTCATAAAAGTTCCGCATTGAAATTTTCATATCGCTTTCTCATAATGTTCCTTTATTCGCAAAGCTTCTTCCACGAGACAGCTGTATTTTTGGCTTCCTCATAGAGGAAGCTTGGAACATTCTGAACACGTCTTCATAAAAATCTCGAACATTTTTTTTACCAAAACAAATCTACCTCTATGAGGAAGCAAAATAAAACCTGATCTGTGATGGATTCGAGGTAGATCTGTGTGCTTTGGTTTCTTTTTTTAAACTCGCCTCATGTCGGAAGCAACCGCGAAGCACCTTCCCGGTCCGCAGACCGATTGAATGAGGGTTCCACTGTCCGCAGCCCAGACCCTTATGGCACCAGCTCGATCGGAGCTCACCACTCTTCTTCCGTCGAGCATAGCCGTTACTGCGGTCACAGGAGCCTGATGTCTGAATGTCGCGACAACGAGGCCGAGGGTGAGACCCCAGACTCTCACTGTTTTGTCTTCTGAGCCTGTAATGAGGAAAAAATACCAATGAAACCTACGAGGAAGTGCCATCGTTCGATAGGACGGAAAATATTTGATCGCTTAATGAATGTTTACCTGAGGCAGCGAACAGCCCAGAGGCTGAGAAAGCGACACAGGTCACACTGGCGATGTGTCCCTCCAATGTGAGCATCAGTTCGTGCGTATTAAGCTGCCAAAGATTGACGAGCGAGTCGACCCCACCGGTCACCGCCATAGCGCCGTCTCTCGATATATCCAGACAAGCTATCGGCGCCGTGTGCGGCTGAAGGGACTCTTGTTTGCCAGCGGACTTTGATGGCCTTACGGGAGCTTCCTCGCCCCGAAAGCTCCAATAAGTCAGACGATTTCCACCGGCCGTTATGAGGAAGTCATCTTTCTCCGTGACCTTCGCGAATCAGGAATGGAATGATCTTTTGTATAAATCCTCGGCCAATTGTCGTCACATTGAGACTTTGTGCAAACACATTTTTGTTTAGCTTACTTTAACGGCCGTGACGCTGGCCGAAGGATTTGCCGGCAGAGTCTTGATAATTCTGCCGCTGTGCATATCGAAAACCGAGACTCGACCCTCGAGCCCTCCGGCGATGGCTCTTCTGCAGTCAGTCGCCAGGCAGACGCTCTTCACCGGACCTTGATGACCGCGCAGAGTGTGGATCTCCGTTCCGGTCGCGAGCGATCTCAGGTACAGTTGATCGTCCTCGCAGGCGGCGAGAAGAAAGACCGAGTCCGCGGAGACGTCGAGCATCGCGACGGGGGACGGCAGAGGGATGCTGTTCAGCAGGGTGAAACTCTCCAGGGACCAGAGGCAAACTGTGCCGTCCGCCGAACCCGAGACCAGCACCTCGCCCGCCGCGTCGACCCGAACGGCCGTCACCGGTCCACGGTGGTGATCGACCTTCATCAACACCTCACCGGTCAGAAGGCTCGTCGCGATTATACGCGAATCCTCGCCGCCGCTGACGATAACCGAATTGTTCAGCGCAGGCGTCAACGTCAGAACTGGCGCTATGTGCTCGCATATCCGGCGCTTCAGGGACAGCTCCTTCATGTCCCAGACTATTATCGACGTGTCCTCGGATCCGGTGAGTAAGTACTGCGACTGTTGGGTCACCGCGACGCAGGATATCGGATTCGAGTGTCCTGCGGGAAGAGGAAACGTCATTTAAAATAAGAGCTGCGAATCAGATCATCTAACATTCGTCCCTAGCAGAAATTACCGGGGCAAGATGAGGGTAAACTGATGCCCGGTTTCAGACACTTTACTGAAGTACCGGCCAAGCTATTTTAGCCGACTAAGTGCATAAAATTGTGCATAAAATCGGGCGCCTTTATGTCGCATGGTACTTTAGGCAAAAAAGGTCGGCGGATTCGTGTTCAGCGCGCAAAAATACGTCGGAATACGTGGCAGACAATTTTTAAAAAAGAAAAAAAAAATTCGTCCAAAATTGCAAGGCTACCCCTTTCAAGTCCATTTTTTGCGTTTTTCAACGTCCTCAAACGGTACGATAAAACGCCTCCAAAACTTCAGGCAGGACCCTATCTTGTGTATTTTCTCCCGTAGAACACGATGGGCACCCTGGATTTTTCCTAGCTCCATTGGGGGCTGAGATATCCGCCTTTGAAAATCACGAAAATCGACATTTTTTCAAAAGTTGGCTCAAAAAGTGAAAAATCGTTGATCAATCAATTTTTTTTGTTTCAAGGCTATATTCCACGTATTTTTTCCCGCTGATCACGAATATAACAATTATTTTACTCCTAACCCAATATTTTCTATTTAAATCGTAAAAATACGATTTTTCGTCGTTTTCGATGCGATGGAAATTTTGCCGAGTGCAAACTGACGTTTGCAACCACTTTGCTGCAACTGTCGGTTCTCGAAGTAACCGCTCATCCATCGACCTTCGACCGACCATCACACGCTGTTCTCCGGATCCCGTTGGAACTACAGATAAATCGTTCGATTATAAAAATGGGCCGAGAAAAATGCTGTGACTCTCGGTTGTACGATCGGTGAATCCTCCGTTGAGAAATGAATGTGAAAAATGTGGGTTTTCATCGGTTGACACTCGATTTCGTGTACATGGATGAGAAACCGACGGATTTTAGAAATATCCCTTGGCAGACTCGAAAACATAAGTTTACCCTCACAAACTCGGAGACGTGTCCGAAACCGATCATTCATCGTACCCTCGGTCGTTTTTCATACAACCCCCTCCCCCCCCCCCCCCGATGAGTGTATCTTTACCTTTGAAGGTATGAACGAGTTGCCCGGACATGACGTGCCACAGCTGAGCGTCTCCTTGAGGCGGCACGACAACAACGTGCTGACCGGACGGGGCTGGCTCGACGAGTCTCACACCTTGAGGACACCCGAGGGTTCTTATCTGAAGTGGTAGCGGCGGCTGGAGCCATCCGTTCAACGGTACGAGAAGAGGAGCCACGTAGCCGTCGCACCAGGCCATTGCCGCTGTGATCATTCTACTCACCTACGGAAATTCAGTCTCTGATCTATTTGCTTCCGCGCTTTTCATCGCTACGAACAAAAATTCATTCTCCTTGAATGGACGAACAATTTTTTGATGAACTCAGTTCACCAGATTTTTTAAAAGAATTAAAAAAAAAAAAAATTTAAAAAATTAATTGAAAAATGACGACGATCAGGATCATTGGCCGAAGTTGGTAAAAAAAAGTCATCGTGAATCGCTTACGAGATCACCGCCGTCCTCGACGACCGGTCTCAGCCAGCAGATTAATTGAGCACCGAGTTGCAGGGGATCCCTTGTGAGAACGTCGCTCGAGTTTCGAATTGCATAATAAACGAGCTCGAGATCCCTCTCGAGGAGATATCGCCGGGCGTGCTCGAGGACGCACCTGAGATAACTGACGGATACCATTTGAACGGCAGCGAGAAGAAAATCGAATGCGCATACGGCGAGTCTCTTGAGTTTCTCGACGTCGCCGGCCTGGAGCAGGTGAAGCCAGGCTTCCTCCACGTGACGAAGAGTGTAAGTGACGTCTTGGGACTGCAGAATGCTCTGAAACGGAGTCTCCTTCGCCGGTGGAGTGCCGGGCGCTTCGGGCGATTTTTCCTCGCTCTCGTCCGTGTCCTCGGCGAAAAATAAATTCGCCAGCTCCGCGTGACAGGATTTGCAGAACGTCTGGTTCGAGAGATAACGCTTCCTCGCGACCTCGCGACTCGTCCAACGCCAGGAGAACATCAATCTGCCGCTCATTACGCGCACCTGGGAATTATCAATAGTCGTTGGCGAGACGCGTTAATGTTGACACCGCACTCGGAACAAATTACATAGTAAAAGCAACAAAACTGACTTGTTACTAGGGATGTGCGAATAATCAAAATTTTGAATAATTCATTATGAATTGAATATCAGAGCTGAGCAAAATACTCGAAAATACTAAAAATACAAAATACAAAATACTTGTACTTAAGATACATTTATAAGTACTTCGTTTAAGTACTTTTTAAAATTCTTTGTAAAAATCAAAGTAGAAATCAATGAAATACGATGCTTTTTCCCAGTCTGCGAATCGAAGGCTTAAAAGATCAATCTTTTTGTCGGCGAAGAGAAGCACAAAGCCTTTCAAGTGACGCAAACTCGGGAGAGCCAACAATTTAGTTGGAAGAACGAACTTGCCTTGAGCCACGATGCGAGATGTCTTCGAACGAGGCACCAGGTAGCAAAGTTGAATTGTCCAGCGGACAATGAGAGCGGACCGTCGCCGCCGGTCGGCATTATCAACTCGAGTATCTCCGTCTCGGAGAGACCGTACTCGGTGCAGGCGAGAAAAGCTCCGACGGTGTTCGCCGCTTTCACACCGACGAGTCTCTCGAGTTCGTCGAGGGCCAACGAGACGTTCGGGGCTTTGCACCGGGATTCGGGTAGTTCGACGAGGATATCGGGACTCCTCAAGCGATCCTTCTGCAGCGGTGTCAGACGAAGCGCTTCCGGTGGAACGGAGGTCGTCGCGACTAGATGAACTCCGGCCGGAAGCTGAAGCGGAAGCCAGGAAAGCGCCGCGACGATGTCGCCCTCGAGGGGATGAAGCCGATGAAGGTCGTCGATTATTATGACGAGCTGCTCGCTTATCGCGCCCTCCTCGATTCGGCGCATTATCTGGGTGAACCAATTGTTCAGATAGAGCGGATCGAAGGAGGCGTCCCGTGGCAAATTGCCGTCGTTGTTTCCGGTAAGAAAACCGATGTGCTCGCACAGAACCCTGAGCAGTTCCAGGCTGTAGGCGGACCTGGGTGTCGAGGTGCAGAGACGAACTATCCGATAAGTCGGCAGGTCGAGCCAATCTTGGGCGCGTTCGTAGACCTTCGCCAGTATGGAAGACTTGCCGGACGATCTTGGTCCCCTGAGGAGCACGGGGCCGTGCTTCTGGTCCTTGCCGTTGAGCAGGAGCTTCCTCACGCGCTGGACAGCCTCGTCGGCCTCCGGGGCGGGCGTCACCTCGCGCAATTGCGAAAGATGCGCCATACTCTCGGCGTAAACCTCCTGGACCATCTTCTTGCGGCTCTTTATCTCCGGATCGGCCTCCACCGAGGCGTTCACCAGGGTCTGAATGCTGTCGAGAAATCGTTGACGGAGCTTCGTCAGGTAGGCGTCGTGATTGCTCAGCTCGGGATCGATGCCACCCGGCGCGTAATCGGCGCTCAGACGAATTACGTTGCCGGACGGAAGAGACTCCTCTACCTTGGCTCTCAGAAGCCCGCTACCCGGCGACGCGGATGGACCGTTGTTCCAGTCGCGAATTATACTTATCACGCCTTTGCCGGCCGCGTCCAGTCCTGAAGCAATTTGGCCCGGTGTTATTGTGGGAATACGTCGACTGTGTCAGCGCGTGTCGTGGCAGAGAGGTCGGGGATGATAATTATTGGAAATTGAAAAAATCGATTATTGACTGACACGTACTTAGGCCATAATCCAATTGACGTTCGGCGGTGCTCTTCAGCACTTCCGTAACGTCGTTGTTGCCCGGCCGTTCGATTAACGCCGCCTCCGCTGCCGCTTTCAGGATGTTTCGCAACTTTGAACCGTGAGTCGACTGCCAATCTTCCTGGGCCGTTTCCTCGCTGCGAATCGGTCGGGTTAACGCACAATGACAAATTTACTACACTGATAAAAACAATATAGTTGAATCAACTAAAGATTCGGGCAGGAACGGTCAAATAAATATTTTGTTGGTGCAGCAACATATTGGTTAATTCAACAATTTTTTTTACTGTTTCACCAATATTTTTGAGACATTATAATATTTTGTCTGACCAACTAAATATTTATTTGTACGTTCCTGCCCGAATGTTTAGTTGATTCAACTGCATTTTTTTTATCAGTGTATGTACGACGAGAGCCGATGTGCGCTTTCGATGGATAAACATTTTTCCTTACGAATTTTCTTTCTCGATATTTTGAAGAAAACATTTATAATGGTGATAATAACGAAAGCAGACAGATTTTCATTCTCCTGCAGAAAATAAATATTTTTTCTTTTTTAATCAGCAAAACAAATGCCGACTGGTTACCTGGTAGCTTTGAGACTGTGGCAATGGCCATTGTCGGTATAATACTCGTCCAGCAAAGAGTGGTGAGCGACGAGAGAGCGATAAGTCTCAGGCTCGAGAGTCGTCGGTGCCCAACCTGCGTTGTAATCCGCCCCGACCAACAGCTGAAAGAGAGTTGACGCATTGCTGTTGTTCTTTCTACGCGAAAAAAGACTCCGAAGGGCGAACAATCCCTCCGGGGTGAAGAGCTCCGCCGGCTTTGAACGACCTTCCCGGGTCACTTTTTTATTCTCTCGCTGGAATTAATTAGCCAAATGTGGTTTAATCTTACGAGTAGAAAGCATCCCCTGGAGTGACGATGGGACGCATTTATTTCCTCGAGAAACAGCTCGGCTAATCTCGGATCGATGTCCGGATCTTTGCTCGTTCCGTACTGCATGTCGACCAGTAAAACCTGTTTAACATTTTTATTTTCATTAATAAATTTACAATTACCTTCGTAAAGAAAGCCATTCCAAACTCATCGGAAACTCACTTCGATACCCATGTCGTCGTAGATCGATTGCAGTACAGGTCCGACGGTTTCCAACAATTGTTTACGCTCTTCGGCAAATTCTGGAGAAATGTCAATTCGTCGCATCAAATCTTTAAGTGGTCGGCACTTTTTTTACCCTTTGAAGCACGGTGTATCACAGGTGAGGCACATTTACATCTCCACCACTCACAACTCTACCAGAAAACATCTCTACCATATTAAAACTGTACCAAAATCTCTGCGGTTGTATGAAAAAAATTCTACCAGGGCAAATCAGTCGCCAACGACTACCACATAACAGCTGTACCAAAATATAAGCGTCCAAGAAAATCTCTACCAGAAAAAAAACTCTACCAGAATTCAAATAAAACTCCATTGGAATTTAAATAAAACTACCTGATATAAAATAAAACTTTACTGGAATATAAGGCTACCCGTCTGGCCTTGTATTGCGGTAGTTTTATTTTATTTTTGGGAAGAGATGTTGGCATTAATAACCAACCGATGTATTTGCAACTTCATACTTGTAAAAAAAATGTATGCTTCAAAGGGTTAAATGGTTACGAAAATCGACGGAAAACTCCACTTCCGGTTTGAAAGTCTCATTTTTCGACCGGAAGTGACCTCATACCAGAAGTCCTAGCAATGCGACATTTTCATGTGGAATGAAAAAAAATAATAAGAACTTTACTCACCGTCTCGTTCACCGGCGATGAATATCTTGATGAGTCGCGGAGCGGGCAGATGAGCCGGAGGCGGTCCACCCTTGACCACCCCCGCTATAAGTTCCACCTCCAGATTCATTTTGCCCCAAAATCGTTACTTTACCAAAAAACGTTAACCCGACCACTCGTAAATCAAACTGATAGGTCGACGATGATAAGCAGGTAACCGCGTCGCTTCCACTTTTGCGGAGTTTTTACACCTTTCTGGCCCTTTTCTTCGTCTCAAGCACGAAGATCCGGGAACGAATATTCGCCGAGCACTCTCCGAGTTTTACTTCAAATTCAACCTTTCTGCACATGGCATTTTGCTCAACTTCAGACCGTAAAACGTTGCGCGCTATTCTCGCTGGTCTCATGCGTCGGATGTAATAATATATTCTCACACGGAATTTCTCTGGTCGCAGCCTCACAATTGCGTTTCGCCACTTCTTCGTTTAATGAAAATTGAGCTTTAATTTTTTGTTCTTATATTTTTATTCCCAAATTGTACGCAAGTTGGATTTCCATTTGTTCGATGTATCGTTTTGTTTTTAGTGTATGTTTGCTCGCATAAGGTCGTCAGTTCAATTTATGGCCAGACATATCCGATACTTCGCGATCTAAACTCTCTACATTGGTTCGATTACCTGTGCGACGTTTGTCTTCGGTCTCCTCTCTTTTCCATTCCCTCGCGATTAAAGATTTATCAGCGTTTCCATCCGACGCAGTCGGGGTCGATGTCGAATCTACCACCGCGCCGGGTGTGACTGTCGCAGGAATTGTCAGAATTTATCGAAGAAACACGCACGCCGAGCTCGAGTTACTTCAGCCTGTCGACCGATGGACTTTTTTATCTGAACCTTTTTTTTATGATTGGCCGGAGTGGGAAGACGTATTCGAAATACGAAATTGAATTCTTTTGTGCCTTTGGCCTTTCGCTCCCGGTTCGGGACTTGACGGAAGACTGTTTTCCCGTACGAGTGTGAAGGTATATCGAACGTCGTTCGATTTTTTTTTTTTTTTGAAACTGCTTCAACTATTATCTTCCTTTCGCAAGGTCTCAGCGAGGTTGGAAGATGCGAAGATCCTTCGATAATTTTTATTCGGATGAAATATACTTCCGGGAAGCTCAGCTCGGATCGATTAGGGAACACGATACCACTTTACATCGTCGAAATCCCGCCGTCGAAGATGAATATATTCTTAGTTTTTTTAATTAACGATAGCGTACACCGAACTACTAAACACCCATGCGGATATGCAAATCGCGCAATCGACTTTTTCTATCCAGCGAAAATCGATATTTTTTCTTCACTCTGTCTCATCAATATTTCATATGCCACTCCGATCAACGGTATTCAAATAGAGATTTTTCTCACGTGTTTAAATAGTATATGTGTGTATATATCTTCGGCAATTAAATCCGTTTCTTTGTCAATCCGGCGTCAACCGTCGATTGCTTTAAAATTAATAGCCCCAGGCTTTTACCATTTGTTACATATATTAAAATGTATATATTTTTTGTAATAGACTCTCGTTTTACTCATTTATGTTTTTTTTTTTTGTATTATTCTCATAATAGCTAATTAGGTAACTTGGTTCTAGGATTGTCTTCGCTGTTAACTTCCCCGTCGTTTCGTTCGAATCAACGTCGAGGAATTTATTTAGAATTTTCGTGGACAAAAATTGTCGTCGGATCGATCGGAGCTCGTTTTCATGACGATGGACCGGAGCTTTGTTCGATTGTCTTGCGACTATTTTTTTTTCCTTTCGTCGCGCCCGGTAATCCTCGGAATCGTTCAGAGTCTCGTCGTACGCCGAGCAATCGCGAGGCTCGAGAGTTTCGTCTCGAATTCGGAGTACATTCGGGACCGGAGGAGCCGGTGTAATCTTGCTCCCCGACGTTGATCGGTGATAGCTCGTCTCTTCTCGAGTTGATCGAACGAACGGGACGAAAGTTTCTCATTGAGCCCCTCAGCTCTTCGCGAAGATCCTACGATCTCACATTTTCCGGGTCTTCGAGAGATAAGACGCTTCGGTATAGTTCGTCGATGAAGTAATCTTCTCTAACACATAGTATTTATTGTTTTTCTCTCATCTATATTATTTATATCTTCGTGGATCGGCAAGCATGGAAAGGTTGTTCTGCATTTACATTGATTGTTCAGCAATAGCGTGTAGATCAGTCGACGGAGTCTCGCACGCCTCGCCCGTTGGCTACGTCAGACCCATTTTTTACGAGATTGATTTGTTTGTCCGCCTGGAATTAGAGAAAGAGGAACGAGAACGAATTATTCGGTGAATCGGGCGATTATCGTGAGCCTGAAGATATCCGCATGAGGGTAAATTTCATCGAGCAACGACGGCTGTGTTTTGCATCGCAGAAACTTTGCTCGGGGAAGTTCACTTGCAGGATAAGATTCTGAAGTGAATAATTTATTTTCTAATGCAGTGCATTGATGCAGACTAAACCAGAGATTAAATTTGATGTCATGCGGATATCTTCGGGCTAATCGATTATCAGTCTTTTCAGTTTATCAATGGAGGCCGTAGGGGGACTTGCAACAATCCGGTCTGTGGAGCCCTAAGAGGCCTCTCAGGTTTCTTCAAACAATTTTCCAAAATACATATAAGATTGTCAAATCTTATATGTACTATATATTATATATACCAATCTTATATATACTAATCTTATATATACTAATTTTGTATATACTAATTTTATATACATATACTAATTTTATATATACTAATTTTATATATACTAATCTTATATGTATATATTTGTAATGTCAAAGACTATATTGCCGTTAGCCTGTAATTACGGATGAGGTAGTGAGTGAATCGCGAGTAGATTTAAATCGGATCGACCGATCGCCTTGCACAGTCGAGACGGGATAATTATTCTCCTCGTTGCGTCTAACCGTTTCGACCGTGGATCGTCAGTCACGGATACGGTGTAAGATAAGATATTATAGCCGTAAGACGGAGTGAATTTGGTGCGGAGTTGTCGCCGGGTGCGCTCATTTTGGTTCGGTGAATAATCCTTTCAAGGTTTCTGGAGCCAGTGAGAGGAGCTTTACTAAGCCCATTGCGGATTGAAACCACGACGGTTTAGTTTGGTTCGGTTGGAGTTGAGGCTGCTTTGTGGATTGGTGTACCTGTCGCTGCGACGAGTAAGGAGTTGCCGAAGTGCGCGAGGGCCGGAGAGAGAGTAGACAATGCGGCCGCGAGATTAAATTCAAACAAGCCAACCTAACTAAAATCAATGCTGCTGTGAGACCGAAGGGCTGAAGTAATATACAAACGAAGCCCTGTGCCAGGAAGCGTCTATCCTACGCGGATAGCGAGGGTGAGGAAAATTTAAATGTAGGATCCGACAACAGCGTTGCAAGACACGGAAGTCCTGCGGGGTGTCGTAAGGAAAACTTTGAAATTAAGGCATCCATAGTATACGTTACGCTACCTGCTCCCTTTCGTCTTGTTCATGCGCATCGCGTTACAGTACACTCTGAAAACAAGAGCGTTGTTTCTGTACGCTTTACGTGTGCAAAGCGTGTAGTCACTTTTTACATGCTTCATGATGTGTTGATTCTCAACACATGCCCAAGTGTGTACTTTTTACACGGTTCTATGTGTGTTCATCTCTCTCCCCACCACCCATATTGCGATCGATTCAAACGCACGTGCAAGTGGCTTTTTTTCCTACTGTTTTCTTTTATTAAGTGTGTAGTACCACGGCAAGTATCTAGCGTGTACCTGCCGTGGTTCGGCCTTAAATGCATTGAAATAATTCACATAACGTGTATTCCAATAAGCGGGTTCTGTGGCAAAACACTAAAAAGTGTGTTACTGAGAATACAGGAAAGATGCGGTGCAAGTGTGTTGATTCAACACGCGAGCCGGCCAACACGTGTTTTATTAACGCATTTGGATGGCACAAGACATGTAACATGTGTGTTGTGAGTTGTTTTAACACGCTTGACAACACGCTTGTTTTTAGAGCGCACCGAAGAGATGAGAAAGTTTGCGTTTTGCGTTGCAACTGTATCGTTTTCACCGTAGCGGAAAGGATCCAGTTGTCAGCCACAGCAGTATCGGGGGATCGTCAAAGGCCGACACAAACGTTTGTTTGTGGCATCTGAGCCACATTTTCACGGCCCGCGGTTAACGGCCAGAAGCTTTCGTCCGATGAGTCGGCTTTGTTACTCGGTATATCTATATCGTGCTTGCGACGTAATCCACTTTTTTGCGATGACACGGAGCAGAGACCGCGTGTCACAAATATTACACGTACCATCGCAAACAGATTGCTCGTGGCAAACCGTCGTCAGTCACTCCACTTTTTTGTCTCTCTCCCGTCTCTTGACAATCGCAAAGTAGTCGCGACAAGCCGCCATGCCGTCGGTGCTCGGTCGGGAATAATAAAAGGGCTTTCCGTCCGAAGTAATCGCCGTGCAAAAAGTGTCGAAGCAAATGTCACACCGAGCGGCGCTCCTCCCGTGCAAAAACGTCTTTGCGAACCTCGAGCTTTCACGTACGGATGCCACGGAATTTCTTTCTTCCTGTTGGCAAGCTCATCGTACGTGTCACTCGGGCCAGAACACGCTCCTCCACCGCCCTAGAACAGCAAACTCCGTTCAGCCCTTCGGCATTCTTCGGCGGTCCGTCGTTCCGGAACGTCGGGTTCTGTACGTCGGGCTTTAATGGACGCTCGGAATGAAAACGACGGCTAAAGCTGCGGAAGCTGTCCGCGCTTTGCCCGGGGAGGGTTGAAAGAACGGATAAGGCTTTTGCTCAAAGTTTCGCCGCTAAAATTGCTCCCACTGCCGCTGACCACCGGCGATCAATTTCATGCTCGCCTGTTCCGTGTTTCCTTTTCATGCGTCTCATAACGGGGAGACTTTGGACCCGGTGCTTTTTTTCATTTTTCGATAAGATTGTGGACCGAAAAACGAGAGCTCTGCGAATGGTCGCGCGGAGGCGGACAAATGTGTGTACACACATCCGCCTCCATTTCCGCCTCGCCGCTCTCGCCAAAACACACGAAGCTTGGAATTCCAAATGTTCCCGTAACTTACACGGCGCTGGGAAGATCGGGTAAGAAGTCGGCTTCCCGCGAGAAATCCGAGCGGAGTACGAAAACAGCGCTGGGCCGACTCTGGCGAGTATTCGAGATGCCGAGAAAGTCGTCATACGGCGCCCGATGCTTTCCCGCATCTCTCGCTCTCCTCCGTCCCGAAAGGATTGCTCGGATTTCTCGAGGAGAATGGGATAGGCGAGGGGGCGGGATGTTCCACGGTGAGCTACGATAGAGCCGCGTTGCGAAGAGTGGAATAGGCGAGAGCGAAAAGGTACTTATCGACCCTTTCTCATCCGACGCCTCCATTATCTTTCTCCGTCAATCCACCCTCTTTCACCGGACTGAGGTCGACAACGGCGGCGAGCGCGCGTCATCGACGGCTATCGTGCGCCTCGATTAAACGGATTGCCGTTAATCGTGGGGGCGATTATATAAACTCGGCGACTTGCTTCTGACATATATGGAGGATGTAGTCAGAAAAGCAATTAACTTGTTCGATACTGTGGACATATATTGTACTGCAAAAACACGCCAGTTTGTCGAAAGCTCGAACACAATAATGGCAAGCTAGATCCGTTGTATTACGGGAAACAAAAATTTGGTGGTACAAGATTTTTGTTACCGTAATAAATTTAGTTTATTAATATCGGGGTAACAAAACTTGTAACCGTAGCAAAAGATTTCGCTTGGAGCGATTTTCTACCGCAACAAAACAGCGTTTGTTGTAACAAAAAATTGTTTATATGCCTGTCTATCTATAACTATCCTATTACCGGTAATTATTCGGGCGTCAAAATACAGTACGCGTCGTTTGTTCTCATGGCAAACGACATCGTTGCAGTAACAAGAAAGTTTTGTCGTGATAATAGCAAAACCAATTGCTTCTGCGTAGTAATTTTTTGCTGCTTTTAACTTTTTAGCTCTAACAAAATAAGTTTTGGCAAAACTCATTTTGTTAGAGCAGCCAAACGATTTTTCTCCGTGAAGCAAAGGGCGTGTATGTTACTCGATAGTAGCTTTGGCTGTCCCGAGACGCTTTCCTTTCGCGTACGACCAGTCGTACACATTACCGTGTGTGGAACTGAGTTCTGTGACAAGCTTTTGCACCAGTGCCGCTGATGCTGTTTCCATTTCACGGCCTTGGCTCCTATTTCGGAAGCATTGTTCGGGCAACAGTGCGATATTTCACACTGCCAGCAATCTACGACCGATTGTATTTTATTTCCGGAAGGACGAGCCGCGCCGAGGCTGCTCACGTCCCATTTTTCCGTTTTAAGGCCCGTCCAAGTCTCGAGGGATGTAAAAAAAAAATATCAAGTGATATTTTTGTGGATAGATTTTTGCGAAATTGACTGCCAAACTTGTTTCGAGGCAGTTGTAGGGTCGAAGCTATGTTCGGTGTTTTGGCGTTTTGGATAATAAAAAAAATATACGTTTTTACGTTCGAACAATTCGTCAAAGAGGTCGTAATCAAATTCTGGAATGGACGGGGAGTGCACGGGAACTCGGAAGGTCGTACAAGCGGCAGAACAAAGGCGGTTCCCCACAATGAACGTACCGCGCACATCGGAAGTATCGATGTACATGGTATATGACCCTCTGACCTAGCGAGGTCGGCCGTTCACACAGATGAGTCCCCAGCGACGTGTTTGTTGATAGACCGAGCGGTGTCCTGCAATCACGATAAACCGCGCCGCGACTAGTCATTCCCCCAATATTCCATTTGTCAATTTATTTAATGAAAAAAACAAAATGTTTCCCCGAACTGTCCAAACAAAAAATAACCGCGTTGTTCCTCCGAGCGCGAATTTACCGCGAAGTTGGTCGATAAAGTATCTCGTCCGCGATTTTTTTTTTTCATCAGCCACATATGAGCTTCCGGCGAGGCTGAATGTCTCGAATTCCATTTGTCAATCTATTTTCTATAAATTAATGAATTCCATTTGACAATTTATTTTGTAAAAAAAAAAATGTTTAAGCAAACCGTCCAAAAAAACAAAAAATAATTTACAGCGCGGTTGGCCGATAAAATATCTCATTCGCCATTTTTTTTTTTATCAGCCACATATGAGATTCCGGCGAGGCTGAATGTCTTGAATTCCATTTGCCAATTTATTTAATGAAAGGAAAAAAAAATGTTTCCTCGAACCGTCCAAACAAACAAAAAAAATAACCGCGTTGTTCCTCCGAGGTTGGTTGATAAAGTATCTCATTCGCGATTTTTTTTTTCGTCAGCCACATATGAGATTCCGGTGAGGCTGAGTGTCTGCCCCCGAGAGAGGGTTGCCGGCATCGCGCTTAACACAGGAGACGAGGCGAGGCCGGGGGCGAGAGGAAGGAAACCTTCCGTGCCCGGGCAACCAGCTGCCTCGTACAGCGCTGTCAGGGCAGCCCTCCGATTCCGGCCAGGGGCTCGTGAGAAACAGGTTCGCGAAGCGAGAGACAACGTGAAAAAGCCTGGAATAAGGAACCTCGCTGAGCGAAGGAAAAGGAGGCGGCGGGAGGTGGGGCGAGGTTGAGGGCTGAACAGAGAGGTTTGAATAAAGGCATCGTACGGTATCGACCCCTGTAGCCACATGTTGCTGATGCTCCCTCGGCACACATTTTCTTACGCCCCGAAATTCCACGTCCAACCATGCCGCACTTGTTCCACTTGGCAATCCCTCTTTCCTCGCCCATCGCCAGCCGAGAGACTTCCCGAGAGTTTTTGGCTTCTTTCTCTTCATCTCCGGGGTTTTTAACTTTCGGGTTTTCGGATTCGAGGATTTTTCACACACGAGGCCAATGCGGGGAATAAAATAGTCGAGATTGACACACAATGGAAGACATGTGAATATCCTCACGGCTCGGACTTCGACTTCGCGTTTCTATTGAATTCCGCCAGAAGTTTTTTCCTCCGCGAGAAGGACGCGAAGTTTGGTGTTCAGATTTATTACGTCGAAAGTTGAGGTCGCGGTTTTCGTTTCCGGGCTTTCTGGCCTTCGCGCTCCGCAAAACTCATTTTGGCGTTCTCAGGATAAGCTCGCGAAAATACACGAACGTAACGAAAGTTCAAAGTACATAATACTTTCGGTACTTTAATTAAATTCACGAGCGCTCTCTGGTCAAGGATTCCGGATCTTTGCGTTCCGTCTTTTGAATAAAACGGAACGCGAGAATCAAACAGGGAGATCGGATAAGTCATCCGCGAAGAAGGATGAGGGATGAATTGACTTTTAATCGGCAACCCCCTTGTGCACACTAGCCCGCATTATCGACGCTTCGCACGGACGCCAGGCCAGTCCGAACATCGGAGAACCGTTCGCTCTTGCCTCCTCCCTTCGGCCCGAGGGTCGTCGGAAGGATCCTTAATACCTTTCCTCAAATCCAATATCTTGTATATCGATCGGTCGCGGCCGGGAGCAGTTTCATTTCTGTCCTGGATGGAAAATTCAGACAGATCGAAAGCGTCGACGGGACGATAAAAACTCATCGATAATGCACGTGCCGTGAAAGGATACGAACTCTCAGAATGTCGGTCAAGTATTCGGTGCCACTTTCCGTACACAACTATCCAAGCTCGTCGCGGTGGTTTTTTTTTTGCTCCCTTTTTCTTTGAACAACCAATCGTTAATTGGTAACGCCTGATGGCTGCTCGACTCGACGAGGATGTGTCTTCGCGAAGAGCGGATATCAAATTCGGCATTGGCCAAACGTCGGCTCGGAGGACTCTCGAGAATGCCGTGGAGTATGCATGCGGTGGTGCTGGGAACGGTGAACATGCGAGCAATCCGCTACTGTCCGATACCGCGAGGGTCCATTAACGAAATTAATGGTATACGGACAGCTCCTGTATACCCTGTTGCTCTGCGGAGTACAGGTAGGGGAGAGTGGGGCAAAATGAACTCGCGGGGCAAAATGGACGCAAATTAAGACATGGAATGTTAACAACGTTGCTCCACCAAAATTATTGACAGCTGTCACATTTTTAAGAAAGTTGCTTTTCTAACGAGTCGATAATATAATATAATATAATAATATAAATATATGTAATAATTATAATTGTATGTATATAATGATAATAATAATATAACAAGATAATTTTTATTTTTTGTCATTTCGTCGCAAAATAAATTATTTGAGAAAAGTGACGTTGCTTCCATGCCAACTCAAATTCAAATCGGGATTGGATGAGCATCCAAATTTATCAATTATCACTACAATTGCTCGAAAGTCCATTTTAACCAATATTCATTAAAAAATATTGTCAAATTATGTATATTAGTGTGGCAGATTAATGTTATGTCTTAAAAAAACGCTTATATATGTTTTGCAAGCTCTATTGATTCGTTGGTTCATTTTGCCCGACTCCCTCCCCCGTACAGTACACGAGCTCGAGAGCGAGCGAGCGATAGGTAAAAAGGGAGAAGGGACCTAGAGGGGAAAACGCGAAAGCACTATACCCCTGGGCTCCCTTGGCAGTGTGCAGCTCGCGAAACGCGCAACGAAGCACTTTCTGCTGATTAAAAATTCTCTTTCCTAACATCGACTCTCCTCACTTTCATGACCACGTACTTTCCACCGCAAATCTCCCACAACGACGTATAGATATATATAAATATCCATAATTTCAAGTAAACCTTCACTGGCATCGTAAACATGGGACGAAAACCTTAACCGCTATTGCATATTAATGCTGTGTCACGTATATCCGCTTTCATCCTCTTCAAACTTTTCTGCACCGTCTCACGGAATACTCGGAAAATTTTAAATTCCCACTATCCCGGAAAGTAATTTTTCCTTTGATCGCTGAGCCACGAAGTAAAGTATTTTTTTTATTTTTATTTCATTAAAGTGTCGCTTCAATTTTATTTTTGATATTATCAATGAAAAATGCTCGACGTTGAGGGATAACAAGGCTAGGCTCTAACAGAAATCTACGCTCGGTAACATTGTCGCGTCGACAGTATACGTCATCGGCGAAATTGATGAATGCCTGATACCGAAATAATGAACAGCGCCCAACAAATCCCCCTCCCCCAAATGGCCGAGTTTCACAGGCGCTGCTGCACCGTTTCTGTAAACTCCGCCCTTTCCGCGTCCGCCGCTCCGGGCACTGAAATTATTGGTTCCATCGGAGTACAAAAATGGTTAAAAGAAAGAACAAAAAAAAGACCAACAACAACAAAGATGAAGTTATCCGACTGCAGAGCCATTCATCAAATTTGCCAGCCCGACGAACATCGCACTAGTGGCGCAACCCTTGCGCCACAATGTACTATTACTCGATGTTCACCCACCGCTCTCGCCGGGCCTTTGTCATGCCCCGACAGTATTCATCAGATTGATTAAACGTCATGCGGAGTCCTCGTGCTGAAGCGGAGTGATGCTGCTGCGCTGTTCGGAATCATCGTCGTCAACGTTTCTCCCTCGGCTACGATTACCGCTATCACTCTAAGCGTCCGAAATTCAGTGCACGTTACCCTAAACCGTTGATAGCCGGCACTAAGCGAGGCAATTAACGTGTCACGGATTCCCGTCAACCGTTCGTTACCACACTAAGTTGCAGTTGAACATTACGTTGAGTCCATAAATCTATTGCTTGGCGGAGAAAAAACGACACGGAGAAAAAAAAAATTGTTGGGACGGCAAGAATTTTCTTACCACGACTCATTTACCTGCTTAACATAGGGACAACAAAATATTTTGCTGTGGCAGCAAATATTTTGCTGTGGCAGCAAATATTTTGCAGTGGCAGCAAATATTTTGCTGTAACAATAAATTATTAACGATCTACATTTTGTTAGAGAAACAGAACAATTTTTCTTCAGGCAACTAATTTTTTTGACCCGACTAGTATTTCCTGAGGCGTATTTAACGACGCAGTTTTTTGGGGTCAACTCTTCCCCGGCTCGGTGAGAAAACTTTCTCTAACGTCGGTCTCTGCCTCGTCCCTTCGAATAGTCGGAGCCCGAAAGGGAGTCTAACTTGCGTCATTTTCCACGCCGCTGTGTGTACGCGTCAGGGGAGCAAAAGGCTGGCATTATCGAGAAGCCATTGCTGTTGTTACCAAGTACGAAGCCATTTGGTAACGTGTTCGAGGGAGTTCTCTCGTGTTCAGACGACTTCGGAGCGGGAGAGCCAGCGTGGGACTCTCGATTTTTCCGCAGCAAATGTGGACGAATAGATCTTGGCGAGCAATAAAATGGTGTAAAGCTTAATGGTGGGGCCATAAAATTCCAAGCTGGTATACAAGAGTCGGCTACGCGGTAAGGAAACATTTACGGTGCGAGGACTAACAATCGTGCTCGCAGGGAAAGTTTCCTCCTTATTCTTGGCGAATACGAAGTTGCGAAGGAGATTCGGCGACGACTCACAGAGGACAACGCTTTCCCAGCTAGTTTCCTTTATGACGAAGCCAAAATTGGTTAACTTTGAAACTTTCCCGCGGAGAACGCTTTGTGAATGACGTCGAGAAATAAGGAAGCAACGAGCAAAATAAATCTGGACTTTTTTTTATTCTTAAGAAAAATCTTATGCTGACTTTACGGCGGCGTTCGCCGGAGCCTTTTCCACTCCACCCTGAGGAAAGCTTCATCTGCGGTTGGCAACGGTAGTGGAAAGGTGGAGTTGGCCGACTCGGTTGACGCTATCGTCGACGTCTCCAACGACCGGCCAGCCCCTCGGTTGAACCGACAAGCGGCTCTACTACTTACGCCTACGCTCTCGTTTATATTCTCCACTTGCTGGTCGAGCTTTCAGCAAGTATTATCCATAGGGTAAAAGTGGGGAATATGGCCCGGTCCACATATCATTGATTTACGTGTTAATCGAGGTGGGCCATATTCACCATTTTACCATACTGCTTGGCCATGCGGCGATGTAGGGGAAACGTGGGGCAAATTGGAACAGCTAAGCGATTCGGGAATTTGTATCGATAGACGATATATTTGAAGTTTATTTAACTCACCAAATGTTTAAACAAATGAAATACGGTTTTTTGTTACAGATCGCGGTGATTCTCATCGGCTTAGCCTCGCACGGATTTCTCTTTCTCTCAACTTTTACTCGCGATCCCGTTCTCTCTTCGTAGCAGTAAAATAGACCAAGAGCCGGCTTCCCACTTTGTTCGAGAAGCCCATCGAGGTCAAGTGCAACATGTCGACTACGTAGCACCGGTTAGGTACAGTAGAGCCGCGTTACTACTTTCCGTAGAGATAAAAAAGAAAAAGGAAAAAACGCTAAAAAAGGCCACTCCTCCTCCATTCTCGAGGACCACTCGTTCGACGTACACAGAAGAGCATTCGCTTCGGATATCGCGATGGGTGAAAATCGTGCCAAGTATTTTCAGTGTACAGATAGGGGAGAGCGGGGCAAAACGGAACCATGGGGCAAAACAGACCAGTGCCCACTATTTAAGTCTCAAACATTATTTCATTAAGACCCGTTGATAATTTGTTGAAAATGGTCCGTTTTGCCCCGCGTGTTTATTTTACCTCACTCTCCGGGGCTCGTCGAGTGGCTCAGACCTTTGCGAACTTCATATTTAATCCAGCATAACCGGACGCGCACCAGTCATGGAATCCTCTCGTAGAAGAGACTTGAAACAGGTGTTTTTTTTTCATTTCAAAACGACGCTCCGCCCAGCCATGTTCCATATTTACTAACGCTGACCTGAGGGAAATTAGTCTCGAGAAGTGCAACTCGGGGTTACCTTCTGATGAATTATTGATGGAAACATAACATTTTTACACGAAACAGGAAGACCGACGAGACAGCTCGAAATGACCATTCCTTTGAGTTTTTGTGAAAAGTAGTTTCGCAATTTTCATGCATCATTTGGTCAACAATACTGTGTTCTATTTTCAGGGATTTTTTGTTAGCGGGACACGACGTACTATCTTGGAAAAAAATCCAATTATCGGAAAAGGTATCAGATCGATTCGTCAATTTAAAAAAATACATTCGATGCCAAAAAATTCTTGCCGTTGACACGTTTTTGGTCGTGAGTTAAATTGAATATCCATTATGGGCGAGGAAAGTTTACATAAAAATAAAATATTAATTTTCGGATATACGGAAATTAATTTCAGTATTTTTAGCAATAGTTCTATATCATTTGCAATTAACTCTCGAGAAATAAAATAAAATCTGGGTCACTGGCTATACAATAAGCGACTCGAGTGAGAACGAGTAAGGCTTTTTTTCTTCGAGGGTCTCCTCAGGGATAAAAAAAATTCTGAGAATTCGCCTCGATGTGCTGAATTCAAATATTTTCCGCTGAATGCCATATTTCCAATCCGTATGGAATATTCGTGGTGGAGATGGAGGAATGGAATAAGTTTGATGGAGAAAGGGCGTTTTAATGAGAAACTACGGAAAGTCTACGAGTTCGCAATCCACGTGCGGCTGAAACCATTCCCAGCTGAGACTTAACCATCGATATGGCTGCGGGATCGCACCAGTTGCCGAGATTCATGTGCTGGCCCGGTGCTAAAGCCGCTATGACAAAAAGAATTTTTAGTATCTACGCGGAACGAGGACTCGAAGGCTTTGCCATTGAGTGAGTGGGAGATGCGGTGGACACTTTCGCCATTCGCCACTCTCGTACCGTCTCGTGTAACGAGCAAGGTCTCCGAGCTCATCTACTAAAACCGTCATAAAGTTCCTGGGTAGGACGAGCGAGACAGCGACATTGTTATATGACCGCGCATTCGAGAATTTTAGGAGCGAAGGTGTGAGTTAACGGAGCGTAGTATAAGATTTAACATCCCAACGTGACGCAATCTCGTTACAACGTGACTCGCAACTCCTCCGACCCTCAAAGTTACCTTGATAAGGGAATTGTGCGAAACGAAAGACCGGAACATGTGTAGCGTTCTCCATCGTTTAGCTGCATTTAATGAGGTCTTTCCAGAGCCTTATCGAATGGAGAGAAATAATTAATTGCCCCCAACCAGCGGACTGTTTGAATACGCTTTTGGCCATTAATGAATACCCGCGCATACACATTTCCTAGAATATGGGGATAGGATGAACGCTCGATTGGGCATTAAATGGAAATTCATGAATGAGCGGACCGTTTTAATGACGTTCGGTTTCGGGCGGAAAAATCTCTCGACCGATGCGGGTGTCGTTATCCAGTCCGGACTCACCCATCGTCCTTTATATGTCGATCCAGCGTTCGTGAGTGTAATCAAGCGAACCGTAGTCGCGCTGCTAATTGCGAACGGCTTTGCGCCACTGCTGCTTTTCAGATAACAATGCCATGCATCACAATTACGAAAGAGAATCCTACAATCGGACTATCTCTTCCTGCCAGGAAACACAGTGTATTCGCATAATTTTGCCTCGAACGTGTGTTTTTTCTATGAGGACAAGATAACTCCAATGACGTAGGAAGCTGCTCGAAGCGCTCGTAGGTCCGACGTTCCGAAAGGACGCCGAGTACCGAAGATCACGGCATGAGCAGGATCAGTCGGTGAGTGACTTCCAGGCGTCCCTGGCCACATCTAAAACAGTCCAACACAAGATGGTACGCGTGATGACCGGAAAATTATTGTGAGTTGATCATTTTGCCAAGTTACAATTGCCAAGTTACAATTGTGATTCCGTTAATCGTCAGAGTTCATCTCTCTTACGCGATACTACTTGCCACCTCGGCGCAGGCCTCATCGTGGGGCCGGAGAGTCTTCCCAGACGATATTGAACTGCCGCCAACCCATCAGAATAATCATTTCCACGATCGCAATGTCGAGACGAGTGTCAACGATTACGAGGTCTGCGAAACGCAGGAATGCAAGACAGTCGGTATGCATATATATAACATTTTCATCGTAGTGTCATCCTCTTGGAAATAACTCGGCAGCCGACAATTTTCTCCCTAGCTACCGAGTTCCTCAGAGGCATGAACCGGTCGATGGATCCGTGCGAGGACTTTTACGAATTTTCATGCGGTGGATGGGCGGCGAATGTAACGATTCCAGGGAGTTCCATGTTCTGGAATCGGGACACTCTTTACCAGGAGATCGTCTATTACCGTCTCAAGGGCAAGTGGATCAACAAAATACCTCCTCTGTTGTTTTACAATTCTGCGAAACAATCGCAGAATTGTCAGCAACATTCCGAAGATATACTTGTCCTGTTACAGAAATCCTGGAAACCGAACCGAATCCAAGTGAGATCCTGCCGGTGAGACAAGCGAAGAGATGGTATCGCTCCTGCATGAATACAGGTGACGATTGCGTGTCTTCTCAACGTTACTATTGACTGTGACGCAAGTTAATTAATTACGCTTTGTTATCAAAAGCGAGGCTTCACGAACGCGGTATTGGACCAATCGAATCCATTGTAATGCAAGCCGGTGGTTGGCCGATGTCGATGGAAGACGACGCATGGGACGCGGAGCAAAATCCTTGGCAAAGCGTCGACCGTCATTACGCTCGTTCCACGGGTTCCTACGCCTTCTTCGACGTGAATGTTCATCCTCCGAAGGACGTTCTGGAATATAGAGCGATACGGGTAATCACTTGTCCTCATATCATGAAAGAATAATCCCTGCGGATTGAGTTACGAATGCAATGTCACTAATCTTAACGATTGACATCAGATTGGCCCGCCGAGTTTTCTTCTCGCCAGAAATTCATTGGTCAAGCAGGACTCGTACATCGATCTCATAATTAAAGTTGTCGACATGTTCGCGGAACAAGGCAAAACGGCATCGTCGGTGGAAAGGATGAAGAAAGAAGTCCAAGAAGTTGCAGACTTCGAGTCGAATCTCCGGGTGGTATTTATCATAATTCTCTGTAGTTTTATTTCGGTCACCTTTGTCGTTCCTTTGCAGTGGCGACAATGTAGCATCGACTTTAATTTAATTTAGAGACTTTTTAATGTCTCTAAAAATGTATCCGTCATCGTTCGGTTTAGTTAATGACTGAGACAGAATGGGGCTACAACTTAACTGATTCCGCCGAATACACTCACTGGCGAGAGACCGACATGTATCTGGAAGAATTCGTCGAATGGTATGAGGAAACCAAGATGGAATTGCTCGACGATCCCAAAACGAGGGTGAGTGAAATTCTGAAAACTTGCCAACTTTTCCCATAACAATTTTCCTGCCCATAAATTTTGTGGCCGATCTTTAGATCGACTGGATGTCGGTGATCCAGGATGTTTTCGACATGGTGGACATCAAGGTAGATCCAGACACGCCCGTCTACGTTAACAATTTGGCCTACGTCTTGGGTATCGGCGAACTTCTGAAACGGACTTCAGCGCGAACGATCGGTATGTTTGCAAACGATTATTCTCCTGAGTGGATTTAAAAAAAAACTGTTTTCCGATTGGCAGTGAACTACGTTCACTGGAACTTTGTCGCGGGCATGCTGCCCTACACGACCGAGGAACTGAGAGACTACATATTCAAGGTGCAATACCGAGGCTTCGGAGTCGAGGAGAGCAAAGCTCGGTAAGACCTACGTTTTGTATTTTCGCCTCGTCACATTTTAGTCAATTATTAGAAAATCGTTAAAATTGTCTACTCAAGCTGGTTGGAATGTGCGAAACAAATGAAGATGGAACACGCCGCGGCGCACATTTTTGCGAAGAATTATTTTACCAACTCCACTGAGAGAGCCGTAAGTCGGAACAATAATGATCAGCTGGAAAATCACGGGTCGATTTTGACTACGTATTTTTTTCAGGCTCTCGATATGTTGGAAACCGTGCGAAAAGCTTTGGAGGAAAACATCGGGAAGTCCAATTGGCTCAGCGCAGAGGGCAAGACTGTGGAAAAAGACAAACTCAACAGTATGAAAGTCTTCATGGGTGTGCCGGATTGGTACAAAAACGAAACGGCTATCGTCGAAGCTTACAAAGGGGTAAACAATTTTACACACCATTTTGTAATAAAATCAATTTTTTTTGCACAATTAAAGTTTCCAATGTATATTCATTTTTCCACAGCTAATTATTCAGGACGAGTACTTCGAGAATGCTTTGAGCTACATGATATACCAGAGAAAGAGGGATTTTAAACGCTTTAGAAGTTGGGACGATTCTGAAGAGAAGCATGAGTGATTAATAAAAAATAGATATATAAATAAATAGATAGAAATAGATAACAATAATAATAATAATTTTGATGTGTCATTTTAGTTTAGTGATGAATCCCCTGACGCTGAATGCTGAGTACAGCCAAAGAAACAGCATAAGTAAGTTTTTAGTGACGCCAAGTATTTTTTGTCAATTCGAGAATAATTTGGCAGATCAATGAAGAACCGTTCAATTTATCTTCGTCAGATCTTCCACCAGTCAACTTTCAGTCTCCCCTTTTCACACCAGGATTGCCAGAGTACGTTAAAGCCTGTTTTTATCGCAAAGTGGCCTCACGCTTGAGACGTATATTCGCCCGACTAAAAAAAATTGCCTATTACTTTTCAGCAACGTTAACTACGGGCTCTCTGGATTTACCGTCGGTCACGAAATGGGTCATGGCTTCGACGACCGCGGTGAGTATTAATTTTTATTTTGTTTTTACAAAATCGATGAGATTGCGAATTTTTGAGATTCTTGATTAATTGTTTAATTGGTTTGGTTAATTGCAAAATGTGCGATATTTCTCCATTATTTAATTCGTATCGACAAGCTGACTGCTCGGAAAATCATTGATTATATTAAAGGTATCAATTTTGGGAACGACAATGATTACACACAGCTTAGCAGGGACATGTTGAACGATTACTATAAGAGAGCCGACTGTTTCGTCGGGCAATACAGAGGGTACTACAACAACAAGTCGGAACCTCGAACATCGGGTCATATGGTACGTAAAATGAAGTCCAGAAACCTCTTTTTCAGTGAATAATTAAGACGTGACTGTGAGGCTTTTTCCGCAGCCTTTGGAGCGGTTAACGGAAGGCGAAAACATTGCCGATACGACTGGTCTTCAAGCGGTCTTTCATGCTTACGAAACAATTGACAGGAAAAAACCGAACGGTGATTCGAAACTTCCGGGTCTCGAAAAATTTACCGACAACCAACTTTTCTTCATATCCTTCGCCGCCGTGAGTAAACCAGTTTGGATAATCAAAAAATGTATTTTATTTTTTTAATTTCGATGTGATTTTGATATTCGATCTAAGGCTTGGTGCGGATTGGAGAGGCCGGAATATCTGATGAAACAGGATCCATGGAAGGACACACACAGTCCCGCGCGATTGAGGGTTATCGGTGCGGTTTCCAACACGAAAGATTTCGCCAAGGTTTTCAACTGTCCGAAAGGAAGTTCGATGAATCCGGTCGACAAATGTAGCATTTGGGAAAATCCGGGTGCCACACCAAAAGCGGCGGTGTTGCCTGCGTGGATGAGAAAAATTAGGAAGCATCATCGTCAGTCCAGACACTGGTAGAGTCGGAGGCATCATCCACTTGGATAATATGGAATATATCTAGCGACAGTAATCGTATTTGTATTCTTCCCAAAATACTTCCAATAAATTGTCATGGTGTTCTTTCGACAAGTCGCTAGGTTCGCTTATTTATGTTATTTATTGTCGACAGTATAGATTATGACAAATGCAAAATATGGGATTTCACTCCTATATGCTATGAACACCGAAATCTCGAGAATATAGCATATCGGAGTGATTTATGATTTCCGAATTCCACTTCCATGTGCTATGAACGCCGAAATCTCGAGAATATAGCATATGGAAGTGATTTAGGATTTTCGGATTTCACTCCCTAACGTCCCGTTATGTGACGTGTTGTGTGGGAGCAATAATCCTTGCAACTTTGTCCTCCTTCTCCTCGTAATCCTTACACATTAATACACAATATATCTGAAAATAAAGTCGAGATGACATTATTATTATTATTATTATTATTATTATTTATTTTTTTATTTATCAACGGGATCAACCCTTTTACAAAAGATAAAATATAGCCTCTTATTATTATTATTATTATTATTATTATTACTACTACTACTACACCGGCCGAAGAACGACCGATATGGTGTTTGGGCATACGGAAGCCAGTGTAGAGCTAGCGATGTGTCGTTTTTCCAGTTACGGCAGAATAGCACCTGGATATTCTGCACAGGTTTCCAGAGCGATAGTTGTATTACAACTGCAAAAGAGGGAGAGAGACAGAAAGAGATAGAGGGGGGGGGGAGAGTCTCAATCGGTTGAAATACGCAACAGAGCAGTTTTCAATTATCGAGGGTGTGGAATCCCCGAGGTCATTCGAAAATAGGACGACAACGAGGACGGAGAGACAACGGAGAAGAGGGTGAGAGCCGACCGGTTGGTCGCGCTCGTCTCCCGAGGGGTCGATAATTATCGTCACCCATACAGCTCCTCCCGCCCTTTCTCTCTCTCGAGAAAAAAAAAAGTTTCTCTCCGAAGCAAGCAGCATCAGTGCCACTTTTAACACTAGAACCGATTTTTTTCTCCTGCAAGCTTTATCACTCCGCTTGACCGCTCTATGCTTTTTCATAGAGAGAGCTTTGATTTCGTGAACATTTTTCTGCATTTCTTCAAATTGAACAGAAATGTCTATTGACACAGTAGTTCCTTTCACTTCAATCTAGACGAGTATTTACAAATTACTGGTACCGGCAATCGAACGGTGATATTCTAATGGCAATTTTAATGAGGTGCTTTCCAAGAGGTTTTCATTGCAATATTTTTTTTAACCCCCAAGTAATTAGGGAATGGAAAGAGTTCTCGAATCGCAAAGTTCAACAAGTACTTTCGCGAGCTTCGGCCCCCTACCCGACACTCTGAAAACTAGCATTTTATCGATTTACCGTAAAATGTAATCTTTTATTTTATGACCTTTTTCCATCTTTGCTTGTTCGATCCTTGGTCAACGTACGCCTCGAGAGTGTTTCCCTTCACTTAGAGGGACAATATTTCCCGGGTTGGCTAACGGCAGGGAGAGCGGTAAGAACGCTAGAGGGATAAATAAAAAAAACTTCGTAAAAGCCTCGTAGAATATATTTACGTTGAAATTGTTTTTTTTTCTCCTTTTTTTCACTCAAACGTTGACGCTCTAAGTAATAAAACTTAGAGTGGAAAAAGTCTCCGCGACGTTGGAAATTGGAGGGGTGGCCGGAGAGTTAATCGAGAAGAATAATAGAGATGTCCGACGAGGTGATTTTTAGGGTGGAAGATGCGTTTCTTCGTGCTCACTTAGCGGATTGAAAAAGCGTGTCATATTTCATATTTTTTTGAAGTCTGAAAAAATTGTTAACGCAACTTATCCGTAAAGATCCTGAAAAAAATGAACCAAAAAAGAACCTCCGGCTGGGTTATTAATGGCGGCCACCACGCCTCGCTTGTTATTAATTTTCACTTTATGTACGCCGCTCTCTGTGTCGACGAGCCCCGAGAGCGAGCAGCGAGGTTGCGCTCTCAACGGCACCCTGTATATGTGCCACCGCGCTCAACGACCACTACCACATCGGCAGGTCCCTCTGACACGGTGTTCTCCAGACCCCATCACCGTTATATCGATCCGAAAGATAGAGTTCGGTAAGAGCAACCGAAATTAGAGAATAAATGGCTTGATTCGATCGGCCGTCCCCCGCTGCTCCACCTTTTACGCCGCGTCAGCGCTATTAACATTTTGAATGTCGAGCAAAAGCTCTCCACCCCAAAATCGGGTAACACGTGGATGAGGTTTTTTTTTCATTGACGGGACCAAATTTTGCCGACATAAATTTTCAATTGCTCATGCATGTTCAATTTCAATTTGCATGTTCAATTTGCGCACCTCTCTTCGCCCGAGTTGCCTTTGGTGCGGATATAACAGTTGCATAGATGAACGTGGCAAATGTTCAAGCCGTTAGTGGGAAACAAGTAGTAACAAATGTCAATAGCGATTCCGCTCTACGAGACACGTGCATCTCAATTGTCGTTGTGTCAAATGCGACTACCGTAAGACTTACTCTACACTGAGAAAAAATAACATAGTACAAGCAACAATAGTTACTTTTTACCACAAAAAATAGTTACCATGGGGAAAGTCTATATTTTATATTTACGACTATGACAAAAAAATCATCGTTTCAACCACAATTATGATTTGACCAATTGAATATGCACTATCAGAAACTATCTATGTAGACCGTCCCCCTGGGTAGCATTCGATATAGTGAGAAATACTATCCTTTTTCTCAGTGTATCTAAAAAAAGAGATTATTACAGTGTACCAGCATAAGAACCCCTCCCTTTCAGTGCCACATTACTTCCAATCTAGCGGGAACTTCATGTTGCACATTACCTCTATCTATCCATTACCTTCGCCATTGTCTCTACTCAACGAAAGATTTAATGTGGACAAGAGAGGCAACGGGATCTTACTTTTACGAGTTGGTATAACGTTATCCGTTCCACCCTCCCGAGATTCCACGGAGGCAGTAATCCAACCGACTGAAAAAAAAGTCAATAAAGAACCGTCGTAATAAAACCCACCGAGCGAGGCTCGTTCCACCGATAGAACGAGATAAAAAGAGGTCTGCTCTGCCCTTCTCGTACAATAATCCCGAGTACGAGATGATGTCGGTCGGTCGCAGAATTCACGTTGATAATCCGGACGGTGTACCGATCGAGCTCTCCCTCAATACATACATATTATCGGGGCAACCAACTTGGGAAAACCGAGAATACGACGTGGTTTGGATTTTTAACCAGCAACAGCCATGGTCTCGATGTAAACTCGGAAACGAAGCCGCTGGAGTATTTATCATCGTCCGCGGACGTGGCAGACGACGTGGCCTGGCAACGGCGTTACCGTTATCTATCGTTGACTCGAACTTTGCTAGTACAGTGGGACTCCCGTTTTCTCAACCTCGGTTAAGCCACGGCGTCCAGTAAAAAGTATGTACGGAATTTAAGGACATTCAAGGACAATTTCTAGGACATTTTCGGTGATGTAAAAAATTCAAGGACATTAGGTAAAATTCAAGGACATTAGGTAAAATTCAAGGACATTAGGTAAAATTCAAGGACATTAGCTAAAATTCAAGGACATTAGCGAAAATTCAAGGACATTAGCTAAAATTCAAGGACATTAGCTAAAATTCAAGGACATTAGCTAAAATTCAAGGACATTAGCTAAAATTCAAGGACATTAGCTAAAATTCAAGGACATTAGCTAAAATTCAAGGACATTAGCTAAAATTCAAGGACATTAGGTAAAATTCAAGGACTTTCAAGGACTTTTTCAAGGTCGGGCAAAATTCATGGACGATTCCGGGACTCCAAGGACTTCAAGGACCGCTGGACACGCCATGTAATCGAAAGTTTCGATTCGCTTTTCTCGAGACGATGTCAAACAGATCCGATCGGTAATGTAAACTGCAACGGAACGGTGCTCAGTGCAAGGGTCAATACGGGGTTCAGGAGAAATTACTGAACGGACCTCAACAAATGGCGTCAGATCTCGGAACTGGTTTATTCCGATGTCAAGCTCTCGATGCACGTTTCGCATATACTGAAAAGTGGATTTCGCTAATGATCGGAAAGATCGTTTCAGGAAATCGTGAAAAATTTAAAGGAGGCGATCTAATTAACTTGTGAATTCGAGGGAATGGAAATTAGTACTTGACAATGAACAATAATGGAAATTAGTACTCGACAATGAACAATGAAACAGAGTGCAGGTGACCCGCGAGTAAGGCAGGTAATTGAAGTGCAGCGGCACTTCAATTACCTGCCCCAGGAAATCTTTAATTAATCCCCACGAGACAGCGTCCACCTAAAGTTTCGACAGATGAAATTGGATGAGAGTGGTGAATATGGACCACCATTTTATTTTAATGAATTCTCCTGGTTAACTCCGGAACAGCGATTTTTGACAATTTATTCAGAAGACCCCGAGCTCTCTTCCTTATTTAGTCTCGAAAAATATCACCGCGAGAACGGACAATTTTGCACTCGAGTGCGGGTCATACCGTTCGTCGCGGAAAATTCCCTCGAAATGAAAACGGCGAGAGAGAGAGTTGGACTAGGGAGACGACGAGATTTAATTAACTTCATCGTCCTCTAAAAAAAAAAGGAACCTGCAAGGTACCCAACAAAAGCTTGGGATGAAATAAAAATGAGCTCAAAGGAACGCTCTCCGGCTTTATCGTATTAAAAAGTCTACCTGTGTCCAACGGCGTCATTTTGCAACACCGCTGATGAACAAAAAAAAGTATTGTCACTCATTTAAACGGAAAAATGACATAATATCTGGACAACTCGAAATCTTTCCGGAGAGGTATGGAAGGTTCCGTCCATCGAGGAATTTCCCTCCGGTCCTTTGTACCTTCCTCTCTCGCATATATTACCGTGCAAACACTTGCTTTGTCCCCTTCGCACGTTCCGTTGCCGACCCGCGTCACCCGCCGCACATCCGCTCTCTCGTACACCCTCATTCCATTTTTCTTCCACCCGACGCGGAATGAAATCGTAATTTTGCAATTAAAATAAGCGCAACAATTCGGCACGAGCACGTACGGACATTATATCAAAAGTTGTTTTTGTTTTAATTTCACGAGGGAAATAGATGAGAAATAGCGGACCGCGACCGTCGCAAGGGCGTGGAGTGAAATTCTATGCAATTTCGGAGATTGCTCGAGTATGCATCTGTCTCTCGGTTGCCCGGCCAAAACTGTTTTCCGAATAGCCCACCGAAGGGGAAACACGAAAATTAAATTACTCGAGCGACTGGAACGCGGAGGGCATCGTGGATTGGTGTTGCGTAATTAGGTTGCCCGGGAAATTAGATGAAACAACGGCCCATACGAAATCACACCGTCCAGCGCCCGCTCCCTCTTCTCTCAGTGAGATAAGTCAATTTTCCTCGAGTTTACTCCAGTTTCCTCCGTCCGCTGGCCTTTTGTCGTACTTTCATCCCCCACCCCCTCCCCCGATCAATCGTCAAAATAAAATAGTCGAAATAAAAAAGCTTCTCGAAATAAAAAAAAAATAATAATCTTACGCCAATTTTGGACCAACAGTCGGTTTATTTTTATTTTTCTAAATCAAATGACCAAACTTTCATACAATTTGAACTCGAATCATAAAAGAGGATGACCGGTAAAAATAAGGGAAACCGAGTACAAATAGGAACGAACAGAAATGTGAAAGCTTTGCTATATTTTGCCCGTCGCTATTTCCGTCGGATAATCGATACACATTTTCACTTCGCCAGAATGTACGCCGAGGCGTATATCGGCCCCAAACAACGTCTCATTTATTCTTGGAATTATTATATCCTCGATTCCACCGTCAAAATTTCCCTTCCCGCTCGTCTCACATCTCGGGCGTCGAATATAGAAATGCATTTCAATTCGCGTAATGCACCGAACGAGTGCACAAGAGCTCGAGACACGCGTCAAAGAATCCGTTTTTAATGACTCCCGAGGGACAGAGAAAGCGACAACGCGGTGCGATTGTCGACGAGACAATACACAGTTCCTCCAGACTCAATCCTCGGTGTGAAATCTAGGGCACATCTTTGCATTTGTGTTTCACTTAGTCGTTATTGTTATCGTTTAGCTGCGTAATGGCGAAGTTGCCCTTTGTCGCTTCGCGGAAACAAACTTTTTGCTTCCTCGTATAAAAGAAAAACAAAAACACAAAAAGTCTCATCACAAATGGAGTAGACTGGTTCGTTTTGCCTCCTCTCCTCCTTCTGTTTAACTACAGAATACGCCGGATCATAATTGTGCATAAATATCCAAAATCAAAAGTTTTAACGAGGAGGTTCGGCCATCGTTAAAGAAAACAATTAACAAAATTGAGACCCCCATTACAATTGGAAAGTTGAAGAGCAAACAGAGAGCGAGAACAAGGTACGAGGGGTGCACGAGTGGCGAGTGATTTCAGCAAATCTTGGCGAATTTTGCCGCGACGAAGAGGAGGCAAACTCGCGAAAAGTCCTTCGAGTGTTCTCTTCTTTCGCGAGAACAACGGGGGAACGACTTCTGTAACTCTCTTCTCTCCAATTGCGAGAGAAAACTTTCCCTTAACTTATTGATGACCGCATAATGGGATGACCTTTTGGTGGGGTGGAATTAAAAAAAAATATTTTCCCGACGAGACAACGAAACAATGAATTCGGCTCAGGTGAAGAATAGGGTAAAAGTGGTGAATATGGCCCACCTCGATTAGCACGTAAATCAATGATATATGGACCGGGCCATATTCCCCACTTTTACCCTACTCACAGCATCGTGTGAAAATATGTTTGGGGGAGGAGAGTGGGGTAAAATGGAGCAGATATTATATCGGCGAGGAGCCGTTTTGTGAACATTAATAAGGCCGAGCGAAGAGCGGAAGAGTCTCGTTATGTTGCCGAACGGTACATCCGTTCATGACCGGATGCATGTTGCGTATATCCGTATTCAGTTTCGTGCGGCCAGCTCTTGCTCCTTCGTCCGTCGCCCGCGTTTTCTTGGGCTTGGTAGAAACTGCCCAAGCCTTCCGCCATCCACAGCTAGTTTACCAAGCCGTGTAACCCGGGAGAAGTTTACTCTCCTAGTCGTCCACCGTGCCGACCCATCGCTCTCATCTGAAGTCTGCATCTATAGCAGAGCTATAGGAGGGCACCTCTTGGCCCCCTTTGCTCGGGTAACTCCACACCAATTTCAACGCGTTTACTTCGCAACTCGACGCGACAGTCTGGTTATAGAGGGTTTCCAGGCAGACTCGTAAATGCACTTAGGTTATCTAAGTAATATTCCATGAGATCGTGCCTCGCGCGAAGGCGTGTCGATGTGTCGAGGACGAAGGCACGAGTGACGTGCTTCCGCGAGCCAAAGCATCATCCGTAACCCGATGATATAATTCGCCGTCTAATTACAAGCGGGAGTGAATTTTCCTTATTCCATCCTCAGATTGTATTAAGTCGAAAATACGACATCAGCTCGAGCCTGATAATGTAATTACCCGAGAACTCTCAACGCCCAAAGTGGCTTATGTACTCTCTCACTTTGGATTTAGTGGCGCTGCGTTCAGGAATCGAACAATCGTTGATGTCACAAACGTTCGGGTCCGTTGGCTATTTTGTATATTGTTTTGTATATTGGAATATTCTGAGATCCAGAGAATATCCGTTCAGATGCTCCGAGACGACCCGAAAAGTTTCTGAATTTCGAACAAATTTCCGCTGGAATATTTTGCACCGGAGATGGCACGCTAAACCGAAGGTAAACACTCGGAATTTGGAATATGGAATATCGGATGGTTCTCGTTCCCAATGATCATCGAAGCCCTACCGAGAATATCGGAGATAAACTGGAAGTGAAACTCTATTTGCACGTGGGATTCCGATGTTTCGTGACGAATCGGTGGATATGAAACTTTGTGCAAACCGGTTAATGGCGAAGTTACAGAGTCCGCTATGCGCCGTTTTCCTCACGCTGATAACGCCGTAACAAATGCCTCCTCGGTCTCGGTGGGAACAATGTGCCCGGTATCTCGATACGATCGACCTACCTGCATATTATGCCACTAGATGTGATCAGCGGTATAGAATAGCATTTATGCCTATCGTTCCTAGTTTGTTGAATTGAAAAGTGCTCGCTTATGGAATGACGTTATCTCCTGACGTATTGGATTCAGCCCAATGACAATCGCCGTTGCACACGTTGCATGGGTCAGTGGAAAAAAAAAACTGACGATTCTTTTCCAATTCCTCGTGAAATGTTGAAAAATAAGTGTATTGACTTTCACGTTGCCTCGAGTTCTATCGGCGAAGGACTTCGTGAGTTTTGTGATCGCGTATCTCGTGGGAATATCGTGTATTTCGAAGCGCAATCTGACAAATCGTGTGAGACACGGAAAATCGGAGAAAAACGTGAGTCGAAACAAGTTATCCTGGCAAAGGAAGTGGTGGAAAGTTGTCGAGGGGCTTGAGAAAAGTACCAGATCGAAGGGGCTCGCGTGACAAGAGATTGGGAAACTTCGGTGGAAGGTTTCGATACGCTTTTTGCCGACTGTAGATTAAATAAAGTATCCGCCTAGTATCGGCTCCTCAAAATTCTAAGTGGCTTACGCTTCGGCATTGCAACGACGGGTATCGTATGCCATTTTTCCCCTCGCGAGCACTGAACTCATTCTGCAAAGTCGACGAGAGAATCAAAGTTTCTTCAACCTCCGCATCGGCGGTCTCTTTTTAATCCGCCATTTTTTTTAATTCACCGGTATGTTTATTCGCCGCTGCAATCCGAACCAAAGTCACTGCCAGTTTGGAAATGAGAGTACAAAAAGACAAATCGCCCGTAGCGAATTTACGTCGGGTGCTCGACACGGTCTTGTTAATTCCGCGATGCACGGGCAACTTTGTTTTCTCGGCAAAACAAGCAACGGTTCGCGGTTGAAACGCGCCGGTATAAAAGCCATTACGGAGTTGAACTCGTAGCGTGCAGACACTACAATCTGTGGCTGTTGGCAGGAGCTGTATGCAAATAATTATCTTTCGCTTGTAACGCGTTAATTAATCTTCCGTTTTTATCCGAATATAACGATTTCGATAAAATGATAAATAGTAAGAAAAAAAAAAAAATTCTAATAATAATGATAAACACATAAAACTGGAACATCGGTTTTTCGCAATTATCTTTCAAGGAGCGGAGCAAACGGGAGTCTATTAAAATTCAAAGCCGCTGAATTGTCGGAGACAGAAACGTAACGGGCTGACTGAAGGCTAAAGGGGTTGTAGAGTGTCGCGAACCGAGTGCCAATTAGAGGACACTCGTAAGGGTGTATACATACGAGTGAGTGCCGAGAGTAGATAATGCTGTTAGTCGGTACCTCGATGTCTGCTGGAGGCCTCCTTCTCTGGTGTGGTTCTTCCGCCTGGTTAGTCGTGTCCATTAATGCCTATTAATCCCGGCGCCGTTAGCGCGAATCTTCTCGGAATTTCAGCGATGTCGCACAAGCTCGCTGAAGGGAACGGTTCGCGTAAGAGTTTTCAAACGTAATAATCCGACGCGCAAGAAAAATAACAACTTCGGTCGCGTGTCTGCGACAAACATTTAACTCGCTGAGGGGTTGACGTGATAAATCGTCGGATGAACACCGAGGCAAGTAGGAAAAGCGAACCGTCATCAGTGAGGTCGGGGAAAATTTTCAGGGCACGAAGAGTAAATCCGCAGACGATTCCGCTCGAAGAAACTTGGACGGTACCCACCGCAGAGGCGTGTACACCATTGGCCTGCTGGAAACTTGCTTCGAACAAGCGCGGAAACTTAAATGTGCATTACGAAGTCTGACGATCCGTGTATGAGAGCTTTCCGCACGATCGAACCTCGAACACGCCGACATCGTGCTTAAAGCGGATGTCGCGCTTTCGAATCTATCGGATATCGATTGCTTGCGTCTGATAATCGATGGGCGACCCCTGCCGGTCTGGTCGGCTGTAACAAGCACCGGAACAATCTGATCGAAGGCGCCTTTTCATCGGTGCAAACGATCGATTCCTGACGAGAGCGGTCAATGACTGAGACAATTTCGACTCTTGAACGCGGGCGAGCTTGACCGGCCGGGAGGGGCGGGTTTGATCGCTCGAAACGGGGGAAAAGCGACGCGAAGTGCATTGCTTTTAAAAAAAATTTCCACACGCCACTCGCTCGAACGCGGCTAAGAACCATCGATGCAGGGGATAACGATGCCGGCGTCCCGAGCGAATTGAATCTCCGCTCGTTCCACCGATGACGGCTGGGGTGGTGTTTGTTACCGGCATCCAGATCGAGCGGGAGGAGGACGAGGATGCCGAGACTCTGCGATTTCTTTTTGATATACTTAAACGTGACGCGCAACCGTCTCACTCGTTCTTTTTATCCCCGCTACTGGAATATCCAGACGCTTCCCGCTGGGCTTGGCTTAATCCAATTTGCGAAGCAAAAATAAGATTGAAGAAAGAAAAAGATGAGCGCGGGGAAGATGAGAAAATTGTCCGCAGGAAAATCTTGTTTCATTGATCACGAGAATAACTTATTTCTCTTAAATTTTTCTATATAAAAAAGAAAATAATGGTGACTGCTTCTCTAATTTTTTTATATCCGAACCCCAGGATTTTTTTGTAAATGAAATACCGTTAAGAAATATGATTCCTGGAGAATTATCTCATTATCGTCATTAAACCATCATAAATACCAGAAAAAAACACCTCCGAAAGATCCAATACAATTCCTACACTGATTAAAAAAATACGGTTGAATCAACCAAGATTCGGACAGGGACGTTCAACTAAATATTTTGTTGGTACAGCTAAAAAATTGGTTAGTTCAACAATTCGTTGGGTGATTTCACCGAAATATTTTTGAGTCATTGAAATATTTTGTTCGACCAACAAGATATTTATTTGAACGTCCCTGCCCAAATCTTAGTTGATCCAACTGTAGGGTAAAAGTGGGGAATATGACCCGGTCTATGTATCATTGATTTACGTGTTAATCGAGGTGGGCCATATTCACCACTTTTACCCTACTTTTTTTTATCAGTGTAGGGTAAAAAAAGCTGCCGGAACCTCCGGACGATTAAATCTGAATCCAGGCGATTTTTATATCGATAACTATTTGGCCTTTCGACAACTAACCGAGTAAGAATTCTCAGCCCCCAGGAAGAAACCGTAACGAGGAGACGAAAGGACCCTGAGAGAAAGCGAGACAGGGAGGATATGGAACACCGTCGACAGTAGACGATTTCCGGTAGTCGGAAATCTCGAGATATAGAACCGTCAGAAGGAAATGCCACCGGGAAATCTTCGCGGATGGGAACGTAGCCTGATTCCTAGCTGGCTGTAACGTTCTCGATGATTCGAGGATACCGAGGCTGTGCGAACGAAAGAATCAGGCCACTGGCGCCGCTGGCGATCTTTCTTGGTTGCAGCGAATTGCGAAGAATGGAATGGGGCAAGGGATGAGAGCGTTGAGCTACGCTCGGCTTCTTCCACATCCATCCCAGGCCTTCTTCTAACCTACCGACTTCTCCGGAATCTTTCTTCGTACATAAAAAAAATGCCCATCGACTCTCTCGTCTCATTCCAGCTTCTCTTCCGAAAACAATTTTTTTCTTCGTCCCTCGGGGCCGATCGGGCAGCCGAAGAGATTGCGAATTGTATCGAACTCGGATGATGAATTTTTCATGCGGTTGGTCCGAAATGCTTATCCCAGCCGGTGAAATTAGGCCGTACGGCTTGAATTCCAATATAGTAGAGTGGATGCCATTCAGATCCCGCGCAATCCAAGTGTGTGTCAGAAACACCCCCGATAGCTTTCATTTTCATCCTGAAATCCTCGCCGGTTTCCGAATACCGTAGGCTCTGGAGCTCCTCTTCATAGCTGCCCGTCCTCGCTTCACCCGCCGTAATAGAATTGTCTGGAATCGGTGCAGTCACAGCGAGACACGGCCAGTAGGAGGCTCCTGGTCGAAGCCCTGGACGTGAACAAGGGTGCCTGCGGAGAGTGGCTCTCGAAAGTGCCCGCAAACGTGATTTCCTCTTCATCAATTCCCGGCTCCGATCGAAGGTTCTCCGCGAGTGTGATGTGTTTCGTCGACCGCCATTCTTTCCGGAAAAATCAGACTCCGGCGCGATGGCGTACGAACTCACACAAAAACTACCTCCACAGTAATCCACAAGCTTCCTGCCACATGTAGGGGAGAGCGGGGCAAAACGGAACAGCGAGGGCAAAACTCAGTTTTCCAATAACTTTTGGATGCCCAATGTTGGCTTAACGATACATCCGGGTTTTCAAGACCGTTTTGCCCCACTTACCATCACCGCCATCCAAAAGGTATTGGAAAATTGCGATTTGTTCCCCCGTTTTGCCCCATTTTTTGCTCCGCTCTCCAATATCGCGATCACGATATTGTGTGCATTGTTGAAGAGCAGACGTCTTTAATCTTGGCGTCGAAGATGTCTTCGAACGCATACAAGCCCTCTCACGACGGAACACAGGGAAGCCGCGCTATCCGTCCAAACGAAGCGTTGTCCCGGGTTTGGGGAAAGCGAGCTTTCGTTAGCCGTGCGCCATCGCAGGAAGAACCCGCGGCGTCAGGTGTGCAGGACGCGCGTACACTCTACGTGTGGCACCTATAAAATCACACATACACATTCGTTCTAAATAATATATGTGTATATATTCCGGTGAAAATCGATTTGGCGAAACCCTCCTCACCCGGTCGAGGGCTCCGGTATGTGCGATAATGTGTAACGCGCGCATGTGTTCCATGTCACGCACGCCTGATCGATCGCACGCACGTAACAGCGCCGTAAAGGGATAGCTGAAGCGCGAACTGAAGAGACGATGAGAATCCTTCGATCCACTTGCACGGCGTACCCGATATCTCGATAAGCGAAAAAAAAAAAAATTAAAGAGATGAAAGAAAATAAGAAAACGAGGTTTTCCAAACCAAACCTCGTGATCATGAAAATGAGTCTGAAGAACTATAATTAATGGGCAATATTTCGAGACCCGGAGGTCTTTGGTAAACAACCTTGGCCAAAGATAATTCCGTTGAAAGAATTCTGCAACTGCCCTCTCCATCGAGCGCGTTTATAATCCGTCACCGAATTCAAAACAATCAAACAAAGAAGGAAACAATGGGCGTTTCTTGAATGAGCCGAGACCGAGGAGAGCTTCGATGCCACTTTACCCTCGTTAATTTTAATAACCGCCTTTGCAAAGAAAGCCTTCAGCGACTCCGAAGGGAGTCACGAGTGCAAATGAGAAAGTTTCCGGAAATACCGTAAGATTTCTCGCGACCTCGCTGTACAAAACTTGAAGCTGGAGCCAGTAGGACGAAGGAAAGTGGATCTCGGATTTTGGCCTGTAACGAGGAAACAGTCGCGCTTTGCGCCGCTCTGCCGACGCGAAACGCCCACGTTTACCTTCGACTTAGCATTTGCCACATCGCCGGCAGTTTTTGCTCCACGAAATCCCTCGCCTCTTCCCCTCCGTCGCGCCTCTTATCAGTATGTAGTGCCGCGACCGGCGTCGCGATGCGAAACACGTATTCGCCGAGAATTCGGATCATTATCTCAGGCATTCGAATCGTGGAAGAACGGCGCCGAAAAAAAACGTGGAAATGAAACAAAAAAGCGAAAGAGACCCGACCCAGCGGAGACCGGAAAAGCGTGTAAGGTGGGAATGGAGGCGAAGTCTTTGAAAAATGAAAGGTATTCGCGACAGTCAAGATTGTCAGGAGGGAAAAAAAGTATTAAAAAAATGGCACGTTGTTGAAAGGGCCTGCCTCGCGAGACCGGGCTTGTTCCGGGATCGAGGGGCTCGAGAGGGAGCCCACACGATACGTTGGGCGCGATAGGGGTGGCATGGTTCTTGGATGTGCGCGCGACAAAGGTCGCCGCCGGTGCGGCCGGGACTCGTGAGCGGGACACCCGCCCGACGGAGAGAAGAGGAAGACCGGGTCAAAAGTTCACCGGCTAACCTGGTCGCCGACGTATACTCCTGGAAACGTTGTGTACGCCTGGCGAATCGGCCGAGGGCTCGACTGCGAGGTCTGAATATTCGATCCTGTTGACGACGAGAGTATTTCGAGGCTGGGACCGCCTGGGCTCAGCCTCGTGCAAACAGACAGCGCCATTCGGCACGCAAAGTACACGTGTGTATGTGCGTGGACGGGCTCGTCAAGTCGGACGAGACGGTCGTTACCTCCTCCCCTTTCCAAGGTGCCCACATGCCACAACTCTATGACGAATAGTGGTAATTGACCGGACGATCGATGCATATTAGAGGCGTGTGCGGTGGTGGCGCGATCCCGCGAGTATCGAACGGATGAGCGCGCTCCGTCCCGACCACTTCTGTATCAAGGCAAGTATCAAGACAGTCGGGACAATTTTTCGAAGCTGCGGCCACAGACTTAAGAATTCGACAACCGCTTCTATAGGGTAGAGCGGGGCAAAATGGGGCAGCGGGGCAAAACGGGGCATGGGGCAAAACGTCATTTTCCAATAATTTTTGGATGCCCGAATTCGCCCCATCGATGCATCAGGTTTTTCTGCCCCGTTTTGCCACCTTGTCCGATCCAAAAATGATTGGAAAATTTAGTTTTGCCCAAAAACCCCGTTTTGTCCCGTCGCCCCATTTTGCCCCGCTCTTACAACTACACTGAGAAAAAGAAATTGTTGAATGAAGCAAATGCGCGGTGTATTTTGTTGGTACAACAAAAATGTTTGTTTAATTCAACAACTTTTGAATAAATTGAAGCAAATAGTCGTTCAACAAAACAATGCTCTATTTGTACTAAACAAATAACAGCTTTGAGCGTATGTCACCGCGACTTTTGGTTAATCCAACCAATTTTTTTTCTCAGTGTAGCGACTCCAGGCTGGTGAAGTCTCACTTGGGAAATCGCTTCGAGAAGAAATTAGCGGGAACAATAGCGACCTATTGTTAGCAGAGATATTTTCGATCGCCTGCGGTGCGAAGGTTGCGGTCAGACACCCGTACAGTTCCGTACGTCTATTCTTCGTCGACTATAACTTGTTTTGCGTTAAAAATGCAAGGAAAATAAACCAATTAAAAGATTGAAAAAATACATTGTGAAGGTTGGAGGGATTTAACGATCATATTGTATATCGATGGGGCTAAAATACCTCGTTAGATATCTATCCCTCTCCCCCCCCCCCCCCGCCCGCCACTGTCTGGCTCAGAACTTTTTTTCCTCGAGATTCGTTAAAACTCGATGGCCATTGCTCGTTAAACGAATCCGGAAAACGAAGCTTCGTGCTATTTCGCATGGTCGGTGGAGTTCAATTATGGTTCGGAAGGCAGTCCCGGCTAATTGCAATTTGTTCGAGTCCGAATCTCCCTCTAACCTTCCCTCTCTCTCTCTCATTCTCTCCGCCTCTCTGTCGTCGAGATATCGATGCTGATACTTTTGCGCTCGCGCTACAACGGTGGAGTTCACCGGGAAATTCTGCCGCGTTACAAGCATTTCGAGAGCTTTCCATTTTACGTATTCGACGATCGATTCGTAATGCGAGAAATGCAAATGTTTCAGTTAACAGCGGTGATTAATCGAGATATCGAATTACAAAAATTTCATGCAATTACTGTATTTTCACCCTCGCTTCGGCCCGCAACATTGAATCGCACACGTCGAAAAGAAATTTGTTGGTAGATTTTTTTTAATCAGCCAATGCGCACACGCAATGTACGCATTGGCTGAGTAAAAAAAATCTTCGCCCGACCGTCAGAGCTTTCTCTCATCCATCCTCGTAAAGCGCGAATGAGCGCAAGTGCAACACGTGCCCGTCGACGACGACGTATCTACTGCACTCTCGGGCAGCGAGCTTCGCCCTAACGCCGTAACGCCATTGTATATAAACAGGGAAAAGTTGCAATCGCAATATCCGTCGAAGGCCTGCGGGGCCAGCAAACGGGGTTGGACGACTGACGGCTTTATACGGTCGCTGTTTAAATTCCTCTGCGCTCTATATCCTCCGTCCCTCGCACTCTCCTCTTCGTCTCCCTTTCCTTCTTCGTTCGCCGGAACGTGTGCGGACCGCCCTCGAGGTTTCGCGCTTTTCAGCGATATTACTTCTCTTTTACAGAGCCAAAAGCAACGGAGTATGAAGACGACGGGACGAGCGAAACGCTGAGCGAAGCCTCACGAGTATTAAAAAAAAAGTGCGCATACACTGTATAGAATAATTTTTCTGCTATTACACACACGCACACACTTTATACACACGTCGAAAGCAAACTTTCCTCGATAAAGATTAGTCTATCCATTCGACAAATGGAAGTACCTTGCTCCGTGACGAAAAATCTTTATCCGCTTTGACGCTTTTTTTGTATGCACCTACGTGGCTTTTGAAACCTTTGATGCACGCTATTTTGCATATATGCAAAATCTTTTGAATCTCATTCATCGCTCACCGTTGTTCCATATATAAGGTGCAATGTTTCATTTTTCGTCTCACGCGACCCGTCGAGTCGGGCGATTTGGGCGAAACTACAGCTTGTCCTACATAAAACGTGTTATCGATAGAAACACTACTCGGATAATATATGGGAATGTTCGTACGTAAAAAAGCATTCGAGCTTTTGCGTCGTCGTCCAGTCGAGCGAGTTCAATTATCGTGAACCGTTTAACTTGGTGCAACTGCTGTTTAATCGTTACCGAACAGAGCTATATCAGCGAATTTCCAGAGAGTTTGGCGAGCTTTCGAAACAGCCCAATGCCGTTATGGCCTGATTATATCTTTAATTTGATTACTCTTCGAGCTCACGGTCCATCGAATGGTTAACGAGAATAGCCAAAACGGATCCAAATAATGCGCATTTGCGAGGTCGCTCTCGCTGATTAGACGGGCGCAGATGGGGAAAGTGCATTAATCCGCGCATAATTGGCAAACCTAGTTGGACGCCAGCTCGTCGCTTACATTATTTGTGGACAATGTCCTTTCACGGTTATTTCGACACCGACCTGTGTACAGACGTGGATATTTCACACCCGTGTGGCGGGTTGGAAAACGGCGAATTGGGGGAGTCTTTCGGTACGACCTCGAAACGGAAAACGAGACTATCGCGTTAAATTTCCATTTAAATCTCAACCCCTCAAAGCTTCGCGTCCTAACGGATCCCCAAAGCTGAACGAACCTTCCGTAAATCGTAACGAGGAGCTTCAAAGGGCGGAAAAGCCACTGTTATACGAGAACCGATAAAACCCGTCGGAAAATCGTCTCTCCACCGGGAAAACGTTAACAGGCATTGCCTCGCTCTAATAACAAAGGTAATTCGTCTATAGTATTCCGCCCCAATCCAAGGGCTCTGTTGATAAGCTCCCCGTGGCAATTCGGCGATAAGTGCATTGCCGGAAATTTCTCGAATATTCGTCGAAGCGCGGGTTTCGCTGTAGGGTTTTTGCAAGCAGCAAAAAACGTCAGCGTCAATCCATCGACATGCGACGGGTCTCGGATCTCCGGCGAGTTTTCTCCGGGCAACGCGAAAATTCGAAGAATTCGTGATCGGAACTTATAGCATTTTTGCGGTGGCCATGGAATGTACAGATATGTCGACCCAATCTCGATGGATGAAATTGCTCTCCCTCTCCACACGGCAGCTCTCCGTTCTTCCATACACACAAAAAATATTACGACTTCGATACGCAGCAATACTCGGGGTATGAGAACATACCTAGGGTACCGGAAACTCAAAGGAGAGTATCGATGATGGAAAAAAAGAGGCCTTCTCGAATCAGTCCGGTTTGTCCTAGTTGATTTTTCCAGCGGAGTGTGACCTAATGTATAATTCCGGAAAATTGTCGTTGCCAAGTTTCACAAACACTGAACAAACACGCAAGTTAGACTCCAATAATGGATTCCTGACACCAATCCCCGATAATCTCCTGATCCACAATGGATCAGTAAAGGTAGGACTGAAGTTACCTTCGAGGAATCTCCGTTCGCTCTATCACAAAATCTTGCATCACTTGTATTAATACGTGTCAGATAAAGGCGGGAACATGGACCACATATTTGACTGTTTTCCATGTAAAACCTCGAGACGACTAATTGACAATAGTTGACAATAATTATTTGAATTGACAATAATTATTTAAATTGACAATCATTATTTGAACTGACAATAATTATTTGAATTGACAATAATTATTTGAATTGACAATAATTATTTGAATTGACAATAATTGACAAATAATTTTTTTCCGTGCATGATAAAGAATCTAACATTATAGCCAGAAGCGAAATTGATTCGTACAAAGAAAATCATACGCGCGATTGTTCGCGAGATGCAATTGAAACGGTAGCCGATTTCACGATTGAAAGAGTGCAGCCCGAGCTCGGTTTAGACCTTCAATGGAACGTCGGTGTTGTTTGTCATGTAACACGGTATTGCGCCTATTGTCATCAACTTTTAACGCGAGGCTGCATGCGCACACAGCTTCAACGTGCTAATTACGTTTGACGCGCTTTGCATCCCGCTCTCCACGCAGAGGCGTCGCGTCGAGTCGCTCACTTGTTTATCTCCGAGTGTTTGTACGAAACGGTAAACACGCCCGGACGACTGAGCACGATGCCTGCACCCGACTACCCTGGCGGACCCACGTGAGGTTAGTTTGCTTGCACGCTGTGCACACACAAACACACACACCGGCATACCGAGATTTCATGTGTCAGGTGTACACTGCGGCAGATGATGCTTAATCGAGGATGTACAGGAATAAAGTAACAAGAGTCAAGGGAGGCAAGTAGAAGTATGTAAGGGTCAGTCTGAAAAGAGAGCTCGACGCTCACCGATTGTTTATCGTTTAGGGTAAGTTGAGGTAGGCAAAGTTGGGGTTCTTTAAACAATGAAAATTGGTGGCTCAACGTTAAAACAACCTTTAAATTTTGGTCGTAACCAACTCTAGAAATTCACTCAGAACTCTCGATATTTTCGATGCGTGATTTAATTGCAAATCTGTGAATAAATATTTGCGGCCTTATCACCCGGAAATTGTGGGGAATATGGCCACGTGGAATACCGTACCGTAATTTTCGGTACAATAATATTGTATCCAAATATACTAAAAACTGTGCAAAGAGCAGCCCCATTCGTTTGGTACGTTAAAAGGTATTACGGGTGGGAATATGACCCGGGTGGGCTTATCACCCTGACTTACCCTGTGCCGTGATGCAGCTAGTGCGTAGGACAAACGGGACGACGTAGAACATAGCTTGGAACGCTGCAGTGGCCGATGGGACACGAAGGGAAACGTCACCGGGCCGTTTCTATCGGATTCGAGATATTCATATATCTCGTTATTTGTCTCGCCGATCCTTAAATTTCACCGATTTATAAATTATATAAAAAACTTCGACGAACAGCGCTCTTCAAGATTCTTGCGTAATCGTCTCGCTCACGAAAACAAAAGATTGTACATACGTATATGCATATACATATATATATATATCCACGTAGTTCTCCCTTGCTGCGGAGAGGCTCACGCGATCCTCTTATTTCTTAAAAGTTTACCTCGCTCAGATCTCTTCTCTCCTCGTTGCCACGCTCCATCTCAAAGCCATTTACAGAGCGAATGATTAATTAGCCGAAGGAAAAGCTCCCGCCTTCGGCTCACTTTTCAACGCAACGCACACTCAGCCACTGTACGTACCGCTATCGCTGTATACCAGTACGTAATTGTTCCATTATACATAAAAGATGTACGCCGACGTCGAAATCGATAGAGATTTCACCGAGACGTATAATAGCACGGGAATAAATCTATCCTCTCCGCGGTACTCGGAGTTCTCCGGCTTCCTCCCTTCGCTTACTCTTCCGCCGCTAGACTACTCGTTACACTCACCCGATTTTCCTGCAGCGCTATTGTAAATCCTCAATCATCTGGCATTTTTTTTTCCCATTGCGATGTAAAATCTCTTCGGTTAGTAAAGCAAACTTTTTTTTTCAAGGCCCTAAGGCACTTGAGGTCGAAAGTAAAATCGGTAAATCGTCAAGCAATTCCGCTTCGTTTGAGAATCGACTTCCGACCGGAAATGGTTGGCAACATCGAAAAAAAAGAATTGATAATTCGCAAGGTCGTTGAGGGATTTAAAAATATTAAGATGGTTCGAATGACAGAACGTTCTTTATGATTGGCCCCTTGCATCTTTCCATCCTAATTTCCCGTGTGTAATACGGTAGACCGAGGATCGGTCCGGCGGCTTTTACGCGATTAGTTTCCGTCTCGAGGAGTCTTTGAGTAACTTTCGTCATTAGTTTTCCCCCCGGGTAGGATCGCAGGTTGGAAGCTCGCGAAGCGCGACGTTTCCAAGACAGCGAGAAATTTATTGTTAGTTTATATGCGACGTAGCTGCCTCTGGTAATTTGGCCCTTGCTGCGTTGGAAATGTGAAACACGGACTAAAACCCCCGTAGGTTCAGCAGCTGCCCCCGCTGTTGCTCCACTCTCCTCCGCCTCATCATGTAACTAGCATACTAGCATCAATTTGCAAACTCGAAAGTTGAGCTGACGACACTCACAGACACACACTGATACACACATAATTTATGCAAGGATGGAAACAGCTACCGCATTTACGGCTCCGGCTTCTCAGGTGAACACCGTACCGTACAGTCGAGACACTTCGGAACATTTAACAAACAGCTAGCTTCGCAAGCTAAAATATCACAAAAACGCTCCACCGAACTCAAAATCCAACTAATCGACACGCTCATCTTTCCTAGCTTCTATTACTGCACTCTGGCGTACTGTGATTTAACTAAAGAATTGAACAACAAGCTACAGAAGCTAATGAATACATGTATCAAATCAATTTTCCAATTACGTAGTAGGGAACATATCAGTTCACATAGGCACAGATTGAACTGGTTGTCAGTAAGAAACAGAAGAACATACTTCTTGGGCAATGCCGTCTACAGAATCCTCTATCCATACCCACCATCCTATATCGAAGAACTGTTTCCTAGGCCGGATGCCACTCTGCGCAGATCTTCTCGAGTACAGGCCACCTTCCACATACCAGCTCAACACATCACTAGCTCCGTTAAAACTCCTTTCGTTGAAAACTCGCCTTTTCAACGACTTATTTCAGCATCTAACGCGGAATACACGCGTAAGATCGGTCAAAAAGTCACATTGCTAAGAGCGCGGATTGACACAATCTTTTAGCACTCTCCTCATCCAACACGTCCCTCATAAACTTAAACTTAACTTACACTTAAACCTAATCTTATTAGCTACTTACCATAAAATTAAACATAAGATTATCGGTAAGTGTCACTACTATAATACTAATATTTCATTCTAGTTTTGTATCCCGACGATGTTATCCAACGATGTAGGGGAAACCGGGGCAAAACGGGGACGCTAAGCAATAAAACCTGGTATAATGATACCGAAAGCATAGATCCACTGTTTTTCACACCAAAATTGTATTGGCACTGGTTTTGAAAGGATATTTAAAAAAAAACCATCTGGGGCAAAACGGGGTACATGTCCCCATTTTTCCCCATGTCCCCGTTTTGCCCCGGCTTCCCCTACGACGATCCTTCCATAACTATTACATTCTCACTGTAGTCACTCCTATTGACCCATAGTCTAACTAGGGCATAATAAACATACAAATACCAATACCAAATTCTGCCACGCGATACACAAATGTGTGTCGGAGCTACTTCGAGTGTGCACATTACTGCTACCGGGATAGGACGGGAACCAAACCGCAGGAGAGCCATTCTCAGTTAGAAACTCACTTAGATGCGGAGATCTTTGTATGCCGCGGTAGCAACGATACCGTGGAAAGTTCTGCGGCATTCAGCGCGCATAGCGAGCGCTAATGAGCGGAGGACCGAATCGCGGTCCTCGGCTCATATCATCCAGATAGGATGCGCGCCGGTCCGGCAACGTTTCGCCGACGGTTCGCGTACATAACGAAACCAATTAGGAACGATATCTCGTTGCACCGATACGGACTCTACACTCGCGGCCTCTTTGGTCGCTATCGGGTACTTTCGGGTGATTAAATGCATCAGTGATATGATCGGTAGGAATTGTCAAAGAGATGCACCGGTCGCTCGCCCGAATATCAAATGCTGGATCTGGCAATGAAACGGCTACACGATCCGACTACGCGTCCAAGCGGTGCGAATATTCGCACCACACGGACTCGGTCGGTATCAAAACGTGGGTTTCATTTCCGTTTCAGAGCTAAATTATCAATTCGGCTGATTCTAAGGATTTACTTTTGATCCGAAGTTATTAACACCCTTAAAATTAATGGATCGCACTTTTGCGCTACCTGCCGCGGTATTTCTCGCATTCTCTTAAGGCGGAGTCAAACAAACTCGATCGGTAACAAAAACTGTAATGAATGGCATTCGGAGATGATAGAAATTCGCGAAAAAGCAAAGTATTAGCGAATGTAGATATTAATTTAGCTTTTACTCCAAATATCAAATATCGAAGACTTTTACATGGCATTGATTCGAAAAAATACAACTATCTCTCTTGCACTCATGTGTCACGTGGTACGTGTTTCACCTCGCCTTAAAGGGGAAGAGCCGGACAGCGGAATAAGAACTCTCATCTCGCGATTCCGTATTACTGAATGCAGACACACATTGTGGGATCCGCGCAGAAACTTGCGTCGGGCAGACTCTTTTTCCAGGCCAACCGACACGCTCGGCGTTGCGTCATTATGAAAATAGACATCTGCCCTTCCTTACTCACTTTGTCGTACAAGAATGTTCTCTCTTTCCGTCTTTCGTTTACCGCACGATATCTGCTCGCCGCTTGGATATAAAACGTTTGGAAAAATAATAAATAAAAGTACATTTTTATTTAAACTCGGCAACCGTGGTAAGTAACTTTGGTAAGCTGGAGGCAACTTTTATTCTGTCTCTCGGGAGGACATCAGTGCCGAAACTATTGTCATAAATCATAATTAGCCACTCGCGAAACTCGACCTATGCTCACATCAGCAACTCCGCGAGCGGAGCCGGAATTCCAAGCGGCGCAGGACAATTAAACTTTGCGTATCTCGAATAATTTCTTTCGTTCACCGGTAGTTTTTATACCAAATTTCGATACCAAAAAAATATTGTTTAAAATTGCAAAAAAAGATTGACGAATGTAAGTAACAACGACATTATCCTAGTCTTAAAAATTTCATGGATAGTTACACCGGGATGGGGAAAAATGTTGTTCGACTCCGATAAATAAATTCCGAAGGTAAATTCCGTGAGATAGAATAGTCGGTAAATCGATTGAACGTTATTCCGAGGGTCAAGTAAAAACCGACAAAGAAAACTTTTAGTTTCGAAGGCAATTATAAAATGACCCGGATAAAGATCGCTTATAAACAGCGTCGATCGTAAACTCTCTTTTCATACCTCTTTCATACCTCTCGTTCACCACCGATAAAAAATCCATAAATAATAAGATAGGTAGACAGATAGATAGATAGATAGATTGGTATATTTCGTGTTCAGGGCCCTAAGAACACCGTGTAACAAGGTACAAAACCATGACATAGTCACCACACCAGTCCCTAAATTTATTGCAAAAAAAAAAAATACAAATAAAAAATAAGAAGAACAACAGCGAGGACATTTTTTTTTATCACGTCTTTCTTATCGATAAATCACATGTACATTCGTGGTGAAATTAACGATTCCACGACTGAGGATATCAGATGCCGAAATGGAATTTCATTAATGCTGAGTGAGTATTTGGAATGAAAACAAAACTTACCGGGTCGGCGAGTCGCAGGGATGAAAAAGGCACCACCGCTCCACACAACGTCGGCACCACTACTGACAACAAAATCAAACCGCGTCGCGCCCTGCCGCATGGGCCATCCTCGTCCCGACCGGCGCGCCACCACCCGACAGAGCACGAAAACTCGGCCTCGCTCGTACAAACCCTCCGGTTTCCCGCGTATAGTTTTATAAGCTGAAAATTCAATAGAAAACTTTCGCAACAAAAAGGCAACTTTCCGTTTTCCTGATCGAATTCAACGAAGGCAATTGTAAAAAAGGCCCAATAAAGATCGCTTATAAAGATAGTCGATCGTAAACTCTCTTTTCACAACGCGATTTCACGATTGATAAAAAATGCTTAAATAATAAAATACCAACAGCCAGGAAAATATTGATTAATCATCTTTTTTCTAGTCGATAAGTTCCGCATATACTTGTCCTAAAATTAAGGATTCCACGACTAAAGATAACAGACGCCGAAACGGAATTTTGGTAACGCTGAATGCGTATTTGGAATCAAAACAAAACTCACCGGCTCGGCGAGTCGCAAGGATGAAAATACCTCACCGCTCCACACAACGTCGTCACCACTACTGACAACAAAATCAAACCGCGTCGGACTCTGCCGCATACGCCATCCTCGTCCCGACCGACGCGCCACCACTCGACAGAACAGACAACTTCTGCTTCGCTCGTTCAAACCTTTCCGGTTTCCCGCGTATTGTTTTGTAAGCTCAAAATTAAAAACTTTCGTAACGAAAAGATGAAAAACCGCAAAGGGAGAATCACCTTTTCGAAGGCTCGTAGCAAGAATATTGTCGGGTTTAAAATATTTTTTTTTTACTTAATTTTTCGGTATCATTGTTATATCGTACCTTGTCATCCAAATTGGCGACTGGGATAAACGGGGAGAGGTAGATTTTTCGTTCTTTCGGTTTACTCCTGCGTCGATTAAAATCACGATCCTCGAATGTATAGTCGTTCGTCCCATATATATTTTGTGTGTGTGTAATGTACATACATAATTGCCTGACATTAATTATAACCAAATACCTAATAGTTAAATCGATAAATAATTAAATAACATAAGAAAAAAAATAAGAGAACGAGAAAACAAAAGAAAAAAACAGGCCGCTCGTAGTTACACATACGACCGACGAGTTTAATCACGTAACAAACGGAAATTATACTTATAACATGTACGATTTACGAATTTTACTTATATTTATTTACCATTCCATCTAGCTTCGTTTACGCCTCACATCTTACATTACAACGGCATTAAAACATTCCAGTTAATCCTCTCGCTCGACAATATTCTCCTGGTAAGATAATTTTTTATCACCGATCGATCGATGGATGATCGGATGGACGGCCGAAAATAAATCGATCGCAGGTGCAAGCAAAATTACTATATACGCAGGACATTCACATTCTTATATGCTCATCACGGCTCCATGTCATCCACATCATTCCCACCACGCACGTTTCTTATATTTTACAATTTGCGATTCTTTTTATTTATTATTGTTCACGACTTTTAAAAGCCCGCGACGGTCAAACCGTCATTTGATCAATCGCGATAGTCGGGTTTTCGTTTGGGCTTAAATCCCAATTGTAAACTTGAGTCCGAAGTTAACATAAATTGTGAAATTAAACTTAAGTTCGAACGTGATTCGGAATCGAAAGTCGTTACGCTTTTATGTACGTCTTTTCTTCAATGACACGAAAGACCTTGGGAACGACCGCTCAGAATAAAAGTCATTGTGTTCGAGTAAGTGATCGCAAAGTTCCAAGAAAGATGCGCGAAAAGTACTCGTTAACAACTATCCATTTGTTTATTCGTAAAATAATGGAAACTGACGAAAAGAAAAGTAATGTGATGAAATTTCGCCAATGATGATATTCCACAAAAACGCAACAACAAAAAAATGAAACTGTAACGCCATTTTCATATGGAACATCAAGCGTCTTGATGTATTTTAAGGCAGCCTCCGTTCACGTCGCGGGAAGATGTATATATATATAATGTTTTCAGCGTATATCCTTCACAGTATAACAAGACTACAAATATTGCGGTTACCGGCAAGGACGAAACGAGCAAGGGGGGCTTGGTCGCAGCGATGAGGCTTTGATTGGACCTCCAAAGACAAATTATACAAGTCTACTTAATTTTACAATCGCGATTGTCGCATCTGAGGCGGAATTCTCATTAAAATTAGACATAGAATCAAGAAAAGAAAAACATTTTGGCTTAAATTAATCTCGACTCACTTAATTGGTCAATTATTTTGTAATAATTTGTAAAAATTCATTAATTCAATTAATGGAAATTTGGTTGTCTTTTTGTGTCTCGTTTTTTTACTATTAATATTTTTTTCTATCTTCAATCGCACAACTTTTCGAGAGCCCCACCCCAGAGACGACGGAGTTCAGAATCGATCGCGAGATAAACGTTCATTTTTTTCTGTGGTTTGCGATAACAGTAATTAAATTCGATTATCTTAAATGCTGCATCGTGGACTTCTCGGATAAACTCTATTCCGCACTTCGGTGTACATGCGTGGTCTGTGTTAGTGAGTCAATGTGTGATCTATATGGCATATCGTTCATTCGACGCGTTATTATTTTTTTCTCGTACGACATAATGTTTCTCGGTGTTTCGATGGAATCGCTATATACTTGTTAGATAATGACGATGATTTTTTTATACCTTCTCCACGTTCCTTCGTCGTGTGGTTTCCAGAAACCGTTAACAATTGCAACGACACATCTATACAGTCTAACCAGATTCGTGAACAACCGTTTGTTCGATACGCGGCCGATGACATTTTACATCATTCTTTTTTTAGAACTCGTTGACTTTAGGCTACCCATACACTTCACGAGTGAAATGTTCATCTATTGCTCCAATTATTAATCGGATATTTTTTTGCATGTTGTGTTTCGTTTTTTTTAGTTTCTATACTATTTCACCTGGGTTTTCAAATGCTGCAGGAACTCGTAGTAACTCAATGCACTCTCGAAACGATCCTCGATTAGACGGTCAGTAAATAGACTTCTAAAGTGACTGTCGTCTCTGCAATCAGAAAGAGTTATTGTTTTAAATGCTGTCGTATTTTCATTTTTTTGACCGGCATTCGATAAAAAGTTATTGTTCTATTATTATTCAATGTCGATGTTAATTACCGTATAATTTGCACAGGCGCGTAGTACGGTTTTTCCTCTTGGAGACTGAACACGAAATTCCTGAGTCTCTCGCTTTCTACGGTATCCAGTTCGGGTAGATCGTACTGCAAAATGAATACAAAATCATGGATATATATACATCGATAGGTATTTTTTAATATAACACGAAAACGAATCAAAATTGAAGGAAGTATCGTGTTTGTCGAGAACTTACAAATTCTTCCGGTATCGAAGCGAAGGCCTGGATTCCAAGTACGTTACAGATGAACATTGGATTTACGCTCTTCCCGACGTAAACGAATATCCGGTCACCGGCATCCATGAGAAAAACTCCTCGGAAATCGAGTTTCTCCGCCGATAGATGTAATCTCGGCGGTTGAGGGCACACTTTACCGTCGATGTCTTTGGAATTGCGATCGTCGAGAGCGTGTACGGGATACAAGTCCGGATATACCATTTGTATAAGCTGAACGAGCGGCAGAGACTTCATCTGGCACATTGCGTAGACTCGGTCGTCGAGACGCGTGCTCGTACCCGATCTAAACGCGATCTGAAACGATAAAAAATAAAACCAAAAAACTTGTTTATCCCCTGAAGTATTGCCAGAATTTTTTTTTATCATAAATGGCCTTACGCATTTGATAAGGGCGATTATGTATAGTGGCAACAGTTTCAAGTTTCCGGGTGCCAAGAGCCCGCCTGTGGCGGACGATTGGGAGAGCTTGTACGCCGACAGAACATCGATCGCAACGTTTATCAGCGCGTCCCTTGCGTCCGATAACGAGGACTGTTGAGATCTGTCCACGGCTGTAATTTAAAAACCGATTAAATCAATTTCACGGTAACGGCATTTTATCGAATTTTTTTCGATTATCGAAACACGTGTCTGACCCATTTTCGAAAGAAGTCCAATGATTGCCTGTTGATCAGCGGAATAGAGAATATCGGTCATGCTCGACGACACGGGTAGACACAATGTATGCACCCTTATACGACGCTCGCCTGAAAAAAATAAATAAATCAGAATTCTTTTTTTTGTTGTTGAAATTTTGAATAATTTTTTCAATATTAATTTATATTAAATTCATGATAAATATACCTTTACTGGACGTGTAAAGCAATGCCGCTTGGAAGCAGACGCTCTGAACGTCTGCGAGATTTTCCTCTATCGATACTTGCATTCCGAATCCGGCGTCGGGATTTACGTTCGGCAGGCTCAACAGATCGGTCGATCTAACGAAGAAGTTTCCGTGGAAGGTGTGAATGCTCAATCCGCGCGTACAGCGTATCCTCATTACGGCCTCAAAACCAATTTTCCGCGTGAGATAACGACGCAGCATCTTTTCTAATGTCTCGCTGTGTTGAGGCTTGTTCGTACGAAACAGGGGTATGTGATACATACAGCCTCCGGAGAATTTGCACATTCCCGCTGTGAACAATAATAGGAAAGGTTAAATAAACTTTCAATTTGTAGAAAATAATACATTTGATCTTTGAGAATTGTCTCGAGCATCAAATATCGAGATCTTAGCTTCGTTCTTCGATAGACAATAATTATTTTACTCACACAATGTCGCTAGATCGCTGTACTGACTGTTCAACAGAAACAGATCGACGGCAATTTGTTGACCGCTGCAGTCCAGTGCGAGTCTCTTGTAGAAATCCGTTGCGGGATTTAAGTGCGGAACGTCCTTGCTGGCTCGGGTGTTGGGATCTTCCCGTTGCTGGAGAGCTCCAGGACCGACGTTCGGTAAACACGTTTGGAACACGGTAACGCGGCCGCCCGTTGGAGACTGTAAAACAAAAAATTGCCAAGTTCCGAGTTACCATGTGCTCGTCGATTAGCTCGTAAGAAACGCCTCCATCAACTCGTACCTTGACGGAAGTCCCTCAACATAAATTAAAAAGTTGTGTTTTACTTTACCATGAGTTTGAAAGCTACTTGCAAGCCCGCACCAAGCGCGCTGTTCGTGTCGTGAGTCCCGTTAAATTTTGTCGGCAATTGAGCGAGCAAGTCCCGTATCAGTTCTTCTCGTTCTTTGAGATTAACGATCAGATTGTCGGGACAGGGTAGAAAGACATCTAAGAAAAATTTAATTTTGTTTTACGTTAAAAATCTTCAAGTTTGTAGGGAATTTGTAATAATAATATTTTTTTATTTACCATCAACGTCCAGCATGATTAACTCGTGCGGTTGGGAAACGTTGTCGGGCATACTGAAAAAGTGTATCGCCGAGTCGATAGCCATGAAGCCAACCTGCGTTCTACCGTCACCAGGTAATTTTGTCAATTCCTCGGCAATAGTTTCACAAACTATGGTTAGATAGCCCGATTCGACGGCGAGTCTCGATACGTCGAGAAGAAAAAGATAAACTGCTGGTTGAGGCGGACGGAGCTAAAAATACAGATATGAACAATCAAATGAACTTAATTATATACAATTCCGAATATTGTATTGTACAAAGTAGGTAAATTATTGAATCAAAAAGATTACCATATATTCGCTGGGAGCAATGAACTCGATAGTGCTAGTTTTAACTTCAGGCCTCCGCGACGGATCGCCATAAGATTTTGTCACCGGGTCGAACTGGAATTCTTCGGGCACTATAATAACATAATCGAAGCGTCAGAAAGCATGAAACGTCGTAAACGCAATCATCGACGAGCGATGAGAATAATTAACTGCGACTTACATTCGTTAACTCGATAGCACAGGTTGCACTTCCACCTCTTCGAATCGACAAAATAAACGAATGGATTTATGTAAGTTCGACAGGATCGACAACGAACTATCGTGCTACACTGTATCACCGGTAGATGCTGGAAGAAAAAAAATGCCCGTCAAATTATGACAATGAAACGTTATATAACTTCAAGATTACAAAAAATAGAAATAACAATAATAATAATGGATCAAACCGTGCACGATATGAACACCGTGATACGGTCACGCTATAATTACTTGGGAAAAACAAGCCGAACTTGGAAGGTACCGTGATGCCGTATAACTTGTGTCTTTATGTAGCCACTATCAGCGTTCTAGTGATAATAGTGGGTAACCACTATATCACAGTACGGAATCACAGTATATCCCAGTTGGGCTTGTGTATTCCTACCGTACCCCGTGAAAGTTGGACATATCGTACACGGTGTCACAGTACATTTGCGCTGGCAATGTAATTATACCGTGGCCATGCCGCGGCACCCATTTTATACACGGTATGGTCGCAGTAGACACTTCGTAATTACTATTATTATTATTAGTTATAATAAATAAATTATAAGATATTGGTATGTCGTATTAACTATTGCAAGAATTAAACTTACATTCAAGTCTTTGAAAGGATGTATTAGAACTCCCAGTGGAAGCCTGCACTTTTGCAACAAGGAATTTGATTCCGGTATCTTAGTCAGCGTACATCTGAAGATACTACAAAGAGGAACAAAAAAAAATATTATTGAGTGATAATATTGTTGACGAAGTTCTGAGGCGATGAAATATTTGATATTTCATTGCCGAAACATAGGTCCTCCTACTTACTCGGAGCTGCAATTCACACTGTCCAAAAATTCTTGATGCAACTTTATCTTCGGTGGTTCCACCCTTTCCGGTGGCAAAATATTTCTACATTGCAGCAGGTCGACGGTCTGATGACCCTGGTTTTCGTATATAAACATTTATTAAATTTTATAAAGTTGTGGGACAAACAAGATGACGTCTTCATTAAATAAGAAAGTTTTATTGGAACGACTACTTACCCACAGCTCATTAAATCCGGCCTGTGTTACGTTAAGATTTCCCATTTGAGTGTTCAGCTGGTTCATCTGGTCTGGATATGACGCGGTCGGATATCTCTTGGTCATATTATCTAGTGGAACGTTGGACATCTGTCCAAAGTATGGAGAACGATTGTCATATTGACTCGGCTAGCAAAAAAAAGGTTGCAGAAATTAAATCATTATTAAAAGTAATTTATCGAGCAAGCGCTTGCAATTGAAAAGCCATGTTCAACTCGAAACGAATCGTTCCAACACTGAACGCACGAAACAAATGCACTTGCCAAAGAAATGTTCTGTTAGTTCAATTCTATTTAGATTCTTACAATTCCACATGATATTGAAACAACGACGGCAAGACTCCGTATGGAATCGTAAGAATTAAAAACAGAATTGAATAAACAATTTTTTTCTTTAGCAGCCCTCAAGTCAATTTTACTTGAGTCATTGATATATTCTTTTCAGTGAAGCGCTGACACTGTAGCCTTTCGAACGATATAAAACGAACCGGTTGTTGTCCAGGCAGAGGTGGAGCACCGGACGTGGGTGGCCTCATCGGAACTTGTCCCATTCCCGCGGGTGCAACACCACCGACACCGGCGGTAGTCGTTCCTGTCGGAGGTCCAGTGACACCGGGACTTCCCGGTGGTAGCTGCGCTCCGTAAGCTCCCCGAGGATATTTCCTTTGACTAGCTAGATTTTGTTGACTACCGTAAGCACTTTGATTCGATTGATTGACCACCGGACTAACTCCCGGTGCCGTCAAATTCGGCTGACTCCCAAAAGCGTTGACTGGCGTCGTGGGATACTGAGCTTGAGGTTTCGCCAGTGACGGATGAGGCATTTGAGGTCCGGGGAGCTTTTGATTCGGGACTTGACTCGTCTGACCCGGTTGCGCACCGCCGTACACATTGTGCATACTCGAATTCACGCCGGACGTCATGGCCGGTGAGGCTTGCGGACCAACGATCGCCGCGGCACTCCGGGCGTTAGCGGGATTAGCCTTGTTCGCTATCTGAGCTTGTTGCGATTGTTGCAAGTAGGAAGGGTTCTGCTGACTCGCTCCGCTCATAGGCGAAAGACCGAAGTTGGAATTCTGCGAGGGCGGTGGTGCCTGATTCCTGGCCGGTAGATTTTTCTGCGAGAGTCCCGCATACGGCTGGTTGTTGTTGGAGTTGGGATCGCCGTTAGGATTTCTCCAGGTCTGATTGGGATTTGCTACGGTCACCGGTTGATTGGGAGGTGGCACAGATGAACTGTCTTTGCTCCAACTCGGAGGAAGAGCGCTCGTCTGCGGCTGGATCACGCCCTGACCTCCGGTATACGGCTGAGATGTAATCTGGAAATTGTTTGAGTTTGGATCGGTTTTTGCATTTCTCCATTGCTGATTGTTTGTTACCGTTGTCGCTGCTTCATTCGGAGTATTGGATACGGAAGAAGACGCTGAGCTTTCCTTGCTCCAGCTCGGTTGGGATTGTATTTGGCCTGTAGGTGGCAAATTTTGTCCACCTATCGTTTGAGCCGGAATAGGCATGGGACTCGGGCGACCCTGACTATCCGGACCCGTCTGTGAACCCGGTGTGCCGGGCATACTCCGATTTGGGCTTGGATAATCGTATCTTGTTGGTGTTACGGATTTTTGGGATGCATTCGGTGCCGCGATCTGTTGCGATTCGGGTATGAAACTCGATAGTGGAAGTTGCGTCGGTTGTGGCGAGTACATTGCTGGATTAGGCGGTTGCATCGGAGCGATTTGATTGGTCGGATTTAGCGTATTCACGAGAGGACTCGATTGTCGAGGCTGGAGCCCTCGAGGGGGCTGAGACATCGGTACGTTGGAAAGTCCGGGCTGCTGTTGCTGTTGGCCGTTTATGGGTGGCATCGGGGGCCGTGGCAATTGGGGCCTGTACTGATTGTGAAGATACTGCGTCGGCGAGGGATCGCGGGAAGGTTCACGCGATGGATCTCGCGACGACTGCGACGAAGGTGTTCCTGCAATAATATTTCATAAATTTGTTATCATTATTTTGTATCTCTTGAAAAAAGTTGGGAATTACCCCCTGGCCAACCCAGGCCTGGTCAGCAACAGGACCTGTATTTTATTTTAGTTTGTTTTGCATATGTTATAGAAATTTCTGACTCAAAGGAAATTATTTCATGAAGCAAATATTATTATTATTAACATTTACAGAAAGGGAGTATAAACGTATATAATCTGCTTCAAAAATATATATATCTGATATCACAAAGTTGATAACACATACAGCTGAGTATCAATTCAGCTGTATTCAGGAATTTGCTTTTGCTGGTAAATGGGTTACGTAGTTAAAAAAAAATGTACTATAGGTTTTTTATGAGCTAGAACATTTCACATGTTCTTAAAGAGACAGTGGGTCAGTGTTTGTTGACTTACCGGCAGAATTGAAACTGGGAGGTTGCTGGACCCCATTCTGAGTGTGTTGCATGGCACTGGGCTGTCCGTTTACCATCAGCGGAGGGCCTCCCTTCAACGAACCTGTCGATTCGGTGTACGGTTGGTACCGATAATTGCCTGGCTGAGACATTGCGCTTTCTTCAATATAAAATAATAAACAGCTGTTAAATATCCGTACACAATTAAAATTAAATTTTTCATCCGTTTATTTGTCAAATAATTTTTCATTGACTGATTGAAAAATCTCTGAGACACAAATACAAGCTTAAAGAACAATGTATTATGCAAATTGAAGATAAATAATCAATGGTCGCAACAAAAAGCAATAAAATCCAGAACGATGATCTTTGGTGCCTTGGATTGTAATCAATGAAAATCGGGTCACAGGTTCGTTCGATGCTCCAAACTGGAGCTTAATTATTCAGACTTCACTTTTGCCAAAAATTATAAGTAGCTTGCCCAATGTCTCAAAATGCAATATGTATCATGAACCATCAAATTTATATCCATCCGGCGACCAGAATTCCGTATAATATAAGTTCTTGTAAAAGTCGCAAATGAAAATTTGTCTTTTTCTGTTTTAATTGATATTTATTGAAACAAAAAAGAAAGTATGACGTACCGGATATTTCAACTTGTGCACTCGCAAGTCCACGAACTATAAATACGAGACAAGGTCGCCGACATTTCTACTAGTAATTTTTTGCAATGAATTCAAAATTTTCGACTCCTTTATAATTTAAAAAACCAGATCATTTAAGACGTACATATACGAGATGAAAAAAAAAATTGCAATATCATAAAGTGGCAGGCAAAAACACGCGTCCGAAAGGTTAAAACGTCATCGCGAAGTCGTGAGAACTACTGCTCTGTCTGGAAACGTCGCGGGGCGATGGGTCGAAATTTTGATTTCGATTTTTTAATTTCTTTTTGTCATTCGTACGCGGCTGTGACTTACCTTCTCGCGAGTTTTTTTTCCCCCGTGAAGCTTGTTTATCCAACGTTACGTTTCGGCGATCACAGATTTGAGCATCGCAATTGGGAATTGGTTAAATTTGTGAAATTATGTCGGGAGTGTAATTTGTAAACGGCATGAAACATTACGTGGCAGCCCAGGCGATCGCAGCGCTATGTTTTTCGCGGACGGGAAAAATTAGAAGTTTGGTCGTAGTTATCTCACGGGCCGTCATCGTCGGTGAGACGTCAAGACCGCTCCCCCCGCCCCTCGAGAAACAGAACGGGCCCGTAATGTGCGTAGATATGTCCCATGACGGTTATTTCTTGCGTCAATTGACGATAAAATGACATCGTCAATTACCCATCAATTTTACTTATAACTACCGTGATGTGCGGTGACGGTCATTTTTCCTTAGTCACAAAAACTGAGAAACATGGGAAATTAAGCTACTTAAAAAAACACAGGTTTTTGAATCTTTCTTTAAATTTTATACTTAAAAGTATATGTATACAAAGCACAGCTGTAAGGTAGCAGTAATTGGCCGAAGATCTTATTTACATTTTATAAGCAAATTATGAAAAACTTTGCTTCGGTTTGGAGAGAATGGAGAACAATCAAATGACTAAGACAAAAATAAAATAAAAATCTATGCTACAGCCCATATCACGGTCTTGGCACTCCAGTCTCGATACGAATCCCATGCATATCTTTGATTTCGTCTTTAAGAGTCTGCAAACAAAAAATGTATCAATCAGATTACTGAAATCATTGATCCTTGAAAAATAAACAAAACTTACGTCGTTAATCAATCTGTGTTGTTTGACGGTATTCAGCCCCTGGAATTCTGGAGCCACAACATTGACGTGAAACATAGCTCCACAGCCACCTGAAAAAATTGATTCAATGAAATTTTATAGTCAGAAAAAAAAACAGTAATGTTTTAGTCTGCGACTGATATACCGGATACATCGGTGACTTGGATGATTTGAGCTTTGGGAAATTTATTTCTCAGTATATCGATCATCTTCTGTTCGGCCTGCTTGCCAGCAAGCGTGTTGCTCGGTCCGCTCCACACTCTGGACAGCAACTGCAAAACCTTTGCTTTACATATCCTGCCCATCTTTTGAGATACGCAATGTTCACACAACATTTGCTTGAAGGTAAATGGGGGAGGTGGATTGTTCGGAGTACGATAATATTTGGACTGACAAATATTCTTTAATTTCTGTTTCTCAAAAAACTTCGAAAATCCATCGGAGAAGCAAATTTTTTATCCGCTTCTCCGGGCTATTCGTGCATTCGTAGCTCGAACAATAGAACGTTCGGAATTTTGAGTGCAAGGCAAATATTTTTTTACCTACCGATATATTACGAAAATTTATATCGAAGACACGACGGAACATAGCTGCGAACCGAAACATTTTCGATGCGACTGATCGAAAAAAGAATAAAAGAATTGCTTTTATCTCTTGTCGATGAGAAGAGATTATTGTTAGGAGCGAAATAAAAAAAAGAAAATTTCTTCACGAACCGACCGTGCGCGCGTGTGCACGTACTTTGTTAGGTTGTGTTTGGGGTCTTTATAGCCAAAGAGACTAGATCGAGCCGTAAAAAATTCTCTGTCAATTCAGTTATCGGTTAAATTTTTTTTTCTATTTACGCACGGCATAATTCGGTCTGTCATTTATGGCAAACTAGTATACGCAGAATTATAAAGATGCAAAAGCATTGAGGTTACTGGGGCGAACATTGCGGGTTTATTCAAACAACGTACCGACCGAGATACGTGCGGACTAATCAAGCAGTTGCCGACGTTGCCGCTAGCAGTGCAGACGACGTTATTGATAAACCAAGAATTAAATTATCATAATTAGGAAAGTATTAAAAATATCACCGCTAGATTATTGTTAGTAGTTGCGCTTATTCTACTTTTTATTTAGAATCTCATGTCACTAACGGCTATTTAAATATTTAGCGCGTTTAATTGTGGTTCTCAGCCAATGATGAATTTTATTTTATTTTAAGATAAAACAAACGAATTACAAAAAACCTCGATACCTCAGCCGCGAGATTCCCAGCCTCGGATTATATTTATTTGACTTCAAGCATACAAGTAGATCAAATCAAAATTTATGAGATCCAATTTTTGACGATTTGTGCCGTTTTGTTGAATATTGTCAAACCATCTTGAGACATTAATATACTCCGCTTTCTCTTGGTAGGACAATCCTTTCTGTAATGTATGAAAATCAGAAAATTAGGTCGCAACACAAAAGATTACATTGATCGGAGCCTACTTGCGAGGATTCTTTAGTGACTGTTTTTTTGCAATCATATGTCATCGAGCTATTACCATAATCGAATGTAGGCAATAATAAAGTGCAATGTCAGCTATAGTCTCATTTGTTCCACAGATGTAGGTATTTCGTTGCAGCGCTGAGTTCAGCTCCTGAAAAAATTATTATGGACAAATTGATATCCAAGCGGGAAACAAATATATGTACATCAAAATGATTATGCAGCACCTTGTTTTTTTTACATTTACCTTAAAGATTCTTCGGCTGTTAGCAGGAAGATCTGCGTAATTCAAATATAAAACAGCATACTCCAACCACTGTCTTGTCAAAGCTTTCTCCATCTTGTCCCTTCCGAGAGCATCGGGTTTTTTCGAATCTTTAACAAGAGCTTGTACTATCGTGCTGAATCCTTCGACCGATTGGTCTTTTATAACACCATCGGACGCTACCAGCTGCAAAAATGAAAAAAATTAAAAATTTATAACGACCCGGTTGAATAGTCGAGCTTATCAAATAAAAAATACGTTTCTCACGTTGTTTTCGGAGATGTAAATCTTACGGGGCGGTAGACCCAGGTACTGCGATATTTTTTGGACGCATTCTACGTTGCACAAAACCATTGTTCGAATTGCCGATTGTTGACAAACACCGATGAAAATTATTTCGTTTTGCAAATGAAGTTTCTTTAGGTTAACGCACAGTTTTCGCCATGTTGTGAATTTACCGGCAAATAATGGGTGAGTTTCGATATTAGCTGCAAAAGTTCCGAACTTCTCACAGCTTCTGCGGATCGTTCGTTTTGGCTGCTCGAGCAACTCTCGAGTTTTTTGTTTGACACTGTTAAGACAATGTCAAACAAGTAAAAGTGAGAGAAAGAGGGGGATAGAATTAATCACATTGTCTTAAATGTGAAAGCGTTTTCATGGTTTCTATTGTGACCACGTTATTTTCAAAATAAAAGAATCATACTTTTGTTTATCTGCCCATGCATTGTTCCTTAATTCATCCGTTCCTGTCGTTAGCTACATTCGAGATGAATTCCAAATACAATTGGGATATCATAGAGGAAAACGTAGTTTCCGGTTAAAAAACCGAGACTTCCAAACCGGAAGTGACGTTTTCCCGTATGACATAACATCCGGTTGGAGATTGACATTTTAAAAGCAGAAGTAACGTCACAGCGAAGTTTCTCAAACTCTTCAGGGTGATGTTATTTGCGAGATAAATGTAAGATTTTCAAACTGGAAGTGACGTCACAGAGAATATTTCCAATTTTTCTCTGGAATGTATCTCACATGCAGCGAATAACCGAAACGTATGAATTAAGAAACACACGGTTTATCTGATGACATTTTAATATTCTTATGTCAATATGGAATTAGGTCAGTCAAGATTAACTGAGCGGCCTTCGAGAAGGGGAGAGGAAAGGAGGGGAGGAAAGTAAGCAAAACAAGTATAATTTCAACGTCCAGTAGGAATTTATTCTAGACATTTGGTTCTGCAATATCCGTGAAAAAAATATATATTGGTTCACCGATGTGTTTGTATACATATATGTTCTAACAAATTAATTAATCGCTGCAATACCACAGGTTAGGAAAACGAACGGGCGTTCAAATAAAATAAATTATTTGAATCTCATCGGGAGCTCAATTTCTCGGCAGAGAGATTTTCGTTAGGTCGTTCTACTGTAAGTTATTACGAATGTTCAGTAACGAACAATAACTATAATCGAAAGTAACAAAAGTTATCTATTGTGTGCTTCGCTCGATTAAAGTGTTATAAATATATCGACGTCATTTTGATTCTTTTTTTGTGATAAAAATGTCAACCGCGCGCGATCTAGCGCACGGTAGTGATAAAAAATATTTTTACAACAGACACATTTGTTTTTTAAAATATTATGATCCCACGATTTTTGGCTTTTCACAGTTATCTGTAATTATCGAGCACGACACATTCATCTCGACCGGTAGTCACACAAAAAACAATGCTCGTTAATATTAATTGGAAATGTCCGATCAGTTTCCGTTTTTTTTCTCTAAACTTATTAAAAGTTCGTAGTATTAATCGTCCAGTGCTGTGAAAATTTCGGGTCAAGGTCATTTCGGCTATCAAACATTAATAGTACATGTGGAACGTTTAACAAAAAAAACATGGAAGAAAAGTAAACTTCACTCTACGCTGCGTCTCATGATCGGAGTTTTTCCGCCAGTTAAATCGATACGTCACACATTTGGACACGTCAGTTAAATTATCTCTTATGTTCGACATCAATAAGGGCCATGCAAATTCAATGCAGGTACATTTTTTTTTTTTTTTTCATCGCTAATTACGAAAAAAAAAGATCAGGACGATCGTCTCAGTAGAGTCTCTTCTCGTACGAGAACAGACTGTGTACGTTTCCCTCCTGCTGTGCCGAGGGTGTTCTTCTCTCGAATTTCAATTCACCGCTGTACATCAGAGATCTCAGCGCCGATACCGATTTTGCACCGATGTCCTGACAACCGTGCTTTATGCCGCACTGCAGGTACGGTAAAAATTTGAGAACGCTGCCCTTGTCGACTATCGAACCGCTCACACCCTGGGCTACCTTCATCTTGTCCATCTCGTTGTGAAAGTATCTGTCCATTGCCGAGCCTCTCGCGTCTTTCCTGTTCATCGCCTCGAGCGATCCCATCCCCCGATACTTCTTCAGACGAACGCCGTCGCTGAAGAAATACTCGCCCGGTGCCTCGGAAGTTCCAGCGAGAAGAGATCCCATCATTACGGCGCTGGCTCCGAGACTTATACCCTTTATTATGTGACCGATCGATTGTATGCCACCGTCAGCTATAACTGGTACTCCGAATCGTCTCGCGTACTCGGAAACCTTGTACACGGCCGTAGCTTGGGGTCTTCCGACGGCCATCACCTCTTGAGTTATGCAAATCGATCCGGAGCCCATACCAACGCGAAGACCATCAGCGCCCGCATCTATAAGATTCTTAGCTTGCATCATCGTCACCACGTTACCAGCGATAACTTGCAACTCTGGAAATTCGCTCTTTATGTATGTTATCATGTCTATCTGGTACTTGGAATTTCCCTGGGATGAATCCAGCACGACGACGTCCACTCCGGCAGCCGCCAACAGTTGCAATCTGTGCTTGTCCCCGTTTCTCGTACCGATCGCTGCCCCCACGAGCAGCTGCTTGTTTTCGTCCTTGCTCGCTATCGGATAACTACGATTCTTCTTCAGATCCGTTCGCGCCATCAGCGACACGAGTTCACCCTTGTCGTTCACGATCGGCAATTTACCTTTCTTCGATTTTTCGAGTATCGAATTCGCCTCTTGAAGCGTAACGCCCGATTTTGCCGTTATGAGATTCTCTAAGCGGGTCATCACGTTGTCGAGTTTCAAATTCTGTTGATTCTTCGAATCCTCGAGAAAGTCAATGTCCCTCGAGGTCACTATGCCGACCAATTTGCCGCCTATCTTGCCGTTCTCGGTTATCGGCACGCCGCAGAAACCGTGCTCCGTTTTAACGTTTAACACGTCGTTCACCGTGTGATTCGGCGACAGGACCACGGGATCTCTGATGAATCCATGTTTGTATTTTTTTACCTGAAAGAAAAAAAAATTCGTATAAAAAAAATAATCATACAAAGTCTCCTGCGATTGGTCGTTTGTAACAGGTTCTCATCCAGCTAAAAAATCTTTAGGTATGTACATAAAAAAATAAAAATACAAATTAAATGTCAGTATCTCTCATGAAATTCTGATTAATTTTTTTACTATTTATAAAAAAGGGGGAGGGGCTTTTCTTAATTAATAACTAACGAGTGCTGTGTCTGTCAACAAGTGCCCCCTCCTCCCCCCAGCCAATAAGAAGCTCCATTCGTTCAACAGCTGACTCGAGAACCGAACGTGCATTACATCGATAAACGAAGCCGTTTATGATTCTTGTTCACCCTGCGGCTGACCGGTGCCGAGATTGACTTTGAGGGGAGTTTAACGTTTTCGTTGTTAAAAAAAAAAATCACAAAATTGGATAATTCCGGGATAGTTGAAAACAAAAAATGTCGGCAAGCTGTTCGAAAATGTTTTTTTTTTTACTGACCTTGTGAACCTCGTTGGCTTGATATTCGGGTGAGCAATTGTGATGAATTATTCCGATACCCCCGCACAGTGCCATAGCGATGGCCATGTCGGACTCGGTAACGGTGTCCATCGGGGAAGATACGAGCGGTGTCTTGAGCGTGATCTTTCTCGTGAGAGACGAAACGAGTTCGACCTCCTCCGCTTGAAAATCGATGTAGCCGGGCAGAATGATGAAATCGTTGTAAGTCAATCCCTCGCCGTTTGCGAACAATTGCGACGCCGACAATCCATCCTCCGGCATCGGAAAATCCGCCGGTTTGGTATCTCCGATAACATAGTCTGCCATTACCGTCGACGATGGAGATAGAATTCCTTGGGTTTTTGTCGCCCTCCCAGAATCGCCGAGTTCGCTTGGCGATATTTAAAACACGATCGTTCGCACGTGATTTCGATAATTGTGTAGATCGAGAGAAAAAAAATGACTGACGATCGCCGGAACTTTCGTATATATTCGAGCCTTCGTAATTTCGATAGACAACACGTGGAGATACCGTTTCGACAGGAATGCGACACGACACTCGTGAATCTGCCAGACGAAATGACCGAAAGAAACGTGCGCGTGCTACCTATGTAGACAATCCTTCCGTCCGGATTTTCGGCGCCAGATGTCTCTGCTCAGTCGTTCACGCTCGGGGAGGGCGATCCACTAATGGATTTTTTTCGATGACCTTTTCCGTGATCGTCAAGTGATTCGGATTACATTTTAAACAGTAGGTAGAAAGAACAGCAGATTCTTAAGGGATAAAATAGGATCAGTTGAGCTAAACATCTATGAGTCGAGCCGTCGGTTACTGGTAAAGTTACCGGTAACTTTTTCGTAAGTTATGATTGTTAAGTTAAGTTCGCGCTCCCAACGCATACAAGGTCAATTGAAGAAATGTTTAGCCTGCATCAATCGATTGGTGGTCGTTTGGTGGTGATTAATGCTCCAATGAAAACGATTGATAGGCAATCGTTTAATTGCTATAAATGTATAAATGAATTTGGCCCAAGGTTAGTAAAATATAAAATACATGTTTGCAAGTTTAATAAATCCCATGGCAATGTGTGGTTTAGGTGCAATTTTTACTCACTCGAAGCTTGTCACTTATTTGATAAGGGCAATCAAACGTCAACGATGATAGATACGCGTATCGAATCCAATTGGCTATTGTGCGAGCTTTTGAATGTACAAACAGCGAGTGAATTAATCGACGACACTGCGAAGCTTCGGCGCCTACAGGGAAACTGAAACTCCCGAACACATTAAACATAACGTTTAATGCCATTAGCGTTCGTCAAATGCGTCTCGATTGAGTAATCGGTTGGGCTGTAGTTTATAGCCAGCAATCACCGTGCTATAAGCATGTAATGAAAGACGCAAATGAGCGAAATAGGATATCGCTTAAAGCTTGGGTGCAAGGTTCCACGTACTTCCCTCAGATCAAGCGCACTGAGTCCAAGAGCACTGGGCCTTTAGAGTTAAATTACGAGTTCTTTTTTCGTGACGTGGATCATGCTGTTCACCACAGTCATCGCAATGGTAAGTAGAATTTCATTATAGGGTAACGTAGGGTGATATGGCCATGGTATTTTTTTCTGTGAAAAAATCTTCAACAGGTTTTCGAGCTAGTGAGATTAAAAAAAAAAATAGACGGACATTAGACATTAGACAGACCGGATTGTCCTTACCACGAGAAGCCACGTTAGTTACACTATAAAAAAAATTGGTATAAAATTTAATGTACTGCTACTGGAAGATTTTATGCATAAACTGGTATATTATATGTCATGTATAATTGTGATGAAAAATTAACGTACAGTATATTTAAAAAATTAGAAATAATTTCTCTGAATAATTTACTTTAATTTTACTATACAAGTGCTTTAATTTTGATAATTTACATTAATTTCATTCTAAAAGTTCAGTAATTTTTTATGACTATTGTACATTAAATTCAATGTTCCAGTTTTTGCAAAAAACTTCCGGTCCGGCACATTAATTTTTAAAAAATGTAACAGTGCGGTTTTTCGGTGGCTGAGTTTGTCAGGGTATAATGGAGTTTGTCAGGGTACCCTAATGAAGTATGTCTCAGTTTTATAACAGGGAATTTTGTTATCGCTAATTTTAGGGAGTACTTTTCGTGAGCGATCTACTGGGCATTGGCTGGGCGAGGCCACTGGAGACTGAGGACTACCGTCAGTATCAGAATTCCGGTGGAAATTCTTATACACCACCGCTATTGTCGGCCGGAGCTTTCGGAGGTGCCCAAAGTGGAGGATTTTCCCCGCTTGTAAATCCGGGGGTCTTTCTGCCCCAATCGATTCCGCAATCCTCGTTGAATTCGTACGGCAGTCCGTACGGAGCGCAATCATTCGGAGCATCGAGTTACGGTTCACCCGGAGGTTTCGCTTCCGGCTTACCCAATTTTTTTGGATAAAAACTTCACGATTCCTTAATAATTTGCGTAGAGTATCGAGAAATTAATTGATTTTTTTTTTAATCGACTCAAACTACAACGACATTTGAGGTAAAAAAAATGTATGAAAAAAGTGTACACAGATTGTGACGTATATAAAAATCGGCATAATAGCCACACAAGATCTATAAATTGACAATAATAAAATGTAAAATATATATCGGTATTAGAAAAGGATAACAGTCGACATTGCGCGTTTAAGCAGCGTTGTTACATTTCCTACAGGTACGCTGAAAATCATAAAGAACTACAGAGAGTTCGGTGAGCGATGTTGGTAACGTTTTTGGAAATAGTTGATTATTATTTTTTTCCGTGTTCGATCAGTAATTTAGAGTTTTGCGAAATGGATAGATATTTCGAATTACTATAGTGAACTCAATCGAGTCTTACCGGTCGGAAAAAGAGATCGTTGATCGTGTCGAAAAGTCCGCCGAACGCTTCTCTGAACGACGATACAACGTATTCCAGCATGAGCTCGATGTACGACAAGTCCTCGTAATCATCGTACTCGTCGTACAAGAAGTAATTGTACATCATCGGCAGCAGTACTAACATGGCATACATCATGAAGCCGAAGAATGCTGCACAGTGGAAATTTTGACGTTTAACACTCCTGACGCTATTCGAGTCACTCGCGAATAGTCGTAAGGGAGAGCGGGGCAAAATGGTGCAGTGGGGCAAAACGGGTCTTTCGGACAAAACGCAATTTTCCAATAACTTTTTGATGGTAGGGTGGTAAGTGGGGCAAAATGGGCTTGAAAATTCGGATGTATCATTGGGACAAAATGGGACATTCAAAAATTATTGGAAAAAAATTGAGTATTGCCCCACTGTCCCGTTTTGCCCCACTGTCCCGTCTTACCCCGCTCTCCCCTACCAACGACAAGATGAGTAATCTGGCATGTCAATCGGATCCTCACCAATGGTTTTCAGTTTCAGAAGTCTCCTCTCGACAGGCTTTTCTCGCTTGCGTTTCACTTTGTCGATCATCGTCGTGGACGGCGTGGAGCTGTCGTACAGATCAGCGGAATCTCCGGCCATGACCCCCTTAAGAACGGCGCTTTGCGTACCGGCCGTCGGATCGGATGACGATCTCATATTTTCGTTTACATACAACTGCCGCGTCTGCGTCGTATCGTTAGAATTTTTCTCGGCCGGATTCCTGTATTTTTTTTATTTGTTGATTAGGTATAAAGTATAGTCGAGATGCTTCTTCGAATAAGATTGTCAGCAACCCCTCGCGGTCGGTAAAATCAGCAGATTACAATTAACAACAATCGAGCTTTTCCTTGACCGATTTCTCGTCCGCACAGCAGGACCGAATCGTTACTTATTTTCTTAACCCGTTATTAACCCTTCAACCAGGGGCGACCTTTTTCCAATCGCAAAAGACCATGCCTTCTTTCAGGCACAAAAACTGTACGGATGTACGTAATACATTTTCTTCTGCGTTGTCAACAAAACAACATTTTACATCTGTGATTTTTTACGGACTTTTTTGAGCACATTAACTTGTTATTCGGATCTTTCGAAGGTTGCGTTTTGACAAATTCTAGGTCTTAGTTGAACAAAGATCTGGTACGTGAGGGGTTAATTTACGCGTAGCCTACTGAGTTTCGCCGCTGCCGATCTTTTACCGATCCCATTGACTCACAAGTTTCGATTAATTATATTCGACAATGCAGACAGCTTCTCCAGCGTCAAAATTCCTGGCGACGATTCCTTCTGTTCGTCGATTTTCCGAATTTCTCCGTGCACATTGGCTCTTCGTTTTTTAAGTTGCGGCGCTCCCATAGCCATTTGGCACATGTAACGCTGCTGAGCGCTCTCATCCTTGTCGATACATCTTGATCTCAATTTGTCGTAATACTCCATGTAACTCTTGTTTAACAGCTGTTGAGTTTTTACCGGTAGAACCGTCGGCTTGTCGGGAGTCAGAGCGTCACCGGCATTTTTCGATTCCTCGATATTCGAAAGATCGGTTCTGTCCGTATCGCAGAAATCGGCAAAGTTCTGAGCGTCCGAATCGACTTCGGTCGTGATGTCCGTGTTTTGCAGATTGCAAGATGCTTCGCAGATCTCGTCGACGATCCCCTCGTTGAACCGATTTTCCCGTTTGCGTCTTGCATTTCCGTAGCTCGATCGGCAAGGAAGTGCGTCCTTATCTCCGTACGCTTCACGGCCCGTTATGTGCGGATCAGAAATATTTTTATAATCTTTTTCACCGAACGGCAAAGGTCGCGCCAAATTCTGTTCCGATTTCATTTTACGCTGCGAACCGGATAATCGTTTGCCGTCCGCTCGAGGCTTCGCCGGTTCTCGATCGTCAATCGATGACTCTTGACAGCGAGCCTCGTAGTTTCTCGAGTAAACGACGTCTTTGCCCATCGCGATCGGGCAGCTAATCTGTTTTCGTCTCTTCGTCTTCGCTTGCGCGAGATCGCTGCTACCGATCTTCGATCGTTCATGAAAGCGATCGTCGCAATCCGAGCCAGAACCGCTTGTTTCCTTCGCATCGCGGCGGGCCCGGTTCGTCTTGGTTTCGGTTGTCTTAACGCCGTACAGCTCCGAATCGGTAGTGTCTGAAAGAACCGATTTATCGAAACTTTGCACTACTCGATCGGCATCGACTCGAACATCGTTGAATTTGCGATCGTCGTGCTTTCGTTCAAGCTTGATCGGTGGTGTTCCCAAAGCTTTTCTCCTCTGTTCAGCCTCGAGGTCGGAACCAATAGGATTTTTATTTTTTTCATTTTTCTCCAAGTATCGCTGATCGGCCGGCGAATCGTCCGAAATTGTTCTTTCCGCGGGTTGAGGATGCGTCGATTTTTCGGGAGCCAATGCATTCGATACGGTGTCTCTGACTTGGCCGATGATTTGCAGAGGCGTGGAGTGTTGTTGCTTCAGTCGCGCGACATCGGGCTCTTCCGATATGCCCGAAAAATTGACATTGGCCACTTCCGTGGGAACATTGGCGGGGTTTTTAAGGGACGGCGAGGACGGTATTGTCAGCAGCGGTGAGAGCGACAACTGCGAAGGAATCTCGACCTTTGTCGGTGTCTGGGTCGATATTTGCAGCGGAAGATTTTGGTAGCTCAGGACTGGGACTTGAACGTTGTAACATTGGGTCGTGTATTGGCAAGGCGACACTGGACTCGTATCGATTTGTATCGCACTGAGAGACGGAGTTTGAGCTTTGTTTTCTACTACGAGAAAGAATTGTCCAGCGTTGCCCTGGTGAAATAGATTTGGTTTCTTTCGTTTTGTTCATTATGAATGTGGTGGACAAACTCGGTCGGTAGTCAAAATTGGAAACTATTTTTTTCAAGGGTGCTGAACCTTTCGGGTTAAAGGCAAATTGCCGAAAAATGTAGCGGACCCTTAAAAATCGAGCTTGAAAATGTACATTTTTTTATAAACGATTCGTCAATCCAACGATTGAAAGAGAAACGCATTACCTGACAATATTGCAAGCATGCGGATTCAGGTTTAACGCTGATATGACGGTTTGGACCGATTGATAAATTGTGATGAGAACTTTCTTCCTTAGAGCTATTGATTTTCTCCCCTTTCTGAGCATCCGCGCTATACGTCGTTGATTTTTCGTCCTCGGCAAGCTCGGGAAAGTTTTTCACCGCTGCATCAAAGTTTTCTCCGCGCGATACTTTGCTGTCGTCGAGAATCCTCTTTTGCTCTTCGGGTTCCTTCGATACACTAATTTCTCCCGAGTGCTTTTTCGAGTCATCATCGCTCGGAATCGTTTGAACTTCGGTCGAAATTGTTTGAACGCCAACACTGTCCATTTCTCTGATTTCTCCCGGTTTTTCGGCTTCTTGCTGCGTTACCTTCGGTCTAGAATATATATTTTCGTTTTGCGAAATATAAAATTCGGTTTTTAGTATTCTACAACTGATCCCGATTGCTAAGGTGTATGTTCTTACAGCCCATGCCGATTTATCGATTGTTGTTTACGAATTGGACGATCGATTGATCGGAAAAAAAAAATGTTAAATATTGACAAGTAAAATTGGATAATTTTATCGAGAGACATTCTTACGGATCCGTGTCCTTTTCCGGAACGATTTTTGTGACATTCTCCGTTGCGCATTGCGTTTGATTTAGAATAATGAGCGCGGAACGACTCTGCTCCGTATGATTGTCGCGATCTCGGTCGGATGGCTCACTGGGCGTCATTTGACTCTTGACCGTCGTTACTCTGACCCGAAAATTAAGGTCATTCACATTTCGGAACCGAAAACAAAAATTCTTTTTTTACCGTTTGAAACGTGGATCGGCACATCCAGGTCGCCTTTTCACAGGATGATTCGGCATCGGTGTTTTTTGATACATGTTGTGAATAGATCCTGGTACTTGATCTCTTGAAAAAGGGGATTTAGCGGATCTATTTTTTTTTCATTGGACGAGAAAGAAAGATTCATCAATTTCTCGCCGATCGATAAAAAAGGTCGGTTAAGAGATCCACGACCCTTGAACCCATATAGCACAAAATATTTTGAAATCATTTTAGAAATATTTCCAATCTTTGCAAATTGGACTGGCGATGCAACCTTTCACATTTCGCTGAAATGTTTCAAAAACATTTGAGCGAAACTTTTCTGACAAATTTTTTAAACCTTTCAAACATATTTTCGTGCTGTGTGGGAATATTCAAAATATGTATTTTTGTCGTTATTCTCAAGAGCAAAAGGGTCACGTGTCCTCCTGACGAATCGAGGATCGAATAAAAAAATACGACGTACTGATGAGAATGCGATGGCCGCACGGTTGTGCGACTTTTTTTCGGAGCACCGGTCAAAGTGACTACGCACGGCGGCTCGATTATTTCGCCCAGGTCATCGGCCAGCCTGCGTTGGGGTATTTTCGGCCACGACGGATCGGCGGGAAGCCTGAATCGAATTTTTATGTTAACTGGGATGAAGTTTGCAAATAAAAAAAAAAAATCAGTGTAAAAAAAATAAAAATGTGATTTATGCCTCGACGATTATTACCGTAAAGAGCCAACGTTGTACCTCTGCGAATTCGGCAGCAGATTTTCACTATTCACTGCAAGCCAGATAATAAAAAACGTTTCGTAAAGTAGAACTTTGATAATCTTCGCAAATTATTTATTTTTCACTTACCTTCAATATTCAATTGCAGGGCGCTCGAGGCGTCGTGACATGCCATGTCGAAGGAATCGCACATTTTTATGATTTACTCGAGTTTACTTTTTCTTTTCGGTTTTTTGCCGATGTTATTGGTTCCGGCCAAACTTTAAGAGAGACGTGGCATTTAACGGAAAGAATATTGTGCCAACGCGAATTCGGGGTTTTGTAACCGAATGTCATCGGACTGTCATACTCGAAATAATATCATTGGATGGAATGGATTCACGTTTACGGTAATGCATTTTTTTTATACATGACATGATACATAACCAACGTCATCATGGTTACCGAACTGTTATATTCGATATCGAGATTACACGGGGTGCTCCAATATTTTCTCAACTTCCATCGCGTGTTCCTTATTATTTTTTTTTATTATCCTCCATATATTTTTACATAATGTGTATATAACTCTATTCTTAACGATACGGTATAATTTATTTACAATAAATATACAGGAATATTGCATATAGGAACAGTCAACTAAGGTCTAAAACGATATTCTGGTAGTTGGCTTTTAACTTTTTTTTTTCAAACCTTAATCTATTGTTTTGCGCACCATATTTCATATATCACAACATGAAGCATCGCGACCTTGAAAAATATTATGTACGGATAGTAAAAACAAAAACAAAAAAATTAATTCGATTTCACAAATTCATAATTGTTTCCGGACCTTATGAAAGATGCGTCATTGGAGTGTTTATCAATAATAACGAATTAACGGAAACTGAAAAAAAAACTCACGATAAAAAGGAATACAATATTTTGTGCGCGTAACTCATCGAGTTTCGGGAAGTCAACAACTCAAATTACAGAAGTAAAAGAAAAAAAAACATATCTTTATGGCAAAAAAGTCATAGGCGATTTGTTTGTATGTACTTTTTTTTTCTTCTCGGCAATAGATTATCCAATTGTTTCATAGAAAAATACATCTCCCTATCGGATGCGATTGAGGAATGTTCGCAGTATAAAAAACATTTTTCTCTGTTGACTAGATTTTTTTTTTTTCACGACTCGAAGCGGTTTTTCAAATTTGCAACATCCGCATTCAGTTTTGTGAAAAAATTGCGACATCGATGAACAAAAAAAATAATACATATATATATATATATTGAAATATATATATATTTTTTCAAAATATTTTTATCCATAAACGGCCAGTGCCCGAACGGTGTACGCGGTGTCGATTATATACGCAATATTGAAATTTATCAGTTTCTTCAAAGGACAACTTTGATTTGGTCCAAAGTGCTACCTCGTTTTTTTATTTAATTGTATTTAATAGTAATTGGTAAAAGAAAACAAAACAAAAAAATGATAGAATTATCTCACTGATACTGTCTTAAACCTATGGGTACACGTTCAATTAGCATTCTTAAGCGCGCAAACCCGTTAAGTACAAATGTGTCCGGGCATCACGCTCATCCGTTCGTGCAAATCAAAGCAATATTTTTCGATAAATTCTTCCGAGACTGTGCTGTGCTAATCGACGCGGTAAATGTATTTATTTTATTTTCACTTCGATTTTTTTTACCAACGTTTCAGCTACTTTTTTAGAGTAAGCTGTGTGGCAAAGAAAAATTCCTTCAAATATCGAATATACCGGCGTGCCTGTATAAGCATAACTTACCAATCTTTTCTTTCGGGCAAGTGCAAATTGTAACAGAAAAATCTCCGAAACATATTTTTACAATTTGTCTAACGGAAATAAAATAAAAATACATCTCTTTTAACATCGAATAGAAAACATAACTTGTTGCGTAACTTTTGCCAATGTATGTTGGAAGATTCTCATCTATACCGTAGAAAAAGATCGATATTCGAGATCTGAGACTACGATTCGTAAACTACTATGTCGGCAGTGCATTAATATTTCGATATTTTTCTTTTTAATTCAATTCACGTAAAGAATAGAATAAACTATATAATGAAAAATTAAACTCACGCCTATGTAATTCAGCCGAATTGTGTTAAAAAAAAAATGATTAATTCCAAGCTACAAACACAATATGCTCCCCCCTTAATACCGATATTTCTTTTCTTATATATTATCTTCTTTCCGATATGTATGTCCTTTAACAATCACGGTCACCGGAAATATGTGTGTAATTTCATTACTTCTCCGCACAGCAGCCCATCGGTGCAAGATTATATTCAGGAAAGCACTACGGTATCTCCGCACACTCGTCAATGTAGAGTACCAGCAATTTTCGCGCCGAAAGAAAAAAAATAATAATGTAATTCTTTTCGCTTTTGGCAGTATGACGGGATTTTCCTTTTTATCGATAATAATAGTTTGGGGACGGAATGAAATCGCGAAATTAAAACGATTATCGAGATACTGAGCTCGATAAGCAACGTCGATTGTGTTCGAACCGCAATTTCCGTTTGTCGTCGTTTCTTCATCACCACCGGATTAAATTAACCATGTGTTAACAGTGAGATTATTGTCATTTAAGCTTCGTGGTCTTCGCTGTTAATGCCGATAAGCGATTGCGTTTGTTCAGCTTCTAGATCGGGCATTCTGAAAACGATTGTCGTTTATGTACTTGTTTCGATATATCACATGGTCATAAATACTTAGCCCATCGACTGATTAATGCGAGTAACTGTTTACCTTGCATTTCGGCCTCTACGGAAAATCCATGTATAAATGCCTTTGACAACATCCATGACAGGATCCCAATTGTCGTAGTGTGAGAGAAGCGATACCGTCAGAAATGCCAGAAGCATCGGCACCGTACCAAGATAAAATATGCATGGGTACTCTACTTTTTTTAGCAGGACATCCGCCATCATGGACATTGGCATCGATAAACTCACAGCCAGTGTTGCTATGAGTGACGATGTCAGAAAACATCCCCTGTGCGTAATAAACCAGTAAACAAATATCAAAATGGCCTCAATAACTTATAAATGAAAACATGGCTCGCGTCTTACCAAAGCCAAAGAACTTCGCTCAATACTGTTCCAATGAGCCCGTTTATTATCAAGAAAGTCCATTGATGGGTATTGGGCCATTCGAACTCTTCCCAATGCCCGTAATGTAGGATAAAGAATAATGGCCAGAGCATCGTCAGATTAAACAGTCCGACGAAACCGAAGAACATCGGTATATCCATCTTGTCCTCGTGATCTACTTTTCTCTTCAGGAATACTATATAAGCTGCATAGAAAAATGCGCTGACTAGTGCAAGTATTATGCCTGTCGGTATTCTACTCGTCTCAACCGTTAAATCAGAAAGACCCACTAGTACCTGCAAAGACAACGATATAATGATTCACTGCGAGCATGGGCAAATAAATAATTGCTACCATCCAGAACTACAAGAACAAATCAGGGATGAGCAAAATAAATTTTTCCAAATTTCTCTATCCGACAACTTTTTGGAATAGAATTTTGATAAAATAAATTTTACTCATTACCGAAGGACGTATTTTTTTCGACTAAACTCACCAGTCCGAATATGCTAACTGATACAGCGACTAACTTAGACAATGTAAATTTATCTCCCCCGTTGCTTGGGAAGAAAGCGGCAAGAAACAACGTGAACAAACTAGACGTAGACGACAATACCGTCACGACTCCCGCCTCAGTTTCCACCAGTGAAATTTGGTAAGTGTAATTTGCCATAAACCACTGGAAGACAAATTTTCAATTGACTACGTTTCTACCTAGTAACTAAAGAATTAGAAACAAACAGAAGTACTAAGCTCCGCTAAAGATTTTCGTTACTTACTAGAAGACAAAACATAAGAGCGATTTTCGCAACTTTCTGTACAGAAAATTTATGAGCTTGGCGTCTCGCGTGTTCACCGGCTCTAACACTAGCTTGGTAACTAAGTCTCGCTAGCAAAGCTTCGGTCGCGTCGCTCTCCGACATGTGTCGAACCTCGGCTAGTTTGCTAAATCTCACAGCTCTAATGGAAGAGTCATCACTCTCCGTGCCTGACGATCGATCGCAGTGATCGGGGGTTTTTATCGGAACAAATGTCGGATCACTCTGGAACAGAATTACAATAAAAGAATTAACACATATATATAATTATTAATTCCTCCAAGGGCTTACCAGACTCGTGTTTGCTTCCGCGTAAAAATTATCGTCCTCGACATTGGGATCTATAAACTGAAGTTAAATCTTTACGATTATTTTCCTCCGCACAGAGTATTATCGTCGTCTATCGGTAAACAATGAGTTTACCATATAAGTTGCTGGTTTGTTGCACTGATCTCTCCATGGAGGCCAAAAACAGAGCCCTAAGAGATACAGCGTGAACATTGAAGTCTTGATGTATGTGCTGAAAAATGGCTTCTCAAATTTTGCCTCCCTGTATATGTACTGAAACAAAGATTTTTATATTTCAATGCTCATAAATTTTCGAACGATAAATTGTTTATTACGAGCAGCGATTCATCAAAATACCTTGGTAAGCTCGGAACTAGAAACCCAAATAATATCAACTAACAGAAGAACCAGGAGGCCCAATACAAGTCTCTGCGATTTGTTCATCATCGCTGCCAATCTGTGGGGATCCTCCGTCATCCCTGGTTGTCGGCGTTGCCGTAATTCTACGGAACAACTCATCTGCTCGATAATACTCGTTTGTTCGCCGTCTGTTTATGGCATCATATCTGAAATAATCCAAGATAGATGCCCAATTACACCACTGAAAGTGACAAAATTAACACTACGCATATTATCGTCACCTAATCGTTTTCTTCTTTGTCTTATTCGGTTCGATTCAAGTAGTCGAAATAATAGAAATTTAATAAATTCATATGCGGTGTTCTAGGGTAAACAATAAGTAAAACCTTGAAAAAATAAAAAAAATTACATTGGTCAAAATTGACACAGATGTGAGACAATCATCTTAATGACTCGTAGGTGGCAAAGACGAGTAATAATGTAGTTTCGCGGGTCAAGCATGAAAACCTGATACGCGGATAGTAACAGGTGGAATTAAGTGGCAGACAAACGATACGTGCGAATGAGAAAAAAAAATATTAAAAAAGGTCGAAATTATCGACGTATAAAGCCGGTTTGTCGTCAAGTTTCGAGACTGGACGATGGGGCGTAACCGGAATGGGTGGAAAAAAAATAACAGCAGAGAAAAAAGACAGCCGCTTACCTAAGCGATAAGAGTCGAATCGTGTCATGATAAAAAAATCACGTTGGATGTCGAGAGTCTACATCTTGAAATAATCGCCACAAACAAACAGCTGCGCGAACATAAATATTCTTTGGGGTGCTCGTTCCTCGTTGACACGACAACACCGTGCACTGTTGTTGGACCCGTGAAGCTCGTAATTTCATCGATATCTCAAAAACCAATAAGTTTTACGGCAGCTCTACAATTGTCGGTCGCCATGTTGAACTGTACAGGATTACAGATTGCAGCGTGTATGAGTGTATGTATGTGTGTGTGGCGGCAAGGAGAGTGCGGATGACGTTTTCTAACTGATAGGTCTGACGCAAGAGGCGCCTCCGCTCGACACCGGCTACTTATCGGGTGGTACAACTAAACACCGAGATGAATTGTCAACGTCAATTGCAGGAGGCGATCACACTGTTAAAATCCCGAAAAAAATATACATTTATTTTATCTTGTATTTTTTTTCCTTATTGTATTTTTCAGTCGGGACAAAAACAGTAATGCTTTTTTTTCAACGGTGCAAAACTTTTTACAGGAAAGCCGAATTATTGGCGTTTACTGAACTACATGAAAACGCTGATCATTTACCTTCAGCCAAAAATGTTGAAGAACCTACAAAAAAAAAATCCATTACAGTTTTTTCTTTAGAACTGCGTAAATAAACTTTAAATTTTAAATGCATACTAGATGGTAGATTCGGTGTGGCAACTGCCTTAGCTAAGTTGCGGTTGCCCGAGTAACAGACATCACAACAATGATGAAACAATACAGTTTAACAGGGAGTCCTCGTCTATAGACGTACGCTTCAGTATCGAACGGCACAAGACTGAAAAGACGTGCGGTGTTGAGTTACACCGTTTTTCGGCGAAGCGATAATGGCTAACAATGCCCTTAGCAACGGGCGTGTGCCCCATCAGTCGGATCAGCCTGGTAGAAACGAGAGACCTTCGGATAGGTCTAAGAAAGGTAATAACGTCGGTCGCTTAACTTCTGTATTATTTTTGCATTTTGTTTATCTATACATAAGGCAATTAGGCTAGTTTTATATCTTATATCCAGATCTCAAATAATTTTATTTTTTTATTTTTTCACTCCGTCGGTGTTTACTTGTTTACTCTGTCATGTTAAACCTTGCTTACAGAATGCTTGTTCTGCTTATAGCTTGCTATGCCTATTCTGTACTACTCCCGATTTAGTTTTAAGTTCAATCTACACTAAATTGTTACCGCCTGTAATGCAACGGTACTTAGGGGATTTATCCTAGTACTTTCTATTTATCTATCTACATGCGAGCACTCGATATTCATTGCTAAAGACAAAGTTTCACGCAACAATATACAACCGGCACGATCGTGGTTCTACACGTGACGAATCTGGCAATCGACGTTCTACTGCCCAATGAATAAAGATACTTGGTCTTACCTTCCCAATGCATTTGCCACTTAGCTCCGGACATATTGGCGATAGAAAACCGCAACTGGTTGCTGCACAGATATTACACTCGTCATGAGTACGGTGTGTGCAGGACACTTATCGACGAGGAGTTGGCCAAGTCTAACGGTCACAACGAATACGCTAATTACTTAAAGGTAAGTTTTATTTTTTAGTTGTACAACTCGTTAGGAGAGTCGAAAGACTTTTTCCTCCGGGGTAAAATGGACCTCTCCAAAAGAATTCACGGCAAATGCTCTCACCTTTTTCTTTAACAGGGTTTTATACTGAGACGAGAGGGAAAGATACAAGATTCTCTGGATTCCTTTCAAAATTGTTACGGCGTTAATGCGACGAACGTTAACAATGTCAAACAAATCGCAAAGAGTCTGTAAGTTGAAGAAAAAATGTTTAAAAAATAATAATAATAATATCAACGTTCCGCCCATTCATAGGTTTCTTCTGGGAAGTCACAAGCGCGCTGTCGAAGCGTACACCGAAGCGGAGAAGATGTCCAGTGGTCCAGATTGGGAGATATACTATAATCTCGGTAAGGACGGACTACCGAGTAAACCACCCTGCGAACCGCCAATTTCCGATGGCAAACTATTCGTCGGACGTAATTTCCAATTAATAGTATTATACCCGTAAATGGTTCACGACCGCGCGAGATAGAACCGGAGCTTCGGGTGTGTGTTGAGGCTGTGTTCGGTGAACTGGCGGTCGTTGCGGTGTGACGTAACGGCAAACCTATGAAAAGTCAATTTGGGGAGTTTGACACATACATGCGTAAGAATACAAAAATCGTTATTAAATTTATTATATGGCATTTGGTTTTCTTTTTTTTTTGTTCGGGATTCAATACCAGTCCCATCCGTAATGCATACGAAATTTCCAACGACCACAGTTAATTTCACAGACACCCGCCGCTTTGTAATCTCATCTGGAAATTGCTGGCTGTGCGGTTTTGGGCGTTCGCGCGCCCACTTCGTCACGGAAATTTCAGTATCGAATACATATCCGAATTTAATCCTGAAGAGAAAATGGGATTGGTGTAGCGTGTATTCGTCGGGGATATAGTGTGATTGTTAATAACATTTAAGAGCATCCGAAATACCTCGGTCGGCAATAAAAACAGTAATGCATTTTTTTCAATATACTGACCATTTTACCCTATAGGCCGGTAATAAACATGAAATACAAAATGGTTAACAATTTTCATCACTACCTTTCAGAAATATTTCGTGAGATTTGAAACATCGAACATTTTTCCAAAATGAAAAGGAAATTCTTACATGAACTTGAATTGATATCGGTTTTATGTAAGATTTAGCTTTTAACCACAAATGGCCAGCACCCATCAGAAAAATTAATTACACTTTTTGTTACCGACTCAGCGCGGGTCGGGTGCGGCAGAGGGTGTGTGACATCACCTTAATTTACCGGTGCACCGGTATACGGCTGGCAGCGGATAATGTATTTTCATTAATTCACAAATCAGGAGAATGTTGCATAAAATTGGGTCAACCTGAGGCTGCGGAGGTCGAGCTGAAAAAAGCAATGAACTTGACGAAGAACTCGTCGCCGTATCTTGCCCTCGCGAGACTCCACGTCGCCAAGGATCGCATCGACGACGCGATCAGCGTATACTCGGCCGCTTTGAAGTGAGTGTGCCCCGGTGAAAAATTTCTTTCAAAATTTCTCTAAAAAAAAGACCCCCAGCTCCAACAGTTTTTTTTATCAAAACGAATCGACATTCGGACAAACGCTCGCCGAAGTTTTATTTTCCCTCAAGGATATAGAACAGTGGCAATAATAAAAGTATATTGACGAGCTGGAATTCGCCGGCGGCAAACTCGCTCGATTTATCTCTCTTTTCTGTCGGTTTTTATTTTATGATAGGTATTACTTTTCCTCGTATCCTTTGAATCTACCGGGCTAACTCTATTTTCTCGCAATTGCTCGATCATGCAAAAACAAAAAAAAAATGAAAAAGCAAACAGCCAATAGGACGTATTTTTTTAGTTTCATTTTTTGCAGTTTTTTAAACACAAAAACTAGAAGCTTTGGGTCGGACGAGCGAGCATCGCCTCTTGTGTGGCCACGTGTACAGTAAACATAGCCACGTACGCTACATAAACGATACTCTCGCAAAGTGTCTACTTATTGCCTTCACAAAAGCCCGGAGGCTCCGATGCAATTGATTGCAAAAATCTTATTACGTGTTCCCTTTGACGATGACGTAGAATTTCTATGGTATTTATCGTAGCGCATCGACGCGAGCGGCTCGCTCGTCCGATACGGTTTCGATATCTTGATTGATTAAAAATGTTGAAGCGTTATAAAACGCGCTGCGAATTCTGCCGTTATGCTTAGTGAAAGGAACTGAGCCTCGACGCTTCCTCTTTACAAGTGTAGCGGAATACATTATGGTGTAATTTCCACCGTTCGGTAGACGTAAATTTCTTTTTCATTAAATTTGCCCACCAAGCTTGACATTTTTAGATATTTTATTTTTCTGGATAATTTATATTTTAAAAAAATTTGAGAAAGAATAGCGAGTTACTTGATATTCTCTGACTCGTACCAAACGCAAAACCGGAGCTTCTACTTTACCGTTGCATAAATTAGAATTATTAGTAACATAATAATGCAGCGACATGTTATTGAATGAGTTATGAATTTTCGTGGTGCAGTGTTTCCCGGGAGAACGAGGAAATTGCCACCGAGCTGGGAATTTTGTATCTGCGAGTGGGCGACACTCAGCGTGCATTTCAGGAATTCGGCACAGTCCTGGCGAATTCGCCTAGAAACTCGAAGGCTCTTTTGCCCATGGCTTACATAATGCAGGTGTGTTCGGCGCTTCCGTACGCTCCAATGTTGTAGCTAAATGGTTTTTTTTCAAATTTTAATAAACACTTTTTCTCGCACGAATCCCTGGAATTTCACGAAAAATCTCTCACTGACCTGTGTTGCAGAGCCACCGGGAATACGACGTGGCGCTTTCCAAGTATAAGGTGGCCGCCCAGTTCATGCCCGAATCTTCATACCTCTGGAACAATGTCGGGATGTGTTTCTACGGAAAGCAGAAATACGTCGCTGTAAGTACGATCGCTTGGCTGTCGTAAAAATTGACAATGGATAAAATGGAAATTGACTTACGAATCAATAAACACGAATTGGATATAAAAAGCGCTTGGTGATTGACTGTCTATATAGGCGATAAGCTGTCTGAAAAGAGCTCACTATTTAAATCCAATGGCGCTGCTGCCTGCCTGCAATTTGGGAAGAGTATTGCTGACTACCGGTCAACCCGCATCGGCGGCGATTTACTTGTGCGCGGCGATCTCAGCCGAGCCAAACAACTATTTGCCCTACTTGTTGCTGGGATGTAAGTATGAAACAGGGTTCTGGGGTCCGAGTCGTTTCGAGAAGATTTCCTTTTCTTTCAACAATTTTTCGACTTGGGTTCGTTTCTAAAACGACGGGGAATGTGACTTTAAAATCGCGGCAAACATAGACGAAGCCATCGCCCTTTAAAACAGACAAAACGCGCGTCTCTCAATTACGAAACTCTACCGGACCGATAATGTCTGCAGTTAACAATCGTTTAATCTCGTGTTTCACGACGGGTTTTAGGGCTTTAGGGGAGTGCCAAGAGTATCGATTGCGCCTTTAAGCGTTTAGGGATACTCCCGGGCTTAGTTTAGTGACCTTTTGTGAAAAGTCTAAAACCCGGTGCGAATATTACGCTTTATGCGATGGTGATATTGCTGTAGACGACAGTGACTTTGTGCGCTGCTCTTTTGAAAACCACAATAGAACCTCGTTTATCTGAGGCAATTTTGGTGGGGAGAGGGGAACTCGTCACTTCCGATCGAAAAATGATATATTGTAACCGGAAGTGACGTATTTCCAGTAAATCACTGGAGATCTAAATTTCCTGTTTCTAAATTCCATTGCCCATGGCGAGGACGCAAAGGGTCTGAGCTACGGCTTGCTAGTATAGGGTAAGTCAGGGTGATATGCACCGAAAATTATAAGATTTCCGGGTGATATGGCCAGTAAAATCGTTTTCTTTTTAGTTTGGCATCTGAAACATTTGGCGTAGGTAATACTTCTCTAGACGTAATCGACTACCATGTCACCCGTAGTGTCCGGGTGATATGGCCTATCGCAAGTATTTATTTATACAGCTGCAATTAAATCACGCATCGATAATATCGAAAGTTCCGAGTGAATTACTTCAGTTCGATGTTTCTAGAGTTGGTTACGACCAAAATTTAAAGGTTTTTAAAAGTTAAACCTCAAATGTTTAATGAAAAAAAAAAAAAATGCATGCCCACATCACCCCGACTTACCCTATTTATAAAAACAAGACATAATTTAACTGCATGCAACAAAGTAGCGATCGCGGACTACTTTGCGCGTATAGCATATTCATAGCTCCTACGTTCGTTTTATTGGGGCTTCTCCGTATTATTCGAGAGTGCACCTCGATTAATACGTAGTGCTTGGATAAGTTGAGTGCCTCGGATAATATCGACTCTCGGCCAATCGTAGCCCGGAGAAACGAGATTCTATTTGACTGTAATGACGTATTTTTTTTTTACAGTGGCTCTAAAGCGTTTGAGTGATATCGAGGGAGCTGAAAAGGCTCTCTCCAAAGCTCACTCACTCGCTCCGCAGGATCCTCTGGTACTTGTCAATTATGCCGTGGTCCTCGAAGTAATGGAACAGAGAGTACGAGCGGTCGAAATTCTGGCCGAACTCAACGACATCGCAACTGTAATAGACGTCGATGGTGAGGTGAGTCGACGGCGAACAGGAGGCATCAACATATATAATTTTACTGGGAATATCAGTTGCAGTGCCACTTCATCTAATCGTCATCGTTTCATCAATTTTACAGATAGTCCAGACTGCCAAGAGACTTGCTGCCAAACTTCGACAAAATACTAATGAAAACGAGGATTCGCAAAGAGTCCTCGTTGACGATGAAGTTTGATCCAATACAGCATGTCGTATGCCTTTGATGAACTGCGTTGCCAATTTCGATTTTTACAACAGCTATACATAAAAAGAAGAGGCTTTTAGAAACTCGTGAAGAGAACGGACTGGGAAGAATATCAAATGGGACACGATCACGGCAAGGGTGGCAGGAAATCATGGGAAGACGGGATATGCAAACAAAGTGAGGGAATCGAAGAGGGATAACCATTGATGGATCGCGAGTCAAGAGGTCTACGTTAACATCGTGGAAGTCAGAGCGAGAGGAGACTCAGAGAATAAGTAACCACTTATTTTCCGAGTCTCCGGCCACCGGAGATAAACCTTTGACTGAGGAAAGGAAGAAGCCATCCCGATGGCGGGAAAGCTGTCCACGGTCTATATTCAAAGCGGCGCTCAACAAAGTGAATATAAGCGGATGAAGCTATGGAAAGATAAGAAACTCGCGAGCAGTCGATAGAACGAACGGGGAAAACTTAAAAGATAATGAGATCTCTGGACAGAGGCTACTTTTGTCTATAATGCTCACGGCTGGCGTTGGGAAATACATAGTTGGCGGACTTGGAAGGATAATTGGAAGGAATTTTGATGAGGGTACATGAGAGTCTTCTCGATGTACTTCGCGTGGCTGAGAGCAGGAGACTAATAAAATTCTGGGAAATTAATAGTTCCGGTGCACGGAAAGGGTGGAGAATGGTCGAAAAAATTGCGATACAGCTGTGTATTTTATCGGACATTTACTAACATCATCTATACGATATTACATTCAGACATGGGTCGATATAGTCTTAATTTATCGTCGGAGTTGAATAGAAATTACGCTGCAATATTTCCCATTTCGGTGCAATGCAATATACATTTTAACAAAATACTGTACGCATTTTAAACAATTCGAATCTGTGTTTAACCCTAAAAATTTAATCGAACAAAAAAAAAACCATTCACAGCCTGTGTTTAACATTATGTACGACTCGCCGCATAATTTTTTCGATGCGATGACCGATTTTCCTACACGTTTATGCAAATATGTATACATTTTGTAAATTAAATCGTCGTTTTTTAAACCGATTTTTTAAATATTCCTATGTCGTTATTTGATCCGTCACACGAGAGTCACGAGATTTCTCCTGCAAGTTTTCGTTAATTCCCTTCTTTCCGATTTTTGTGACTCGTGTCTGGCAAGTGCTTGACGAATTTCTATTGACTTTCGTTGAAATCGAATTAATCTATATATTTTTTTTCCTTGAAATGTTTAAAATCTTACAACCAGGTACTATTCTCGATCCTACATCTATCCTTGCGTCATACGCAAGTACTCTGTACATCGGTGTGTTGGGTGACCGGGTGCCACTTCTTCATGATCCTCGGTTTGAAGAGATGACCGAAAGTTGTTCGAAACTGTCGTGACATCGAGCAGTAGAGGATAAAGTTAATGGCACCGTTGAGCAACGCCAGTATGTCCATTATCTCGCCGAAGTTGTGGTAACACGTTCTGAAGAAGCAGTCGCCCAGGACACCGGACAACAGTCCCAGCACACCCTGAGGAATTTCGGTGACGAGAAACAGCAAGAGCACAGCTACGAGCATCTTTGTCGTCCTGTCCGCTCGCCTCTCGGATTTGCTGGGTCGCCTCGTTGGAACACTGTTGCTCGTCGTTGCGGAAATATTATAGCCCCGTAGAACTTGCTTCCGGCTCTTCGCCCTGCGCACATGTGACGACAAAAGGCACGTAGGCGGTCATTTTTTTTTATATATTTTTTTTGCTAAACCGTTACCGTGTTCTTTGTAAAATAAATAGAGATTTTTTTCTGTCGCGATTATCTTGGAGAAATTTTTTTTGTTGAAATTACAATTACTTTTCTACAGTGCCGCTATGTGTTCTTGGCAGTGAAAAACAGCCAATATTGACGTTCCCTTGTGATTATTGGACAATCAATGAAATACTGGAGGAAATTACTTTTGCACCGCCTGTTCATTTTGACCCCGCCTTCCCCTATATCATCCGGGCGCACTATGCCAACATGGAATCTCATTTCGTCTGAGATAAACTTCGCGGGACGGTTGAAGATTAAGAGTCAGGTAAAAGAAAAAGTAAAATTGACAGTGAAGCGTTCGCGACTCAATCTTCAAGATTCTCATTAAAGTCGGAGACAATTATTCCGGAACGACGACTCACCTGTACAGTGCTTTTATAAGCCAGCAGCTGATGACCGTGAGAATGAGGCACGGAAGAAGCTTCACCACGACGCCGAGTACCCAGAAATTTAATTGGTATAGGATACCTTTTCGGGAATAATTATCCACATGGTAAAGCAGCTCTTCTCGTCCATGTTCGTAAACCTTTTGCTCTTTTATCTGAAAATTTACGAAGCGAATTTTACAAAAAAAAAGTACCTAAGATCGAATTTCGTCAAAAATTGTTGTGTTTTAATTATTTACTTTTTTTGTACATTAACGGGCAGGGCCTAAATACAGGCACAATACGGCCGATTGGACAATAGCAGATTGAAAGTGTACGTCACTAAACTAAGTAAATATATTTGCCGAAAAAAGTGAAGAGATAACAACAAAAGAAGTCTTGTAAAATGACAAAAAAAGAAAAATTCGTCTCGTCACAAAAACGACAAAATATTCGGAGCAATTAGTGTCGTACGCGACAACAATATACAAACTGAGCAGAAAACATGTAGATAAGACTCAGGTAGATAATTATTTATGCCGCATTGACGGCAATTTTCACTACTCGCGGAACGCCAACATTAGATATTTTTCCAATGTCCAATGTGACAAGAATCGTTCCGCTCGTGGCTAAAATTATGATAAAAAAAGTTATGTACAATATCGCGAATTTTCTCACGCGGCGTGTTCAAAGATTTCACGATTCACCGAGCATCTACAAGAGGACAAATTGGCGTGAATCTAGTCTATCCGCAATCACCGACCATACCCGCTCGAATGAAGATGCTGACCGGGCTTCACCTTAATTTTTTTTGTTAAGAAAGGTGGAGGTCGAAGATTTGGGGGAATTGGAGGAAACGAGAAAATAACAAGTCCATGCGATGAGACGATACAGAATAAAAGAGGCACATATGAGGGAACACAGAACCCAGCCTGGGTACTCACCCCGAATATGAGATAGCTCGGCGCGCAGGCAATCAGCGGTGCCAAAACGCTGCTCCACAAGGCCAATCTACAGCGAGCTGCCGTACACCAAGAGTGGTTGTACTCTGGAAATCTACGAGCAATAATATTTCGTCATAAATGTGTATAGTAGCCGGTTGTGTGGATGTGCGTGCGTGTTTTGTGTTTGTGGCCGTTACTGCTTCTACAGCTGCCAGTTTTCCTGGTGGGCTGGAATCTCGGGAAATTGAGAAAACAGAATACTGGCTACGGTACGTACTCCGTTCCGGCTAGATTTTTCGTTATCTATTTAGTTTCTTTTCCCCGTTTCTCGTGAGGGTTTCCTGTTTCATCTGTTGTTTATATGGCCTCATTTTCGGTTCAACACAAATGCCTGGGATTTAATTTACAATACACAGTAAAACATAATTTCGTCAAATCAGAACACGAATTTTCGTAAAAATAATTTTTTACAATAAGTTACAAACTCGTTTGTTCAGGTTCGAATATATACAAACCTGGCCCTTTATTTTCCGTGTCATTAACAATTTTAGTTTGTACTTTCGTTCGCAAAACTCGAGCCGGTTCGGAGAATCGTTGTTACGGACGCAAATATAAAAGGGAGCAGCCGAGACTCGGTCGTCGTTACGAAGGGGGTTGTATTTTGAAAATGACTAGAGATATATAAATTATTTCATCCCCTGATTCCCTGATTTCATCTACTTATGCTTGAAACCTTATGCTTCATGTAATTGTACGAATGAACGGACGGGTGATCGTTTTACGCTTGGAGAACTTTCACTGCGGCCACGCATTACAAGATTGCAATTTATTTGTCTTGGGACAGCAAACGTATCCCATATTTACCTTCGCCATGTCGCCTCACAATTTCGAGACTACCCCGCAGTCATACCGTTCTAACTGACTTGGTATATAAAACTTTGCGAATGTAGCGCACGCTCGAGAATTACTTCGGTGTACTTCCGTCATTGTCCACAATTTGTGCAAACCCGTCAGTCGTCGAACTGAGTGAGCTTTCCACGTCAACCGAGAAATGAAACATTTTCCCGATTCCATGCGATAGAAATTCGGAAAAGCAAAAAATTTACATAGATCAATATTTGCTATCTAAACACACAAGGCTATGTGATGGTATCATGAAATGTTTAAATAATAAAAGGGTAATATTGGATGTCTATTTAGAATTCTCGTTGATTCAGCCCGAGGATGAGATCAATGGATAACTCGCTGTCATCCATCGTTTGCGGTCTTTCAAAGCGCAGTCGTCCCAACATGTTTTAATCCGTCCCTTCGTAACTGACCCGGTAATCGTAATATCCCAAATACAAAATATGGCACTCCCTGTTTTGTTAGCTCGATCAGGGCGTGTCATATATTATCGAGATAGTAGCGTGGGGGGGTTCGCGTGTGTCAGGCGCGATATCTCATTAAGGTATAGAGTGAGTCGGATGTTCGGTTTTGGTTCCGCCCGAGGCTAGACGGGGATACGACAGACTATGCTCGTATAGCTCCAACGCTATACACCCATGTACACTGTAAACATACAATTCTCATCGATATAACGAACACCATTGCGTTCCGATAAGTTAACACAAATTAATGACTATAATATTCCATCAACGGGACAAGATTCGGTCGAGTAGATATCAATGGAACTGCATATTGAGTATCGTACAGATTTATAGGGTAAAAGTGGTGAATATGACCCACCTCGATTAACACGTAAATCAATGATATATGGACCGGGCCATATTCCCCACTTTTACCCTATGTATATATTATATATATACTGACCTGATTGCTATGTATCTCCAGACAGCGAGTGTCAGCGTGAGGGCGATGCTGATCGTGTGCAGCAATTGGGCAAAGTGCATGTGAAAGAGAATGAAGACGGCCCAGCCGTAGGGAAAGATTTGACGCTCCGGTAGCACCAAGTACTCGTACACAGCGAATGGGATGTACTCAACCATAACGAGCATGTCCGCGGTGGCGAGCCCAGTGAGTATTCTGTTGATTGGCGCTATCACCATGTCCTTTCTCGTAAGTACAACGATGTTGAGAACATTTGCGACAGTACCGAAAATGCAGACCATCAGCGCCACGTAGCCGTGATAGTGTCTGTAGGATAGTGCTAGGTCCCTTATCGTACCACTGCAGTAACATAAAACCCGCGATGCATTTACGTTTGGGTTCGCGTTTGCGTTCGTCGTGCTGAAGTTGTTAACGTAGTCCAGATCCTCCTCCGTGATGTTGAACTTACGGAGAAGGTAGGTATAGTTTTTCAGACGCTGCATTATCGCTGCACCGCGTAGTATCAAACGTAGCTCGAGTAGCGAAGCGTTAAAGCTGACGTTCGATCGTCCTGTCGATGTAGCCTCTTCCACATACTGCAGCATGACACATTTTTTTTTCTTTGCTAATTGGAAAGCTCTCAATGTTTTTTGTCCAGAGCCCACGTGATCTCTTCGCGAGAGAATGCTGACGAACTATTCTACTGAGCTCAATAACGATGAGTTGATCAACTTACAAAGTTCTCTCAGTCGTTACGCTCTTAATAATTGTCATCTCCTCTACGGTGTAAAGTGGAAACGATTGAGCTACGTAGGACAGGTTCTCAGCAATGTCGCCGTGGAACATGACGACGAGAATTAGTTTCCTCTCGGTGGAGTGTGCTTCCAGAAAAGTTTCTCAGAAACGCAGCATCCGCTGGACCATGTGGGACGATCATGGACAATTTCCTCTTCTCCTCTTTACTTTCTTGTCATCCAGCACTTTGTATACGGCCAAGTTCGCCAATAACGAACTTCAAGCCAAGGACAAAGACATTCTGGGGGAAAGAGGCAGCTGCTTACGTACCCCTGGACCCGGTGGCTTCCAAGCCACTCCACCCATGTCTTGTCCTTACTTTACCCCGTCTTGCGAGGTATCGAGAAGACTGCTTCTTTACGTCGATTCTACTTTAAGCGGCTTCGAAAAACTTCAGATCATGGTGGAATTGAGTGATTGCTCTGTCCTTACTCCCCGTGAGACTTTGCTGATCGTCGTCGCGAAAGACCTAAAATATACCTCATCGGGACGACGAACGACAATTCTGGTTCTTTTTGTTGCTTATATTCATATTTCATCGTCGGAGTTTGATCACAGTCGGTTCTCCTGCGGGACGCTCCAATATATCAGCTCCAATGGCGACGGAGTTCGGTGAACACCTGTGTGGTGTATTGCTCTGACACGATGAAACTCTGAGAACCTTCTCCTCCTCCTCCCACAACTACCCACAGCTACATTCCTTAAGAACCTTCGACGCCGATATCTGTTTAGCGAAACGACTTTGTCGGACGGCTGCTGTCGTTGGTGCGAAATAAACAGTTCGAAGATCTGATGTTCAGAGTAGAAAGCTTTTCTCCAGGAACACCCCGAGAGTTGTATTGCGTCTATCCTTTCCGCCCCTTTCGCCACAGCTGCTGACTTTCACGTACAGATTTTAACAAATCAACTTTCATTGAGATTTCAAACGTGTTCGCGTACACGGCGAGGACGACACGAATGCTTTTAGCGGAGATTTTACAAAAGGTTTCGAATGTGCGATTGATCGATTGACGACATACTCTGAGTGGGATTTGCAGAAACGCGTGGAAAGAAAAGGAATTCCGATTTACCTTTCTATTGGATCTTCTGCGAAGCCAATGCTCGGGGACATCCGGCCCTCGTCTTAGGTTCCTGAAAGCAAATTTTTTTTTTTACCCTTTACGACTTCGGCAAGTAAGTTATTCCGGAAATTGCTTTGACTCCTTGCTTTGATGGCAGAAAAAGTTTATTCATGCTTGTACGACACATCCCAGTTACGAAGGATGATGGAAGGAAATCGTCGCCATGAATTACCGAGGAAATAAATTTCTGACGAGGACGCCGACCTGATATGAAATACGAAAGGAGTCTTTTCATTCGTCCATTAGAAATAAACGGCAAGGGCGTTATTACGAAGTCGGCAGCGCGTTGAACAAAATTAATTACGTTCGTTTGAGACAAATTCAAAGCAATAAATGGTGTAAAAAGTTCTAAAGCCACGGTCATTTTTGTCGGGAACCTTCTTAGATTGGGCTCCGAGACTGGAAGCACTCGGAAGGTTGCTTGGGTTGTGCCTTGCTCATCGGCAAGTCGGCTGTACAGTGCAGAAAAGGGGAGAATGGAGTAGTGGAGATTATCTTAAGGAGAATTTTAATATTCTAGTGAAAAATAAACTTTTCTTAATAAGCAAAATGTCAAGGAGTACTTCGAGTTGGTCTTTGAGTTAAATAAGCCGCTTGTCGTTATTTTTTCACCCTGTTCTCGGGATAATCTTTTATCAAGAATTTTTTATACACAAGTGGTTTTGTTGTGTCGCTGGTTTCGTAACAAGTGGAAATCCACTTCATTCGAAACGGAATTTCAAAATCCATTCAATATGCTATGTAAACCGAATTTTTTAAAATATGGCATATGGGATAGAATTCCATATGCGATAAAAACCAGGGCAAGCAGCGTCACTAAAGGGACTAGGGGGAGAGGGGGGTTAGTCGGCTGGTCCAAAAAGGGTCTACGTAAGGGGGGGGGGGGGGGAAAGAACATCCAACCAACAAACAAATTCACGATGGAGCGTCGACGTTTTCCTTTAATCAGCGCAACAATGAATTAGCGAAATGAAATTTCCTTCCCAGGAGCAGACAGCCCTATGTGCTACGTGAGAACTGAGAACATAGTAGGGGAGACCGGGGACAAAAGTAACACGGGTCAATTGTAACAAGCGGCTGCGCAACGCTGCGCATGATCGGACGCATCGGATATGAAATGAGCAACATTATAAACATCACCTCATAAGGTAATGTTTATAATGTTGCTCACATTGCGCAGCCGCTTGTTACAATTGACCCGTGTTACTTTTGTCCCCGGTCTCCCCTATGTAGAGGGAAAGAACACGTGCAGAAGCGTACAAATATACGTGGCAAACTCCGCAACACTTGTACAGAGTCAAGGGATCTCGTCTCACGTATCAGTGATATTATGCGATGGATAAACATCGCTGATTTCGCGTACAGACTGATCGAACGTGTTTATTGCCTCCGGTGGAAGAGGCCTGAATAAACAAGGTATGGAGAGGGCGTCACGATGGTGCTAGAGCAATATAAATGTACCCTTGACGGGCCGAGCACACACGCACGCAAAGACACGCATTCATTGATTGCACTTCGACGTGCGTGATAAATTATGTGCATCAGTTCGAGAATGTAACCGATGTTAAAACATATGGTTTCATTAAAGTGCAGAGGGCGAGTGACGATTAACCAACGCCGCGAGTAAATATAGACGATGAGGCGGAGTTACAGTGGACGATTTCGCAAGTTCAGCGGGCTTATAGATGCACTTGATTAAATTATACTTGGCATTCATTTTATTGATAATCAAGAATGATTTTTCTCTGACAAAATTTTCTTTAAGTTTATATGTAGATGCGACTACAGTATTCCGATTTCAATTTTTTTTTTATTATCTTGCCAACCCTCTTTTCGAATCCGACAGAGTTGTTCTCGGGTGAATCTCGGTTCTTCGTTATTCGCCCCGGTTGTTCTCGACAAACAATCAGCTGAGTCTACACTGTTTCCCCATCGTGGCTTCTGATGCCATCGTTGGCTTCTTTTTTTTTATCATCGGTCTCCCGACCTAAATCAATAAATTGCGATCGTCCATATAGAACGACTATTTTGAATTATTTATCGACTGATCAGTATGCAACGCACATTCCTGAAAATATTTTTTTTTTTAAGAATGGCAACAACCTAAAAAGAACGAAAAATCGATATCCGACCAGAGGCTGCAAGTTACGAGCTCGGTACAGCGAACGATTCATCTGCGTTTTACGAGAAACGAAACGACGATGCAAAAGTCGCGCGAGCAGTGGATTGAATGGCTTCTTTCCGCAAAAAATTCGCAAAAAACAGACATCCGAGCTGCCAACTTCGCGTCAATGCCAAAGGCATAGCGCGCTGCCCCCTTTTAGTCCTCGGGTCTTAAAAATATAGGGTAAGTCGGGGTGATATGGCCATGTTTTATTAAACAACGAAAATTGGAGGTTTAACAAAAGGTTTACTAGGCGCCAATCTTTTCTTGAAAGACCCAACTATAGCGTGCAATGTTGATTTACTGCCAACTTCGCGTCAATGTCAAACGCATAGCGCGCTGCCCCCTTTCAGTCCTCGGGTCTTAAAAATATAGGGTAAGTCGGGGTGAAATGGCCACGTTTTATTAAACAACGAAAATTGGAGGTTTAACAAAAGTTTTACTACGCGCCAATCTTTTCTTGAAAGAACCAACTTTAGTGTGCAATGTTGATTTACTAGCAAAATTATAATTTAGTATGTGTCCAGAGCGCTAGAAATATAGCTCGAGAAATGTCTGGCTACCTCGAAATAGGGATTCACCGCACGTACTAGCTCTTGCTCGTACAATTTGAAATTTTTTGTACTATCGCATTGTATCCACATAGACTAAAAATTGTGCAAGCGGCGGCGCCGTTCGTTTGTTACGTTAAAAGATATTACGGATGGCCATCTCACCCTGATTTACCCTACTGAATTTACGTTTTTGTGAATGCATCGAACTCAAATGAAAACTTTGGTTATTAAATTACATTTGAAATTGAACAATTTAACCTTTGCCACGAACTGTGTGCCTCGAGAGTCCCTTGTATTCACGCGAAACGGAAAGAATCCCCGGGGTATTATCGCGCCGAAGCTGATTACAGAAATTGTCCTTCGGTGTGAACCACGTGAGATGTGTAATTAATTTCGGATAATAGGGTTCGCGTGTCTCGACGAAAATAGAAAGCGACGGACAATAATGGGTAATTTGTCTCGGAAATTGTTTTTTCATTTGGAGCTCATGAGTCTAAAAAAGAAACATAACCGAGTCAGACGTTGCGTGTCTGGAGCGGTGATCGTGGCAAGAAACTGGTTCAATTACTTAAAAGTGTCGCGGTAGGTAAACAGGAAGCGTAGGCGGATAAGCCGGTCGATGGAACCCAGACTGTCGGTTCTCAGAGAACACACGCGTATGATTATCAGCCGCTCGGCAGCATCGATATGAGGGTGCTTAGCGGAAACACCGACTCATTCAATCAGTGATGCGTCGAAACAGTAAATAATGATAATAAAAATAAAAAAATTATTCAAATTTGTTTTTTTCCACGCAACAGCATTCCTTCAGGTCACCGAAGATCCGCGTTCAGGTCACCGAAGATCCGCGTCTGTCGTTTGCCCTCAGGCACACCGGGTGCACATGTGAAGAGATCCTGAATTAAAGAAGAGCAATCTCGAGAGAACCCATTTACCGCGGGTTAACCTGCCCCGAGAGATTCGAGTTAAAGTTACGGCACAGAACGTCACCAGGTTCCGTTGCTATCGGGTAACGGAATCCGGTGTTCCGAACCACGGTTCTCGAAATTCGTTTCGACTTCCGGTCGACGCGTTGACACGAGTCGTGTTCATCGCGGCGCAACAGATTGATCGTCGGTGTTGCTACGATACATCGCGCCACGATGTATCGTGGATGATGAATTCTGGCTGCTGACAAAAAGAGTGGAAAACTAATATCATCCTTCGTCGGTCTGACCGAAAAAAACGCTCCCGGGAGATAAGTCTGCAGAAACCAATATCGACAGATCGAATCGAGGCGATCGGCAACGGCGGCGGGTCACTCGAAACCCTAACACGTGAGACGCGCCTCGGACGCAATATAACGCCAAAGCAGGAATTAATGTCTCTTCGATCCCTGGCTTTTTCTTGAAAGAGGCTAGGTCCGGGTCAAGCGCGAGAAAAAGGGAGAAAAAGGCCGGTCCTCTTTCGATCAGAGGAGCGTTCGCACCAAAGGAGTGCCGCATCGGTGCATATCAAAGTTCCAAGGTACGAGGCATAGATTATACCGGATCGGATGACAACATCGCGAATAGAGTCGGTTCGCTTGTCGGTGAAATCGATAATATTTATGTGAAACTATCTATCTTATTTGTCCGCAAAAAGCGTTGTGGTCAGTCTCCGGCAAGATATTCGGCGAGACGTCGGTTTAAGTCCCTCTAAGATTGTGCCTAAGCTTCCAAGTTGCTCTCTCTGGGCACGTAGCATAATTGGGATCTGCAAGCGGATCCTTTAAGCCCATTGTAACTTCTCTCGACAACGTACAATGTGCACGCGCAGAGCATGATAGTTCTACATAACTAAAGTCGATCAAGGGGGAACTTTAAAAACACTAATATTGATCATGCAGTTATGAAAATTGTTCGAACTTGCTATTAATTCTATGAATAGCTGTCAACAAACTAACGCGCGAGAGATTAAACGTACCCTGAAAACTTTATAACTTCCGATCGATATTCGCGGCTCAACCAACGGTCCGTGGGATGGACTGATTTTAATCACAGCTTTTGTTTATTTTGCAACATTGCACCGTACATTTCTGAAACAACTGTTATTGTACAGGGAAAACGAGTTTCGACGGAGTCTTTAGAAATATTTGCGTTAAATTTCGTGTACATGGTATCGAACTTTTTTTTTCTGAAACTTTTCGCCTATCCACCAGACCTATTGTGCGGTTTTCCGTGGCAACGAAGGCTTTACAAATTATTCCATCAAAGTATATGATTTAATAATGATCATTGACGTACCATACGTACGTAGAAATAATGATGGTTTACGTACCGCAATGTGGAACATGTGAGTCTACTTTAATAAACTCGTAAATATCACATGATTATGTCGATTAAAAAATTCGTGATAGGGCGGCAAGTGATTATTCGAGAGCCACGTCGGCGATGCTTCTGACAACAGGTTTCACTTTGGGAGATAGATCGTCGGAAATATAGACGTGACAAGTATATCGTGATGCAAATTGTAGCACGAGTGCGGTACGGCGTCGCGGTACTACTGTCGGATACTCCGTGCGATGTGTCTCATAGAGCCGTGTACGTTGCTAGCCGTCCTCTCGCCTCTCCTCTCGGAATTTCAACGCGAAGACCTGCGCGATGCTGCCACGACTGATTCAAGACGAAAGATCGCACACACCGCTGCGCGTTTGGCCAGCTGTGGAGGGCTCCTGGAAAAGGAGAGACACCCAGCCGACTCATCATTCATAATGTATCAGAGAACTCAAAGAACGATCAATTTTATTCGACTAATGTGAGCAACGGTACAACGGTACATCGTGAGGATAATGTTTCCCCGAGATTCCATATAGATTACAAATTCGGGCTTCACTTGCGGTGACATCGTGTCGAGTTAGCCCTTCTCCAGTTTCGTCCGTCAGCGGTCCAGTCTCGCTTATGGCAAGATTTTGGTATTCTCGGGTTAACGATATGCATGGATACAGCGCGATAACCACGTACCAACTTCTCGAAATTCAACGCTCGAGTACCCCCGAAGAATGAGATTTCCAAACCTCAAGTGACATATTTAAGATTTTTTCAAACTTTAACTAACTTCACAAGAAAATTTTTGAAATTTTTCAGCGTTATGTCACTTCCGGTTTGAGAATGAGATTTTCGAACCGGAAGTGGAGGGGCGAAGATTTTTTTTTTTTCCTCTGGAATACATCTCGAATGCAGCCAGTGAAGAAACGTGTGAATTAAGGAGCATGGAAAACTGGGTAAGGGAACGGACGCGATACATCTGAAGTGTATTTGGCGTGGACTCGAGTGCACTGGAGTGGACCGAAGGGGATTCGTGATCCTCGAATAATATTCATAGACTGGTACCGTTCCGTAGCGATGCCGATGTTTAAATCTCATTTGGGTAGAATCGCGACTGTGCATACAGTACAAAAAGTTTGTACTTTTTACAACAAACTTATTGTCCACGAATATTCACAATTTTTTATTTTTTTTTATTTTCCGTTTCCAGTTTTACGAACAAAAGTTACAAACTAAAATTGTGAACGTCACGGGAAATAAAAGGACAGGTTTGTATATTAAAACCTGAACAAACGAATTCGTCACTTACGTAACAAAATTATTTTTACGCAACTTCGTATTCCGAATTTCCAAAAAAAATGTTTACCGTATAGCTTGTACGTCGATAAACTGATTCGATACCAGTCGCCAATTAGCGCAAAATTCTTACGAACTAAAAAAGAAAAAAACTCTTCCCATTACGAGAGCAACTTGCAACAAGTTCGTATAAAAGACGATTCCCGGAAGTCGAGAAAAATCTATTCAAAACAAAAATCGAAAGTTTTCTTACGGGTTGTTCGACGTGACTCACTATTATTTTTTGTTATATTTTTCTTCCGTCAACGCTTTTCTACCCACGGTTCTTTTGCTCCTTCGCTGAGTCTGTGCGGCGATGCATAAACAAGTTGATGGGAGAACGAAGCGAACAGCGAGAGTAAATGGGTGGGACGGAAAGACGGCACTGAAAACGAAGGTGTAACGGGAAGGGTCGTACACAGTCGGGTCACGTACTTCATTTCACGAGTCGCATCGCGACGTTAAATAGAATTTAAGTTGTATGTAGCTGAATTACACCGACTCCCAATAGTCTGTTTTACACTGCTTCCTGCAGCGATACACACGATTCACGGCTGATGTCAAAATTGTACTGCGCTCATCTTGTTACTGACATTGCAACGAAGCAATCGAGCATTGATCCACGAGTGTGTCGACTTTGACGCAGCTTCCACTCGGTGGTAATTCTGGAACGAAAATTTCATATATTATCGACACAATAAGGAACGAAGGTACTCGGGCGAGTAACGGGAGAAGCGAAATGTTAACTCGACATTTTTCCGAGCCCAAATTTTTCCTCCATTAATTTTCATGATGAACCATCGCATAGGGAAGATAAGTTAGACCGTAAGAAACTCGGAGACATGTCAGTCTACTATCCGATAAATCGATAAACATGTTAGTTTACCAGCTTCAAAACTTTGCTCGCCTTCGCCAGACATTCCCGTGCAAACTTCGTGGGCAACATAATTAATTGGCGGCTTCGCGAGCAATATGTAAGACCTTGAGTGAGGGGTCGGGATGGCACGAGATGCGTCCTTGAACCGCCGTGTACCTCGCTGATGTACTTACGTATGTGAGACGAGGTCAAGTGGCTGTTGAACAAAGGGTTGCATCGCAATTTTCTCGCGTAGTGCAGTTCCCCGAGGAAAACTAACGTGGAGCAGAATAGACCGATTCCAAGGCCGAGAAAAGTCAGCGACAGATGTTCCACTGTGAGCTTGACGCGCTGGTCGCCTCGCCTCGGTACGCTCTGGCTCAGTTGGACCTTAACACGGAGCAGCATGTCCTCGTACCACTTCTCGATCAAGCCAGCCTGTTGCATCCTGAGCAGGAGACTATCGATCCTCTTGAGATAGGGGGAGAACGACCTACCGGCGTACGACAGAGCGTACGTCGCCGGGCACTCCTCGACCATGTGCAACAATAGTTTGTAACCCTCCGCGTCGTAGTACTCTGTAAGATTTTCCAGCTTGAAGGAGGAAGAACGGCCCAGCGATATGAATCCCCTGTTTCAAGATAAACAGATATGTCTCGGACAATAGGACTTTTTTTCGGCTTCGCGAGCTCTCGTCTTAAGGGGAAGTGAAACAGCTGTTGAGCGCGAGAGAGACAATTGCAATTTTCAAATTAACTTTATTCAATGGTGTTAATTTTTTTGAGAAAAAAATGAATTCGGCCCGGATGCGAAATTACCGTGCGCATAGCGCTCGAATTTTCTTTTTCCTCAAAAAAATTAAGACCCTTGAGAAAAGTTCATTACAGTTTTCATTACCGACCGCGATATTTCACGTCCCCTTAATTCTTATTTCTTGTTTGCTGAAGTGCGATTTGAAGAGGGTGTACAACATTTTGCAGCAAGTGGGTCGCCGGCAAGCCCGCTATCGATGCTGTCGACCGTAGGGCGGCGGATAACGACGATCGTCACCCAGTGAGTTCACACCTATGTGTCGCGTCCTAGAGTGACACACCGGGCGGGCTTATGATGGTGTGAAAAAGACTCAGTCGGTAACGAAACGACTATAATTTTTTTTTTTTTTTTCTAATGTCTGAGCGCAAGGTATTAGCATTTTTGTTACAGACTGATCTTGCTTATAGTTTATCCATAGTTACCTGTAAGCCACCATGTCGTAAGTCCTCTCTTGCGATGTCGAGATGACAATTTTCTTGCGCAATCTGTCGGTGATCGGCGATCCCTCGGGGAACGTGTGGTCCTTCAGGTTCTTGTACTTGGTGACGATCGTCCGATTGGATTCCGCGACGGCGACCAGGCTGTTGAGCTCCGGATAGAAGATCGGTTTGCTCAAGCTCGAGACGAGGCAACTCTGATAGAGTCCCATCAGGATGAGGCCGACGAAGAGAGTGCCGAAGAGAAAGGCTCTCTCGGTGGCGGTTTTGCCACCGTACAACGGATAACACGCAACGGTGAAAATATCGAACGAACCAACCAGACACGAGTTTATCTCGGGTGGCTTGGAAGGTTTGGTGTTGGTATCGATTGACGCCCGGGAGGACCTTTGTCGCTTGAAATACCCACACCTGATGACTCCCGGATAGTCCTCGAACCCCAACAATCGGATGCTTCGAATCAGTCCCGATCCAGGACGATTCCATGATTCGATGTCAATCTCGACGGGGCTGACGGTGGACACCACGTGTCGCTCGCTCAACGCCGAATCTATCCGCTGGATCAGCGACCAGAGGAGAGCGACGACCAGGTTGTAGACCATCAAGAGGCACCAGAGCTCTTTGGTGAAGGGCATGAAAGGCATGAAGCACTTTGGTATCCGCTCGGATGACGGCGCGATCAGGCAGAGTTTGTCCTGCAACACACTCGCCGTGAATTCAAACTCTCTCAAGTACGCCTTCGTGAAGTATCCAGTGAAGACCAACTCCGACACACCTCCAGGAGCTATGGTGTCCAATGCCTTCTCGAAGGGATCGCCCTCGTCGTGAACATCAAGTACCTTTATGCGAAATTTCGAACGCATGCGTGCCTGAACGAGGTTCATGACCTTCGCGTCTAGCATCGTGTACCTTGTTTCATTTTTCTCGTCCACCACGATGTTCATCATCTGCGACTGGAAGATCGTTACGTCGACAGGATATCCATTGAGGTCCAGGAAATCTTCGAACAGACCCTCCCGAGCCAGACATCTTTCGTCAGACTGGTTTGACTCGGCGTTGTCCTCGGTGTTCGCCATTGCGGTGCAATTCGATTTTCCTTTAACATCCAGTCGGTAGACAACGCCGAATTCCTCATTGGACTTTTCGAAGGGCGAATATCTGTAGAGATACCGAAAATTTTCGTGAACGGAAGCGATCAGGATTTTGAAAATTCTGTGCCGATTCCAGAGTGTTCTAAAGATGTCGAGCCATTCGTCCGTCGGTTCGTCGTCTCTCCTGCCGACGTAGATGACGAAGTACTGACTCGCAGCGCTCCACGATACCCTGTCGTATTTAACGTGACGATACAGATCGTAAAACTCGTCGACGATGATTATCCGAGTCAGTCCTCTCTGCAGATGGGACGCCATGCTGAGGGGTTTCTCGAGATCGGCGTGGTAATGGTCCAGGTTGCGTGTCCTGAGATAATCCGTCACTCGATCGAGAATCTTGCTGTCGGGACCGAAACGACCGATGGAAAGTACGATGGGCTGAAACTCCGGGTGATCGATCACCCAGTTCAGAGAATCGTTGAGATTATCGAGACGCTCATACGCATGAACTGAGCGACTCCGATGGTAACTGAAGCCTTTGAACTTGTCCGAATCGTTGACCGATTTTCCGATTAGCGCTTGAGCGTCGATCAACTCGGCCGAAAATAGTATCATCAGAAAGACTCTTTTCGATGACATTTTTTTATCCTTTTTCCCCACTGATTGTTAATGTATGATCTTTCCTCACCATTTATGGCCTCTGAAGTGTTCCGTCCACTTGTCTTCTTGAATCTAACATATCACCGATATTTCGATGAAGCGAAGTTCGTCGGTGCGAGGCACGGTAACGGATGCTTCCGGAGCTTCACGCGCTCGATATTTATATTCGGTTTGGAGCCGCCGGAAAACCTATTAAAATATTCGCGTGAGGTAACGCCATTACTCTCGAGTATCCACAAATTGTTATGTACAGAAGAGGGCTTCTCGAGCGTCCATGTCGACGCCAAACGAGAGACAAATAACAGGTGAGGGTGACGCGAGGAATCCTGAGAAAATTCGTCGAGCAAATGGCAGTTTGTCGTGATCCGCACGGTTGCACGTGTCGATTTCTCAGGACGAATGAAGTTCTTAGGTTATGACACGAGCAATCCGTCACATATGGATTTGTGGTCTCGACGGAGGGCTCGACTACCCCTTTGCGTCTTCTTCTCCTAATCTTTCGTTCCCTCGTTCGGTACCAAACGTTTGCACAAAATAATGCGCTCGGTGGCACGGAAGTTCTCCACATCGTGGCCAAACATTTACCAAAGGTTGTATTTATACGTATTGTGTATTTTTCGTACGGTGTATTTATGTTTTATGAGCCACGTGCGCCCGGAGCCAGGTTTCTCACGGCGCTTCCCCGCCGTCGACGACGAACATGACAGGTTCCGATGAGGTTGTGCTAAATGCAAGATTTTCCGAGTGATAATCGACGAAATACCTTGGCTCGTGGAAGCTTATAACAGCGGCGGTTCTGCCGAATCGGGCCAGTCGGTGACGTTCCCGCTCCGACGAGTGCGCACAAACGGTCGCTGGCACATACAATTCTACACGATACATAAAATAACAAGGTAACAATTATTGTAACACCAGGGGAAAAGGATTATCATACAAATTTTGGCGAGTAAAAGAAGTTTGCCAACAATTTCGATCATGAAATTTATAAAGCGCTTCGTTATTTTATATTATCTTCGATAGAAGATTGCAAACGGATCGTCAGGTTACAAAATCGTTCGCACATAAAGAAAAAAAAAAAAATTCCACCAAGGCACTTTGCGAGTTCGCGAATCGAGAAAGTCACACCGAAGGATTCCACGTCTATTTTATTTTCCAGATGCTACGGACCTTCGTATTCCTCGCGGCTCTAAGTACCGCAGCGATGGAGTGTGCGACGATGCTTGTTTCGCCCAATCTCGAAGACGGCTGGAACGAGGAGCTGAGTTTCTGGGGGAAAACAACGTGTCGCACCGGGGTACGACGGTCGTTTCGTCTTCACGAATCACCTGATGTAGTTTCGTCGAGACGCCTTCGCGATTTCTTCGGCTCTTTGGTCACCAGGGTGCAGGCCGATTGCGGAGCGTCATTGAAAATCACCGAGTTGTCTTTCGTCGCAACCGGTGAAGACAATGAAACGGAGTTCCGTCGCCGCTTGTCGGACGTACCCGAAACTCTCACGACAAATCCTCCGGATATCATGGACGAATCCGATGACACGAGGTTACTCAAGTCCGAAAGTGAATCGTATCTCTTTCCGAACGGCGATGCGGAGATCGTCGTGACGATGGTCGAAGATTGCGAGCGAGTTCTGACGGACGGAGGTATCTTTGACGATTGGGACAAGAGGCGTCACGTCCTCGTTCTCATGATTCCAAGATTGCAGGAGCCTCGCGTATCTTCGGAACACTTGACGGAGACCATTGCCAGATTATTGCAAAAATTGTGGCTGGAGCGTCGAGTCCTGAACGTTTTCTTCGCTGCCCCACTGTCCCCTCTGGGACGTCTAATGTGGTTCTACGATCCCTTCTTCAAAAATGAGACATCCGGTGCGCGAGGAAAAGTTTTGGCTCGTCCAGTCGGTGCGATACCGTCCGTCGACCGTGCCAAGGACCTCAAGGGCTACGAACTGAACGTCGGAATGTTCGATGCGCAACCGGCTGCTATTAAGTACGACAGCAATTCGACAAAAACTTTTCCATTCGCCAGGAATTCCCAGCATTTCGTTGGCATGGACGGCCTCACGATGGCTACTGTCGCAAGATCAATGAACTTCGGGCTGAACATCGTACCACCGAGCGACGGTATCGAATTCGGATATGTATCGGTCAACGGAACTCTCGTTGGAACCATAGGTATGTATTTGTAACGTCACGACAAAAAAAGGATGTTGATGGATTCAAAGGTCGAGTTGGAACAACAATGCTATGTTCGCTAGTCCGTTTTAGAGTGGGGGAGAGAGGTACTCGGAACAATGATATTTTCGAGATTCTATTTCATAGAGTTAATTATGCATTTCATAGTTGGCTCCCACGCTGCTGTAGATTGGGCAATATTTATCGTGCTCGAGTTCCTCTCTTCGGCGGCTCTCTGTTTAGTTTTAAATCAAGTCTCAGCGCAATGTTTGAGTTCGATTAGTCTTTAGGCCTCAAATTTGTATCTAATTTCTGTTTCACTCTCACTACGCCACATCGTTGGATGGAACTTTCCCATCTGCTGTAATTGGGCTTGGCCGGTTTTTAGTCGAATAAATAAATAAATAAATAAACAATGACTCGAAGCGGGCCTAATTGCGCAATGCGATTCGTGCGATGGATTTCAGGTGATGCGGCCTACCACAGAATCGACATTGGATTCAACTCAATGTACATGAAGATCTACGAACCAAACGAGACGGAAACGAACAGCGTGGAGTTGACGATACCGATAGATTTCGATCGTCTTTGCGTCGTTGTGCCCCGAGCTCCGAAGATTCCCCGATGGCTGAGAACCTTTCACTACTTCCATCCAGCCATATGGATATGCCTCATACTGACGCAGATACTCGTGTCCCTCGTTTGGTATCTCCTGCGAAACTTTCACGGCTCGTCGCGGGATCCGAAGGGGCGTCGAATAGGTTACCACACGATCCTCTTCGATACGGTCCTAGTCTTCATCGGCGCTCCGGTCAAGCTCAATCCCTCCCAGGCCGAGAAGATGTTTCTCTCCGCCTTCCTCCTCTTCGGCGTCACGGTGATGGGCATGTTCGCCGGCACTCTCTATCACAGCTTCGCCAGTGAGATGCGCTACAGAGAAATGTCGAGCTTGAAAGACGTCGACAAATCGGGAATCGACATCGGCACAACGTCGCCGAATCTTCGCGATGTCTTCGGCCTCGAAGAGATTAACGACGATTCGGACGAAGTTAGGAGCTTGAGACGGAAGTTCAAGGTAATGACCTACAGAAATGTTTCGACTATCGAGCGAACCGCCAATCAGCGAAACATCGCCTCGTTGTCGCGAGAGAATTCCTTCCGCGTCCTGAAACATCGCTACGTGGACCTCGGCGGCGAAAGTCTTCTTCATCTCGTTCGGGACTGTCCACGTGCCTATTATCTGTCGTACGTTGTTCCCAAGGATTCCGTCTACATCGACAGACTCAACGATCTCATAATGCGACTGCGGGAAGCTGGCTTGCCACAATTGTGGAACTCGGTTACGACTAATCAATTGATCGCCTCCGAGAGCACAGCGGCCAATGCGAGGAGAGTCGAATCGCTGGGTAGGTCCTTCAACATGCGGGACATGCAGACCTCGTTTATTCTTCTCCTGATGGGCGATGTTTTCTCCTTCTGCGTATTGATCGGGGAGATAACTTACCACAGGAGGCGGAAGGCTTTCAGAACTAGGCGCATGACTCGTCGGAAAATGTGAATACCATAAGATGGTTAAGTAAAGTCTCACGTCTTTATCGATAACTAGCAAGGTTTGGATTACGATTCTCGCCTCTCAGAATGCTCGATGTTGAATGTAGGTATTGCCGAATCCGAACACTTCGATACCGATTGTTAATCTACAGCGATATATGAATTGCTGGTATATTGATCTACGGTCGGTACTGCAGAGACCTGCAATTTATCTTGGCCTCTGTCGGTGAAGGATCAACTCGGTTAGATGTTTCGGAGTCGCCAATCGAACACTGTGAACCATATAGTTTGAATACACGTTATGTGCTGATATTTAATAAGTTTCGATTCTCCATTGGTGTTTTACGCCTTGAAAAATTAGCGTAAAATAAATAAAGTTATAAAGCTTCAGAATTTTTTAAAAATTATAACTCGCGCACATGAACTCTCAGGGAGATACGGAGAGAGGAAAGGTGGTTAATAAAACGAGTCTGCGGGAGAAAACGAGTTTCCTACGAACGTCCATTCGGTGCTTATATATTTTTTCGAACGATTACCGTTATAAATTCCCGGACCGACCGGCAGCATCCGCTTACGCTTGCGAGTGTGGACGAATCTGTGTGTATATATACGATGCGCGCCCGTGCGAGGCCCACTTGGTTCTCCGTTTTATACCCAATTTCACTCCGAAGTTGGCAGTGTGAAGCGAAGGTTCGATCTCGATTGTATCGTCTTTGGAGACATGTGCAAGTTTTATTTTTTTATTTATCCTGCAACTACTTTGTTATTACTGATTTTGCAACATGGCCATGGGGCTATCAGCGACGTCACCCTGGGTACGTATCACAAATATATATATATATTTATTTATTTATTTATTATAATAATTTGAATTATCGTCATTATATTCAACCTTAGCTGTCACACCGGACGCGTCGATATATTACGACCTGAGATCGAATTCAACATTACCGATCGAATCGGTGGCCGCGAGCAGACTTCCTCCTTTTCGTCCTGCCAATTTGTCTTCTAGAGGACTACCGTGCTCGTGCAGAGATCTGCAATGCGGTTGTTGCGCCGGTTTGAACATCACGGCAATAAAGTTTCAGCGTCGTGCCTGCGCAAATTTTACAATCGTGCCGGAAGAATTTGCTTTGGATTTCGGTATAACGATGGACGAGGAGAAACTGTTCATGAACAGAGTATCAGGTGATTTTTTTGTCACGTCTGACCCTTCAATACACAATTTACCGTATTCGATTGGGGATAATATTTTTTAAATATTTTCTTCAGCTCGAGATCCACCGCCAGCATGCGTGCCGCTGTATTTTTTGCCGGCTGTGACCTTCTGCGTTAGATTCTTCGATCTCCATATCGCGGACGAAAAATTTAACGCCTGCATTGATTTCGAAACGAGGATCGTCCAATGGCCGTTGTACATTTTGCACTTCAATTGCGTGAAGTTGGGCGGAGGCGGTGTTACCTGGATAAGACCGGAAGTCGGCGCTGGTACAGTCGTAGTCGCGAACGTCTCCCGTCCGGAGGAATATGACGAGGTAAACTTCGAGGTAGCGGACGAAAATTCTTACCTTCACACGAGCACCTTGACAACCGAAGAGGAAGACGCGATAGGTGCGCTGAAACTGTGAAAACAAATTAATTCGATAAATTATATCATATTATAACAACCACCTCATCAAGTATGTATGGAAAATACCCAAAACAACATCACTGCCTCTGTTGAAACCAATAACGATCAACTGCAATAATCAATATTTATTAACTACCTTATCCCATGTTAAACCAAAGAGAAGACCGAGCTGAAGGACTCCGCTCGACGGCTCGTTGGCATTTTATGTTACACCGTATGAACCAGACAATGTATGTAAAAAGCTATCATGTATCGTCAATTTGTAACTAAATGTCAATAAACATACGTACTACTACTTATATTACGACATAACTGCCAGATAATGATGCATCAATAAAAATCGCGACTCGTTTTTTTGTTGTTTTTTTCCACCGTTGTTGTCAAAATTGTCAAGTGCAAAATTACAGGTGAAAAAAATCGTATAAAATATTTAAAAACGTTAGAATAAAAATGGTGTCAGGCAACAGAAACCAGTCTGAAACTCAAGCGGCGTATTATCCACCCTCTCTGATGCCCGATTTCATGGGAGCTCATCCGCCGACTCATTACAATAATTCGTCTTACGATTCGTCGGCTCGGCACGTGAGCTACTTTCAGAACTACAGAAACGAGACCCTCTCGCGATTTTCGGTGAGTTTCTCGTTAGGGCACCGGATGTGCCCGAATCGGTATCAAAACTTTCCTGGGGGATTCTCTCCACGCGGAATAATAAGTTTCATCGGGTACAAAAGCATACGCATCTTAGAAGTTTGCGATCCGGTACAGCTGGGGGTTATGTGTTGCTACAGATGCCACCGTACGAATGGGGTGTGCAGAGTACTCCGTACAGTCCGAGACCCGATCTTGTTGCTGCTAACAAAGTTCGCAATCGCGATAGATCTGCGGCCCTTCCAGTTAACAACATCACAACTATTGACGCTAAACGCGCGAAAGAAATCGATACTTTTTACAAGGTATTTGTTCGATCACTTCCTTTTTAATTGCAAATCAATGATCTTTGAAAAATATTTAATAATCTATATTCTTTAATGTAAAACCAGGTAATTATAGAAAATTTGAAAATTCGTGCTTGCATGTCGACTATGAAAAATATCGTTAAATCGTGAAAAAAAAAAAATTATTGCATTGCAATGCACTGCCGCCTACTGGCCTTTTGCAGGTGGCGCAACTCCATCGAGAACAATACAAGGATCACACCGGGCTCCGTCATCCTCTCAAATACTTCAGGCCAGATGAGAAGAGTTTTCAGAGCTCCCCGAGTCTCTTGACTGCGTATCTCTTCAAGTATCCGGAGACTTATACCGCTTACAAAGTACCGACGGTACTTCCGCTCACGTACGAGAGGGCGACAAAGAGCCCATACTTGCCGGAGCTCGCGATACCCGGCATATACTCCCGTGGTAACTGCATTGCGTATAAGCGCTAATCCGGAAGCTGCCTCGCGATCCTCATCGAGAAGTAGTTTTCGAGTACACTCTGCCGGGCTTACGAAAAGTGCAGGTTTCATCCACGGGGAATTAAAAAAAAGGAGCGCCATATGTATATCGCCGTGAATCTGGTATTATAGACACGACGACCATACGGGGGGTATGAGGATTTGAGGTTTAAACATAAATGTACTTGACATTGTTTATGAAACAATGCAATGTGATAAATGGCATTTAAATTCAACATTTATTCGAGAATGTGCACTCCTATTAGTCGGTACATTCAATGTAATTGGATCTGTACCATAAACAGTAAAAAATAATTTAGTCAAGTAAGCGACACAACTTGTTTCTTCAACTTTGAATATAGAAAGCTTTCTTTTTATTTCCGGTGTCATTAACAACTTTAGTTCGTACTTTTCTTTGTAAACCGAGGCCGGATGGTGCGATCGAAAAATTAACGAATAAAAAAATCGTCGGCGTTTTGTACAGTGAATTTTTGTAAAAGGTACATATTTTTTACTGTGTACTGCCGCTTCTGTGGATATACACCCTTGAAACTATTCACAGCATCAATCGAAAGGTGTGGGCGAATTCTGGCATCCTCACGACTGTGTGAACAAACTCTTGAGCGCCTATGCTTCCGGTGTGATCGAGATCCATCTCCTGCAAAACCTGAAAACAATGAACCAATTCCAAGCCATAGTATTCGAGTACAGTAAAGTTGACCGTCGAACGGATGGAGTATTTACGAGACGTATCGCAAACAAGACCGAGATACCGAATGGAGTGCGAGGCTTCTGTGGTATAATATCCGAGCGCACGGCATTCACCAGCTTCCGAGATATTATTCGTCGCTGGGAAAACAATAGCATTGTTGTGTTCTCTAAGCCCCTTAATGGTTCGTATGTCCACGAGGACCTCCGCATTATGCTCGTTGAGAAAAGTTTCACGGTACGGGAATCTATCGGAGAGTTAGACGACTAAGAATTTCGTGGTAGTTCCGATGCCATTACCAGTGGGAATGTACCTGCGCGTTTCAACGATTTTTCGCACCTATCGGTACACTGTACAAGGTCTAGGCGGATATAATTGATCGCACTCAGGGGGCAAAATAATGCACCTCTTTCCGCTTGGAATCGATGAAGCGCCACTTAAGGATGCCTCACACAGACATTTCCAACCAAAAGTTTAATTCGATGAAAATTTCACTACTTCGAGATATTCCAAACATCCCGAAAAAATCGGCCGTGTTAATGATGCCAAGACCTTTCATTTTGCATAACAGTAATGCCAAAAAGTTATTAACATATTATTCAGAAAATAAATTGTAAAAAAATCAGAAAACCCCTTATTTTCTCATGGTAAGTGAATTCCTTGATTTTTTAGAATTCGTTATATACTATTCTGGACTATTTTATGCGTTTTGGTCAGTTTAACAGGCAGTTAAGCTCCACCGCAGCCTGCTACTTATTATTAATAGAGGGATGTTGGGAGTCTCTGAAACGAGTGACAGTCAAAGGTGAGTAAACGTAAGCGGTTGGACTTTATGGCCATCGAAAGGTTACAACAGGGTAATATACTGACCATTTGAGCTACGTGCTCAGCGCTCTGTCGATCGATTCTGATACGTCCATTCCCGTCGATACCCGCCACGCGTTCCACCGCTTCGATCAGATCGTCCAGCGAAAATTGATTGTCACAGTCGAAGTCTGAATGTGAAGTTTGTAACAAAGCGAATGTATCGGACACCAGAAATAGAGATGGAAATAGAGATGGAAAATACGAGAGGATAAATTGGACGTTGCTCTACATCAGCAACTGAAGTGTAAATTGATGTGAAAAAAGTAAACATTGTCTCTGTTATGCGTAAATATTGATGATAACTTTACTAATATTTTGTCACCATAGAGTGAAAATAATATCGGGATTTCCTTACCGAAAATTCGAAACGCCCAAGCAGCTCGAATGTTCACAGGGCAATTATCGGATAGGGCTGAGCAAAGATCCAGCGTGTCTTCAAAACTCATGCAGTTGTCTTGTTTCGATGAGAAAACTCGAAGTATAGATTCCCGAAATGGATTTTGCTGGAAATATTATATACAATATTTAAATATATTTATCGTGTATATAAATATAAATTTGAGCGTTTATGTTAGCACGCGCGCTCGAATGGATTTCATAAATTAACTTAGCTTTTATCTCCACTATAATAAAAACTCTCTCAGCTTCACCAAAAAGGGGGGGGGGAACAAACATCCAACCAACAATGAAACAAACAAATCCACAGCTTTCCAAAAATATATATAAGTTTCTAATAAGTATTTGTTTGTCCCAATTTTTAATGAATCAAAAGGGTCCTCCTAGCGGCGTCCACGCCAGGCCCTATAACTATTCTGGTTCTATTATGCGAAATCTGGATTTCCGCTTTCTAAATTCCATAGTCCGCAGAGAGGACACGAAGCGCCCGAGCCACAACAACCTGCTTATGTATATTTCGCAATGTTGGAATTCCGACCGAAATAATTTTAGAAAAAGACGATTTAATACCCGAGTTTCGGTACATGATTATCATAATTATTCATAAATATTCATATCTACAACTCGGTTAATCGAGGATTTAATATACGTTGGATATCGTGTTTGAGTATGGGGTGGAAAATAATATCGATATCCATCTCGTGTATCCGATACGTCGGATGGGGGGAATTTAACGAATTATTGAAATCACGAAATACTATATCTCGGATACACCGTTTATATGTGCTTACTCGTTCGATCAACCAGTTCGTGCTGTCGTCACCGGTCCACCCAATGCAATCATCCTCTTTTACCTTATTATACCCTATAATTCTTCTGACTAATTTTCACCGCGGTTAAATATATGTCACCTCTCCATCGTACACATTCATAAACGGTAAACACACGATCGCGCTCCGCTACTTTTTTATTTTGATGATTTTTTTAATGACTTACCCGAATCTGCGGCAGAATATCGAGTATTCGTTCAACCGGAAATCTGTGATGAACATTTTCCTCCAATTCGCTCGCTCCGAGGGTCTTGAAGAGCCGGAAAACGCTTTACGAAACATAAAGAGAGCTATTCGGTATTAGTGTTTACGCAAAGTAATCAAAGGGGTTTTATATTACCGGGCAACTGTAACGTTTAATATCCGCTCGGGTTTCCACGAAGCCCCCCCGCCCGCCGGTTTGTACTCACTACACAATCTCGGCTTTGTTCAAGTAAGTTAGCTGGCTGTAGTCTTCCAGCATCTCCTGTGTCATTCCGTGAACGGTGGAACTCGAGCTTCCCATTGCTCGGATACTGTATTTGAATTCACGTCGGTTCACCAGCAGCCGAACTGTACGTTTGCCTTGTGGAACACAGGTCGGAGAGTTTGCGTTCGTGATGTGAATCCAAACGATATTTTTTTATACGCTTTTCAGAAAAGAAAAAGGTTTATTAGGACTTGACGCGACAGAGAATTATCAGCAATTATTAGTCCACTAACATTATTGATTTTAAATCGACTTTACAGTGAGCGTTTGCTAGAAAAACCAGCAGAACGCATGTTTTTTTGAAATCCTTTGAAACACAATTTTAATTGGTTTTTCAACTCTACAGAGACCTTCAATGGTAAGGTCTGCAATTAAATCGTATGAAAGGAGAGAAATATGGTTCAAAGGGTTAACTGTACAAAGCAGTAGAAACACAGTAAAGCCCGGTTTTAAAATCGTGCTAGAAATTTTTGATAAACTGCTTGGGAATGTTATATATAGAGATATAATTTTTTTATTTTTTCACAATGTAAATTTATTTATTTTACTTGTCGATGCGCACACCTGCCGCACAAAAACACGTCGAACCAGCGACAAAGGTAAAAATACTGTCAGTGTGTGGACTTGCAACGATATCGCGCGACAGAATTATCTCTTCGATGACAGAGAAGTCCTATAATCTTATCACGTCGCGATCGCGACCGGGATGTCCGTGTAATTGTTGGTACTAACATATACTCGCAGATAGTGACTAAGAGTCTTAGAATACCCAGGCCGCTTAGAAGCCTCCTCCGAGCCCAGATTATTTTGTTTCTCTTGGTCCTTTATTTTTCGTTGTTTTCATTGTCATTCGACCATTTAAATGATCAAATGTTCAAAGATGAATCTCGCTCATTCTTCACTTCGGTCAGAAATTCATAAAATAATAATAATACCCTTATCAATCCCTTATCAAGTAATAGATGGTTAATTGACTACGAATTGTGAGTGTGCATTTTTTATTCCCTGAAAATGGCAAGGTCGATCATTTCCGCTGATGTATCGTAATTCAATATTATAAATACGCAGGAGCATTCTGTAAGCGTATTATCCGGAACATATATATCGAGGATACGTTCGCGCGGAGTCCAATAAAATTCTACGTACCCCGCGCACAGAAGGGTCATTAACGTTTCGAAATCGTTGAATAGGGGATCATAATGCCGATGGCAATTTGTGCTCGTTCAACGAGATAGCGGTATCGCTGGCTTATCGAAATTTAGCCTCGGTGTATTTATCACAATACTGTTTTCTATGGAGTTTACTTTTGTGCGGGCATGAAGCGGTCATCGGCACAGTGCGCATCCACGAATTGACGAGAATTCATCAGTCCGATAGCATAATAAGCGAATCAATCATTAATTTCGTTACCAAATTTATTTTGTCTATCTCAATGATCCAAGAAGGAAAGGTTATTTTTCATCTGTAGCTATTCGGATTGTTCACAAATTCTTCAATACGAAAACGCAACTCGGGGCACGTCATCGAGGCTTTCCGGATCGAGACTGCGGAAGTGCGATCCGGTACTCGTTATGAACAGTTGAACGATGCTCGACACATATTGGGATTTTCGTCGATGGGGTTCACCGAGTTTGTTTAAGTTTTCACGGTTACCCGTATATTTAACAATTCTCCCGATGGCTCGCGGTTGCGCGAGGGATTATGCTGCAGCAATTTGTCATCGTTGACAAAAATTTTCAATGAGTTCCGTCGAATTTTACAGGTTTCGCGAAAACTCGGAAAACTCCACGAACAGCTTCACATTTGTTCGACCGAATGTGAAATACTGATTGACAAATTACATGTTACTTTCAATCGGTGACGCAGGGGTAATTAAATCCATTTAATCGGACCAAGTTGATCAACGTAGATTTGTTGCCTTTCAAATGGTCGTAATTACTGAGAATCATCGTAAATGAAAATTCCAACGGAAAAGAGGACAGGAACGGCAAAACTGTAAAGGTGCCATTCTCATATAGTAAATTGAAGTAATGAGACTTCAATAACGGGGACACTTGTCTGACCATGTTCGCGTGAAACTTTTCACCCCATTGTGCAGAGCGTCTCGGGAATCGCAATTGTCTTCAGTCCCCGCAAAAATCTGTCTGCCATTATTATAACACGAGCCTAAAGTGTTGGAATGGAGCAGGACGGATGCGCGCAAGGGATGACGGTCGGCACGCGAGGGCCGAGGCGGTTATTGTCCCAAAGCTGGGTGTTTGCGAATAATGGGCTCGACTCTCGAGAGGTCATGCGAAGCTGACGTTCCGGCATGTCAACAGCAACTATGCATCATCAGTTGTCGGGTGCACGGCAACGCACATCCTCCCCGCCATCGAGCCAGTTTGGATATGTGCAGGCCGGAGTGTTCATTACAATAAGCAGCCGACGGTCAAACGAACCGGGGGCCTGTGTACCCCTCCCCCATGAGATATCGACTGATCGAACCACGCCGAGTGTCCGAATGTCTGTGCTTATGCCTAAAGCTCTGTGTCTGCTCCACTGGCTGGCTGCCTTCATCCGCTAGCTTGCCCGGCTGACTGCGTCCTGTTCCTGCAACCACCACCACCGGTATCCGTAACCGTGCGCGGCCGGGACATCATTCGCTTGGAAATTCGCCGCATCCCAGCTCGTCGGAAACAAGCCGGAGAACGCACAGACCCGTCACGAATAATGTCAATCAAACGACCAACGCACGCACACACGCACACGATCGCACACACACTTTAACCGTGCAGGAATAATCCGTATCTGGCAAAATTCCCATACCACTAATTACAGATGATGCAGCAACGTCTTTCATCATGTCACTGAATCTAATTTAGAGATTACGGGAATCTATGTGTTACGCGATATTGAGAAAATCGGTGAGATAAGAGAAGGACCGGAGTTACCGGGACATAACTATTATCCCCATTGTGCGAGATTTGATAGAATTTGATTTAGCAAAGGCACAACCACGCTTGTACAGAAATGTTATAGATCTGTCCCGCATTGGGCGAGGGGTGAGTGTGATATTACGCGGATTGGTTGTACACGGGGGAGGAGAGGCTCTGCACGAGCCCGTATCCGTTATTGCGTTACCGACCACCATAGCGTGAGTTTCGACTCTGTTAATATAGGGAGAGCGTCTGTATTCAGTGGGAAGGTAGGCAATTACATATCGCTGGGTCTAATGAGTGGGGTGTAATGTGACATATGTGCGCATTTTTTTTTTACAACTGACACGTTTCCATCCGGTTGAAGAGTTAGGGGAGAATGGGCTATTGGGGACTACCGGAGGGATTCGAATATTTCAAATAAATAAACACGGATTTCTGGGTACTAATGTTGACCTTCATTTCACTCAGATCCACGGTCGTCGCGTCCACGGTGTCGGGCATCGGGAACACAAGCGCGCGTATCGGTAAACGAATTTCACAGTGTATGCCCGACTGGTTCGGGACTTGGTAGCAGCAGTCGCAGCGGCATCCTCTATCGTTATCGATACCACTGTAGCCGTAGCATACACAATGTTCGTTACCGGCACGCGAGATCGATCTAATTGGCAGCTGATAGCCACCGGGTAATATCCACGTATATAGAGAACTAATTGTCCGGCACAAATTTTGGACTCCGGTCCGAGTGCTCCGGCACTCTTGCGATTTATCTACCGAGCATCGTAGTTCGATTCGCCATTCGCAACGACACGATCGTGCCGCATACGACTTTTACGTTTCAGTAAAATATACAATTTAATAATGCGGCGCGTCGTTCGAATCGTTGCAAAAAAATGGTATTTTCTTTAAAAAAAAAAGAAGAGCTAAACTTCGAGAAATTAATTAATCGGTCCTTTCCGAGTTTCTTCAGGTAAAATTTCATATAAATATTTTCACCGGGTTTTCGGCAAAACAATATACAAAGCTCTTTTAAATAGTCTGAATCAGATCAATGAGGAAGCTTCGATTCTGACAAAGTGTGCAAAAGAAAATAAAAAATTCAACTTCCGAGTAGTTTCATATTCGAAATCCACTAAGAGATTAATTAAAAGAGCTTAATGAAATTTACCCGCCGGCCTGAAGCGAATGCTTCCGCTCATCGATCCTTCGTGGCCCCACTCGGTCATCAGCAGCCCAGTTACGGGTGTTTATCGATTCAACGCCCCTTCTACAATCATTTATTGATATTACTCTTTTCGCATCGGAGGCAATTATCAATTTTACTCATTACTCGATTACCCAATATTTCCACTGGATGGCCCCCCGCGTTCGAATCGATCGGACATATGTGATGCAGTTTGCGATCGATAATTATATGCGATTGACACATGGGGGAGGCAAAATGGACGATGAGTATCGTTTATTAATTTCACATGCAGCGAGTTCTCTTTGAAATGGGAATTTTATATTATTTTGGAATCGTACTCGATGAGCGAAAACATTCTTTCGCGACGATCGACATGGGCCAGCGAAGAGCGAAAGAGTTTCATTGTGTTTCGCAACGAGTCCATTTTGTCCGATTCTCTCCCCCTCCCGCATTTTCGTCATGGATACTAATTGAGTTTGTACTGCCGACGTCAGAACTAGACGATGGCGAACGAACATGCGAAAAAAAAAGATCGAACGCAGTGCCAGAGTACAGCTCTATGCGAGATCCGTTGAAGCGTCGAGTTAAAAGAGTTAAAAACTACTGTCGGAAAACGGCGGTTCTTCATTCGTTAAATAATTTCACGTTCGTCAATTAGATTTGTCAGCAGCGATCCCCGTAATTGTATTTGCGAGAGTGTGGGAATGGTTGGACTGAAAACGCGGTGGTGGGCTGCACGGAACGTACCCTGCCGGCTGACCAACGGCTCAACTATATCCGCGCCTGACAGCATTGAATTTAAATTTCTCCGATAGCGAGCCGGTGCGCCGCGCGGGTTTCACCGATGTAATTCGGTTGATCCGAAGCGGGTTTCCGGTGCTGCGGCTCCCGGCTATCCCAGAGCAGTACGAATCTACCGGTGACTGGTAGTCTGACGCTTGCCAGATAACGTGCAGATGACGATAGCTGTCGTCGAAGCTCTACCTCCGCACTCCGGTCAGTGCTACAAAGTACAATTGGCGTTGTCAATGTGAAGGGAGTAAAACTTCCGTTTAAATTACCCACCGCAGGAAGCGTGTAGCAGCGGCGCGGCGATCGCCTGGGACTTCTGAAGCGAAACGGACGGAGGCGTCGGAGAGGACGCATAAAGAAAGGGACTTCAACTCGAGCAGCTGTTGGAGGTGGACGTGTAACTACGTGGTAGACCGTGCGAGATAAAAGAGGAAGAGACCTCCGAATATGCAGTTTTCGTAAATAAAGAAACGTTTTCACAAATCAGGCCTTGAGCCTTAATTTTATTCACTAAAAGTGGCATCCGTAGCGCTTATACTGATTGAAAATACACTCTATAAGTAATGGAAAAATCAATCGACTCCATCGACACCGATAAGTATTTCGCTTTCGCATTTTACATATTTACGGCAATAAGGTAACTTCAAACGATGCAATTTTTTTTATTTTGCATTCAGAATTTGTGATTTGCGCATCACTTAGGCTTTTACAGTTTGGATACGACGATTCGCAGCTGTTTCCGTAATATCTTTCCACTAGGATTTTTCGGAATCGTGTCAACAAAAATGACGCCGCCTCGGATCTTGCTCTGTGGCGAAACTTGCTCTGTCAGGAATGACAACAAAAACTTAGTAAAATTCCGTTTAAATGAAAATTAAAAAATGGATACGCCTTCGTTGTCTTTCCATTACCATTGACAAAATTGCAAATTTCCATGGCGGTGACGTTAGAGGATGGACACTTGACAACGAAAGCCACAGGTAATTCACCGGCATCATCGTCCGGTTTTCCGACCACTGCAGTGTCAGTGATGGCCGGATGCGAAAGGAGCAGGCTTTCGATCTCACTGGGTGAAACCTGAAAACCTTTGTACTTGATCAACTCTTTGAGCCTATCAACGACGAAGAGATCACCGTCCTCGTCATAGTAGCCGAGATCTCCGGAGTGCAGCCAGCCGTCCTTGTCGATGGTTTCCTCAGTTACTTTTGGGTCGTTCCTGTAGCCGAGCATGACGTGGCCCCCGTTGAAACACAACTCGCCGACTTCTCCCGGTCCCAGCGACTTGGCGGTATTCGGATCGATCACTTTGCAGCTTGCACCTGGAACGAGACTACCCACGCTGTTGGGTTTCTTCATGTTTCGGTTGTTCATACTTATGACGATCGAGAGCTCGGTCATTCCGTATGCATTGCGGATCACATGAACTCCAAGTCGTTTCAGTGCGTCTCGACGAACCTGTCGTTCACAAAACCATCACATTAGACTAGAAGACTGCCTTAAAGGTACCGGCGACTCTTCTGACCTCCGGCAAGAGGGGTGCCGCTCCGCAAATGATTTCCCGCACGCTGCTGTAGTCATAGTGAGGTATCATTGGATGCTTCGCGAAGAAATTGATTATTGGCGGTGCAACCGGTAAAATCGTGACTTTGTATTTTCCTATCGTATCGAGATAGAGCTCAGGGTCGAAGCCCGACATAGTGACGGCCATTGCGCCAGATTGAAATATTGACATTGTCAGGCCGAAACCGTAACCATGAAAAAATGGTAGCATCATCAAAATCACGTCGGTGTCGTGAAGATCGACGAGGGCAGGAGATCTGGGAAAATGAAATTTATCTTAATAAATTTTTAATCCAACGACTTTTAATCATTTGATGTGGAAGGATAATGTACAAACCGTATAGCAGCCCCCTGGAGTAGAAGGTTGCGATGGGAGAGCATCACACCTTTCGGCAAACCCGTGGTGCCACTCGAATAGAGAACAGCCGCTTCTTGCTTGTTCGGCCGTTCGATTTTAATCGCGTTGTATACATACGGATCTGGCCAGACACGAGATTCGTTCAAAATGCTCTTGAGACTCGTGACGTTCGTCGATAACGGTACATCGTCCAACTGCAGAATTTCCATTCGCCACGAAAGGCTGCGGGCTACTTCACTTATCAAATTCTCCGACTGACGCGACACAAAGATAAGTATCGGTTTTGTTATCTTTAAACAATGTATCACCTCGCCTGTAACGCCGAATTTTACAAAAAAGTTATGAGTATTGAATACACTGTTACTTTTATCGAAATAAAGTAAATGAAAAACAACGACAAACACACTGTTTACCTTTCGCGTAAGCCGGATTCATAGGCGCAATAGTCGCGCCCGTGTAGAGAACGGCGCATACAGCGATGAACCAGTTGAGGTGATTCTCGGCGGAAATTGCTATTGTGTCGCCGACCTTGACACCCCGATCCTCGAGAGCTGCAGCCAGCTTGACGCTTCTCTCGAGGATGTCTCTGTTCGTGAGGAGCTGCCCCGTTCGCCCGTCCACCTGCGATAACGAAGTTACGAGGTCGTTAACTACTTGTGAAGTTACACCACAGTGGATGCAAGTGGTTCGACTGCTTCCTTCGTGTCGCACCCTCGAATAATCTATCTTGTGACGCAGCGGGGAATGATTCGATGGATGTATACAGAACGCACACCTTCTTCCCGTTGTGCGAGCTCCGAGCAAAGCTCTGGGACTCCCGGGTAACATTATAAATTTGCAAAAATTGGGCAAAGGTCATGCGGCAGCGATCGCCATTGTACAGGTAGATAATTTGAGCATATTCTTGCGTAGAATCGAGGTGGTAGCTGTGTATATCAATTATGCTGACAAATGTGATTGGAAACTGACGCAATGATTGCGTAATCGCTACCTCAAAGGTTTTGCAGCTTTGGCTGTTTGGCATATATGAGCTTGTGAAATGTTGTTTGAATGCATCGATGGCGAAGAACGATTTCACAGTGCCGGTGGGACTATGGCCCGCGAGACGGGAATTTGGTCTGCGGTGCGTATCGTAGCCGCATAGCCGGCGACTCATTATAAATGGCGTAACAGACCGAGCTTTAACACGGCGACGACGACAATCATACAGAAAACTAATCGATGACCCTTGCCAACCGGATCTTATTCGTTGTGAAATTATTCAGCGTCGCGACGAGCGGCATTGAAGTTGACGTGGACCTAAAATAATTGATTCGAAAATTACGGGCAAAAATTTTCCAACAGTACAACTTGTGTTTTTGAAGTTATATTTCATCATCCTGAGCGATGGCATCGTGAACTTCGTGCTATCAATAGATAGGGACAGCCACTGGGGAAACGTTGACTAGGCGTAGAATAATCAGTGTCAGCGATCTTTACTATACCTGAAGAATGCGCAGTGGAATTCCGCGTAATCGATCGAGCGTGTATTGTCCATAAGAAACATCCGGTATCTTCGATTCGGCAGGGCCAGTTATGACATTCTCCTCGTTCAACTTACCCATTTTTCTATGGTTAGAAATTGGAAAATCACTCGATTAAAAAACAAAAGTGCATATTTTCTCGGCGGTATGGAAATGTTTCACATCACCTCGAATGATAATATCGCAGGGCTTCGATAAGTCTTCGAATAACTATTTCACTATTATAGAATACTGATGAGTGACTTGTCGATATTTTTCTCACAATAATAATCTGAGCACAAACGTTACCCTACTCACTGCTGAACGTTGAATGAAACGGACGTTGCAGTGAGCGTCTCGATGGCGATATGAATGTTTCGACATTATGATAATATATTTTGTTTTTCGAACTGGATGAGCCAGCAATAATTGTGCACTGAGATATACGTTACAACCTTACGTTCAACGGTATCGCCACTTCGAATAAGAAACCGAGATAGTGTTGACAGTAATGTAGACATACAAGATATACGGCCACGTGCGAATGGTTATGAATAGTTGATTACCAGCAGTAAATCATTGCATGAATATATATGGTAATGGGAGCGGGGGGCAAAAATGGTATAGGCAAACTTTTGCATATCGTGGTACTTTCAATTGTTATTCAATTTAACTCTTTTGTTTCTTCATAGAGGAAGCTGTTTGCGTAAAAAAATGCCTTTTAGTGTCAGAGTACTTAAAATAGCCTGAAACGTCGAGAAATGTGATATTTAGCTGGCGTTCGGATGTATGAGTGTGCGCATGTGGGCGTGTGTGCGCGCGTGTATGTATTCGCCATTCTCGCTGAAGTTTTCATGCGTTACGATTTTGACTCATTAAGATTATTTATTATAACATTAAAGTGGCTCGGCTGTTGAAGGATTAGTGACGAGATAAAATTAATTGGTGAAACTTATTTGCGCACCACAAACGAGCGACGGATTAATTGACTGATAAGAACGATAAAGCGAAAATTCGAATGTGATTCCTAGACGATATATCAACATGGGGATTTGTTTAATGTTTGGTATCCGCTCGCCTTTGGCTTCTGCGCCGAGTGGAATAGAAGAGATGAAGAGGGACGGGATACGGAGTCTAACAGGCGCAACGTGAATGGTTCTGGGTAGATACTACCAGCAGTATTAGCTCGAAGTTGGAGAACGAAGAGGAGATAGCAGAGAGATCTCTCGGCGTTCACTCGAGCGTGCAACGATATGTGGACTTTAGAGATTCGTTAGGTCTCCTCTGTTTGCTGAAACAGATTGTTCGAAAAGGATTTGAGTTAGCTTAACTCCCCCCCCCCCCCCCCATTTCTTCCTACCTTCACTCGCGGCTTATCGATTTACATATAAAATAGAAAATCATTGAGCGATCGCTATCGCTATCTACTGTTGTGCGATTGGCATAGGGTAAAAGTGGTGAATATGGCCCACCTCGATTAACACGTAAGTCAATGATATATGGACCGGGCCATATTCCCCACTTTTACCCTATAGTGAAGACGAGGGCAAAATGGGCCAACAAAGTGATTCAGGGAGTTTCATCGATATACACAACACCTTTTTACTTATTTTTTAGTGACAATGATGAATCTGCGCTTACTTATGGAAGCGGAAATGCAACGAGAAAAAAAATGTGTAGCATAACTGGATAACTTAGCTTGCCCGTCACATTCGTTATGGGCGGGAATTGTCGTAAAAGTAACTCGGATAAAATCGTTTCTCCACCCTTTTTTTCTCGCTGTATCTTCAGGCTTGGTAAGAGATTGGAAAGACTGTGTCAAATCCCTAGAGAAATCCCTAGATCCCACTATTCCCGCGCAGAATCCCCCAGTCATCTTAACCGTTCACTCCCTCGAATTTTGCAACCCTCTGTGCTCTCCCCACTTCCCTCGACCTCCCGTCGCAAAACTGTTCATCCCTAAATATTTGCGGCGATCGGGTAACCGGATACAATTTATGCGACGTCGCGGGGCTGGATCGTAGAACGCGGGCGGTTGGCGGGAATCTCGCCGGCGACGATGCCAAGGACGTTCCCTCTATATCCGAGAATGCGGGGGTCCTTGCTGCCTCAAATCACTCGAGTTCTCGGGATACGCTCTTCGCCTGGCCTCGAGTACGAAGCATGTAACGGTATTATAGACAGTAGGAGGTACAGTTCGGAGCATAGGCCACTGCATGCTGAGCTCGATGTCGATAGCGTATGTGCGCGTGACACATTTGTTCTACCTAAACATTCCTAGGATTCAATGCTAAATTCCTAGAAGGCATTGAAATCGATTAATCTTTGCAGATCACTTTCTCGCAATACATGCGGTTCATTTTTTTTAACAGTAAAGGTATAATACACTTTAATTTTTATGCTCAGCTTAAGGTGATTTTATATAACCGCGCGCCCACACTGAGAGAAGGATCCAGTAAATATGACTAGATCGCTTGAGAGATATTACCATAGCGCATGGTAGTACGCAACTAGGGCGCCACCTATGCATCTATGATAGGAAGTATCGGATTTATAAGGACTTTTCGTAGATGTTATATGGTAAAAAATTCTTGGAAAATCTGGGACTTTCTGTCATAGGTCGCGCCCTAGTTGCGAACTACCATGAGCTATGGTAATTTTTCTTCGGTGACCGATAGTTTTTACTATAATCCTCTTCTCAGTGCACTTGCCCCGCGCCCAATTGGTAACGAAAAACGGTACTGAATGCCGTTTTGAGACCGCAGACAGCCGAAGAAAAAGAAAATTGTCTTTCGCCGCGTCTGCCGATGACCCACGGAAAGACAATTTTCTTTTTCGTCGGCGGACCATGGGCTCAAAATGGCATTCAGTGTAGTTTTTGTTACCGGCGACGGTATTTCACATCACCTTAAAAGCTACAGCCCGAATAGTCAGGTAGGGCGCCTTTAAACTCATGGTATCAGAATTTTCTCCCGCTAAATTTTCATCGCTTCTGTGCCTCTCTCCGTGGTTCCTCGTCGTCAATAGAGGTGAACTTTGGAAAGAGCGGGGTGAGAACAGCCGCCGCCAAAGTGGCGGAACCGGCAGCAGCAGCAGGAGCGCGCCCGGCAGCAGGAACAGCAAGCAGGATGTGGGAGAGTCCTTGCCAGTTAAGAAGATGGAGCGATCAATCTGAAATGAACAAGGACCCGCACCACGCGAAATGTTTCGATAACCCGGCGGCGGTAAGCGTGCTGTAGCAAAAGAGAGGGAGACCGAGGGAGAAAAGGAGCGAGTGAAAGACGTGAAAAGTTTCAGGCTGCCCCTTTTGCACGCTAAAAGGAAGACAGGGAACGAGCGTTGAAGAAAGAAAACGTCTTACCTACGTCTCCGCGCAGCACAACCACAAGAAACTTAAAGGGAACTAAGACCCACATTGATGAATGGTACTCTCGAAAAAAAAGAGAGTGCGAGGTTAGAAAAAAATAAAATAAAAAAAGCGGCGTGGTAAAGCAAACCGGCAGGTACGATAAAAATTACCACACATATAAATGGTCTTTCACGATTTTAAAATCTCATTTTTTCGACCGGAAGTGACGTCACCGGAGATAATTTCGGTGAAAAAATAAGATTTTCAAAGTGGAAGTGCCGAATTTCCGGGTATGACGTCACTTCCGGCCGAAAAATGACGTTACAGAAAAAAAAAATGCTCTCCCAAACACTGGCGTAGCATTTGAATTACCCAGTGCTTATTAGTGCTCGGAAGTGCCCTTCGCTCTAGCAAGTTATGCGGACCGGCGAAGCGCCGATATGGCGTTTTGGTGTACGGCAGCTGGTATGAAGCCAGCTACGTACCGTTTTTCCAGTTACGCCACTATCCCACCTGGTCATCTATGTAGCACGAGAAAACCTCGTAAACCCCAGGCGGGAGACAGACGGGACGACTCCGCGACACTCTTTACTCCTCGCGTTGTCTTAAAACCCCCGTCTTCGAGGAGATGCCGAGACTGGGGGCGGGGCCATCTCCATTAGAAACTCAATTTTCCCAGGCAAATTTCATTTCCATCGTGCAACACAGTACCTTTTCCTTCGAGGCTCAGCGCGAACGCAGAGTGTAGAGGACACAGGTGGGTTTTTTTTTCTCTCTCACTTTGCGCTCGCATCACATGCGGTGCAAATGCACGGTACGTGTACAAGTATGCCCTACGGCCGTGGTGGACAGCCGTACGCTGCACAAAGACCGAAAGGAAACAGAGGGAGAAGAAGACAATACACCTATCTCGAATAACACACTCTCCGTCGTAGTACCGCATGAACTGGTGCACTGCGGTGCTTTGAAAATTTCGACCATGGAGGAATCAAGGCACCAGTCGGAGTTCAGCCGACAGAAGTTGTATCCCACCCCGATGGCAGGGAGTCCTCTCGCTACCGGATGAAAGCTTTCCTTCACTCCGCGCTCACTCCCTCGGGCCATCGCGGATGGAGCAAGTCAAGGCGCTTATATCCAGGGACTTAGGCGAATTAACGAACAGCTCCTCGCTGGCCTATAGCGCAGGATTTTGATAACATGTGACCCTATCTCGAATTCCCGAGGCTGCACAGGTAGTCTGTTTACTTAAGATAATAGGGAACTCGGGAGAGTGCCCGCGGTTTGCTGCCGCTGAGAAACAGAGACGAGGTTAAAGGAGAGCAAGGTGAGGCGAGACCTGCGAGGGAGGTGGAACTTCACTCCGGTGGTAAAGATGTTTCTCCAAGCGGTGTTGAGTCGAAGGAGCTCGCTGCGAGTTGAAGGGGATGGAACTGAGGATCCCCGGGCTCGCGAGTAACGGAAGATTAGCGTCCCGTTAAGCCGGAATGAATTTTGATCGTCCGTTGAGGAGAATAAAACGATGGATCCGATTATTCAAAAAAAATTGCCGTTTGCGAATAATCCACATTATGCCAAGTCGAACGAAGTCGTCATGGATCAATGCGATGTCTCGTCGGATAATCTGTCGCTAGACTCGGTTCTGTAAAACTGATATGGGGCTGGTTCTCGGCAAACTCTTCATCACCCTAACCAACCATACATTGATCATCCCAAAGCAGTTATCTCGCTGGACATCAACCGGGGTTCTTCAACTTCCTTCCTCTAATTTTCTCCCGAGAGCCACCTTGGTGCAACTTCCTCGCGAGAAAGACAAGAAATTCTCGGGAGAATCTTTCCGTCGCACTCCGGGTGAGGGAACAAGTGAATGAGCGAACGACAAGGTGAGCGAGGGAGCAGAATGGATGAGGATGGGGCGAGTAACGGAGAAAGATGGAGAATGACGGTGAGTGAGTGAGCGAGGGAGCGAGCGGGTGAATGAGGCGAGGGGGCGACGCCAGGGTGTTGCTGCGAAGGCGTCTATACACTTGGCTCGAGCTACCCGGAAGGAAGGGGAAGTGGCGGAGGTAGAAACTCTCCGTCGGGTGGGACTCGGGTATGGGATCCTACAAGAACTTCATTTTCCGAACCATTACGCTCCCCTCCCACCGCACCACCTCCTTGCGAACCCCCTTTGCGCTCTTAAATTAATTTATATCGAAATTTCAAATGACACTCGTCGCACCGTGGCGATAAATAACGGAAGGGTTGTCGCTTTTTCGACGCCCGGCAAATGGTTACCGTCGCGATTTTGTCGCCTCCATAGTCGATACGTTTCCGGCGCCTCCACCGCTCCTATCTACCTCCACAGTGGCGCCGTTTGTTTCGGAGCCCGCAAACGGGTATGGAGAAAAATGCGCTTCACTTGGCGAATACCCCGAGGCCTTAGAGGCAATTTTAACATACCCGATCTAACTGATAATGCAATACCGACTACAAACGCTCCAAACTGATCAGTGATTGTCATACCGTCGAAGCCCGCAGAGGAATTAATTACGAATGATTCACAATGGAATCACCAGCGACGCAACCGGTCGGCTATTCGACGCCAGGCAAAAGACTGTTACCATCAAAAAGCAAAGCCGATTAAATGTCTAATCGGAATAGCGAGCGCTGCGGTTTATTAGTCATATCGTATTGCATTGCGGAATCCGTATGATTTACAACAATTCCGGGACCGAAACACAATGTCCAAATGTGTGGTCGAGGTATACAACGAACAATATTATACCCCCGGTGAAGCGCCGAGTTCTGCCGGGCGGAGAAGCTTCGAGGGTATTGTTCATAAAGTATGCGGATAAATTGTTTTGCACAGTAAAGGAGGGATGCCACCGCCTACCACACGTCAGGCACCTTCGGTAAGGTTGCGACGGCAACACATTCCGCGCCCTGGGCGCAGGTACGAAAGCACACGCGAACGGTTGGCACATCGTTGAGGGTGGTTGTCACTGTGGGAGCCTGTGTCGATGGTGATGGTGAACGCGATATCGCACACGACGAAATTGTGTACACAGTAAAATAGCTCCGGCACGCGAACCGGGCAACCTCCCGCCGAGGCAAACCCCACCGGGGTATGCATATAGCGGCGCTATTTTGCCCTGACCGACGTATCCATAGCTTTGGCTATGCGAGCTATACGGAAATTCTATACGCTTTGGCGAACTGTCAAGCAACTACCTCGGTAACGTCCGCCAGGCTCGGTGGCACGCGAGCCGGCAAACAGTTAATTCGGTGATTTCCTATGGTCTTAACGATCCGGCCCACACGACCGGCACCACTGCCTGCACGTACCGTCGGCGCTAACTGTACTGTATTCCTTCCTGCACAGTGTCTCTCTACTTTGGAGGAGCGTAGTGCACTACTTACCGTGTCTACGTACCGTAGGGAAGGGCGGGGCAAAATGGGGCAACGGGGCAAAACGGGGCGGTTGGGCAAAACTAAATTTTCCAATCATTTTTGGATCGGACAAAGTGGCAAAACGGGGCAGAAAAGCCTGATGTATCGATGGGGCGAATTCGGGCATCCAAAAATTATTGGAAAATGGCGTATTGCCCCATGTCCCGTTTTGCCCCGCTGCCCCATTTTGCCCCGCTCTACCCTACAACAGCGCGGTTTCATTTGGCACTGGCGTTGCCGTCGACTCGGGACTATATCGAAGCTCGCCGTCTCTTCGAGCCATCGGGAATTCCATGAGGAGAGCCGTCTTCGGGGACCTCACGATTACCGTATCGCACCGTATTATGCACCCTTTTTAAGACGAATTTATCGCCCTCGTCGGTTACTCCCGGCATTTAGCCCATCGGGAAGTGGGTCGGAAGCATTTGGAGCCTCGGGGCTGACTTTGTGGACGCACTCCTACGATTTTCGTTCCTGCCAAAGCGGCGCATCGTTTCGCTTCTTCGGCGTGCCCGGAATGCCAAACGTGCCGAACGTGACCGCGCCCTCAAACTGGCGCGTGCTGAGGTGAGCTAAGAAGTTGTAAAGCTGAAAGCATTGTTCCGGGTAGGGCTCCGACCACGTTTTGCGAAAGATACTTTACTCCCAACTCCGCGAGTCTCTGGACATACGCTGCCTGCAGAGTTGTATGTCTGCATGAATCTTTTTTCAGAATAAAGCCAAGAGTATAGCGTGTTTAATTTTTTATTTTTATTCAGCGGCGTTGGTTGCGCATGGCAATTGAACTGTTTGCTTCGCAGCTTTGCCACATTGGCAGACCTTCAAAATAAATATCAACGGTTGAGAATCAAAAGGGCGTCAACCGTGTGCTTCGGCACGAGGAATTGGCCCTTTTGCCTTTTCCCAGTCGTTATCATGCTATTCCGACGGGTGATAGGCGACATTCGGGACTATCCTAAAAGGTGATAGGATTTTTGTTGTCCTTTCTTTCACGGGGGTGTAACAAATTCTGCCAACTTCCTCGAATTACCCTATGCAAAGAAAAGATCCGGATGGGTCTTGCGCTATTGCCTTCGGCTCTTCGTACAAATTATACAGTTCGGAGTGGCGTTGAGTAGTTACTCGGCGGAAAATCAATGCTAAATCGCAGATGACACCCGGTCGGGCGAGGCTTATCGAATAAGGCTCTTACTTTGCATTTGAGACCTCCGGCCCCGCGGGTACCGTTGCAAATGCTTTTCTATTCGCTTATTTTCCTCTCTTTCCTCGGTCGCTCTCATCACTGCTGCAACCCGGAAAGGCGCGCTGAGACAACAATTCGTAGGACACTCATCCCTCCGGCACTGGGAATCGAATTAAACCCTCTCCCCGTCCATGGCGGTAGCACCGTTCTGTTGAATTATTAACACGGGAATTTTAAAGACGTCAATGGTACTCGCAAGTTTCGTTACCTAGTTCGAATGCGGTATTCTTGCCCTCTGCCGTTTAGTAGGGTGCGGTCGTGACCATCCCAATTATTGACAACACATAGGGTAAAAGTGGTGAATATGGCGTATACGTAAATCAATGATATATGGACCGGTCCATATTCCCCACTTTTACCGTATGTCGTTTTAATTAACAATGATTCGATACATTTGAGATACCAATATTAAATCATAATACCCTAACTTTATTATTTCCAACTATGTCTTTTTGCTTACATGTAGGGGGGACCGGGCGAGATGGGCCGCCGGGGCGAGACAGGCTGACGAAAAGTCAGGCTGACGCGGGGCGTAATGGGCCACCCTAAATAAACTAACTAGAAGGCTGCAACTGCGGGTAGAAGTTGGGAAACTCAAGATGTATGGATAGTACAAGCTAGGGCTGTACAGATAGGCCAGCCTAGCCTATCTGTACAACCCTTAAAATAGGGGCCCATCTCGCCCCGGTTTCCCCTTCTTCACGTTTTCCGTTAACCTTCCATACCGCTGCTTTATCTCTGTCACTACTCGCTGTACTCTCTCAATTTTCTGTATTTTCTCGCCTGTTATATGCTTTCAGCCCTTAGGGGAATTGAAACTCCCAGGATCCAATAAATAAAATAATAATAATAATACCTTACTGTGGCCGGCAGCAGTGTGCTTCCCCATTTTTAGAGACTGCACGTAAGACACGAAAGAAAATATATACATCGGAAACTACGGGCAAGATTTTTTTTTTTTTTTTTTCAAAAGTTCATCCTGAACATTTGATAAACAATGAGTAACACGGAACAATCACTCCGAACATCTCGAGAAGAAGCGCAATTCGCTAATTCGCGAACGCTCCGTATGCAACGAGTTTCTACAGTAGTCGTTTGGTATTTGACAATCGTGATAGAGGAAAGTTTTCATTCGTCATTTACCGGAAACATCGTTGCCGTCGTTTTCATTTCACATACAATTCCGGCTGTCGAAGCTGCCGAGCAAAGTGAACACAAAGGTGCAAGAGGGTGGAAAATCTTTTATCCAGCAATTCTCGGTAGCGACGCAACTTGAGCGTCTATGGTCTTTTCTTCATAGATATCGAACGAACGGTGAGTTTAGTGCTTCCCGGTCTCCTTGCCTCCCTTATGCGCCGCCCTCGCCCACTCGACTCGCTGATATAAAGTTTCGATCGCATACCCTCGCGACTCCTGTAATTAGTTTCGTCGTTGATACCATTGATTGTAAATGCGATTTCTCCGTGAAACTACAAATTGGATTTACCGTCGGGATTCTTCTTAACACTCCGCCGCTGTACCCAATAGTACCTTTAGCCGGCAAGAGGCTATCAAGTGTGCGTCATCTTTGGCCCGATGCATGTGAGACTTGGCGCGATAAGGAGACCGATGACGCGACATCTTTACGGTCGAGATGACTGCCCATTGGCGGTCGCTTCGTTGAAAATTAGCGTTGAGAGGTGGCGAAGGCGAAGTGGCTGGAAAGCGAGAGAGGGATCGTTAGCCGTGTTCGTGGTGTTGGAAAGCACGGGTCCTCGGCAAAGTTGTTGTCGAGTTTCGGGGGGTATGACCTGATCCCGAAACTCCGTGCTCTCGTGTCTGATATACGCGAGCCAAGTATACATACGACTGCAGGTTCCAACAGGGTGGCTGTCGAGGGTCGCCCCCTCGTCGTCGTCGTTTCGGACGTATCTCTAATAATGTAACTTCTTTGAGGCCCCTGCCGAGGTCGCGATTGTACTGCAAATCCCAAAGTTTGGCCCATAATTTGAAGCTGAACACGGGATATCGAGAATGCGGAAGGGAATCGAGTTTCCTATAACCCGGGTAGAAATTTTCGAGCGTTACATCGGGCCCTGATAGGGTCCTGATAAGGCCTTATCAGGCCCTTGTCAGGCCTTATCAGGCCCTTGTCAGGCCTTATCAGGCCCTTGTCAGGCCTTCTCAGGACCTTATCAGGTCCCGATGTAACGCGTAAAAATTTCTACTCGGGTAGGTGAGACTTCACTGAACATGTTCTTCTAAATCATTACAGGATCAACATTACAGGAAAAGCCCTCTCTGCAATATCCAATATCCTCGCTAGAAAAAACTCTGACACAAACCATTGCCAATAGGCGGCGAACAACGGCGTTAGAATTTGCCCTGCTGAAAATCTCCTCGAGTGCTCACGAAGCGTCGGTTAATTGGCGACGCGTGTGTGAGAGCTGCGTGACGCACACGATGAAGACATTTTCTTAGGGGAACGGTGATCAAGTTCGCTGCTCACTTGTTTCGGGCATTTCTGTCGAGACACTCCGCAGAGAGACGTCCGCGAGAAAACTCTCTGCCGGGGAAAGGCCGTGGCGGCGGAGTGAGGAGGGATAATTGAATACAACTTGATCGAGCCGTGCGTTTCCACCCCATTAAATCGGGCTTAAACTCCCACCGGTGCGCCGGGCAAAGCGAGCCCGAGAAGGAAGAACAGATCGCTCGCCGGAGAGCGAGGAGTGAGCAAAGGAACTTGCGAACCCCTCGGAACCCCGGAGTCTCCGGTGCGAGAGAATGTTTACTGCTGCCCCAGCTGGGGGGCCAATCAGTACGGACCACTGGCACTACCCTCCTTCACTTCCACTGTTCCTGCTCGTGTGCTGCCTCTACCGATTGCCATACAACCGTACAATAGGATCGTGTACGGCAATAGCCCGGCCAATGTCGTTATATAGCTGGATTATTCCCTGCTTCGCTTCGCGCGCCCTCGACTTCGAGTCACCGGTAACTCACCCCACTCCTTATTTCCCGACCCGTAACACACACACACACACACCTACCTTCTGGCTCACACTGCCGTTGATGGTGCGCCTTTGGGCATGATCAAATTAACTTGCTTGGGATTTTAATGCCCTCCAGCCGTCACTGCTTCAGGCACGTACCTTAGCAATTCGTAAGTGTACTACGGAAGTTTCGCGTTGACTGGGTCACTGGTTGACTGGTACGACCCTTCAAGTTTCTACACACTAGATACCCTTAAACGGCCGGTGGAGTCTGGCCGTGCCGTTACGACTGTTATAACTGACTCCCACCGCGCACCTAATGCACCCTCCGCCCCGTAGTTGCTGATACCGAGTGGTCCTGACTGACAGCGTTATTCTCTTTGCAAAAATTTTATTTTTCTTCCTACAACATCCCCCAATTTCCGTGCGTCATTTCCAGCCGCATCGATGACAATATTCATCAAAATAACGGATCGATTGCATCGAGCGCATACCGCGTCGCTGGAATGCGTAAAGCTCTTCGATTACGAAGATGGGAGACCCCGAGAGCACTCGTATAAAATGTGCGCTGTGTCCAGCGTATCGGAACAACAGCTCGCAGTGACCGTGTTTATTTGCATGGAGCCTCGTTGTAACGAGGCGACTGTGCGGTTCTGCAACAGCGCGAAATTGCACCGAAAAAAATTAATGAGCGGCAAATGGTGCCCGCAAGCAGAATTTTTTTAAACTTATTTCAACTCGGCCAAGGTTGGGCCGTGCAAGCGTTTGGTAAAAACGGCGTAACAAGCGGCGATACCAGGTTATTCAATTCTATGCTATTGCTGATTGAACATGGTCGAAAAATTTCCTGACTCCAAAAATGATTGTTCAATTATGTTTTTGTTGAAAACAAGAAGAAAAGTCTGTGTGTGTGAAAACGTCGTATTGCATTTCGGCGAGCTAGGAGGCTGACAGGACCGGCCAAAGCTGTTGCAGTAGATGCGGAGGAATTTGTCGAGTCAGCGCAGCAATGCACAGCGATACGGACTCTTGTGATATCGTGCTGCGCTAGATGCTATTGTGTTGCACGGTGGGTGTGTGCAGCGTGCTCAACACAGTATCCACAGTATGCTCTCGGTACCGTCAATCGGCATCCCGAGACAACGGAACATCGTTTCGATTGGAATTCAAAATATTCGGCACTGTGTTCGACAGCGATGCGATGCGCACTGCAATAACGACGTTCGATCCAACGATTCCAGCGCCGTTTAAAATTTCCCTGTGTGCGGTTTACTTCTGTATATATTTTTATTTGCAAGTTAAAAGTCGAGGTCTTTACAGGTCGTGAATATTCAGCACTCGAGAAATCGTTGATGTAATGCAAGGTAAATTCAGCGTATTGTTCATACGATTGCGGCTCATGAGCTCCCGTATTCGTATCGAGCGATGGCAAATAATGACGATGATAATGATAGGTCTGGTTATAGCATGAATTGGAAGAGGGCATTGAATAAGAGACGGCCGAGATTTCATTGTTTTCTCATCCTTGGCGCAGCGAGCTTGATTGGGCTCTTCTTTGACAATCGCTCGGTATAAGAGTCGTGAGACTGAAACCTATATATATCTATAGAGGACGGCACGTCACGAAGAAAGAATCGAGTATTGAGATGCCAATTTAAAGACGAATATCAAGAGCCGCATTTATCAAGAAACTTTCGAGCTCGTCTCACAGTATATACATCTGTAAAATAAGTCTCATGCAATAACTTACGACTGTAGAATATCGCTATTGTTAGGCAAACTGGCACGGGAGGGTTGCGTCATTCAGCGTTCAATCGCTCGATTTAATTCGGCTACTCACCGCCGTAACTTTGCGGCGGGTTTCACCGACGCAGCCTGAAATCTGGAAGGCACGCTAATCAGGAACAAGAATCGTTTTTTTTTGTTTCTTGTTTGAGAAGAAGTCTATACAGTAATTTCTGGAAAGAGAGTAGTCTAACCTCGGGTCCAGATTGTCAGGTGTAAGATTAATGGATTATGGAGTGGGACAAGTGTCGGTGTGTGAGTGCTCGACATCGGTGAGTAATAAAAGAGCTTTGCCGGTAACTGGCCCGGAAGGATTGTAAGCTTTGGTCGTAACCCAGCACCCTCAATCTCTGTTTTACCTTCATTTCCGTAGAACGGCGAGAGCCGAGAGCGGCGAGTGTGTACTTACTACACCCAGACGAGATTCCACAAGACGAGTCACCCTACCGTCCTATACGGTGCCTTATACGCTATACATCCTATATAACTAGATAGGGATTAAGACGGAGTCAGGGGAGGCTTTGGCGCGGATCGGTGGAAATCATGTAGTTGGTCCCCCGTGTAGCTACCTAGATATTCCTCGACTTCTTGGTCTCCCTGGTTACGCGCCCATCCCCAGATTAGCTTTCGTTACAGATAACGCTAACCCAAACTCGGTAGTTGCTAGTCCCTGCTGGGATCGGATATAACGGCGATTCGGCGGTGTGTCGCAAGCGGAACGCGCAAGGAACCGTTTGAAGGAAAGTCTCTGGCGTCTAGTTCTTACTGGAAGCCGAGGCATAACGTTTAACGAGTGTAAGAAGTTTGAGTTGCATTGCCACGCGTAGCAAAAAGGCGTACAGGAACGGTTGTTTAACCGGCGAGTCCCGCCGCCAATGAAAATTCCCCGGTTCTTCCAATTAAATTCAGGTGTCAGTTACCGTTTGCCCGATACGGAAAGACTATCATCCCGGCGATGATTGTATTCCAGGATCGTATTAGGGAACAAAACCTCGAATACGGAGAACCAGACTAAGAGAACAATTACCGCGTGGAGATGTTTCAAAGGGGATTCTATAGGATATTGTGATCCCCGAGGCACGAGGACAGCCACCAGTGGAACCAGGATGCCGGTTGCTTTGCTAGGTAAACCGCGATATTACACGGCCACTGTCGGGGACAAGTGAGCGAGAGTCCAGAGTATTGCGCTGGAGGGGTCACTTGGATGCGGACGATGAGAGTACGTTGTGGGGGACAGTGAAGACGCGAAGGATATAACGTGTGCGCGCCTACCCACGTCAAAAAAGGGAGGAGAGGTAGCTGGCGGAGCCCTTGGAACGAGCGAGCGACGAGATATTGTAGAGCTGAGGTAGAGAGGCTGCCGACAGAGATATCTAAGCAGAATCTCTATACTCGCTCGGAGTTAATTGCCTTGCCAATGTAGGATTAGCAGGCCAGTCGGCTATCTTCGATGCTCGTCCGACCCTCCGGTCAGAACTCGTGTTGGCAAACTCACGTAGCGCGGATGTAACGATCAGCCCGGAGAAGCCACCAACCCCATCGTATGAGCTTTTCCAAAAGCTCATTTTCTTTTTGTGAGAACTTTTCAGCAAATGAGTAACATCATACACGCGAGTGTTACTTGTGTAAAGTCTGAAGTGAAGTAGTAACCAAGTCTCCCTGGGAGAAAAATTAAAGAGGTAGTACGAGGACGGATCGTACGCCTTGGTACTTGGGTTCGTACGAATTCTGATTCGACTGAGTGGAATGCTATCTTACGGATCGAAGTTTAACTGGAGCGATATAACCGGAAAAAGGGGAGCAGGGTGAGGCGGTTGGGGGCTTGCGGGCAGGGTAGGAAGTTACGAGAGTATTCTATACACTATACTTGAAGGATATATATGTATATACATAGCCCATATACTCGTGCGGCAGCGCACAGTGGGGAGCCACGCTCCTGGCGCGAGTTAGTTCACCACACCGGGAAGGAAAACGATTTCACCGTTCAGCCACGCGGATCGAGAGAACCCGGGAGCGGGAGGGTGGAATGGGAGGCGAGAGATCTTCGGAGCCCGGGAAGCCTTCGAGAGAGTCTCTCTATGTACAAGTGTAACTCGCGAGAGTGCTATTTATCAAATCGAATCAAGCCTTGTCTAATCAGTCGACCGATACTCGAACGGGGTAGAGAGGCGTAAAAACTTGAATTGGCTATCGAATGACTGAGCTGTCTCACTCCATCCGGACAAACTCAGCCGAGCCAAATGGTGGGATTGCGGGCTTTGCTATAGGTATAATCGATGAGGTAAGGGGCACAGTCGTCAACTCCCATCGGTCACTGGCCATCCTGCAGTGCATGTGGACAGAAGCATGCCAGTAACTAATGTTTGGCCACTCATGAAGGGGTTAATCACTCCACCGTTCCCCACCCTACTCGCTAACTGTTTCACGGAGTAGAGGTAGAAAGGGCAGGGTTAGCGAAGCCTCCGGTGGGGCTGTTGGTGCTGCTCGTGTTATGTTGCGTTGTACTCCTGGCTTGTCCTGACGTTGAAAGATGGTGGCCCTCCTTCTCGAGGCTGGCCGCTGCTTCCAGCATGATATAGCACCATCGGAACACGCTGATAGATCCAATTTACAGGAACGGCCCGCTTCACCGGGCCAACCGTTACTCCGCGGACTATGTTATATACAGTCTCGAAAGACAATTTTTTAACTTTCCCCTACTAACCCAACCCTTCGTGAAAGAGTAGCAGCTTCGCGAGAGCCGTAGCAACCAGCGGCAGCTGTACGAAAATTTTCGGTCCTCCCGTTTAAGCTATTTACCGCGATGTTTATGTTTATATTCTCTGAAATATATTTACGATCGGGGTTTATTAATACAATATACGAGGTAATTGTGCTTATAGGGGCAAATGGAGAGTTTCCATTGTGTACGACGACGAGTTCACTTTGCTTCCAGTCTTCCCCTATACATAACACTCATTTTCATGGACAAGAGGCTCAGATGGATGGCGAAGTCCTACCCGACTATAATAAACATATTTACACTCTCGGGCGAAATTGAAATACCAATATTCGACACCGTCGAACGGTCTTCAATGACTACATGTTCCGGTTCGATTCATCACTCAATTCCTGCAGCAAATCAAACCGAAAGTGACGTATTTCCGGCACGACGTCACTCCAGGTCGATAAATGAATTTTGCAGAGCGGACGTGACGGCGCAACGAAATTTTTTTAAAGTGTCTGTGTGGCGTCATTGTCGGTTTAAAAGTGAGATTTTCAATCCTGAAGTGACGTAGCGGAGATTTTTTTTATTATTTTTCGCCGGAATGAATATCGAATGGAGCAAGTGATGGAAACTTGTCAATTAAGGAACACGAGGAAGTGGATAATAGTACGTGCGTGATACATCTCAAATGTATTTGGAGTGGACCCGAGGCGGACTCACGGTTTTCGAACAATATTCGCAGACCATGAATCTACCGAGTAGAGCAGAGGCTCCGATACTCTGCTCGGTACAGGCGCGGCGATAATTTTTTTTTTGTTTTATTCGATATATTGGTTTTGACTCAATACGGGAGCCGGGCGGATACCGGCTTGAGCTCCGGGCGAGTACAAGACCCTCGGCAACTGGTTGGGGTCCCGAAGCCGTGTCGATGGTTAAATCTCACCTGCGGTGTTACCGCTTTCGGCTAGTTATCAATATTTGAAAAATGCTTTCGGAAAAAAGGACGACGTTCATTCGCTGTCTCTCGCGTCACATAACTTGCCACTCATTGAGTGGGAAAAGCTTTCATTTTTGGCGAGCGTCGAATATGGTTATTTCCTGTTCTACCTGCAAACTGTTTTGAAGGTAGGAGCACTCCGCCCGGCTGCTCGACTGCTTCTAGATACAAATGAACGTGACGCGAAGATCGATGCTGCGGACGAAATGAGACCGTCAGCCAGCTTTCGTTAAAATCAAATTGCTATTATTATTATTTTTTATAATATTTATTCCGCTCCGGGAAAAAAGAAACGTCACATCCGCAATTCCTGAGAGATTCACATCCCCTCGGAAAGTTCTGAAATCCCAGAAGGATCACCGGGAGCCATGAATATAAATAGACAGGGGGTCGAAATGGACGCGTAGACTGAATAGAACTGTATTTCATATCAATCTCGAGTGAATGTCTCTCATGCATTTTGACCAAGAAGACAATAGCTTGATATGCAGAGAAGAAAAGGCACCAGGATTTCCAGTCGCAGAATTCCAAATGACCACCCACAAGGCATGCATATATGTATTTTAAATCGTGTAACCGAAACATTGACTCGACGAGTCGTCGAGTGGATGTCTACACCCTGCGTGCAATTCGCTACGACGCGTATCTCGCGAAAAGGTCTTTCAACTCGACAAATCAGGATCTTGACGAATTTTCTACCAAAAAAATTGTACATTTCCTCCTCGCTTCGACATAACTTTGGGATGCTCCTTTTGAGCTTGGTTCCTGGGAACGCCGGAGTCAACAGGTGTCTCATATCTTTTCATCTCTCGCCGCGGAGGAAAAAGTGAGTGTCGCTCGCTGTAAACGGAGTAACGATGGCCGGAGATTTCCGCGGCAATGAAATTGCCGTCGCGAGTTGACCGGTCAGTGCAGAAGCGGGCACCTGACTTTGCCAATAGTTCGAAATCCTTGTCAGTGATATATTGAGGACGGGCTCGGCAGGAGTGAGGTCGCCTCTCGGTTCCTGCGCATGGAGCTCGCTGGACGAGTGGAGTCTCATGGCATCCCAACAGTCACCGAATCTCGACGATCGGAGACCCGAAATGCGTTGCAGCCCTCGCGTGCATCCCTCAACGGAAGGCATTAGCGAGGCGCGTGTGAGACCAGCTGACCCCACAACGATTAATGGAAAACTTAATTATTGGCTCTCGTGGTAGATCGTTCGGATTTGTGAGGGCACAAGTTGGGTGAATGTGAGGCTATCGGTGAGGTAGGCACTTGTCCACGACTCATACCACGTACGTGTGTCAACAGCGTGGATGTGCCAGTCGCGAGTGCACACCGGAATGGATCCACGCCTGTGTGCGTTTCGAGGGTCAAACGGGAGCCGCGGAGGGCCGACCGTTTCTCCACGACCGTCCGGTCGTTGCGAATAGAGGACGACCGCGTGGGATGTACTTGACGTATTGCTAGAGTGATCGGATATCGATTAGGCCATTGGCTACCGCCACTGCCACGAGCAAGCCCCACTACCATCTCGTTCTCCGTCCTCGTCTGCCTCGATCGCTCGTAACTTGCACTCGCAATCGTGTTCCACTAATTACCAAGGCGACGCCGAGCGAGCCTGCGATCGTCTGCAGCTTCACCGCCTCGCACCCTTATGGCACTTGTCTATAGTCTCTATTTATCGTCGCATTTGGCAGACTCCGAATCGACGATCTCCTCGAGCGTGTGCGTTACTCCGAATTCGTCAGAATTAATTACCATCGTGAGGGGACAAAAAAAATTCCAATTAAAAATAATGAGTACAAATAAAAATCGTGACTTCAGGACATAGGTGCAGAAACTTTGTGGTCGAGTTACTATGAATCGTTTTACAAACCGCAATGTTATCAGCATGTTTTAACTCCTCGACGACGATCTCCTCTACGGCTGACAAGACGAGCAGATAATCGATTGTCTATCGCCGTTTTCTCATTTCCTCTGTTGCACCGCCGACAGCTTATCGTATGCAAATCGGTCGATACTCGCCGCACTAAATCCTCCGCCACTAATCCAAGATGTATCTCCGCAAATCGGGGATTAACGTCGCACGCTATAACGACATTTCGAACGCTGCGAGATAAAACAAAGTAACAAAAAAATTCAAATGTGTGATTTTGGATTTGTATTTCTTTCGGTTTCGCAGTGACTCCTGGGCCCAGTTTCCGATACACGATAAAAAGGAAAATTAAAATTTTTTAAATTGACCCGGCGAGAATATTGGCATTTGTAGCGGGTAACTGCAGCCGGCGAGGTTTATTCCACATCTACTCGATATAGATATATGCATATATATATCCAGTTATGTATTTCTACGTTCGTGATGGAGTGTAATAAATTGTTATAGCCAGCAGGCAAATTTCCTGGAATGTATCGGGTGGTAGGAGTTGCGCACTTGCCGCATGCCGGAGCTTCGAGCAGACCCGTCTTGTAATATGTTGGTATGAGGTCTGACTGTATACAGATAGAGTACCTTCCGCCCTTCTCGCACTGTTGGGGGTTCCGCCACATCCCGGCGGTGTATGTTGTAGACCAGACTTTATATTAGCCTACGCAGTGAAGAGGCTCCTTGGCCTCGCGGATATCTTAACTGTGCGATGAATAGTTGTCGCATAGTTAAGGAGAACTCCCGAAGCTGAAGAAGATCGTGGTGGCTGACGGGATTTGCGCGGATCGAAGTATGTGTACACCATCCACTGCTCCTCCGTAATGTGTCTTAATAAGTTGCCGTTAATAGATTAAGAATTTTTTTTGTCACACGTGCATGAAACGCGGCACTTTACATGGCAGTCTTGCGAGCCGAAAGTGGCCCATTGCATGCCAGTTGTGAACCAGTGGTGAAATGACAGAGTCGCGCATGCGCAGTTCGCATTTCGTTCACTTTCGAACCTTGGGAGTTTACTTTTCACGTTTTCGTCCCTGGAGACATAACCTCACTTTTCAGTATTCGTCTCGCGCGACTGCCATTCCAAAAGCCGCAGATTCATGCACTTGTAACAAAAAATATGATGTGTAACGAGGGTCGAATTGGCGATTGCGACCCTTGTTGCACAAGGGTCGCAAATAAAATAGAGGAACAGTTCCTTTTATTTCTGTGGTACGAGCCAACTCGATTTAGCTCTCATACGGCGATATTTGCACTCAGTTTCCTCTCGATCTTAATAAGCGGCCGTTAATACATCAAAAAATAAAATAAAATAAATCACAGCTGAAAATTTGCTGAGACTCTCCTTTGGTCAAACGTAAAATAGTGGAACAGTTTCTTTTATTTCTGTGGTACGAGACCACTCGATTTAGCAACTGGCTCCCATACGACGATATTTGCACTCAGTTTCCCCCTCGATCATGGCTCGATTCAATTTTTTTTTCCTCGCCCGGGATCGAATGTAAGAGGCTATATAGGAAGCTTCATCGTTGTCGTTGATGTAACCAAAAGCGAGCTAACGGGAACGGCACCGAGAGGGAGTAAGCGAGGAAGCAAGAATAGGAGCGGCTGTGTTTGTCCAACTAAGTGACACTAATTGAAAGTTCAATGCCGGCGTATCGATTACGTTGTGGGCGCATAAACGTACACACAGTCGCGGGAACATTCCGCGGATCGTGAGGTACACACAGTGGTAATTCAATCACGTTCGCGTCTCATTTATCGTCGCCGACATTGTTGGCGCACGGACGCGCCGAGAGGCCGAGCGATGAGCGGAGAATGCTCAACACTTGCTGTCCCCTCCCTACTATTCCTATGTGTTAGTTACAATTTCCCCGAGGATTTTTGTCAGCCGACGTAGCAATCTCACCATTTTATGACACATATATGTATTATATCGTATGGCAAATTGCCGCAAGTACAAGATACATAAATTAGGCATACAATGACTATACATACACGAATTAAATTAAGTAGACATTACAGACAGTATACATGTATAATTCGCCCAAAAAAAATAATCAAACAAATTTTGTAAATGGAATACAGTCATACTTGATCGTGATAATTAAATTTGATAAATAAAGTACATATCCGACCCAATGAATTTTGCGTGAAAGGCGTTTTAGTAGCAGATGCCTTGTTGATATCAGTGCGATAACCTGTCGCAGCGGTTCTTCGATTATCTCACAGATGTGAGCATAGTTAAGTACGACATCGATGTGCGAACGACCTTGGATCAGATTGAAATGGGAACAAAATGTATTGTCAATGAAACACGAATTTTTCGCACGGGTATTTACTTACTGCGCTGAAGTTCGCTAGATTCAGCACGTAAAATTTGCCAGCCGTCAGCTCGCATGGTATCCGACTTCGAAGGATCATAAGATTCACAAGCTTGCGAGTTCTCAGTGATGTCTGATGCCAGCCGCAATTGTGACTAAAATTTCGTTGGAGTATTTTCGTGTAGAAAATATTGTTTCCCGATAGATACGATATGTCGAAAAATATATCAGCGTTTTTACTCAAAGTTTTCGTGCGGTTAATGAGACAACAAACTTACACGTATTCGGATACTTGAGAACTGTGATCGAGCAACATCTGAGCCGGGTAACTTTGAAGAAACAGAAGAAACAGTTGGGTCATTGTAAAAGCGGCGTATCTGAAGGCAACATCAGGTCTGTCCATCTGCATGACAGTCTAAACAGAGCAAGTCCCAGATATATCAATTGATCGATCGATCAATTTCGATGCATCAAAATTCCTTTAGTACGCATACTCGCCTGAAACCCTGTGAAGCTTATGCAAATCATATTGAATCCAAGTTGAAAGAAGAACGATACGCAATTCGCGCTCTCGATGAGATTGCAGTATCTTGAAATAACGAAGAGATCATTCATTTCTTGAAATAACGAAGAGATCATTCATTGAATCAATTGTGCCGATGCGAAAGATGCGTGGATAAGAAATTTTAGATGACTGATAGAAATTTTTTTAGCGACAGCGCTCCAAAAATTCCTTCCAGGATGAATGTCACTAAATTGAATGTCACTATCGAAATGTGCGTATGAAGGGGGGGGGGGGAGGGTCGAATGGAATCAAAGACGTGCGATTGAAACTGTCGACACAGACTCTAAGGCATGATTGTGCTGAACGACGCATTGAGCCATATTGCGATAACCTATATCGTCATTCTTTTGAGGATAAACGTCGATGTCGAGGCCGTTGGCGTAATCCGTCAGGTGTTCCAGTTGGTATCTATAAAATGTCCACGAAGGAATCTGGGCTTTTGAAACTAATTGAATTTTGGCTTTTGCTTAAAAAGATAAGAGCAGGATTGTATAGAAACGTATCGATCAATTTGGCGGCAGTGCAGAATTTTCTCACCCCAGAATGGCGAAGGAGCTGCAGGCATGTTGCACGAATATCATGAACATCGTGTCGATAGCGACGACCGTGGTAATGTAGGCCATAGTTCCGAAGTACGAGTGGATAAGCAGAGGATAATAGTACTTCTGAGCGTCCATGAGAAAGTCGACGCGAAACATGAGTTGTTTCGCGTGAGTAACGTTGCTCGAACCAAAAAGATCCATAAATATTGGGACAGCTGGTAATATCATGAAAGGAGACATCGAGCCGTACAAACAAGCTGAAATGCAAAATTAGGTATCGATGACCAAGGGACGTTTTCCATTCAGACAATTCGCTAAACACTCACCTGCGTACGACAGAGTAAGTCGCTGCCCCATCATCCCGTATCTATCCATTATTTCACTCTCATCATGACGTCCCTTGAGCTTGTTCCAGTCCTCCTCAAGTATGAGAAGCAGTTTCTTCATCTGAAAGATCGATCAAAGACAGAATAGAATCGTCCGCCAAATCGATTTTCAGAATCTGCTAATAGTGAGCCTGGACGACTTACTTTTCTAGAGTTTCCGATAAAATTTATAACTTTCGCGCCGCAAACGAAGTCGACGAGAACCGGTGGTATCGACTCCATGAAGACATCCGTGTCTTCCCAGGCAGCTATCATACCGCCGATCTAGACAAGGATTCAGGATTTGCCAACATGAAATTCATTTATCCAGCATGGCACACGGCTAAAAACAACGGAATGACCAAAGTCCGCCGATCACTAGATAATAGTATGTGAAACCATAATTATCATTATTCCCATTACTCTGCACAATTGACTCCGCAGCAATTGCGAGGGTGCAAAGCGACCAACCCGCGAGCAATTGCCAGTCGAGCAAATGTTATAAATGTCAGTGAGTATCGAACAGTGTATCTGCCTAAGCGGCCAATCACATTTAGATAATCACAGAGTTCTTCGACTTCATTGTCATGCGGATACATGTTTTACCTGCAGGTAGCCTTGGCTCATCGTGAGGAAGAGCATGTTGAAAAGAAGAACGTACTTGAAGATCCCCGTCTGATGTGGCCATAGTCCCACGGCAACGAGAAAGTTCTTGTTTATAGTTTGGTGAGGAGGTCCAACAACGTCCATCGTCCTGCTCGGTCGTAGTCTTCCAACTGAATGTCTCCGACCTCGCGTCGGGCCGAGCTCGAAATCGATCCTAGTTAGGTATTCTCTTGGTAAGACGCCGCTTCATCGAAGCCCTTTTACGGCAACCGCGGCGACGTCGAGTACAAAAAAGTAACGTCCAGGCTCGTCATTCGGACATAATTACCGACGCCCGGAGACATTTGCATAGCTGATCACAGATACTCGGAGCCTCACCGAGACGCGCCTTTGTGCAAAGGGAGGCTTTGAAACAAAATTGCGTTCGGTCCTCATGAAATATTAGCCGTAAAAATGTGCCAAAAGGAAAAAGGCTCTGACTTCATTTTCGTAAAACTTGAAACGAAATTGTTACCGCCAAGCATTCAGCTACTCATGCAGATAGCGATGATGCACTCCGGATCGAAGGAGGATGTTCAGTTGAGAGAAATGAAAAGCACGATTAACTCTAACGGAAAAAGTAATTTTAAGGGAAACGTCACACAACGCCTTTTTTACTTTTGGAACAAAAAATCACAAGTGTTATAAAGCGATGAACGAGGCTTTTTTAAAAATAATTTCTAATATTTTTTCCACATGGATTCCAAGATACGTAAGCTTAAAATTTTGTCAATTATAAAATTACTATTATTCTGATACTATTCTGTGCATCTGGGTGAGTTGCTCACAATAATGCGGTACACAAAAGCGCTGTGCACTATCGCCGTGTGCAATAAAAATCATCTTTCGACCGGAAATACGTCAGTTCCGGTCGAAAAATGAGATATTCAAACCGGAAGTGACGTATTTCCGGTAAATTTCCGGTTTCTAAATTCACACAGTCCATAGCGAGGGTGCAACTCGCCCGAGTCACAGCAACCTTCTAGTTCAAAATAAAGTGAATATACAATAACTGTAGGAATGAGGTGGAGAGAGAAGGGTGAAGAAAAAAATGAACTGAGAAAGAAAGGGGACGTTTGGGCTGCAGCTTGGATGCGGATCGCATTATGCTGAAACTACGAATTTATTCAGTCGGCGAGCTCTCGAATTTCTCAACTTTTACCGTATAATGGAAGTGCGCGCAAGAGTGGAAAAGAGGAAAAGGGAGAGAAAGCTACCGGAATACAGAGTACATAGAGTGTACGGCGATGGCGTAAGGAGGTGAATATAACGATTCCTTTCGTGAGAGTCGATGCGAAAATGAAACGTAACGTGGTGGGTATATACGTACATATATGTATATACATATACACATATATATATGCATGGGCGTATAGCATACCGTAATGCCGATAACTCGCGGTACTCCTCAAAGAGGCACCCTCACCACACGCCACTTCCGTTTTACTCTGTGCTCTACTTAAGTATCTCCGTACGTATACCGAGATCTAACTGTATCTGGTACGGTAAGTACGCAAGCCTGTCATAAATGATGTAGTACTTCATCCTAAACTGACGTTCACCGACACGCGCAATTTATAATGTACATACCTTCGACGTAACGTACATTTACTCACAATGCCTCCTCCGTGAGGGTGCTGAATAATTACACAAGTTTTATAAATAAATGAAAATTATATCAGGTTATGAAACTTTCAATCTTGAGTAAGATTCAACCACTTATCGCTAGGACAAGCTATTTCTAAGATCCGATGTAATCTGACCTGGCAAGAGAACCGCGAGTGAATCGATAGAATATTTTTACTTTGTACATTTTGGCCGAAATCTCTACGGAAATTTGCCACTGATTTTATGATCAGTCATAGTGAAAAGATATTAGTAAAGCTGAATAATCACACAAGCTTGATAAATGAATGTAAATTATGTCAGGATGTGAAACTTTCAATCTTGAGTAAGATTAAACCACTTATCTCCAGGAGAAGCTATTTCTAAGATCCGATATGATCTGATCTGGCAAGAGAACCGCGAGTGAATCGATAGAAAATGTTTACTTTCTACATTTTTGCCAAAATCTCGAGTGAAATTTGCCGCGGATTTTACGATCCGTCATAGGGAAAAGGTGTTGGTATTGCGACCGTGATTGCCCGCAGAGGGTTGCAACGGAGCTATCCAAGACACACACTTGGGTTTTGAGTCACGTAACAGCGCGCCGGAAGTGGAGAAAGACGGGGGGCGTTACCGCCTCTCCGCTGTACCGGAGGTCTCTCCGGGAACTCTCGAAGAACCGTTCGTCCGCGCGGTGAGGCTGTGAGCGACACGGAGCCGATGGAATAAAATAAAAGGGGGGGGGGGGGGGGGTTCGAGAATGGGAAAAGAATCGAGACAGAGATTGCAAGGATTACTGTCTCTTATCTGCACCTACTCAGGAAATTAAAAAGACGAGCTCGCGCGTTCCAGTTTGTTTCCGATACTACGGGATTTGGAGTTTCGAAAGCGAGATAAAATAGACCATGGTAGAGTAAAGAGACGGAAACGATCGCGCCCCAACGAAAATTTGTAATGGACGAGCCATCTCAAATTTTGGGAAAATTCGGAATCTCCGTACAGTAGAAAAGGTAAAATGTTTTCAAGAAATATCCAAAAGGATCCGATAGAAAAAGAAAGAAAGAAAAACGACGTCATCCGCGCCTATCATCCGGGCACGTGTTACCCCCCCCCCCCCCCTGTTATTTGTACTTCGGGTCGCCAAAGAGATGATGCGATATACGGACGATTCGGCACGGTCAAAACGCGGCAGAGTCAGGACGAAAAGTATTAAGGACAGCGGGGCGTGAAGAGGTTTCACAAATAGATGCCCGAAGAATTGGCTTGGCCGACTGTCTTTCTCGTCTGATGGTAGATCCTGTGTTGGTCACCGCTGAAGCGCTTTTCCTTTTCCTTTTCCTTTTTACCCTCCTCCTCCTCCGCTCCTTCTTCTTCTTTCGTTTGCTTCATGACCCGATTACAAAGTCGCCAGTTCCGGCTGCAATTCAAGCCGGGTCCGGGACTCGCGAGACGGCTTCCCATACAAGTTCGTGTCTCATATCGGTGTTGTGTACAAACGAAAAGGGAGAGGGGAGGGATTCCTTTCGGGAGATACGGGAAGGGAAACCGGAAGGGTGCGCCGGTCTCGTTACTCGCACCAGGAGAAAGGTGAGCCAGGAGACAACGGCGTTATCACGGATACGCCTGGAACCGCTGGATCTGCTTTACTCTTCTCATACGTTTCTCCGTTAAGGAAAAGGTATGAATGCCAGGAGAATGAATTCGCAAAGAATAGCCGTGCGGACCTTCTTCGATGCTCTCCAGTCGCTACAGCTCTTTGCTCCTGGGTTGCGCAATCTAACATTTATTGCTCCCATGCTGCCGCGTTTTCGTCCCGTTAACCCAACATTCCCGCTTCATTCCACCTGCTGTTATATCTGGTGCACCCACGAATAGCACTTTGAATTTATACACTGTAATTTTTCTCACCAAGAACGAGAATTCCGGAGATGGATTTTAATCGATCGGTGGGTGTAATTTTTTTTATTTGTCATTGAGTCATTAAAAGGGTGCGATTTTAATCTTCCATTAGTTATACTCTGTACAGTTTCTACAGCAAGTAAGGACTTCGCACAATCGAATTCTTAACTATTCCACACTCTTCGTCGCAGAGACTAAGCAGGTCGGTACTGGTGGAACTTCGCATATGCAGGTAACTTGGTACCTATTTTTGTCGGTTTCCTCGTAGAGTATATCGCCCACGAACATCGTCAAAGTCCCCAATTTGCACTGCATGTCTGAAAGCGAATAATGTGAAGTTTAGTATGTCAATCGATTAATCGATCTAAATTTTGTCGATAAACTTGCCTGGATCTGCGATACTCGTAGAGTCCGAAGCCGATACGACATCGTTTTCATGCTCTGAGCAATTTAATTATTTTTAAAAATGTCAATACCAAAATCCTAATTTTTATTTAAGTGTAGTCTTTCAGGATAATGTCTCACCACATCGGCTAAAAGAATTGCAGCTCTCGCTCGGGAATTGGTAAGGATAGTAAACGGGAGCGCAATTCTTACGAATATTATCGATGTTGTGCAATAACGTTCCACATTCGCCGATTTTGGGAGGAATGCAGTATGACTCGCTATTTTCGGCTAAAAAATTGAGAAAAGTGAATTTACCGGTTACAGAAAGAATGTCGACAGACACGATAGATCGCAAGGGTACTTGACATGACAAATAACGAATACACCTACCGGTGTATCCCGGGCCGCAGTAACAGTGTTTTGTCGGTTCCGCTTTCGGCTGGAAGTGTTCGCCGTCTCTGTACGTTTTTCCATCGACCAGACAAGTCGGCCTATCCTCTGGGTGTTTTGCTGTGTTCGGTATGCATATTGTTGTTAATATCTACGATGTCTGAGATTATACGCGTAGGTATACGAAAATCGAGCGGTAAAAAATAAGAACCATTTTCAGATATTTATAGAAGTACTCACGACAAATTTCGGGACCGGGACAACAATTCAATGGATGATGTCTCAGGTAGCAGTTGGGATTGGAAGGACGGAAGCGGCAGTGTGTATACGCACAGATGAACTTGGGCCTTTTTTAAAACGAAAAAAAAAGGATGAGTTATGGGCACGATTCAGAGGTCGACTAAAAATCGAGAAGAACAAAGTTTCCTTCATGAGGAAGAAAATTGGATAAACATTTTCTTCAAGGAACTGCATTACTTAATTATCGTTTCACTGATCAAAATCTTTAATTTTTTTTGTCTTCTTCAAGCAGATTGGTGTCAGATATTTAATTGGGTAATTTTTCGGGTAAGTCGACCCGCTTAATTACTGTGCACAGTAAATAAAGCGTTAGGTTAACGCACCCACTGCTACCACGCGAACAGACACACTCGACGTCGCACGGATTGCTATCTTCGTCTCTCAGCTTTTCACCGATGTCGTACGCGTGACCATTTACGAAACACTTGTCGGTTGGAAGTTTTTTCAAATTGTCGCAATTGTATCTCTTCGCGCACTTGGATTCGGAATTCTCGAAAATCGGCGTACATCCGATTTCCTCGTAGTACTTCAGTGGACCCGGACATGAGAAATCTTTAAAAAAGCAACGTGTCCGTAAGGAATTCAATTGTTCAGTGAAATTCGTGAATAAAAAAAGATTCCATAATAAAGTTCACTGAGAAAAAAGTACGTAGTACATAAAAGCAACAATACCAACTTTTTACCATAAAAATAGTTCCACAGGGGAACGTCTACATTTTATAGTCACGACAATGACAAAAAATCATGTTGCAACCATAATTAGTTTAACCAATTGAATATGTTCGACTAGAAAATATCTATACAGACGTTCCCCCTGAGAAGTATTCATTATAGTAGGAAATACTATTATTTTTCTCAGTGTTTGTCTCTTGATTATTTATACAATTGTCTGGTTATTTCAGAGCCCACCTGATTTAGCGCTGATAAGAACAGAGCGCAGACAGAGTCCGACGAGAGCGAGGATAATGACAATGCTTCGATTACCCATGGTTGTCGATACTGGCGTCGCGATTAGGCTCGACGCGCCTCTTATACGACACTTGGTCTAACATTCGGATGTAAGAGGGGGTGCGGATTCTATGCACGCGTGACATTGACAAATGCGGAAGTCGAATAAACAATTTAATTATCTTTCGGGAGAAAGACAGCACGAGCCAAGACTCCCACGGTTACTTTCTAATCTCAGGGAAGAATTATATGATAGTCTAAACATTGAATAGTGTAAATAAGAGAGCATGCCTCGTGTTGACTGTTCACCAAGGTGGGCTAAAAAATTATTCGTCTCGTATTAATTGGGCATACTAAAGTTATCCAGAATTATGATGTCTAGATTCGTCCGCGACAGCTGAACACACAGCCGATTTGAAATCATGGACACGAACCGTTTTAGTGAAATGCTGTGAGAGCTATAAGAACTATAAGTTTATGACTTTAAAAGCCGTCCGTCTAATTAATTAGGTACGCCGTGTACCTAATTTTACTTCCTCATAGAGGAAGCTTTGTGATGGTGAACATTTTTTTTCGAGATTTTAATGAAAACGGCTATAACTCGAAAAATTCAAACGGCTATAACTTGAGAGAGCCTCGACCGATCAAGCTGAAGTTTTGCGGACAGCATGTGTGGTTAATAGTCAATGTTTCTGCAAAACTTCGTCCAAAAATGTTCAGTTGGTTTTTTGTACGCCATTTTTAATTTCTTCGAAAACTGTAGCGCTCGCAATTTTCGATCGAACCGTTTAAATTTTATTTCATTTTGAATTTTCTGAATTTCATGTGTTTTTTTTTTTTTTTTTTTTTTTTTTTTTTGACGCGCATTGTTCCGTATTAAACATTCATAAAAAAAGTGTCAGATTCCTCAGCAACGTGAAAAAACACATGGAATTACTGTTCCGGAGCGACAACTAACGAAAAAGTTTACCGGGCATTTTTATAGCCAAAATTCCAAAAATGAGTGCTTTTTTTGTTGGTTTTGCTTTCACCTGTTTTTGAAATCCTGTAAATAAATTTTCTTGGTCAATATGTATACGTCTGTATATTATAATTCTTTGTGTCGCTAACGTTCGCAACCTTGCAGCAACGAAATGACCTCGACTTTTAATCTTACGTGCCGCAGATAACGACTATATTGCTTTCAATTTTTATTTACTGAATGTCCTTCGTGTTGTCGCAAGTCGTATGAGCGTGGAAATTTTTTGTAAGGTTGCTAGTAAATTCCCACTAAATTTCAGGCAAATCTATGTGCGGAAAACTTTAGACATGCGAACAACGATCAACCTGTAACTCAGTCGACCTTGAACACAACGCAGTACTATACAAAAATTACACTGTACAAAAATTTAGTTTGAAAATTAATGAACAGTATTGGAAGCTTTTTTACATAAACTGTTTCTGAAATTTCGAACACATGTGCGTTGCAATTTTACGAAAGGACAAAAAATCGAAACGGCAAAAAAAATTCAGGAGCGCATACTTCCATGTATTTTTTCGCGCCAAGTGTAGATACTTGTCGACAAAGTGAAACGTGACGATGGAATATTTTTTTACGCGCTGAACCTAAATCGGTCAGCCGTTTTGCATAAAAGACTAAGACGTTGACGTTGGAAAAAGTTGAAAATTGAGATTTTCATAGGCTTCCTTATAAAAGCTCAAAATTGAAATTTTCATATCGCTACCTCATAAAAGTTGAAAATTGAGATTTTTACATCGCTTTCTCATAAAAGTTGGAAGTTGAAATTTTCATATCGCTTTCTCATAAGGTTCCTTTATTCGCGAAGCTTCCTCTACGAGGAAGCTAAAAATACAGACAATACTTCCTCATAGAAGAAGCTTCCCGAATAAAGGAATCTTATGAGAAAGCGATATGAAAATTTCAATTTTCAACATTATGAGGAAGCGCTATGAAAATGTAAATTTTCAACTTTTTTTTGGAGGACGGTTGGGACTAATTATCAGGTCATTTTTACACGATAGAGCTCGATACGCGCGAGATTATGTCAGTACAGGAATAATTAAGTTTTCTAGAATCCGAAGTACCAGCAGCAGCAGCAGTATCAGTATGTACTGTCCTGACACAGCAGTGCAGAAGGACTTTAGGTAGATACGTCCGAAGTCCATTTATGGAAACTTGGTTTGCTGTCGCTCCTCGAGGGAGTTTCAATAGTCGGCGTCTGCAGCCAGTCTCGCGGGGCCAAGGACGAGAAATAATCTCAACGGTGAAACAAAGTTTGCACCCCAGTTATGAATGTAGTTGGCCAGGAGCTGTGCCAAACGTACCAGCGGTAACAAAAAAATTCCAAACTTTTATTCGTCCGGAGGCGGTCGGTAAAAAAAAAAGTCAATTTTTTTCAAGGTTGTTGAACCCTTCGGGAGAAACGCAAATTTTTAGGATCAAGGACAATTTTCGTTTGACCCCGAGAGTTCGGAATCTAGGGTAAAAAAACGACACTTTTTTTTACCGTCCGAGTCTGTTTAACGTCGCTTTGATAAGTGACGTATTTCCGTCGAATCTCCGGAAATCTAAATTACCGGTTTGCAAATTCCATAGTGCGTAGTGAGGGAGCGAAGCGCCCGGGCCACAACAACCTGCTCATAACTATAGTATTAACCATCGTACGAACAAATCGTGAGGCAGCCTTTGTGTGTCTTCCCTCCGCGGGAACGTCAGAGTTGGCAGAGGAGTGACGAAAAAGAAGTGAGAAAGATCGAGAGAGAATTTCACCCACGAAATTCCTGGCGCACCGATTCGCCTTCTCCTCTGCAATACCGGGGCGAGATTTTCTTTTTATTTATTTTTTTATTTTTTATACAAATCGAAATTCGAATTCCTTCGAAGCGAACAAGGACGATCGTCACGTTTCCCCGTGCAGAGATCGAGCTAGCTCACCCCGGGGATCGCTGCCACTATAACTCCGTCACCACCGCGCATACTGCAGACTCTCCCCTGTTCTTGCGTTAACTCCTTTTGATCGATGCATCCCCGAAAATATATTCATGTGGTATGAATAGTGATAAAACAGTCATTGCAAAATCATGCCCTTCAGTCAAACGCCGATTTTTTGTAACGTTCAGTCCGGTGGGGTTTGGAACCGAAAACCTAATAATAACTCCCAATAATATACCAGCTTTTGAATCTTGACTTTTTCGCGTTTCACTTTGCAGTCTCGTAAAAGGTCATGGTACTATGTTCGAAAATTTATCCCGATTTCATGGTCATGTGCCTAGAGGTTTCCAGTCAAACTTACTGTACTGTTTACCTAATCGGCTGCACCGTTATTATCGTACCGACGTATTCGGGTCAGAATGAACCCGCACAGTGGGTTCGGCGAAGTTCTCCCGCAAATAATAGAACCGTCAAAAGAACGAAGAAACCCCCTGTAGGTATGTCGCGTTCGCTGAGTCTGAAAAGGTAAGTTCTCTCCTATTCATACCGATCGGAAGTATCCCCGAAAATAAAGGATTGAGAAAAATGTTGTCTCGGTTTCATTTCAACGGCGATATCGGCTCGCGTTTTGTCGGCCTCGGATTCCGACTCTTCCGGCTTCGCTCTGTCCTGACAAGAGCTAAACGCATTTTCCTCCACACACTGATACATTTGACACTTTTCGCGCCGCAAGACTGCACGATTTTCTCCCGTTCGCTGGCTCCTTTGACGTACGCTCGAGCTGGATAGAAAACCGAGGGCCCGAGAGAGACTTTCCTCTCCATCCTCATTTCTTTCTTATTCTTTCACTTCTGTGCTATCGTCCTCTGTAAATTCGTATGGTTTCGCGGTATATCGCTCAACTTCGAGATGTTTCGAGATCCAATGGACCTTTCCGTCTAACGAGTTCGCTACGGGGCAACCGCTTCGCTATACGATCGACTATTGGGACAGAGATTGATGTTTGATCTCTACTCGTCGCTCGGAGATTGAAACGGTACTCGCGACGCGTCGATTTCTTCCCCCTCATCCATGTACATCCCATACCTTCTCGACGTATCAACCCCCGGTAACTTTTACGTGCCGGTCGCGAATTTTTCCCGACTATCCGGTGAAGGATGAGGTGTCTCGCGCGGTTAAAAATGCTGTCCCCGGTCTCCGAGATGAGTGAGCGAAAGTTTCCGAGCAACTGGTCAGGGTGAGACGAGAGTCAAGAAAGCCATAAATTTGAGGTACCTATTGAGTCACGTACCAATTGGCAGTATTCTCAGGATTAGGATGACGTCGGCGTAACGAAATAAACGCAGAGGAGATAGTCGGGTAACGCCGTACCCGAAACACACCACTCGGGAACGGACCATCTAATGAGAAGGTTGGTTCGCCGAGTGGGGTGTTTAATGAAACATTTGTGCGCGATGAAACTCACGGGCTTTCCAGTCGCCCGATAGTGGCGCACCAGCCCCGTCCCCGGCGGTCGAATGGAATGGAACAGCGATGGAATATAAAGCAGCGAAGTAAAGGGCCAGCCAGAACGAGAGTGAGTTGAACTCTGTGAGAGCGTTTCCCTTTTCCGAGAGAAGTCGCGAAAGTTGAGGCCGCCCGCGACAATAGTTTCCGTGTCTCACTGACCCTGCCATCTTCCCCGCGCCGCTTCACACTGCGCCAGGACACCGCGTAAGCGAGCGACGTACTATCCTCTAGCCGACGGGTTCCTGGCTTGTGCAGAACCGCGGTGGAAGCAGCGGTCGTACCAGCACGGTATTCCGATAGTAATATTAAACTTGCTCAATGCTACCGACGCTTCGGGCCATGGGGGAGAACGGGAGTTCGCTTCCCTCCGCGGTGGAAACGAGGCGCGCACACACATACATCCCGAAGCTGCTGCAACAGTAGCCACCGCAGGCAGACAGTACTCTCTCTTTCTCATCGAGCCAAGGCGTCCTCTCCATCCACCACCGTTACACCCTGCCAGCTACGGCGAACAACCCCCAGCGAATCGACCTCCGCGCTATCCACGACTTCCCCTTCGTTCCTCAATCTCCACCTCGCTCGGTCCGTGTCACTCTTCCGAATGCGGTGGAGCGTCGCAAAGTCCCGCAAGGATTTGGCCTCGTCAGTCTTGGATAATTGAGCATGTCATCAATAGCCTGCGAAATTGCTCGTAGATTATTTACTTACCTATTACTTATTGCGTAGCCATTGCACTAAGACACCCCTGATTATGTTCCGTTTTCTAACACTTCAGTCCTCGCCACCAGCAATGCATGTTCTATCGAGGCAGATTCGACTCCAGATCACGTTCAACTTGGATATTTCTCATATGTTCGAATACATTTTTTTTTCTCATATTTCACCCGGTTTCCAGTCGAGATACTAACGTCGGACTATACACGCTATGTTACGCAATGATTGTGATAATGATAATAATATGCATAATAATAATAATAATATTCATATCTCTCCAAGTTTCGTGTTTCGTGCACAGGGGTGTGAAAGTAATTAGCGAGTTGAATAATTCGGATGCTCGTTAGACCGCGAGTGCCTTCGTTGATTTCAATGCCAGTGAGCAGGATGCATCGTCGGAGTGAAATAGAAATAAAGAGAGGGAAGAGCCGAAGAACGAGGGGAGTCAAAAGAAAACCCCCGTCGAGTAATTAGACCAGTGGGATAACTGTGCCTCGTCTAGTTCCGGTTTATATTCACCGAGCGACTCGTTATCGAAAATTCCACGAGGAAAATGTACTTTTAATATTTTCTCACGCTCTGCGTAACGCTCGATCTATCAAAGAAAAAGGATTAAAAAAAAAACAGATGTGTCTAAGCGTCTCAGAATTTCCAGTGTCGATGCTCGCTCATGCGTCTTCTTCTCGTCGGGGTTTTTTTTTCCTCGCGGCCCCAAATGCAACGGACCTTTGACCACCATAGAAGCTGGTAAAACCGCACCATACCATATTCTTGGCTGCATAAGTTGTAACCTCGTTGAGAGTTACGTCGTCGGAAATTTGCGCGAGAGAGCGTGACTTCTTAGCACGGTGTTCCACGCACGTGTGAGCGTACATGTATGTGCATGTCCCGTAATCCTATAATATAATACCTATACTGAGAAAAACGAAGCCCCGTACCAGTGCCCGACTCGCAGAGGGAAGAGCGCACCGAGCTCCAGTCGTAACTCAATCTTTCAGTTGACGCGCTCGGATCGAGCTTGCGAGCGGCAATGGAAAATATGAAACGTGCTCGCTGCTTGTGCTGCACTTTCCCGACTGCCAGGAATGCAGGTTCTTACGCCGCTGCCACTATTACTCACAACTCGGGTTACTGCGCTCTCCTCTCTTTTTCCTGCGTAATAAGGCGATAAAAATCGTGAGGCGATTAAGCAACGAGACTCGTTAAACACTTTTTCTCGCCTCGTTGCTAAGTAGGTAGATAGATGGATTCGTAGGTAGGTAGATAGATTCGGTACTCTGGACGCGCAGTAGTTGCCAATTTAGATATAGCACGGAAATACTTCGAATGACGCCAATTTTCGACGGCGCTCGAAAATTGACATAGGAAAAAACTAAACGAGCCTGCTTCCTCGTTGACGTCGACGACAATTGGTTATCCCGCCGGCCTCCTTCGGCCGGTCGAGTCCCTTTCTTCCGTACAACATTCCTTTTTCCTCTTCACTGTCTTTGTCTCTGAGCCTCGCGGTATCTCGATCTTTTCTCAATTCGGCACCTCGTTCGAACAAAGCAAACGACCGGGGTTTTTCCCAACTGGGGCAGCACAGCGATTGATAGACGCATCATCTCCTGTTGGCCGGCGGAGGAGAGAGCTCGGAGAAAAAGCGAGAAATCTGATTGTAAAGAACATCTAAAACCTCCAATTCTATCCCTCGAGAGAAAAGATCCCGTTTCTAGGAAACCCTCTTCCTCTCTTTTTTTATTTTATTTTTTCCACCTTCCTTCCACTTCCTTTCTCTTTCTCGGCCCCAAACTCTATTTCAACTTTTCATTATATCCGAAGGCGGTGAAATATATATATATACACTTTATTGGGATAGAGATATGCGGTTGACGAACAAATTGGCCGATATATGTGGATATCGTGTAGCAGCAAGTAAATCTATAGAGGAGATCCAACGTCCGATATAGTGGAGTACGCCGCGCTAATACCTTCGTCCTATACTGTCTATCTTACTCTCTGTCTGTCTCGGCCAAAGAAATATCGGGACTGTTTCAATCTTCGCCGATATTTTATTTTATCCATGGTCCACCCACGTTCGAGAGCTTTTTTCGTTCTCCCAGCTAAACCCTACTCCGCTATCCTGATGGCGATTAACGAGCGTTACGGTTGGTCGCTGCTTCTTCCCTGACGCATTAAATATTTCGAATTCGCGAGTTTTGCATTTTTTTCCATTTCCCACAAAGCCTACCTCTGACAAAAAAGTATTAAAAAAGTGCATTACTCAGTTTTGAATTTTTTATATAGGGAGGCTTTTTTCCACGACGATAAAAATTGGTGAGCGATGGGTTGAACGAATAAAAAAAATTCCGAAACTCTGGACCAAAAAAATCGGGCGCTGTCGAAAGGGACGAAATAATTCATTGGAGCACAGAGATAATTGATGTATCCGGTCCGGTCGAGGGAACGCGTCCTTTGGAAACGAACTGGTGGTTGAATTTTTGCGGGTTCCCGTGAAACAATATTTGCAAAACATTGAATTGCTTCTGAATGAATGTTTTTTTTTATAGTGTTGTTGTTATATAGTATCGATATTTCCAACCAAGAATCGTCGTTCTGGAAAAAAATACGACACCCCCGACACAGATTCCGGCGACGAACGTGTCGAAAACTGGCTGTACGCTGCATTCCGTCCACGACAGGAGAAACAGGAATAGTCGAAGGGATCTGGTGCATGTTAACTCTGCTGGTAGGCATGTCGGACCACTGCATGGATCTACCACTGTGCTCTCCGTCTCGACACGCGCGGAATGACATGACGTTCGCTGATACGGAATTCGGGTTCCGCGTGGCCAGCAGAGGGACAACGCGTTGGCCAGGCCAACGTCTAAGCGGAACCCCATCGCTCCGATCGTTCTCCTGATTCAAGAGACACCGCGTAAACTCCGTAGACAACATTTTCTTTTAGAATTTTAAAAGGATCGGCTTGAAAAAAAACCCTGAAAATCACTTTGTCTTCGGTGAGTTTCACACTCGTAAAATTCCATATTTTAGAGAATTTAACAAATATTTAGGGCACAGATCCGCCGATATAAAATATAAAGTCATAAAAACGCAGTTCCATCCCTTCTCGAAAGTCAGCAATTTTGACATTTAATGGCGATACCACCCATTGATAGGCGGGTGAGAATGACAAGTATAGTTACACTGTGAACAAAATTCGTATGAAATTTAATGTACTGGACTGGAAGATTTGATGCAAAAACTGGTATATTCAATTTAATGTACAATTGTGATGAAAAATTCATGTTCTGTGTCTTAAAAACATTATAAATTCTTTAGTTTTAATAATTTACTTTAATTCCAATGAAAATGTACATTCATTTTTCATCATAATTGTACATTGAATGTAATGTACCAGTTTTTGCATAAAAACTTCCAGTCCGATACATTAAATTTACAATTTAATGTTACAATTTAACAAAAGATATTACGGGTAGCCATATCACCCGCGTGGCCATATCACCCCGACTCACTCTATTTTCCAAAAATTGCAAAACACGCCGGCAGTCTTGGGCGACTAAGTTATGCGAGAAAACGACCAACACTCGACCCTTGTCGAACTAACCCGTCCGTGTTTTTTTTTTGTTTGTTTTTGTTTGTGAATCCGCGCGGTACACGCTCCGCGTCGTTTCGCAAAGCTTGGAAAATACCGCGGAAATTCTTCGAGGGACAGCGACTAGTAAAGAACGTGAAAAGACTCGAGCAGTTCAGTCGGTCGCCGAGAGGTAAAACATATTTACGAAGGAAGAAAAAAAGCACGGATGCAACAAAAAAGCAAAACATTAATAGAGGGCAAAATATTAAAATGTGTGAAAAGAAGGATTAGCCGATCAGTCATCCCTACGGTGTAGCAGTATCGAGATTAAAGTGTTCTTCTCCATCCCCGTTCGCATTAATCGTTTCCCAGGCGTGAAGAAATTTGGCGCAGCTGGGGCCGTGTTACACCTGGTGAATGTGGGGACCGGAGGGTCGCAGCATCGGTCAGGTGTCGGGTGTCATCGGTCGCTGTGTATATCAAGTGGTCCCTGACCTACCTCACAGATCGGAGTACTCCCCGGGGAAGTCCTTCGAGTATTCCATCTTTCGCAAAGACGCTCCAAAGAGATTGTCGTACAAAGTTACTACCCGAGCATCGGTATGCCTGCTCCGTCAAGATAGCGGGTACCAAAATGGCACACGTCGAATTAAGACAAGGCCGCATCGCATCGCATTACGCCCCGGGACTCTGGAGTGCGGCAAAACTTGATAAAAGTAGCACGGACCTTCGGTGGCTCTTTCGCTGTCAGCGAGGGTGAGCCACATTTATAAATCTCAATATCCCCCCCCTCTAGTGTCACCGTAAAACCGCTTTTTCACGAGTCCTTTGGACGATTATCAGTGACACCAACACCGCTGAAACGCGCGAGCCTCGGTTGACTCGTGGCGTGTCGCGGCCGCTGTTGTTGTGCGTGCGGAGTGGGGATGCCAGGATTTCGGGGATAGGGAGCCCTAAGCGCGATACAAGCGAGATAGATGGTACGAAAGAGCGAGAGAACGAGCAGACGGCGTAGAGCAAGCACGGAGTGGGAGTGGCCACGCGGTGGAAGCGACGATGGAGGGGAGTCCCGGGGGTGCTGGGTGCTGTGCGCTGTGTGCTGGCTGCCGGTTATCCCGTGGGAAGGAGATACGGCGAGTGGGATTCGGACAGAGGCAAGAGTGCGCCAGAGAAAGCTCTACTATCGCGGGCTACTACCACTGTGCCGGTTCTCACGGCTGGTACGGAGCTCCGCTGGCTGACTCATTGCAGCCGCTACTACTGCGGCACGGGGTGATAGTAACGCGCGAGCCCCGTTCAACAGCAGCAGCGCAAGAGGGAGGGTACACCCGCCAACGCGCCACTGTCAAGGTACGAGGGAGAGCAGGACGAGAAGGACCAGCCAGTCGGGAAGAAGGGGGAGAGGAAGAGGCCAAGCAGAAGAGGAGAGTGAGGCCGCGAGAGCGTGAGAGGGTAGCGATTGTGCTACAGTCGCATCGCGACACCCCCACGAGTGAAACCACGCGCGCCAAACAAAAACCGGACGGCCGAATCTCGTGCTCGCGATTACTGGTGAACGGTGAAAACGCCTTTCTTCATCCATTGTCCGTACAAGAGTCCATCATCTACCGGCTCGACTCGTTTGTATTGCCTCGTGCTTTTCGAGTTGTGTTGCTCCAACGTGATCATAACCCGGTAGAGTTCTAGCCTCTTAACCAGAGATTAACGTCTTGAGAACAGTCAACAACAACAATAATAACAACACCAACAACAAGAAAAACAAGAACAACAATAATAATAAACACAACAACAACAATAACAATAAAAACAATAACAACAAAAACAACAACAATAACAGAAGCCGATCGGTAGAAGACAATCGAAGGTGTAGCAACGACCATCCAACAACGCGACACCTTGGGACACGCGATCTCACCACCGACCACCGGCCCACCGACCAATCTACGATACAACGTGTTAACCGGAACCCATCCCCTCGTGACGATTGAACGCTGATCGGGTAAGTGGTCGACAATTGTTCGGTGCGCTCTGTCATGTATCCCTTCATTGAATAGTGTCAGCTTCTTCGGGTTGTCTCGTCGAAGGTAAATTTTTTTCTTTTCCTCTTTTCTATCTGTCGATAGCAGTGATCGATTCCACTCATGCGATACCCGGTAGCCAACAATTTTAGTCCTCGTCGAGTGATTTTCGGTGAATCCTTAAGCGGTGATAAAAATACACTGCTTTTTCATCCGCTATCGGGCGTCGCGTCCTTCTTATTTCGGCGTTCTTCGAACCGACAATGTACGCCGGAAGTCGATTTCACCCCGGAGTGCTCCTGGAGGAATGCCAACGATTACTGGCCTGCGCCGCTACGTGGCGGACCACCTGACACTTGTACCGCCGTGACTCCTAGTGTGCCCGGGAAACCTGTTGAGGATGTGACTTGTACCCTTATTTCGTAACCCCCCCCCCCCCCAAGGAATCATATCGGGATCTCGTTTTGTACGTATCGTACCCTTGTCAGCGTACAAGCATCTGCTCTTATCCTACGAGAAATGTGTGTGTCCCACGGCTTAGAGTGTAAAACCCAGCAAGTATGCTGGCGTTGTCGCGAAGGTTTTCCCCGCAGGGACGTGGAAAGCGCGATGCATCAAGGTGATTATCGAAAACCCGATTATGCATTATGGAGAAGAAGAGGGAAGAGGCAGCCGCAAGGAGCTCTCTATAATGCCGGAAGTTGCGGCAACTTCCGGCCTCCGTATGTTACACCTCATTTGCGCCTCCATCAGGCACGGTTCATCCACCCACCGCGCACCCACCGTCGTGCTCGCACTCGTATATCTTCAAACTTTTCGGTACAGACTACGGATCTGGCGGGGAATAGTTGTCAAGATAGTTGAAAAAAGTTGTAGTGCGGAATGAGAGTGTATCCTCGGTCGGCGGCATTCTCGATTTACTTCCCGTCGTTTATGAGCTTCCGCTTGATGCAGTGCAACCGTTGCGCAGCCACGGAACGCGGCTCGCGAGCGAATTAACCAACCCCGCTACAATAAGAACCTTCCCAGCGCGAACCGAGTACAGTGGAAGTTACATACCTTATTATTTATCGCTGACATCGTTCTTCCCCGGTGAGTTAGCGGATTCACTCTTACCCGCTTCTTTGTTTCCTCACTGCGGAACGACCCAACCCCCGCCTGGTTCCTCATGCGGAGAAGCCGCCGGACCACCCTCGGTACCCCAGACAGCCAAGGTATTGCCTGCTTGATCCTGGTGGTCGTTAACCATCCGATACGTCCGCGAAGCAATAACAATCGTTCCTTCTCGTCCTCGTTCTCGACTATATGTGTACGAAGATTGAACATTTATCCGGGAACATGGATCATTGTGGACAAGCTCTTGGATTGACCAAAACGTTGACCAGCTGAGAAGTTGCGGCTTTTTCCTGGTTCTTTGCCCTCGGTATCAATGACACCAACTCCGTCATTGGAGTGCCGTATGGATTAATGGTCCATCACTCGAAATCGTCCGTACGATAGTTCCGCGTTGGTCAGGATGACGCGCATCACCGCACTTAGTCCCCCTCGCTCTCTCACGGTGGACAATTAAATAAAACTATGTTTATTGATTGATTGCTGATGATTGGCGTACACAGCGCGTTAACAGATACGCTACCAGTACGGCTACCGTCCAGCACCATCGTTCCGGTTCTTCAACAGCACCCTTCTCGGCTTTATACTATTGTTCACCCTCCTCACTCGATATCCCCTATTCCCTCACTCACAGCTTTATATTCCGTTCGGTCTGCACTCTCCGCACGGTAGTAGCGAGGAGGCTTCAAGCCCGACTGAGCTTCACCCGTTCCTTCAAATTGCCTGCTGATGGATTTCTGTATTGACCGTTCGATTTTCGACGCCGCTCCCGCTTCTCGCTCTCGTCGATGCCCAACCCATTCAGCTGCTGCGCCTACCTCACCCACCGATTGTTCCTCGGCAATGAATCGAGACCTCTACCTTTTTTTTTACTATTGCCGCAGTTCAAGCATGTGCCCCGCGCGTACTCGCGGCTCCGACATTCGAGAATCCTTTATTTCGTTATACTCGAGTCGTCATAAAATGCCCAGGCTTTTTTTTTTAACCTCGATTGGGATATACGATCGGGTAAAACGAAGCATGGTGCACCGATAAACGACTATTCAACGCGTGTCAAAATGTTGTGTTTTTTTTTTTTTTTTGTAATTTGTAAGATACGCAGATTATTCTGCTCGGTGACGACTAATGGCGGAAGGAGCACTTCACTGAAAGGAACGAGACATTTTTTTTTTTTACGGAAAACTCGGATGAAGAGAAGATCGACCGCGTCTCATCAAAGTTCGCGTCTCTTCCACTTTCTTTCGCTCCTTATGCTAAACTTTCGCGCTGGATTATTGCCAATGAATGCTCGAGCGAGGGGAACTTACCTACCTGTTGATAATGGGGTCGTAATAACTTTCTTATGCATCTTACGTGCTCCCGACGGTGACAACGCGTTCTCCGTCGTTCCAACTTCTTACCCTGTTATTAAAAGTGACCACTTCATACCCATCAAGCCCAACGTCTCCTCGCTTTTTCTACTTCCAGTGAAACCGAGCATTAAGTCTCAATTACAAAGAGTATCTCAGTTACAGACGCGACTCCTGATTGAGACAAATCTGACACAATACCGAATTATTGTTCGAGTGGCCGAACAGAAATGGTACGAAACTGACTCCGGTCTGTGAAGAAGCTTTAATCCACTTCCGCGTCTCTCCAATCGATAGATACAGCTGCTAAATCTTTGCATTCGCCTGCAATTATTCGGCACCCTTGAAAAAAAAAGTTGATTACAGTTTTCATTACCGACATCGGTATTTCACCTCGCCTCAAGCGGTCGCTAAAAACTCGCTCAATGACAAAAATCCGTTTCTCGTGAATGCGTCATGAAAACCTATCAAATCCTTTTTCAACTCATGCAATAAATCCCGGTGAGATCAACGAAGCTGTTTGTACTTTTTTTTTCTCTCCTCCTATTTTTTTTTCTTTTTTTCGTTAAAAACTTTCAAATTCCGCTCGAATATCGGTTCGATGCACTGGAGTTTAATTCCTCTTTCTACCTCAAAGCTCGGCTAACGGCGTGCTCAGTTTTTCTCGCATTTGCACGACATTGAGAGGGGGTCTGGGCGAAAGGGTTGCGCTTATGTATAGAGGTAGGGCGGTGCTTTATTGCAAAAACTCCAAAGCGCAGCAGATGTTACGAGTTCTTGTCATGTCAACGCCGCGAACTAGAAACCGAGCGTGGCTTTAACCTCGGGTGCAAGCTCTCCGGTCCGCATATCCGCTATGAAATTTCATTCGAAATGGGAATACGATGATAGTCTCGTTTTGGTCAACCCCGGCAACGGACGACGACGTGAATTATACCGGGTGGGAAAACTCGATATGAACGAATGTGGAATGTGTAACAGCCTGGTATTGGCTATTAGAGGATTGTGTAACGTATCTTCGGCTGGATTGGTCTGGCAAGTCTAAAACTTCCTAGTAGACATTTTCGGACCACCTAAAAAAAAATCAGATTTGGCGTTATGTTAAAGAAACTCCGAATAATGCCCCATTGCGATTTTAATAACATTCCTATTTGAATTTTATTACCATTCGCCGGACGCGATTAGTTCCATATCGCGAATGATAATGCAACTCGAGTGAGAATATTAATTCAACGAATGTCGAAAATTATCGATGCACTGAATTCCATTCGCATAAACGGGATTAATCCCATTGTGTCAATGAGTATACCCGTGGAATTATCGGTACCGGACGAATTCCGAATCGTTATACCGACGCTACTGCTAATTCATACGCAACATACGCTAATTCGGCGGCCGTGATTACATAATTCCAGCGCGGTTAATAAATCATACGGAATTGATGATATATCGCTCGAGTTTTGTCCTCAACGTCATTACGCATTGCGTTTTTGCCAGCTTATTTCCAGATAAAAGCAACAACGCAAAGAATGAAGCAGAATTGTTTCCTTCGAAAAAAAAAAAAAAAAACCGTCCCGGATTTGAGTGACACGGAGGTAGCACGTGGGCAATGTCCATTCCAACTCGATGTAACATTCATCGAAGTCTACCGTCGAGTGATAGAATATGGATAGACTGTGCCAACCAGTGGAGAGATAAAAATGGTAAAAAATCAGGCACGTGGAATTCTGCCGTAACTAGGAAAACGCCGTATGCCAAAACTCCATATCGGACCTGCTTCAGCTGAATTCTCTGTGACGTCACTTCCAGTTTGAAATCGCATTTTTCGATCGGAAGTGACGTATTTCCGGCACGACGTCACTTTCGGTCGAAAGATGAGATCATCAAACTGGAAGTGACGTTGTAGTGGAAATTTGTTATTTTTCTCTGGAATTTTTTATCTGAACGTGTGAATTGAGGATGCACGAAAGTGTGTAAAAGAACACCTCAAATGTATTTGGAGTGGACTCGAGCTAGATTCATGGTCTCCGAATAATATTCGCAGACAATGAATCTACGGAATAGAGCACCAATACGGTGTCCGGTGCAGGCGCAGTCATAACATTTTTCGTCGGGCCGATATGTTGAAGCCGTCTCAATATCGGGGTCGGACCGAGCTCCGGGTGGGACCGTCAGCGACTGTTGCGGTCCCCTGGCCGTGCCGATGGTCAAATCTCACATGGGTCATTTCGCGGATTGCATGTACATTTTATCTCGAAAACGTCGACAACATCGGCACCTTTTCAGCCTTCTCCCCCCCCCCCCCCCCCCCCCCTCAATCGTATATTGAAGTATGCATGTGGTGCACTTGGTGACTCGGTGTACAGCGGTATCGCGCAGAAGGCGTCCCCGGTGGATTGGCAATTGGTTCGCACGTTTTCGCGTATGTCCACTTTTCGCTCCGAGAGAGGTGTCTCTCACTCCCGGCCATCGACAGGTGGTGGAAAGCATACAGCATGCACTCTCTTGGTATGCACGAGCCAAGCCACAGTCGTGAGCCCACCGAGGCCCATTCACTGGCTATTCTCACCGCTGCAGCGCGCATCGAGTGAGTCTCCGCTCGACCACTTGTCCCCTTATTCGTATCGGCTTATCCGTATCGTATGTCGCACGGATTTTGATCGCTGGAGAACCATTGCGGATTGGACTGCAGGTTTCGGTCGTGTCTTCGGTTCTCTCGACGCGACTGTTAACGTGGGGCGAGGAAACATCGATCCGTGAAATGTTGACGAAATTGTCGAACAAAAGTGTCGTTTCATAATTAATTACAACCCGTCCCACCTACGTTGATCTCCAACTGCAGAAACAACGCAGATGAGAAAGGCGGGTAAACAAAAAAATCTAGCAATCAGCGTTGTCTCTCGAAAAACAAAAAACAAAAAAAAAAGTTTCCGCGATGGAACGAGAATAGTTTGGGCGAGCACTCCGCCCATTATCGTCATCCATAGTCGCCTTTTTCCCCCTTTTTATATTCATACCGTATTTGCTTTATTTTTATCGGCCTCTATCTTTTTCTTTTCTCACCTTTCTCTCGTCTCTTCCGCTTCCCTCCACCCACCGCTCTCCTAACGATCGTGTTTTAGGTGAAAAAAAAAGTGAAAAAAAATTGGTATACAGGCACCGCTGGTGGCGGAGCGCTTCGTCGTCGAGAAGCTCGTTTTCTCTCTTTCCTCCCACCGGCGGGCGCCGTCGCAGCCAAGGACAATGATAAAGAAAGCTTTTAAGTCTGGAATATCGGTCGGGACCAAATACTTGACGGTGAAACGTGGCGGCGCACTGCTGCAACGGTACGAAGTATTGTCGGAGTCCGTGGACTCTTCCACTTGCCACTGCCGGCTGAACCGTTCCATTGGGAAATCCCTGCTGTGTGTATTACGCTTCGGGATGAAGGAAATTGAGTGTATGTCCGTGTGTGCGTGTGTGTGCGTTTGCGCGTTTGTGTCTTTGTACGTAAACTCAATTTATCTCGCTCTCTCTCTCTCTTTATTCCACCGAGCTGATAAATCTTAAAGCGTTCCGCTCCGAGAAGAAGAAACTGTGTACAAATATTCGGTGATTAATTGCGAATCGACGTCAGTTAATGTGGCGAGAAAATTAGACCGACGAAAAACAGTTTTGCGATTTTCGAACGTGACTTCTTAATAAGCAGTCGCTTGTAATGTTAAATGTTAAATGGTTTCTACGTTTTCTCTGATCAACATTTTTGAGCATCACGCTGTGACGAGGTCCGGAAAAGCACTTGACCACGCATTATCAGATTTTAAATTTCTAGCAAGGGATAATATTAATATTGATTATAGAACTATCAAATTGTGTAGAAAATTGATTACTAGGTTATTACACATTTATGTTCACTACTGATTTTCATATCACAATTATAAATGCTTGCGTATCGGCGTTCGTCGCTGCACATGATTTTACGTATAATAACCGACTGGTGATAGGGGAACGCCGAAAATATGTTGTAATTTCTTCCATATTCAGTGCATTAGAGTATGTACCCATAAAGAGGGTGCGTATGTACCCCTGCCACCTCCCCCGTTCATCCCGCGTCCGCGCCGCGCTCTCACCTCTTTCATCGCGCTTCAGCATCCCTGCTTGTATATTTATTGCTATGGGTTTCGGCACAAAATACCGCGGCCCGCCCGAATTTATCGCCGCACGGTGCACACATAGCTCGGGTTCTGCGGTAGTTTTATATCTATTTTTTAAATTCCATACCCCCTCAGTACAATCAAACGCACGTTGATTTTTTTTTATTTTATTAATGGACTCGTGATTTGGCGTCGCGCTTTTTTTCATCCTTTGAACGAAATCCGTCCATCGAACCGACATACAGGTGCTCGCCAGAGTGACGAATTTATCGCGATAAGAAATCCTGGTTTCTGTTCATTCGTTTTTGTTTTCCAATTTATTTAACTTATTTTTTATTTTTTTTGGTGGGCATTTTAATCCTTAACCCTTTAGCTGACATGAGCATTCGTTTTCGCTTTTTAATTTAATTGATTTATTTTTTATTTTTCTCGGTGGCCATTTTAACCCTTAACTCTTCGGCTGACATCGTAGCATATGTATTATCGCTTTGTGCGTTTGTCATATTCGACTGTGACGAATGTTTATTCAACTTGAGACGAGAAACTTCTGCGTGCGGTGGCGTACATATGTCACACATACAGGTGATTTACCTTGAGGTCAGTGTGTATATCGCAGAGTCGAGCACTCGCGAGCTATGTGTCTCGCATGGCGCAAACGGCTTCAATGCCCGACAGCAATGCTTTGCGGCATCGTCGGTGACGTCGCGGCGCACAGGCCAGAAAGTTCAGCCCCGACGACACGATGGCTTTTAGCGCTAGCCGGCACCGTCTCGGTTAAAAATGCTTTCACGCTCGTGTCCGTCGGCGGACGAGTTTCCGCGGAGTTCGACACACGTTTGTTTCGGACCGAACCATCCACCTCGACGGCCGAGGTGGATGGTTCTCTCTCTTTCTCTCTCTATACTCATTCTTCTGATTTTTTTTATTTACTTTGTTCTACCTCTCTGTACGTCTCGCGCACTTTTTCCTTTTTTGCTCGTCAAGCTTTGGTAGATTTTTATCCACCCCGAACCTCGCAGGATCTCGCAGGGCCACGGAGCTCGAACCACGGCTAAACCTTTTAAGCCTTCATTGGACGTATGAGACGTCGGATTTATGAGACAATGGACCAAAAATTATATTTTTGTTTGCAATTTTTTTGTCGGTACTGCAGTCAACTTTTGCGTAGAAGAAACAACTTTTCGGTCATGTTTTGTTTTTATACTGATACCGTTTAAGCTATCGGTATGATTTTGAAGAAATATTGTCAATAAAAGTTGAACAACAGTTAATGAGAACAGTTAATGCAATATAGTCTTTTTCCCGCACTAGTGCGTAAAGTGTCTTTCTGCGCACACTTCCCAAAAACGAAAACCGTGATTATCGTGAATTTCTTACAACAAATATGTGAATGGCAAGGACGTAGAAAAGGGAGTCCTGACAATGTGAATGCCGCACTCGCCTCCAGCTCGCACGACATTTTCACATTCGAACTCCCTTTTCCACGCCCTTACCATACAAGTAACTATTGCGGATATGACATGTTCACATTCGTCAAGAACTCCCTTTCTACGCCCTAGCAATACAGATAACTATTGAGAATGTGACATTTTCACATTCACCAAGAGCCCTTTCTACGCCCTCGCAATACAAATAACTACAGCGTGCTCTAAACGCGATAATTGACAAAACAGAGGCCGATACCGATGAAGACCCTTTCTCAATCTCCGCGTCGAATCGATTATTTTATTCAGCTCGGATCAATCGCCGAGCGTCGGTTGTCATACGCCCTCGGGGCATACGATGCACTATAATAATCCCCAGCGGGGATAAAAGAAGGAGACCGATCGGAGATTGAGGGGAGCGACTGCCCGTGGCTGGAGTTGTCTATGGCAGCCTGCACGGAAAGCATTGACTGCTGCCGAGTGGTTACGCGAGGCACGTAAAGACATTCCGCAGGATGAACGGAAGGTCCGAGGCAGCGGGACTCAAAGCAAGCATTGAAACGCGGGAATATCGACTGGCTGTGTGTGCATAGAGGAGAGCATAGAGAGTGAGGCAAGGTAGGAAAGGCGAGGTTGATACGGAAGCTCCTGCGGCCTCGCCGATGCTCTCCAGCAAGAAGCACGCGGCCCGCAGAGCGATAGACCAGAAGTTTGACTGGAATCGCGAATCGACATTGCATTCCCTTCGCGACTCTTTCCCTTCATCTCGGTATCTCCATTCCGCCGAGATACCGAGTCGTTCTCCACTTTCTTTCACTACGACCTTCCGCTAAACCTCGCGCGTGGAAAACTCCCGCAACCCCCGGGGGAGCGAAGAGGGCCAAGGATGGGGACCTGATCGGCAATGGAAACTTTTATTCCTGTCGATGAAATAATTACGTGACTGGCATACCTCCCTGTCTACCGACACCCAATGCATACATGTACATGGTGTATATTCTGCTTATCTCGGAGGACTCGTTCGTGACCAGGATTTTCACTTGGCCAAAGGAATTCCCGACAATATTTCGGCGAGAGAGCGAATCACGTCCTGAATCGCATCGAGTAAGGGAATCCTCATCTATACCGATCAATCAATTTTCCGCATCGGAGTAACTACACTGAGAGAAGGATCTTGTAAATATTACTCTATCGCTTCAGAGATATCAGGGCGGCACCAATGACCGGAAGTGCCGGATTTATAAGCATTTTTCGTAGATATTCTGGTGAAAATTCTAAAAATCTCCGACTGCCATAGTTGCCTTAGTTGCGTACTACCATGAGCTATGGTAATTTTTCTTGAATAACCGGTATTAGTTTCTCTTTTATAAAGATATCGTTGGATTCACGAGGGACAGACAGACCGATCTTTCGATACAAAACACAGACTTCGAATGTCGCGGATAAATCGAATTGCCAGTTTATATTCACAGACGAGTGGCGTTGTAAAACGTTATCAAAATAAAATCGGATCGTCTCGTCGTTTGACTCCTGACGATGACACTGCAGCTCGCGGAGAAAGTTTTGCGCAACGGACGATAGCGCGCTCGTATTTCGACGATCGCATTTGACTCCAGCCGGGATGATGGCATTCGAGCCCAGGCACGTTTATCCCGCGAGGTCACTCGGCAGGATCGTCGACACGGCGAAACATCCACACGCACGAGCGGCGAGAGCACTGCAGCGGATTACGCGGGGGAATCCACCATGGAGCACCGGAGTACGGTATAGATACGTTACAGTGCGAAGAGTACGGCTCGTGAGAATGGAATAGCATGGCAATGTTAGGGTGCATCTCATATTCACGGTGATTAATGAACGCGTTGATAGGCCAGCCTCGGTACCGGATAATTTATTAATATCGGAAGGTATAGGTCGTGCGCCGAGTGGGGGAGCCGCATATATGCATACGCTGCAACCCGCGGATTCGCCCGGTTGACGAAAATTTTTGGATCGATGTACCGAACTCCTGCGTACCCTCCTGAAAGCCTTCCTCCTTCATTTCCTGCCTAAACGCTTTCCTCCCCCGCCGCGTCCCTCCTTTTACTTCCGCACAACCACATCCTCTCAACAACTCTCCGTTACACCGTTTCCACGAGCACACTCATTCTTGCCCCCTCTTTGGCTTGCCGCGGGGTGGGGTCGTCTCGGCCGAGAGTTTCAAACTCTTGTACTTGTTAAGTATCCCGGTATGAAGGATAATCCGCACCAAGAATCTCCGTCGAATTTTATTGGAATATATTTATCGGTTTCTCGAGACTTTTAAACTTTAATCTTTTTTTTCGACATTTTGGCTGACGATGGGAATGTTTTAATTTTTTCATTCTTATTTCACTGGACGCTTTACTTGTGAATTATTGTTCGATCCTAGCGGAGGGGAGACTTTGCGATGAGGATTCTTTTTTTTTTGGTAGGGAAGGGCGGGGTAAGATTGGTCAGTGGGGCAAAACGGGTCGGAAAATCCGGATGTATCGATGGAGCAAAATGGGGCATCCAAAAATTATTGGAAAAATTGCGTTTTGGCCCACTGTTCCATTTTGCCTCGTTCCCCTCTACACGAATTACAGTTATTTCCCTGCAAAGGGTGATGACGGATGAAATGCAAAAAAAAAAGAAGAAAATTCAGCAAGGCGTAGCATAAAATGCTCTCCTTTGTATCGCCGATTTCAGTGCACGGTGATGTTGAAGTGTCCTTGAGGGCCTAATCATGAAAGCCTAACGGATTGAAATATCGCTTAACGACGAACCCACACCGTGCGTGTGTACCACTAGTCTCGGGTGCGAGCATTCGCGGGACTTTGTATAGAGTCCTTCTGGGGCTTGAGAGGCGAAGGGGTTCAACGAATACTGTAAATGGCGAATAAGAGAGAGAGACTCATCGAAACAATAGATCGTATTGTATACCACAACGCCGCTACAGGCCGTCTGAGTAGTGGTGCTCGATTCTAGAGTCCTTTTCGTCACATTGTCGTCGTCCTTGCGGTTCACGGAAGACCGGGGCGAAACGGGCCGGAGCCGAGTAGGAACAACCGATAAGTGACCAAACTAATAAAAAGTGCAAAAAATCGTTAAACTACCATTGGAAATTGTGTGAAAAAGCCAAAAGTGTCCGCGAAAGATCCTGATTAAAAAGTATTTGAAAATATCGCGAAACACCGACTATGCCCAGCACCTTATGGCGCAATTGTATTTGCCTTTCTCGGCCAAAGCAGGCTCTTCGATATAAACATGAATAATCGATGGTATTGACAATTGACTAAACTAACCAAAAGTCTGCACAAAAATCGTTAAACTGCCATTGGAAATTGTGAGAAAAGGCCAAAAGTGTCCTCTAAAAATCCTCATTACAAAATATTGCAAAATATCGCGAAAAACTGTATGTGTACTAAAGAGGCATACTTTTTGGCAATGGAGTCAACGCCGACTATGCCCGGCACCCCTATGGCGAAATTGTATTTGCGTTTCTCGGGCGGAGAAGGGTCTTCGGCCCTCCCGCACGGGCTGAAAGTGGCGAGCGCCACGGGTACGTTATAAAGAAAAGAGAAGGAGCCTAGAGCGCGAAGGTAGGTAAAAGAAGGTCTATGCATTGAGTGAGTCTCCGAGGGTCGAGGGTGCGAGAAAGTTTCGAAGGGTGGTAAGTTGAGAAGGACCATAGCACCATAGGGGTAGCGGAGGAGGGCGCCGCTCCGCTGTAGGAAGGTCGTTCAAGTAGTTGAAGTACGCCCGGTTCCAGCTATATGCGCGTATGGGGAGTTCCACGCGCAAAATCATCCCTCACAATCTTCAACCTCATTTTTCCAATAGGGTTTTTTTTGTATTCGTCTCTTGCCCATTGAAACTCCATTCATTACTCTTTTTTATTCTTATTATATTATATTGTAACGAATATACAGATGAGGGTTGACTGAGACACACGATATATTACATGGATGACCGGAATAGCTCGGTATGACAAATGACAAACATACAGATTATCGATTTACCAGATAACTACAATCTTGATCGAACTTTAAAAGAAAACAGACGTGTGACAGTTCGTGCTCGAGATATTTACCCGCGATTATAATTAATAATATCCACCCAAACCTAAATACGCCTGTTGTTTATTCCGCGAGAACGTAACAAAATCAATAACAAAATACATTAATCCCCTGCTCACCAATATGCATCGGGCATAATTTGAAGCATCTTCTCCTGTAGTCGAGTCTGCATTTATAAGCTCCCGGAAGAGGGATTAGAGTCGCCGAAAGTACACTTTACAGTCCCTGCAACATTATTAATGAAAACTGTAAATTTAATAAGTCGACCAAGTTCAGAAATTTTCATGGAATTCCCCATACAGGTATACCTATACTGTATTCCCGGCACAGTATATACGCAATCTTCTACAGCCACCCAAATACACGAAGAACTTCGGGCATGGCGTCTGCCACCGTTTTCCTCTTCTCCCTTTCGCCTCCCTCTTCGTTCTCTCAGCCCCTTCGCCGTGTACGCCGTTCGGAGGCTGCGCCGCCTCCTCCTCGCCCTCCTTGATCCCATCAGAAGTTTCCAGTATGTTTATAATCCACTAATCGCTCCCTTTTCCCTGGCACAATTAAAAACTTGGTTGAACTCACCGATGCAGCGCGGTGGTAGAGAAGCGGAACCTTGCATTCCGCCATACGGCTTAACGCTGTACGGGGGAGCAGCAAAGAACGCCCGGAAATCAACGACTTTTCCACGATAGAACGCCACTCCTGATCCCCAATGGCTCTTCATCGTTCGAACTTCATTTTGCGGCTCATGGACCATCGAATTTTCCTTCCGGTCTTAATCTCAACCCACCCCCGACTGCCTGATCCGACCAATGTGCGAAGTAGGGTGGGTTGATCTCATTCATGGATAGCCGAACCTTTCGGGCCGGAGCAATCTTTTCTCAGTTCCTCGCTCGATTTATTCCCCAGAGATTAGTCAAGTTTATAATATGTGTTTCGAAGTGAACAAAAAAACAAACTGGAAGTAGCCTGTGCTAATTTAAATAAGAAAAGTTTCTCGTAGCTATATCTTAAAATGAAGCTGGCGGAGAAATCTCACTTTTTTAATTAAAAAAAAATGTGGCGCACTATTTCTTGTATCAAAGACTCCAGTTCGGGTTGAACGTGGTCTCCGGTTATTTTATTCGTGCTTTCACCGCGGTTTTTTTTCTTTTTTTTAATTCTCGACGTTCAGCTACACGACGTTAAGTTCCCTCGCCGACGCTTCTTCTCTAATTTCGCGAAAAGACCTTAACCCCGTCTGCCTCAACAGAGGAAAACAGCAGTAGAATGGTCGCAGCCGCGCTGTAGGAGTGCAGAGCGAAGAGCCAAGCTCTTTACTTAATTTCATCGGAAACCACTTTCACTATGGTATTTCGTTAAACGAAAGAGAATCCCCGGCGCGTCGGAGTTTTAAGGTGGAGTGCGCGGGGAAAGGAAAGTCCTTTTTTTCGCGTCAGAAAATAAATTAACTTTGCAGTTTTTTTTGTTGTTGTTGTTGCAAGAACATTCGATCGAGCAGTCTTGGCGCTGCTAGCCTTCCAGTCTCGGTGTAAACTCTCTGCTCTACAACTTCTTTTAATATACACACGTTTCTATAGGAAAGAAAAAACTAAAATGTTACAAAAAGTATATAATAATCTCAGTCCGCTGTTTCTACTCAAAGACCTCGAAGTATCTTGCTGCAGACATTTAGTTGCCTTTGACCTTCGGCTTATCGAGATAAAGTTAGTTACTGACATTGGTTCCCTACATGTCAACTTTAGAGTAAACGGAGCGAGCATGCATAATCGAAACGGGCGTCAAGTTCACCTATTCCCAGGTAGAACCGGTCGATTTTGCGCTGTGTTTCAGCTTAAAAGTCTATGTATGTGTAACACTCGTATGGAAAATTCAATGTGCGGTTTTCCGGACTCACGAAAGAACGGCCGCGGCGATTTCCGATGGGGGAGGTAAACGAGGACCGCGGGGTTGGGTCGACGGTTCTCACTCCGCGAAAATGCTTTCGCGTATCGGGAAATTGATCAGAGACGGCGCCCGGTGTGGCGATGGTGCCGGTGGTGCTCGTGGTAGTGTGGTGGCTGATGGGTGATCGTCCTGGGCGAGCAACCGTTCAAGCATTGACCCGGGTTTTCAGGAGATGAGAGCATATACCACCTTAAGAGCGGTGGTGTAGGGAGGTAAAGCAAATACGAATAGTATCACGTCCTCGGAGCCCTCCGGTTCCACCGTCGCACCAAGACTGGTATAGGTACGTGCCGGCACAAATAGGTGAGCGAAGTGCCTCGGGATGATTTTGTTTCCTCGCCTTTCGCCATACGCTAATTCAATAACGCTTGGGCTTGATGCTCTCGCTGCGATGTTGAACCATCCGTTCAACACCGTAGCGAGAGCGAAATAAGTTTAGCACTCCCCTGAATTGGTGCACCTTCAAAATCCTATTGCTCTCAACGCGAATCGGAGAGCGGGAAGAGGTAAATTAGGACTGCACAGATAGGCCGGCCTAGCCGGTTAAAATATCTTATCTGGCTAATGGATTTTATAGTTAGACTGGCTAAGCCGCCTTTACCGGCTGAACTATTTTAGCCGGCGATACGTTTTAGCTGGCGAAGCTATATTAGCCGGCTAAGCTAATACAGTCTTGGCATTTTTTGACGAATTTGTCATTTCTTTTTTTTTTCTAATGTTACCTGAAACGTATTCCGAAGTTTTTTCGCCCGCCAAACACAAAACCGCTGGCCTTTTTGGGGCTAAAGTAGAGTGAGGCATTGAAAGCCTCTATTTTATACACGAAAAATCGTATTTTTGGGATTTAAATGGAAAATATTGGGTTGGGAGTAAAATAATTGTTATATTCGTGATCAGCGGGAAAAAATACGTGGAATATAGTCTTGAAACAAAAAAAATCAATTGAACAACGATTTTCACTTTTTGAGCCACTTTTAGAAAAACGTCGATTTTCGTGATTTTCAAACATCGATATCTCCCCTCCCAATGGAGCTAGGAAAAATGTGGGGTGTCTATCGTGTTCTACGGGAAAAAATACACAAGATAGGGCCTTGTCCGAAGTTTTATAATCGTTTTATCGTGCCGTTTGAGGACGTTGAAAAACGCAAAAAATGGACTCGAAAGGGGTACCCTTGCAATTTTTTGACGAATTTTTTTTTTTTTTTTTTAATCAACTGCCACGTATTCCGACGTATTTTTGCGCGCTGAACACGAATCCGCTGGCCTTTTTGGGCTAAAGTACAATGCGACATTAGGATCCATTTTATGCACGAAATGATGGACGATTTTATGCACTTGGCCGGCTAAAATAGTTTAGCCGGCTAAGACGGCTTAACCGACCAAACTATAAAATCCATTAGCCGGATAAGATATTTTAGCCGGCTAGGTCGGCCTATCTGTACAGCCCTGCAGGTAAATAACGGAACTTTCCGGAGCCTGAGAAAAAAAAAAAATTAGAACCAACAAAGATATAGGTCACCCTTGGTAATCTCCTTGGGCCAATTCGCAGGATATGCGGTCGGTGTTTCACCCGTGGAAGTTGCGCTAAATGAAGCTTTTTATTTCACGGAAGGACGGATACGTCGGTCACAGAACGAAACTCCCCCTCGCCGCTCCGATAGACCTGCGGATGAGTGGAAAAGCAACGGTCGGAGGGGGGCATCGGATACCGATACATCGCCTGCACAACGCCGCAATACGCAGGCTCACCGCCGGTTAATTCCATCGTTGTATCGCCATACCGACCGATACGTCTGGTCCCGGGCTTGGGTAAGAGGCAAAGGGAGTCCGTACGCCTCGTTGGAACCCGCGACCCTCGGAGCTCGAGGTAAAACAGTGAGCTCACGACTGCACAGACTTGATTCCGAATTGTTTCTGCGAATGTCACCTTCCGTCCGAGGAACAAGAAATTAATGCGGGACGGGCACGATCGCGGGCGCGGCGTGTGCTCCGATGAAGAAACAATGCCTCCGGATAACGGCGCGGCTGTCGAGTCGCTTCGAGACCGGAATATTCGACGATCTCACGTAGGCACGCTATCACTTCGATCCTCCGCCTGCGGTCCGAAAGAAAGCGGCATTTTTTTCCAACTGTCGATAATCATGAATTCATGGAAAAAAAAAAGTATGACAAGTAACTCATCAATAATTCTGATTGTACACATCGTCGCAAAGAATTCATGTTGCAAGCTGAAAATCGGAAAACTCTATCGAACGGGGGGGAGTATGAGTAACACTTTGGCTCTCCGGTTGTACCGAAGTAACTAGCGTGCAGTCGGAAATTTCCTTTAACCCGGGGCAACACAGAGACCGAGGCTTGCGTACAGAGAGTAGGAATGCTCGCGAGTACTCTCGGCGGACTCGATAGAGTCGAATGGCTGGCTGGATTTTACGAATGTCAAACAGCCGGTTCCGGGGTAGGGCTGGTTTTCGAGCCGAACGACCTTGCCCGATTTAGTTGCCGGTATTTCGCCGCTGCGTTCGGTTACTTCCCCGGTAAGGCCCCTTTGTGTCTGTACGACCGGAAAAGTTTTACGAACAAGCCGCGTTGGGAAGCGTCCGAGGCACGTTCGATGTAGCTCAACGCTTAAACATTCGCATGAGGCTAAAGCACTTTTGTTGCTTTGTCCTTCGTCCGTGCGCTCGGTTCGATTCATTTTGGGTAAACTTGTCGGTAACGAGGTATGCGGAACGGCTCTTGTCGGCTCGAACTAGATCGGAGTGCAGCGATGCATACACTCCGTAGATACATTTCGTGTATGTTCCTCTAACGTTTTTTTTTTTTTAACTCAATCACTTTTTTTCCGACGCAACTCTTGCATCGGATGAACTCATCATCCCAGGCTATCGGGGTACGCTTGATGTATTGTAAGCGAACGGAATATATATTGGCAGATCGATAGACAGCTATGGCGAGAGGAAGGGAATAGTTTCGACTAACTGCCTATTTCCAAACGTAACTGTAGCACTCAGGAGCACGAGGAAGGCCAATAGCTCCGAGCGATTTGGGATTACGAAATAACGCGAGTTTGTGGAATCTCTCTCCAATCAGCGGTGGCGATAAAACTTTTTTATTTATTAACTCAATTTTTTTCTGGAATAGAAGTCGGTCTTCTGCCGACACGGTCGCGAGATTGACAATGACAAAAAAAAATGTCGCGAGTTCGACATCGTCGAGATGATTGAAGTGGTCCTTGGCGGATCTTCGGCTGTGTTATCCTCGAGTAGCTGAGCCATCGCGTCCTAAATAACTCGATTCCTCGTCGCGTGTCAACGTGTCTATCCCCCCGGTGCCGCGAGATACAACGGCACGTACATCATATCCATGGAGTATCGGGCGTGATGCTGGATTACACTGGTTTTCCCATTCCGCCTACCGGGGCTCAGTGTTCGCGTGACGAAACATATACCGTCGTGATGATGGTCGTCTTGGACTGGAAACGGGTAGCTTCTCGTCGAGATCCAATCGTGCCGCGGAAGGAAGACGCCAGTCAATCGAACAACACGGATAGACAAGGCTGGAGATAAGCCCAAGATGGAAGGACCGATACGGATGATAGACGGATCGATGCGACGTACAGACATCCCGCGCGTTCCTGCAATACGATCAAAGCCGCGGTGATCGTCTCGCGTAGGAACATGAGATCCGAACGGATGGAAGGCTTCTGTACTCCCGAAGGGTAGCAATCGAGGGGGAGGAGGCTTCGGGGTGGCTGTCTCGGGTTCCTGCAGGATCCGCAATGAGAGCTTTGGCGAGGCAAGTGGCAAGAACCCCCGGTACACTGGGAATGGTGTTTCGTGAGGGGGACAGGAGGGACGAAGGGTGGGTCGGCTGGTAGAGGGTACCTCGAGGAAGTGACGAGCGAGTGGTCGCCGGCGACGTCAGTGGGAGAGCGCGGGGTAACAGGTCGGATGTCCGGCAGTCCGTCACCGACTGTCCCCTCGTATCTCCGGAGCCGCCAACACCCTTGTCAGCGACGGGGCTAGCGACGGGGAAAGCAGCGCAAAGCGCGTCATCCCAGCCTGCCGTGGCTCGGCTCCGGCCATATCGCTGCTATAACAAGTCCTGAATATGCATATATATCGTGGGTGTATGGGTTAGCGGTACTGGGCCGTTACCGCGTGGCAAGCGACGGGGACATATATATATATATATACATACATATATATATATAAATATGTATATACATATATATATACAGAAGACCGAGTTGAGCTGCAGCAGTAGAATCGCTGCGTACGTCCGCAACCCCCTCCGCGGCTCACGGAGGATCATGCTCGCCGCTCTTCGGGGAGAGCCTACCTATGAAGTCCCGACACCCCCTGTGCAGTTCCTGTTTCACTGATTTAAACCCCCTTCCTGGTCAGCCACTCCTTCCTATATCCTATCTCTGTGTCTATCTCCGTCAGCGCTCCTCCACTTCTCATAACCGTCATCGCTTCTCTATCTCCCTCGGTTGTACCGCGTTCTGTCGCTTTCGATATATACCCCCGACATATATCGTGGCCACAGTCCCCAGCCCGCATATATGTGCTATCTCCGTCCCGCTCCCTGTGCTGCACCTATTCCAGTCTTCTCATCCCTCCGACCTGACTGATGCTCTGCAACCGCCGAGCGTCCACCCTCTCTCGGTCATCGGCGAAGCACCATTGACGCCAGTTCACTGCCTGCTCACACAGATTTATGGTAGTGTATACCACCCTAGACCGCCGCTGTTGCCTCTGTTGTGGCTCGTATAATCCTATCCCTCTCGCTCCGTTTCCCCTACCCCACCCTTTGATATCCCACTTCCGCTCAACCACCACCAGAATCGCTCTGCCCCCCCTGGATCGCGCGCCCTCCTCCCACTCGACCATCCACCGTATTTTGACGTATCGTGTACATTAGGGAAATTCTAATTACCCTGGCTCACCGCGAAACGCCTTTACCGAAGGAAATGTACGCGCATCGTTAAACTCACCAACATCCCTTCGAACCCCTGTTTCTCTCTATCCTCCGTTCTCCGTTCCTACCCAAAATCTATTTTATTTTACACGCAAAAGAAATCCCATTCGAACCCGTTTAAAAAGTTGCACTTGCAATTATTAAGCGGTACATCGTGAGGTCTTTTTCAAACCGTTTCCGGATCTCTCATTTGATACCCTAAAATTTCTACCATAAAAGATCTCATTGGCGTTTGTTTACTTTCTCACGCTGTGACGACATCTCCACCATCGACGAATACAAAAGGATGCACGAAAGAGCAGAGGATTCCAGCTAGCGACCGTGTAACTCGAGCCTTTTGTCTCTTACTTTCCGGAGTTTCGCTGTAAACGAATGGTTAATATTATTCTTCGTCGAAACTTTTCGTATTTACTGCCGGTACTCGTTCTTCGTGAGAGTCAGCGCGCGAAGGGTTGGTCATTACAGCGAACCGGTGAGTCTCGTTCCATCCGCGAGCCAGGACAACATTTTCGTTCAACTTTACCCCTCGGTAAACTCACTCTTTTTCTCCGCTCGCGCATATTCTTTTTTTTCGTGACTTCACCAACTAGCACTAGCGATTGATCACGTTAGTCTCATTAGTCTCATTAGTTAGGCGCATTTTAAGTTATTCAATTCTCGTTGTATCGATGTTACTTTCGTCTTTTGCAATTATTTATTCAATTACTGTGTCTGACTCGAGTAAATAAGAGAGTACAGCGGTGGTTAAAGAAGATATTGAAATTGTTTAGTCCGCGTCGTGTTGCGGTCGTTGGCGGGTTGCCGTTGCTCTCCAGGAAAATTAGCTACACTGAGAAAAAGGATAGTATTTCCTGCTGTAACGAATAGCTCCTAGGGTGTAGGTCTATAAGGGAGAGCGGGGTAAAATGGGATAGTTGGGGAAAATGGGACAAACCGCAATTTCCCAATAACTTTTGGCTAGTGGTGGGGATGACGAGTGGGGCAAAATGGCGTTAAAAATCCGGATGTATCGTTGGGACACAATGGAGCATCCAAAAAATATTGGAAAATTGAGTTTTGCCCCACTGGCCCATTTTGCACCGCTTTCCTCTATATATCCTTATAGTATATATTCAATTCGTTAAAATATAATTACGGTTGCAACCATGATTTTTTGTCAATGTCGTAACGATAAAATGGTGACGTTCCCTTTGGGAACTATTTTTCTATGATAAAAAGTGAGCACTGTTCCTATTACCATGTAATTTTGTTTCTCAGTGTACAGCGCCCAGTAGAACGCAGAAAACCTTCGAGCGAATATCTCTCCGCTTCGGGGGTTAAATCAAACTAATTGGCAAGGACGATTCTTCCGCGGAATGGATTCCGACTTTATCCGTTAATTTGTTAATCCGATTGGGGATTCGCGGTCGCGTCCCGTTCCAGAACGCCAATACCGCCTTCTACTGTGCAACGGCTCGTCGAGAGCTCGCAGGAGCTCTTCCTCCTCCTCTTCGTTTTTTTTTCTCCTCTTCTCTTCCGTACCCTGCTTCTCGATTTTTTTTTAAGTATTGCCGAAGATTATATCGATCTCGGACCGGAAAATATGCACCCGAACATTTGTGTAAATATAATAAACATAATAGTAACAATAATTCCTCAGCTTGATTCGCTTGGACTCCGATTTCGAGTAATCGGGACTTTTGCTCGTAGCCAGTGCAGCCAATGTGAGCATAGGGATACAGCTAAAGAGATACACACGGGTATATAAGAGGGACGGAGAGGGAGAGAAACAGAGCAATGGCTATAAAGACGTTTCCGTTCAATTTATCGTACGGGAGTTGGAGAGTCCTGCCGGCAGCGGCAAGTACTCGGAGCCAGGAGCAGGAGCTCTCGGTAGAGGCAGTTTCCCAAATAAGTGCCATTAGCGGCTTGGGAAAGCACTTGGAAATGTCAAAGGAACCAATATGGATGCTGGAAAGTTGGGTTCAAGGACCACCACTACCAGCAACAGCGGCATTCGAAGGAAAGTACCGAGTAATTCGCAATTGGAAGGGGACGCTAGGTGGACTAAGTGAAAAGGGCAGCCTTCTATATAATACCATACATTACACACTTCGACCGGAAATTACCTGCGGCTTGAGAGCCGAACTCTCCATTGAAATTCCGGATTTGCCCCTTGACGACAATCTTCTTTTAAAGGGACAGTGCATCGAATCTGCTTAATCCTTAGACTCATGATTTGTTTTCTTACCGCGCTGGCGAATAAACAGCCTTTTTTGACTCGAATTATCCGTGATCAAGCGATGTCATTAATGACCCGTTATTCATGCGTCTACACGAATAAACGAGCGCCCCTATCTATTTACGCGTCCTACGAGTCGGTGCCTTTTCGGTGAGCGTAAATCAACCGGATGCGAATGTGCTAATGAAAGGGCAGTTTCCCGGAACCTTTTGTAATGACGACGGTACAATGGGTTTACACACTACAGGCCTGCTCCTGGGCTGTCCAGCGTATCCGTGTGTGTGGGGGCTCGAGGGTTGCGGCGACGGTGGCGTCAACGATGTGGGAATGCGTGCGATCCCCGACTGTCGAGGCCGAGGAAACCCTCACCGCAGCGGCCATCACCAAGGGAATGGAGTTCCAGTTCCCGTGCGTATTGGCACTCAATCCGAGCTGCGGCGCGCTGACGCTCTCGGGATTCATGACCGTTGCGCTCGCTTCGAATCGTTCAGCTATGGTTCCACTATCGAAGGATCGTCCTACCGCGTCGCCTTTATGAACCGTGCTCCGCGCCCAGGACCGTGCTAAATCATACCGAGCGAAATGACGGGAGCTGCCGGGGGACGCCGAGGACCATCCGAGCAGGCGATGACCAACCGCCGCCAACGACCCACAAACTCTCCAACGCTTCCCGTCAATCCCCACTACGAGCGACAAAAGCATTTTCCCGACCCGAGTATCAAACCCATCAAATTATATTTCACCGACGCTCTTTCCCCGACACTCAAACCCGGAGGAAGCGTGCGCAAGGGCGTTTCGATATCATCGCCACTAAGCCGCGTGCGCGTCGAGGAATCTTCGACCACGGAATTCCATGATGTTTCTTGAAACAAAGCCGGCGCAATGTTTCTGCCCGAAGCCACATTTTCGGGCGTTAGATCGGGACCTGACGAGGCCTTGTCGGGGCCCGATGTAACGCTCGAAAATTTGTACTCGGATGATCGATCGCAACTGGGATTATTTAAATTAGCTCCTGATACACCCCAAGAGACAAATTGAAGAGCGGCTGAGAGAAAGGAATTGGACATCAAAAGCGACGAGTTGCCGAATTAACTGGCCGTGCAGTCCGCGCGCCTCCGAGGGGGATTAAATTTGCAAGATTAAACAAACCGCCGCCGGTGTTTCTCAATGCTGCGGTTTCCGCCGGAAAGCGTATAAAAAAAATTTGAAATGTTAAATAAACAAGAGTTCCATGTTACTCTTCCCGTTTTATTTTTTTCTACGATGATCACTCGCTACACTCGGCCTGTCTTTGACGAGCGATGGGTCGAAATGGGTTCCGCAACTCCGGCGATGTTCTGGTCGACGCTCCGTGCCTAACACTCTAATTGAAAGATTACGACGTTCGCATTAATTTTCGAAACCGAGGGAAACGAGATTAAAAGTCCCGATGGAAAAATTGTTGACCGACGAAAAGCTCGAAAATTAATTTATGGAATAATGAAAAGAGACACCGGCCCTGTTCGACAGATGTATCAGTCAATCGCCACCGCTCCGCTACTCGGTTCATCTTGTGTGCTACTGATTCGGTATGTACACGGTCTGGATATGTACATGCAGCTCTGATGTCAATGGAATTGAGCCCATTAAATATGCGCCGTACTACTCGTTCATCAAAGGGCCGTATGTGCTCGGTGCTGGCTAATTGAAAGACGAATAAATAAACCAGCGATAACAAAAAGTACTTTGAAAAAGCGAGTTTTATATATATGTGTGTATGATCGACACGCGAATCACTCGTGTATCGGATTGAATATATTTTATTTATTTATTTATTTATATATATACGAATGCATTTTAAGCATTTTGTGCAATTCAAGTATGAGAACGACTTGGAAAAAAATGCAGAAGCAATGTGTAAGCCCTCCGCTGCCGAGACTTTGACCTGAGAGGGACTTTGAATATGAAAATTGGACGAAAGCGCTCGCGAGCGGCAATTATCGGATAGAGAAATTGTTGCGTATGTCGGCTCCGTGTGTGCAGGTATAAAAGCAAATTCGCGGAAAAAGCTGCACGGATGAAGATGGTGCATATGCGTCGTGACGGATAGTCTCGAAATATTTTTGGACTCTCGCGGACGAACGATCCTGAGCACGTCGGTGAGCCTCGACGAGAAAGTGGCACTGTCAACCTGCGGTGCGAATGGTAATGCAAATGCTCGCGAGGCTCGCTCCGTTATTCACCGTCTGGGCCTCACTCTACCGCGCTGACTCCTCGTAATATGATATTTTTCTCTCTGAAACTTGGCCAGATTATGAGAGTTTTATTATACCGAGAGGTACGAGGAGGGGGAGGAGGAGGAGGAGGAAGGATTTAATCCCTATGAAACACGATGGCAGCGAGGGATTAGCAGACGCAACGAGATTTCAGTTCACTCGACAAATGCCGCCAGCGTCGCCGGATACGAAATGGGAAATATCGTGTCAGTAAAGGCTGGCCGGGGACGCTGGATACTATACGAGAATGGAAACTATAAATGGAGCTATATACAAAAGAGAACTCCGGAGTTTCTTTTTGTCGGGTGTGAATTGAACGAGATTTAACAAAAAAAAAAAAATATATCTCTCGTTCCGATTTATAACACGATATAAGCCGTATGCTCGAGAGCTTGAGCACATCACTTTTTCCGCGTCTGTAGAGGAAACAAGGAAGAATTGAAATTATTTCAGTGGAAAAAATTAACTTCTCTCAATAAAGCAAACACAGGAACGAACTTTAAAATGTCTCTCGTTCGTCCGAACTCCGAAAAGGACAATCATTCGTGCGTACCTGCAATGGGAGTGCCGGCGAGTGCTTTTCATTCGTGATGTATGACCCGCTTTAATCAGTGATCGCAACGCGAGAGGGATCTTTCTGTACAAAGGCCAGTTTGCAGGAGAGGCTGCGCGTACGTCCGCTGCAAGGGCACTCGATTCGAGACCGGAAGAGGTCGGAGGACCAGAGACAAGTTCATACAGAACGGACATGTTGTCAAAGTGAAGTTAAATTGAATTCGTAAAGTCAAACGCGACTGTGTATATGCGCTGCGCGAACGAGGCAAGCGTGTGTAGTCCGCTGCGAGTTCTCTGTTATCCGAGCTTCGGTATAAAGTTGGACGAGGACCAGTGGCTTTTTGTCCAGGAATTACGCGTGGCTCCGTCGTCGCTAAAATAAGTGTCCGAATGTCCGAATGAGTTACACCCCATAGGTTCTGTTTGCAAAGAGCGTCAAAGAAGATTTGACAAAGACATAGGCGATGACAAGTGTAGCGTGGCTGTCGTTTTCCAGCGCTATCGATCTCGCCGAAACTGGAACGTTTTTGTGTCCGAAAGAAAATACAAAATTCGTGTCACTTGCAGCCGACTTTCGTTAAAACGTTCCCACTTTGAGTCTGATGAACCCGAGTAGACATTTTCGAGCGTTACATCGGGCTCTGATACGGTCCTGACAAGGCCTTATCAGGCCCTTGTCTATCCCTTATCAGGCCTTCTGAGGACCTGATCAGAGCCCGATGTAATGCGTGAAAATTTCTACTCGGGAAGTCAATGGCCTACCATCAAAGTTGATCCTTTCCTTCCTTTTTCAATGACACAGTTATAGTCGCGTATCTCGATCCGTCTATATTTAATAAATTTTTCTGGTACAAGGTACACACTCTGCACGGTAAGAAAAGTGATATAGAACATGGTCGGCGGACAGTGGAGCAGGGCAGAGTGGAGCGGAAAGCTCGTTTCGCTGCCGCAGCAGAGGAAACACCAGTGAAAAGTGACGTTACCATTAGAGAGCCGCATGGTGAGGGGTGGTTCGTACCTAGTCTGAAAGCACCCAACTCGGCGTTGAGAGCGAGTCGGGCCGAACGAGAATCGCAGGACGAATGATATAGAAGGAGGCCGTAGACGCAGGACGGTGGTCTATGTCCGCGATAGTACATTGCTCATTGTAAGTAGTGAATGCCGCGCTCTATGAGGCCAGACAGTCGAGCCAATCATTCCGGCATTGTTGAACCCTCGGGGCTCGGTTGGGGGAGCTGGATTGGGATAGGGAGCTGCAGAGGCGATGGAATGGGATGGAGGAAGCCATTTATAGAGGATCTATACATTACGGCTTATCAAACAATAATTCGGTTAAGCCCTCCCTCTGTCGATAAGCTAGCGCTCTCCCTTTCCCGACTGTCTTTGCCTCTCGGCTTCTCGATCTATCTATCATTCGGTCGAGGGCCATATAGCCGGATGAGTTCGGCTTCTCATACCAATGCACCTGCATAAGTACCATCCACGAACCGTCGACCATAGTGGGCGGAATCGAAGTACGCTCCGATCGGATGTACACTATACTTTGCAGCTGTTACGGAATTGGCAACGGTCAACTACCTCGCGAACCTTTACGATTGGGGGGTAAAATGAGCTTCGGAAGGGACACGCGAGGTGGGACGGGTAGTATCGATGGGTCATGGAAGATTGTAAGTAAATCGCGGGAGCTGTTTCTCCACTCTGACGATAATCAAGAAGCGACAAAATTAGAACTGATAGCGTGGAAGTGGAGAGAAAGGGTCGTAGCGCAGATGGGAGAGGGTTGACGGGGAGATCCTAAATTAGGTTGCCTGGCTCAGACCCGATCGCATTATCCTCAACATCCGTCTTTGCCTCATTCGATATGGCTTATCCATCCACGCGGGACACCCTCGATCGTCGAAATTTTGTCCGATCTTATAACAAATGCAACATTAAATTAATAATCGTCATGCGTTTGAGGCATTTCACGATGTCGCGCAGAGGCACTTGTAGCTTTCCCGTTTAGGGTCAATAATAATAATAATAATAATAATAATAATAATAATAATAATAATAATAATAATAATAATAATAATAATAATAATAATAATAATAATAATAATAATAATAATAATAATAATAATAATAATAATAATAATAATAATAATAATAATAATAATAATAATAATAATAATAATAATAATAATAATAATAATAGGAACGAAAAACCGACTGACGAACCTACACCTTGTTCAAGACCCACATTCCGGTTACACTAGATATCCTTGTGTACTATCATTTTTTTTTAGCTTTGAACTCGGCGTCCGGTCTTACGGTTATTCCATTAACATTGTGGGGTCGTGGTTACAAAGAGGTCACAAAATTAGATTTTTCGTTCCCGAGTCCGAATGACGGAACGTTCGACCAGTTAACGGCGCAATACAGTAGAGGCGAGGACAACGAGACCAGACCGAAGCAGTCCCGAACGGTAGTGTCCTTCGATGCACCGGCGAACAATAACTTCTGGCGGAGGCTGCCGCCGGCGGGAAGAAGGATCGATCGATTGCCGCGCTACGGGACGCGAGGCGTTCGCATAGTTCATGGATATAATACCAGCCTCTGCCTTTAGCCGGTTCGCTCCTCTCTTCCCAACTACGATAATTGTCTCGTACAAAATACCTAAAGTTCTCGTCTCTCATCCCGCCTTCATTCTCTCTCGACAATTTCATCGATCGTCGCCCGCGGAGATATTACGAATAATTGGATAACGGAGGCGGAGGCATCGGGGTACTCCCGTTCCATTCCCCACCGTGTTGTGTACTATTATACAATATAATAAATTAAGAATAAAAAAAAAGAATGAATTAGCGAAATTGGAATTCAATTACATACTAAATCGGTTCCGCGATTCCCACAATGGAATCTCTATTTGTGTTTCATCTCAATGAGATATCTCAGTCCCGAAATATGGCGCTGTATCAACGTACAAGAGCCGAATGGCACGAACAGGCCGCGAAACTCCAGAGATAAGCGCGCTTCTAGCCCGACACGACAAATAGCAGACCGCGGCTCGGCAATGCGAGTTCCCGTGCAATTATAAATTTCTAATGGTCGCCGAGGCGTGTCATTAGCCATCCGTGGTTAGCCGATTGACTACCAAATCGTTTCAAGCTCCGTACGCTCTTGACTGCTCCGCGATCCGCGCACTTGTCATCGAGGCAAAGCTCGAAAGCGGCCTGTGGATAGTTCGGCCTCTCCCGCTGATACCGCGATAGGAAAACCGGCATTCCGCACCCAAATCAGGCGTCAAATCAGGATGAGATTAAAGTCCTACAAAGGGACTCTCGCTATCGACGCCACCCGCTCGGGATCCTTATATTTCCGTGTCCACCTATCGAGGATTTAAACCCCCTCGTGGGCCGCAGCGATACGGTGGCTATTAGTCGATTGAATAAATATTAAATCGAATCGCTAATGAAAGCTTTGAGCTCCTGCGACAGAAGTGACCAAACGCGATTCTTGATATCCCCGCTAATCGATCACCGTTTCGCAAAATTTCGTGGACAACTTTCGTTCCTCATCTCGACTGTTCGTGTCGTGGAGTTTCGCGTGCATCGCCGTAAATGGCCAATTTTCTGACCCGTATCTGCGCGTCGGTTTCCGTCGTCTCTTGACTTTGCTCGCCGGGCGAGTCCCGTCCAACTCATTCATACCCCAGGGTAATTTTCACGCTGTTTTACATTTCCCATTTCGCTTTATAATCGCGCGACGGAGGCGCGGTTGGCAGACGCGGTTGGCAGACGCGGTACGAAGCGATTGTCCCCTAAGGGCGCGACGTGTCTCTTTGATCAGCGCGAGGTAGGATACGCAGGAGGTCGTGGCACGGAGAGTCGCAATTGGTAATTCGTGTTCCTAGCTCCCTCTTTGATACGAGTCGGCGCGAATCAACGGTGGAAACAGCGTATGCTGCAACCAGCGTGGCAACCTAATCCTTTGAGTCATACAGACTGGCAAGGATCTCTAATCGACATCGTCGTGGGAGGCGAAATTATGCGCGCGTGTGAAATTCAGTGACGAGATTTCGCGAGCCTGGCAATCTGATTGAATAAAAATGTTTATAGCGCGCCGCGGTTGCTGACGCTTCCGGAGGGAATCGGCATTCGGTTGTTGGTCGTCGGAGCGAAGAGAGCGAGATGGATGTGGGTATGAGATTGCGGTCTGCTGAGAAAAAGTGATCGAGCGTCGGAGGAAGGATCCCACAGCGACAGTATGCCGGCAACAAGTGTCAGCCTCCTGGTTGCAGTTCGATAGCTTCGGTTGGCACGTCATACTGTACAAACTCGGAAATAGAACGTCTCAAGTCGGCGGTCCCTGCCTACTCGGTTCGTACGTGTGATCGTGAAGGATGCAGCCTATTCGTGGCTTTTGGTCACGGATTGTCAATCCGTCATGGATATCGACGATCGAGATAGTGAGGAACCTCGATTGAGCTGACCATTGGGGACCCGGTGAAAAGCGGGAGAGAGCGAAGACGTGTTCGATGGATTCGCGCACCTCACAGTTTGCTTCAATTTTAAGCTCGAACGAGAAACGATCTACGCGCATTTGAAAAAAAAAATCCCGGCTTGTCGTGAAATACGACACGTTGTGCTGCTGCACAATTACATTCTACACAACTCTTCGACTCTTCGAGTCGAATTCGATAACACATTGTTTCTTGTCTACAATATAGGGACTTATTATAACGAGCGTTCAAGTACCGAGGACTTTTCGCCCAGAGCAAATGCCTTCTTTTAAGCGGAAAAACGATACGGATGTTCGTAACAAATGTTCTTCTGCGATATCAAAAAAACCACACTTCAAGGTACGTCTGTGAATTTTTACAGATTTTATTTAGCACACCAACTCGTTATTCGAGTCGTTCAAACGTTGTGTCGGGAAAAATACTGGGACCTCATTAAACAAGGTTCCTGTACGTGAAGGGTTAATTACACTTTGAGGCTCTTCCAGGAACCAGGCATCTCAATGCAACAATGATTCATGAAAGGCGAAAAGAAATCAACAACAAATGAAATTGGGTTCGAAACCCACCTAATAGATAAATACTGGGAGGTATTTTTCGTTTATATTCCTATTTACTCGTTGCTTCATGCATTGAGAAAGGTTAACTTTTTAACCCGCTCGAGTCAAGTTCGCGTTCTCGCCGCGACGCGGTTCAACCCTGTAGAAGGAAAGGAATCGAGAGACAGAAGAGGAGAGTACTCCAGCAGCTGCGCGCGCCAGAATAGACGCTTCTGCTTCCAGTGGTACGGTAGCTGGAAAATGCTAAGCCACATTCCTGGAACGCCCGGTATGCCGGCGGTATTGCACGAAATTGCCGCACTCTGTCCGTGTCATTCCCCGGCTACTCGTTTCTCCGCAATGCTTCGCTCTGCTACTGCTACTGCCGCTGCTGTTCGTGCGAGAGCCTTCAACATTGGCTTGGCTTTGCCGTTGCCCTGCTAGTCTCCGCTCGCTCTGCTCGTTCGTAAACCCGGCAAGCTTGCTGGTCGCAACCTCGCCAAGCTCGAGCTTTCCCCTGATATGTACCAACGTATTCTCGTACGGCCGCATCGCTGTACGTATACCGGGCGTGCCAATCCCAGCTGCCTCCGAGCCTGCCTGACTTTCGTCTCAGCCACCGCCAGCGCACCTCGACACCGGCGTCCCGATATATTCGCCACCCTGTACTCCCGAGGCTTATCAGCAGATAGTGTATCCGAAGAAGCCTCGAGATCGCGCACGTAACTCGGCTCTTCCCTCTTCCGCGCGTTTCAGACCCTTTTCGAAGACTATGACGCTTCCCGAAAAATGATCCTCGGCCTCTTCCTCTCGGATTTTCACCATTCGCGAGATTCCGCAATTTAGGAATTCGAGTACTGCAATACATACTGTAAGTTCCCTCTTCCTCGCGTTTCAGACCCTTTTCGAAGACTATGACGCTTGCCGAAAAATTATCCTCGGCCTCTACCTCTTGGATTTTCACCATTCGCGAGATTCCGCAATTTAGGAATTCGAGTACTGCAATACATACTTTAAGTTTCCAGTGCCCGGTACTTGAATTCTCAAGTATTACTTGGATGTATTCAATCGTTTATCTTCCGTTTGATAGCACATCTATTCGTTCGTTTCACACGACTGTATTCTTCCGAGTATTCCAGATTCGGAATGTATAATATACGCATATTGTATACGCCACGTATTCGTGCTTAAGTGTATCGATATGATAAAATCCCGGGTAGAATAGAATCGCTCGCTTCGGAGATCGCTTAAATATCGGTAGACATTCGGACGAGCTCCACTTTCGTAAAAATAGCCATTGCAGCGAGAGATTGTCGCACGGAGGTGGGGGGTGAAAGCCGCAGTTGTTCCGAGTCCGTTTTACATTCGTAATCCTCCTTTGGCCGCGAGTCAACTTTACAGATTCATATCCTGCTTGAAACGACAATGAAACAGTGAGGCAATGAAACGACAATATAATTGATACGATTATATAATTAAGTGTTAAGCGTTTCCAATTTTTGTAAATCGTAGACTCAGGTGTTTTTACCTTTTTCAACTTTTATAAATCGTTACTCGGTACTTCAATATTTACAATTTATTATATATTCCCATTGCAAATGAGAAATCCGTCAAACAAATTAAATTAAATTAAATTGAATAATTGACGGAACACCGATCGAAAAAGTGACATTGGAATAATTCTCCGTTCCATCGATGTCATAAAAGTCTCACAAACACCGAAGAGCAAATCGATGTTCTTTGGCTATTGGAATTCCCCCTCGAGTTGTATTTTGCCGCAAAGTAAATTTTCGACTAAACTGATGTCGAACCGTGCACATATTGATGAAATACTGGCTTTGCCGTGCTCGGCCGCGGCTATCCCCTCCCTCTGGGTCAGCGCATGCACGCTGTACAGCCTCCCTTGGTCCAGTAGCTTTGAGCACTGCTGTTTTCCTACTGGACGAACGTGATCGGTCTCGATTTCGAATCGATATAGCCGGTAGTTAAACGCACTGTAAATATTCCATCCCACCCTCGTTCCGCGCCTCGCCGGTGAGCCTACCACCACGATGAAAATTCAATTCAACCCTTCATCCATAGAACTTGTCACGCGCGCGGCGCGGCGACGAATCCTAAACCCATTGCCCGATCGTTTCGCGCACACGTGGAAACTATTGTATGACCGGTTTACCGATCCGCATGAGCCAACCTCGCGGCCAATAACAACCGCTCTCCTACGAGTCTCCATAAATGCATGAGAAATCACACTAAAAAAATGTATCCGCTTGTCCTGACGGTGAGCATAATTTTCCATAGATAATTCCCAGTGCACAATGCTGGAAAATTCATTGAAAGCATACATCTGGTATCAAACTCGCGATCATTGTTTCAACTTTCCTTCCAACTTTTACTCGTCAGCAAATCACCGACGTTTTCGCGACCTCGCATTTGTTTTTTTCTGCATAATAGCCAACGTCGATAGAATCGGATGTCAACGTAGATGATTTTTTTTTTTGCACCCGCAAATGATTCGAACTTGAAGTTGACGTATTCCGTCAGTTGACGCCGGATCCGGAAAGGTTCGAAAGCCATCTACACCCGATCAGGACCTTCCACCGCCTCGGCCATGCCCGAGCAAATTTCTACCCGGGATCCATGATTCGATCACCCTCGCGAGTTCCACCCACCCCTTGTCGCAACATTCCCGATTGTCACGCTATACGCCACCAAATACGAACGGAGCTTTCGGTACGGACTGGGAGAAGTGCCTGTTTTAGATTCGCGATGTACGAGTGCAAGGGAAGAGGGCGGGGGGAAGAGTGGGACTGCTTCCAGATATCACTCCATCCGGCAAAATTCAATTTACCGTCACGTATACAAGGACTTAGATATACCCGGGCTCCCGGGCTGAAAGTTACCATTGTAGATCGTACACAACCCCACACTCGCCCACGAGCTCCACAACCCCGACCGTGCATGTATCGCTGGCTTCGCTTCACTCTCCACTCCCGTCGCACTTTCCTCGCGGGAATTGCATAGCCAGTTTTCGACGAAACGGCCACAGCACAAACAGATTTTTCCGTCGTACCGTATGTACGTAACTTTGTGTATACCGTTTCTGCAGTGACGCGTATTCCGGGGGTATACACCCGGCTAGGGTTGAAGAGAATATACAGCGGAGTGCAATGTTCCCGATTGCGGACGACGATTCTATCGAGGTCGCACCTGGCGGACTATACACTCGAGGGTGTATATCGCATTTGTTTTCCTCGGTCACAGCGCAAGTTGCGCTGTAATGGGATAGACCCGATAAAAAATATTCTCAAGCTCTGCCTCCACGAATATCTGTTGGGGAGGGACAGATCCCGAGGCGGAAAATATTTTTATCTTGTTTATCGCACTTGTCTATGCGCGAGGACGGCCGAACTGTGAGAAAGTAAAAAAAATCATGATGCGTTTTAGACATAGAATTGTTGTTTGTATGGCAGGGGTGAAGAAAGTGATTTTTGAGTGTGACATTCACACGAGTCAGGATTACCTTTTCTAGACCCGTGCCATTCACATAATTTTGGAGAAAGGCACCTTCTCGCACTAGGTCAGGAAAAAGACCATATTGCGTTTGTACGCATGCGCAGTATTTTTCTCGCACGCGATGCGAATAAGGGTCATTCTGTGCACACTTCACAGGAACGGAAAGCGGAATTTTACGTGCATGCGCTAGGAAAATGTTAATGTATTCAATGCTCTGTGATCGCACAGAAATAAATGCCCCAAATTTATTAATAAATCGTGTCGAATAGGACAAAAGCAGAGACCCGAGAATCATCATAGATACATGTACTCGAGAATCGAGAGAAGAAATATTTTGTCTCGTCGGTTGGCGGTATATAGAGGGTGGACGGTCCGGACGAGAGAGAAACTTGCAACCTGGGGCATCGTGAGGATCGGCCGAAAGCCTGTTTGTGACCCCCGAGGCGAACAGCGAAGCCTCGGTAACGTACTGCGCGCGCACACACAGACAATATGATTTTCACGAGCGTCGACGCTCGTATAGCCAGTCCGGAACACGAGCCTCGAATTCATTGGGATTTCCCTTGATTTATAGAAGTAGGGACAAAAAAAAAAGCCTCGACACAGCCAAAGCCTCCGTTGTCCGAGCACTGAATTTTAATATTGATGCGACATGTATATAGCTTCGAGCGCGCCGGGCACAATTCGCTACCGGATCTTCGACAATTGTTGTTGTCGTTGTTGTTGTATTTTTTTTTCGCAGAACTGATCCGAGGTTCAGGTGTCCTAACTTTTTGTCGACGACACGAATAAAATTTATTGCGAAAAGGGCCAATCGATGTAAAGGTTTCTGAATAATAATAAAGTACTTTTCCGTTGCCGGACAGTAACGGGCAGGAAGTAATGTACAAGATTATCGAAAAATTATTAGTTGGGTATAATTGGACTTGGAATAAAAAAAAATATATATATATTGAAAAAATGAGGAAATTACATGTGAATACCCTATTTTTCATGGTATTTGTTATCATGGTATTTTAAACCAGTGTGCGTTGCACGGGAATCGCGAACAATTGAATGTTGAATCCAAATTGAATTTCAATCCGATTGACAGTTTATCATTCTGCACTACACTGAAGTGTAGCGCCATTTGTTAAATTATCTCGCGCATAATTAACATTGCTAATAATTATCGTAATTATCGACACGGAACGCCAAGCATCAAAGCGAATTAACCTGATTACTGCAAATATCGGGTATCATCGTGAATTTACGAATTCAAGTGTAATATTTTTTTACGTACCGACATTTCATCGTCCACGATTTTGAATACCGCCGAATATCCTATGTTGTATATTTTTCTAAACCGGCCGCGCATTTTTAGTACACTCTCAATAATTTATATAAAAAATTGAAAATTAAAATTCCATATCGCTCCTTATAAAAGTTGAAAATTGAAATTTTCATATAACTTCCTCATAATGTTTCTTCATTCGCAGAACTTCTTCAACGAGAAAGTATTTTCTCTATTTTTGGCTAATTACTGCATCTGTACGCATGCGCAGTATTTTTCTCGCACGCGATCCGAAGAAGTGCTTTTCTGCTCACACTTCAACAGGAACGGAAAGCGGTATTTTACGTTCATGCGTTAGGAAAATAATGACACTCACGACGTTCACAATTTACGAAGAAAGAAAAAAAAACGACGCGGAGAAGCGAATCCTGTCGAAGACAATGTATCTGTGAGGAACATAAAAAGCAGATGTGGTCGGTGGGTATCGTTATTTCGTTAACACCTCTCCAGATCGGGGTCGACAGCGGTGTCGAGTTTTATGGAGCACCGTGGCGCGCGCAGTGCTCGAACGTACAAACGTCCGCTTGAGCCGCGTAGAAAAACTTATGGAGGTTCCGCGCTTCCGTAAACGATGAGAGATGACGGTATAGCACTCCGATGTGAGAGGTGCGAGGCGGGGCGGCAGGATGTGCAACAGAAAGGGATATAGAGGGAAGGCTTTAAAACGCCTGGGAAATAAGTAACTGTCTCGGCTTCCTGTTGCTCCGGTTTTCCGGATTATCCGATCTCAAAGGGGCCAAGAGGGGGATGCTCTACTCCCCCGGGGGACACAAGAGCTGCCTTATTCGCCTAACAAATAATAAACCTTGCCGCTACTACTCGTGCTGGCTTTGGCTTCCTCCTCCTCTTCTTCTTCTTCTGCTTCTTTCTCTGCTTTGCACTGGTTTATCTTTTGCGGTACTCCTTCTTCGGTTATTTTCGCGGCTACTTTATACACACAGAGACCGGTATTCTTTCCTCGAATGTCGCGTGCCTCCGGCGTTTCGCGGCAGTGAACCAGTCGGAGAGGCAAGAGAGGAATAAAACAACTTTTCGCTTATATCTCGCGTTTCTCGGCTTATCTCGCCTGTATACGCACGTATAAATTTTTGTTTCTCCCCTGGCGTCAATGTGTCGCTCGATCGCATCTCACGCTCTCCGTACCGTTCCATTGCAAGAGCCTCGATTGTCTCGAGAAGGGCGACAATTCTTCCCACGGACATGAAGATGTCGGCATTAGACTAAATTTCATCGAGTTGTAACGGCCGTGTTTTGCATCGGGTAAACTTTGATCGGGGAAGTTCACCTAGAGAATAAAATTCTAGAAGTGAACAATTCTTTTTTTCTTCTCAAAGCCGTCGATAGAGATTCGCCAAAGACGAAATTTATGTCACGAAGATATTTTCAGGCTCATTTCTTTCTGAAAATTCTTTGACGAACTTTGTGTTTGGGAAGATCGATCTCTGGCACGCCCGTTGGTCAAGCAGTGTTCTTCATCAGTTGCGCAACGAAGATATTGGGAAGGAGCAGCCGTCAAAGGACGTCGAAAGGAAAGATTTTTCGAGGTCCTAGCGCTGACTGGGTCGGGGGCGAGAAATCCGGTGATCTTTTATTCTTTTTTCCGACCCCTTTCATATAACACATCCCGTCAAATTGCAGATTTCAATATGTCCCTGCTGACGGGACGAGGCATAAAAATCGCCGATAGCCCTGAGGTCCAGTTGGTTCGAGTATAAAACCAAAGGAGCTTGTCAATTTTCTCACAGTGATATTATTTTTTATTCTCTTTCTCGGTCGGGACGCTTTTTCAATGTGCCGAGTACACTCCGGTTCGTTTAATATTTTGCGAGCGGGCGTTGCGAAATTTTTTAAGTGCACGCTCGTATCTTCCCCCGGCGTGAAACTTTGGGGGAGAACGGGATAATGGCGATCATGGGGTAATGCTACACTTAAACTTTACACGACACGTTAACAACGAAAAAGCAACGCGACCGCGGTGAAACGATGAGTTAAAAACGTTAAAGCGAATGCCTCTGAATTTTCACTATTCGGAACAGCATAAAAATCAATTTTAGGAGATCGCACCGTTGTCTGGCAGCCACACATTAGCAGACACACTCTCCTTCCGAGCAGCGTTACACCACCTTCCGTTCATCTAAAAATGTCGCAGTGATTCAGTCCCAGCACTGCAGAAACTCAACACGGAGTCAAAAAAAGTTTGCACTCTTTAAAACAACTTATTGTCCACAATTTTTTATTTGTTAATTTTCGGATCGCACCATGCGGCTTCTAGTTTTACAAACAAAAGTACAAACTAAAATTATTAATAACATGGGAAATATAAGGATAAAGTTTATATATTCATGCCTGAACAGACGAGTTTTTCACTTCTTTGACAAAATAATTTTTACGAAACTTCTATTTTTATATAAAGAAAAAGAAAATATGCGATCTGCGCACACTTATCCGCGAGCTGGCCGAAGTGTCCGCCTACAACAGTAATCCTACACTAAAATGTAATGTAAATTACATGCAAATGCCACACTTAAACTCTACACGGCACGCTGAGAAGAAAGAAGCAACGCGACCGCGATAAAACGCTGAGTTAAAGCCTCTGAATACCTCTAAATTTTCGGTATTCGGGAAAGCATGAAAATCAATTCTACGAGATCGCACCGTTGTCTGGCAGCCGCACATTTGCAGACGCACTCTCTTTCCCCCCGGCGTTACACCACTTTCCGTTTATCTAAAAATGTCGCAGTCATTCAGTCCAGGCACTACAGAAACCCGACGCGTTGCACTGATGCATCCGGTCTCGTCGCGGAGTTTATATCGTGCTCTAATGTTTAGTATTTCTATAAAAAAAAAAAAGGAAAAAAAATGCGATCTCCCGCGCTCACTTATCCGCGAGCCGGCCGAAGTGTCTGCCTACGACAGTAATCCGTACACCGCGTTACGGAGAGACTCTACAGAAGGTAAGAGGGGAAGTCAGGGGCGTAACGATAATGGCTTTGGAGTGTCGCTCGTCCCGCTCGAGTCTCTGCTTCTCGTCGTTTCTCAGCTCGTCTCGCTTATCGTGTTCGCACTCTCACGTCGTATGCGTATATTATGGAAGAGACGAGTGGAGAAACTGAACGTGTTATATACATGGACGTATATGCACGTGGAGATAGAACATCGAAGGTGTTGGCGGATTAATGTGAGCTGTGCACTGGCGATGATAGGACCTATTCGCAAACAGCGATGCTTGATGCGCGCTGCTATCCCTTTCTCAACCTGAATCGCACGAATGACGATGGGGCGAGGAACTGCAAAGCTGTATAGCTGTTAGCCAAACAATCAAGCGAAAGCTACGGTAAATGCTCGCAAACACAATTGTTCACGTGCCTGCAGAGCTATCCTATCGACGTGGGAAAGGACTTTGCGCAATGATCTTATATATAAACGGTGGGCAATAAAAATGTAAGTATGTTATAGTTTCCTGTAATTTACCCGGTTATCGGGATGAAATATCGCGCTCGGAAATTAGCGGACAGTTATGCGAGAGCGACAACTTTATGAGAAAAGGGTGGGCGAGGATACGTAAAGGTGACGGAAATAGAGGAGAAAAAAAAAAGATTATGCGGACAAATGCTCGTCGTTGAGTACGACGAGCATGGTAAATCAGCCGAGCCACTCTCGCCACCGGCTGACCATTCCATCGCTCGTATTACTGCATGAGCGCCACGAGCACATGCGTGAAGTGCATCGTATATACATATAGGTATACTAATGACCGTGGGGCATATACATATCGTTAAGGTCTCGTCGCGTCTGCATTTCTGTCGGTTGGTCAGCCCGTGAACCTGCAGCTGCGTGATGCACGATCGGTGATCCGTAGCTCGGAACCGTAAACTCGGCGGAGTAGATGAGAGGTACGATTGTTGGCACATCTCACTTTTCGGCAACGGATTGCAAATAAAATATGCAGCGGAGCCGGACGAGTCAGCTTGTCGCGGTCGAACCGAAATTCGCCCCTGCGCGCTACACAGTAAAAATGTTTGTACTTTTTAGAACAACTTTTAGAACAACTCGTTGTCCACAAACGTCCACAATTTTTTATTTGGTAATTTTCCGATCGGGACATTCGGCTCTAGTTTCACTAACAAAAGTACAAACTAAAATTGGCGATGACACGGGAAATATTCAAGACTTAACCGGATTGTGACTTATTTTACGAAATTATTTTTTACAGTCAGTATCAGCCTGTAAATATTGTTCATATTGTGTTTCTTTTTGTCAACTTAGTTTAAGGGCCTTTGGTTATACTGAGCTTCAGTGATAAATGCAGTTTTAAAATTTTTCTATGTTAAAATTACAATTAGAGGAAAACAACCCCGATCTTCAACCCTATGTCCAATAGGACAAGGTGAATAATCTTTTCCAGAAGGAAAACCCACCTCATGCGATTTCCCAATCTACGAGCATCTTCAACAGGACAAGTAGACTCATTTATATAAATGTCCGATCGATCCTCGTTTAACATCGTACTCCGAGTACCTAAAGGCAACTCCCTATCATTTTTCAGATAAATAATAACAATGCTTAAAAAAAGCCTCGAAATTCGAATTACAAAATTACAACTTTCTTTATGCCCCAAAACTTCAACTTCTAGTTTATTATGCTCGCATGTGAATGTGAATATGGATGAGCTATTTGCTCATATTTTACGAGTCGCGATTTCTTTCGCGAACCTTAACTACGTCCCCGTCAACGCTCTACCGCTGATCTCGACGTCCGACTTCCGCGACCGTCGACGAAAGAAGCCCAAATTAAGAAAGACGCATCAAAGAGACCCTCGGAGATGGCACTGCGAGCCAGAACGACTCGACATTGGTCAGTTTGATTGACACTAATTATTTGCTTTTCTTGCAATACCGGATGGAGAATTCTCGCTGTAACCGCTGCGCGGAAAGCTTCCGGTAAATTTCTTGCTAAGCACTCATGTAACTACACATGGCCAGACGAGACGCATCATAGTTTTTTTATCTAAGAAATTTTCTTCACCGGCACAGTGTAATTTCGATCTTTCTCATTCGCTCCTTTCCTTTCCTCTCGTTTCATACACACACACGCCGAATGAATAACGTTCGCAGAACTCGATTTATTCTCCTTTCGCCGAGCGGACTTTCCACCCGCGCTATTTGTCTTTCGTTCAATTGAAAAGACCTCTTTTTTTCCCCACCCTCTTCTCGCTCGCTCGGTTTTCTATCCTCCGGAACGGTCGCCTTTTTGGCCTCGCCGCGCGAGCGCGCGCTCCGGTCCGATACGAAAAGGCGATTATTGCCCCCGGGGTTTCCCTCCCGGTGCGACTCGAGTTCTTTCCTCTTTTTTTTTCTTTTTCTTCCACTTATTGCAACGCCCCGCGACCACAATCCGTGCTCTTCTGACGCCCGTTACCGTCAGTTCGTGCGGCTTCCGGCGAAGGCCGGATTAATCGCCACTTAAATTCTCGAGAAAGCAAAAGATTTGCCGGGAATCACGTAGCGCTACTAAAACCACCTGAAAACCGAACGTGCCGGGCATTCACCACGGAGTTACTGGAACCCGATGGACATGTTCATTACTGTGAATGTAAACTGTGCAAAATTACGTATGTAGACGGGGCGACCGTCATGGAGCAAAAAAAAAACAAGTCCACAGAGACCGGACAAACAAGAAATTGCAGAGTTTCGCAAATATTTCTAGTACAGTAGAGCCTCGCTTATCCGACATTCGATCAACCGAACCTCGGCCTTAACTCGGATAATACGGAAAACTCAGATAAAACTGATAAAGCAGTTGCATATGAGCTTAAACTTGCGGGAGTTTGCTACGTTGTTGTATTGCTCACTGCAAATACAACAGTTCCGATTTTGCAGTCAATGATTTGTGTTTATATGAACGTAATGTTAATTAACTAAATTATAATTGCATTACACAAATAACTAAATTAACTAATAAAGTTAATAATGTTTATATGAAGTGATGTGTTATTTTTTTAAATACAATAATAGCAGTACAAGTTTGAATTGAGCATGTTATCCGTGTTATCCGAGATTTCACATATCCAACTCTGTCCAGATTACCTCGGATAAAGAGGATTCTACTCAACCTGAAGTGCCTATCGAAGGACAAAAAAAAGAGCACCGAAGATGCAAAATTTACCCATACAGAGAAACTTTATTCGTGTCGCAGTGCATCAAATGACAGAGCAACGACGGCGTTGCGTTTCACAGTGGCCTCCATCAACGACCACTTGAGCGCCGCCGATTAAAAGTAATTAAACGACCGTGCGCTACCTGTTTAAAAGAGTCGATTAACGACCGAGAGACGAGGCAAATTAGAGTATAAACGATTGCAAAGCGCTCCACCGTTGACTTTACACCGATTAATTTGAAACGCGCCGACCACCCCCTCATCACCTTCTCACCCCTCTGAACAATAAACTGGAGTTTCCACCCGAGTGTAATGATGGATAGACCCGTCGTGGAGCATTTAATCCAAGTTACTCGATGAACCATGTAATCTTGCCCCACCACTTTCTCTCACGCTCATTGATTTCCCGATTGTCTTATCCGAGACGAACGGAGACGAATGCGACGGGGAACTTACGGGTGCGTTTCTCGCCAGGATCTCCGCTCTCGGCGCTCCGGGCGCTCCGGGCGCACCTGGGCAAATCGTCTCTCGCTTATCAAACTTCCAAACCGAGAGGCCGCGCGCGAGTTTCAACGATACGGCCAAGTTGCATCGTTGCATTTGCATTTGAACCCTACCCCGAGCCAGCCCAGTGGCTAGGCGAGCCGGGCTGTGCGGGGTGTGCGGCGACGAGCCGAGTAGCAATAAGAGTGGAAACGCCCAGCGACTCCGTGTCATAAACCGACGTAATTTTATGCGCAAAGAGGGTACACCGGGGCGAATGGCGCGTAGCTACGAGCCCGCTGATTTCGGAGCGGGAGGGAGCGAGAGAGATCCTCGCGGGTAAAACCAGTCGGGCATAATTCCATTCCATGGAGAAATCCTACAGTCGAGTTCGTCGCCATTTCGCCGAAGTAAAACTTTTCCGTAACCGCGAATAAAGCGAGAGAGCGCGACGCGAAACTCGTAAGAGTTCAACGTCGGCGCCCGCGCGCAAGGAAATCCGCTCGAAATCTGCGCTCTCCCGGGCTCTCGTATACTTGTTTAAGGGGGTATAAGAAGTTGCAATGAAACCCCCGCGGTGCTTGTAAGACTCCCGGGACGATATCCGCCCCCCTCGTCGACAACTTTCCTCGTCCTAATTGTTTTCTGACTGCAATAAAACTACGACTCGTTGTGCTCCTAAAATGAAGAAAAGTATTTTCCACAGATGGAAGATTTCGTTCAAACGTCCGACAGGTCCGACGGGTTGGAACAGTTCCGATCAAAGTCAAAACTTCCGAGTCCAAGGAAACATTTATTTATTTTTTTTATTCACCGGTAGTGAAAGGTTTCTGGCGATGGAAACCCATCAATGTACGACGCGATGGGATCCCGTCAATGCACCGCGGAAGGAAAAGGCTCCACCCATCGCTGGAGACGAGAAGCAGTCGCGGAAAGCGCAGGCTGAAAATAATGCGCGACGGTGAGACAGCGACGAGTTTCTAATTGTCGATGAAGGGAATAGAGACGAATCCGACGAGCCAGGGGGTGCGAGGAAATGGCATGCACAGCGTGGAAGTCTGGGCCCGGGGTCTCTCTCCTTCGGCACTGCGCCGAGAGGAATGATAAAGGCAGCGACGGAAAGAGACAGAGCGGAATGGCGAAAGGGCCGAGGAACACCTCGGGCCATGCCTAATGAGCTTCCTGGAGCACGCGACTGCAAACCCATCACCATCGTCACAGCGGTATCCAGCATTCTGGATTGAAGCCACGCGGAGGCAACCCGGCCGGAGACAGACTTCGACTTCGACGACGACGACGGTGGCGGCGGCGGCGAGCCAACGCTCGGGGATTTCTACCAAGGCCGAAGAAGAACTCTCTCAAACTCACAATCGGCACTGTGACCATTGTCTTCGCCGAGGTAGAGTACGTCACGGGAATCGCGCGAATGACTGTTTTAATAACGCACCAGTACGGATGACAATTCAACTTAAAAGGACAAAAAAAGCGGCAAAGACTCGAAACGAGGGATGCAGCGGTGAAAAAAAAAGTGAATAGGGTCGGAGGCGGACGAGCATATCTTGCGCCCGTAATGCGGATTCGCCAACACCAGCCTCTCACCAAGCGCTTCTTGGCGCGCAGGAAAAAAAGAGGATCCGCAGCGACAAATAATAATTATAAAAATCTCCCTCCGTGCATTAATTATTCATTCGATCGGGCTCAGACGGGGAGAGCGAGAAAGAAATAATAATTATTGCACCAGGGAGGTATGATTGTTAAATCCCTCTGTTCCACGGCCGTTATCTCGGTCACACATTTTTTCCTCTTCGCTGTTCGTATTTAAAACGCGGAGGCAAAGTATCATGGGACATTGTCGAAAAGTGTGCCGATGCTTGGGATGCTTTTTTTTTTTAATACACCGAGAATGTCGTATAATTATCGAGATTTCAATTGTGGCGGAGCATCCGTCGATTTTGCGTATTCTGGATACCCAACCTTATCCGAGATTTTATCCGCAGTCCGTAAAATTATTTTTATCTTTTTTATTTAGATTTTGTTATTAAGGTAGTAAAAAGTATATTTTTTTTATTTTTTATATCGGAAGATCGAACTCTTTTGTATCGAATAAGCGAAGAAAAAAGATAATTGACGTCCCGTTATAAAGATATTTATTTTCAAAGTTGGATGCTTTTAGTACTTAAACCTATAACATGACTTAATTTTTTTACCTTGAAACGCATGACTAGGGTCCAAACGCACCCCACGATTTTTTTTATCATAAAACCGGTCCTATGCTAATAGACAGACTTTCTCATACATGGTTTTCTTCGTTCTTTCATAAAGAAAAGAATGGTGTAAGAGAAATCTGATTTTGTTTAAATTTGATTAATGAAAAACCCATTTAAAGTCTGAAAACCGTAAAAAATCTGCAAAAAGCTCGTTTTTTCTCGTTTTCGCGTTGAGGTGCATTCGGACCCAGTCATGTGTTGTAGAGTTAAAAATCCGACTACAACACTGTCCTGTCGCAGCTTACCTACTATGTGTCTACCTCCTCTGCAACGTCGACAATTGCCTTTGTATATTTTTTTAAAAGGTATTAACATTGTACATCTGTAAACGCGTAATCGTAACAAGCTTTCCACGTTAGTCCCGAAAGCTCAAAGGGAAAATCTCCCTGGTGTAATAAGAAAGGAGAGAAAAAAGAACGTTTGAGCGATAGAGTTCCGGATTTTTAATTACGTGAGAGAAGACCCGCTCCGCAGAGGAGGAGGGAGAGAGAACTATCGGAGTGAGTGAAAGGCTCAAAGGAATACTTCGAGAGCCGAATGCGCAAATTTACCGGAAAACCTTCGACACGAAAATGTCACGGTACAAATGGCGTAGGATATCGAGGGAATTGGAGGAATAGTGGAATGAATAGTTCACGTGGAAAGAGAGGTCGAATGGTTTTGCGATAAAATTTCAATGATGCTCGCTCGAGTTCTCCCGCGCGCATGCCGGGTCCGAGTATTCAAAGCGATAGCGACGGATAGAATGGAGGGCAAAAAAAGAAGAAACGTTGGACACGGGTGCGGTTCGATTTAGGCAAACCAATTAATCGAAAAAAAAACACGGCAGGTTACACACATGCACATACGAAACACCGCTCTTTTATTTTATTTATATCAACCTGACTTTTTTTTTCTTGTTTCGCTCCTCGCTGTTTCGGTTCGCTGGACAGCTGATCGAAATAACGTGGGACGTGGTTGGGTTCGACAAGCAGGGGACTTGCGTTGGTCGATGGATGAATGGATTCGGAAATCTGAGTCTTCGCAACTTTCACGCTGAAGGTTTTCGGGCCTCAAGAAATTACCTTTTTCGGTCGCCAAGTGGCGTCTCTGACGGACCTCGGAAAAAACGACGTCCGTTTTTTTGTCGTTATGATTTTATGACGAAAGTCAAGAAAAATCATGCATTTTTAAGATTTCCAAGTCTCCTGAAATGCCCGTTTTTCGGACGCCCGATTTTTGTCGTTTATTTTATGACGAAAGTGAAGAAAAATCATGGATCACTTTTGACGCCCGATTGTTTGTCGTTGTGATTTTATGACGAACGTGAAAAAAAAATCATGCATCACTTTCGAGATATCTAAAGTTCTATAGGCGATACATCGAGAGAAAGCGTGTTCTATCTCTATTTATTAATATAACCGTAATAACAGCGTGTACCAGCAAACAAAAAGCTTCATATACGGTTTGGTTAACTGGACGGTGCAAGCTGCGCCCATATTTCAAGTCGAAAGATTTTTCGATAAGTCAGCGCTTTTCCTAACCCGGCTCGCCTCGCCGCCGGCGGGGTTCATCTCTCGTGATATCAGCACCTCTCACCTGCGTCTCTCTCCTCGCCCTTCGTCCTCACCGCCCGGGGCTCTCAGCGCTTTTTCCAGCCAATTTTCACACAATAATTCCCGCTACCGCTTCTGTACTATCGAGAATAACTTTCGTAACTCGTACGAAGAAACGAAAAATTTCTACCCACAGACCCTTTTTTGCAATTATCAAACTATGACATTAAAAAAATATATATATAAAAAATCTTGCGCCAATTCCACACGGTGTGGAAAGTTTTATTTGAAAGTTTTGGTTGAAAGTTTTATTTTATTCGCTGCTCGATTATGACATTTAAAAAATAAATATATAAAAATCCTGTGTCAATTCTACACCGTGCGTAATTTCATTGATTTATTTATGAAAGTTTTATTTTATCTGCTGCTCGATTCATGACATAAATATTTGTGATCGAAGCGTGCGGAATCGGGAATTCCGCAGCCGTACGCAAGATCCGCGTGAAAGTCTCCTGGACTCAAAGAGGGGGAAAAAAATATACATATATATATATATATATATATATATATATATGTTGGAGAGATGCCCGACGGTAAAGCTCGGAGAAGACAGCGGAGAGAACAGCGACTACACGAAAGTTTCCGGTTATAGTAGAAACGAATTCCTCGCGATTTCCGTCTTCGGCGTGACAATAAGGAACAGGGGCAGCGCCGAGCCCCTCGGCCACCTAATTAAACTTATTTGCGTCACTTCCGTTCTCCGTTCCACTTTCGTTGTTGTCGATCTTTTTCGTTCCAAGCGAAATTCAACAAGTTTTAAAGGCTAGATTGACAAAGATAGGGGGTGGGGGAACAACAAAAAAGAAGAGAAAAGGCGGAAAGAAAGAAAAGACGAAGCGGAAGGTAGACTGTTGATCGGTATACGACTGGCCTCCTGGCTATGCAGGGGTTGGCCAAATAGGTCAGCGTTTTATTGGTCTCTTGGGGAGGGGCGATTAATCGTTCTCGCACAAGCTCTCGCAGTTAAAGTAAGTCGAAAGTAATGGACAAACGATTTTTCTCTCCAGCTACTCAAACGCTATTCCCGCTCTTGTCGGGACAAATTTCGCAGCACTCACAATGAAATAAAATTCACTCGGTTTCTCGTTTCGTATACTCCAATTTGCACCCGTCGCTGCGTCGTCTTTCCTCCAAAGCCAGCGCCGTCGATGCCTTATCTACTCGGTCGAACCGATCACTGATAACAAACATTTTCTAATTGAAATAACGAGAAAAGAAGCAAAAAAAAAACTGGTGTGAAAAGATGTTGAGTAGTTTGAGAAATCGTTAAATTTGCGAAGCGCCTCGGTGCATGCGAGATTTTTCGTCGACGGATTTTATATTCTTTACCGACGAAATTACACAGAGTTTTACCGGTATCTCGTGCCGAACTGTGCCAAGCCGAAGAGTACGCTCTCGGAATTGAGGGTTTTATCCCACCGCGAAAAGCAGCGGAAGCAGCAGTAAAACGAAACCTTAATACAGGATCCTAATCCCGCGCAATTAACCCGACGAAATCGTACATGCGATAAGAACGAAACGAGGTCTCCCCTCCGCCCCCTTCACCCCCGTGGCGTTTTCTCTCGTCTCTGTATCTCTCCTCGGCCACGTCCATCGCGGTCTAATCGCTAGCCGGCGCACGGCAGAGCGTACCAGTACAATAGGGTGAAGAGCAGAACCGGTGTCAGTGACTACTGCTCGTTTCACTCTAGCCACGGTAATGTCTGGGGTGGTTCGAGTGACTGGTGGAACAGACAGACGGAGGAGAGTGCGACCAAGAGCGAGGGGGAGGAAGCCGCCTACGCGTATCGGATTTTAACGCGAACTTTCAAAATCCGAAGACGTGTAGACCGGGTGACACCACTCAAGCAGCAGAGTGTCGTCTCAAAACCGAATATAACTTCTTAAAAAAAAAAAAAAAAAAAAAAAAAAAACAATGGATCGTCCGGACGAAAGAGGAAAAATTGTAATCCGGCGCTCGGGTAAAAAGCAGCGTCGACCAAACGCAAAACGGAACAAGCCGCGGTGAATGAAGATGCGAAACTGGTGGATGACGAAGAAACACGTGTGTAGGCAAAAGGGTAAAGGGATGTGCGGAGCTCTTTTCCGAGCGGCAGGTAAAACCGTCTCCTCCCCCCGCTCGCGGGCGCGATGAGGACGTCGGAGGAGGATAAAGAAGATAAAGGAAGGGGGGGATGAGAAGGAGCGGTGTGGCAGGGCAAGGGTGGCCGTGCTGTACCCTTGCCTCTGGAATCATTAGGCCGCGCCGGCACTCTCTATCCCTCGTAACATAAAGCGGATTTCGTCGGCTAAGCAGATGGAAATGTAGCCGATGTGAATGCAGTAATGCACCCTCGGTCCGAGCTCGCGAGCTCACGAGCTCGCCGCACGTGGAGCGCGAAAGTACAAGTCCCGTGGAGTTTCGAGCCTCCTCCACGCTCCGGAATCGCCCGCCCGAATACAATTATCCGTGTAGCTACATATCGCTCGGACGTTCGTGAATTTAAGCGTTAGCTATTTATGCACCCCCGGGCACGGCCGCGCATGGCCGCGCACGCGGGGAATGCACACGTACTCGGTTCACGATCCGGAAGAAACAGGGAAATATCGCCGTGTGCGCGGGCGGAGCCTCACCCGGACGATCTAACAAAGTTGTACTTATTCGGATTAAGGTCGTTACGTGATTATCCTTGTAGGAATAGCAGTCGTTGCTCGATGTTCGCTGTACCGGTCGTATGCGTAGCGGCTGAGCGTGGGTAAAAAACTTAAAAAATCGAGAAACATATTCGCCCGTACTCTTCGGTAGGGGAGAGCGGGGCAAAATGGGACTGTGGGATGAAACGGTATAATGGGGCAAAACGGAATTTTTCGATAATTTTTGGATGGTCGCGATGGTGGAAAGTGGGGCAAAACGGGGTTGAAAATCCGGATGTGTCGTTGTGACTAAATAGGGCATCCAAAAATTATTGGGCAATTGAGTTTTGCTGTACTGTCCCATTTCGCCCCGCTCTTCCTTACACATGGTTCCGTTGTATACTCGTGCACCTGTGAGCTTAGTAAGCCGACTAAAAATCGAGAAAAAAAAATATCCACGATGATATTTAGATAATTAAACATGTGCAATGCTTATTTTGCCTCCAATATGACAGTTTCAAACAAACAAACTAGCTTCCAAGATCCCGCCACAAACGGGCTCAACTTGTAGTATAGAGGCATAGTGCCGGAGTGTCTCGACTATATTGTCAATTGAAGTAGACAGACGGTTCAGACAAAGTGGAGAGTTCAAGGAAACCACCGAAGCGCAGTGTGTCAACATAATCGTTCTCAGAGTCTACAGGTCCCTCGCTCTCGCTCTCCTCGAAGAGCCACAGACTTCGAACCATACAGACTCGTTTGTGTGTTGAGCGCGGTACACAAAATACATAATCAAAACTCGTACTTTAGACACGGGACGCTGATAAATATAACAAAGATTTTAAAAAAAAATGTAATCCAAATCGGCGGAACGTCCTAAAACTGAACATAAAAATTATGTACACTATAAAAACAAGAGTGTTGTTTTAATGCGCTTCGGGCGTGTAAATCGTGTAGTCAATTTTTATATGCTTTATGGTATGTTGATTCTCAATTCACATCCAAGTGTGTAAATTTTACACGCTTTACGCGCATCGTTTCAACACGCTTTAAACGCATTCACGCTTGTAGTTGCTTTTACACACTTCTAGGTGTGTTCACCCCCCCCCCCCCCCTCCTCCCGCAACATATGTTAAAGTGTGTATACATTACAAACAAATATTAAAAGAATGTGCATTAAGTGAAATAGTCTTTATTTTTTAACTGCGTAATCGCTCATTGCAGCCTCTTACTAATTAATTACAATGATTTACCTTCCATCTCAACCTCGTCATATCTCTCCACATTAGGGATATTTGCAGCTTCTTCGTTCATTTCATACTGCTTGCGTGTTGTTTCAACACGTAAGCCGACCTACACATATTTTATTAATTATTTTTTAATGCATTTAGTTGGCGCAACACATGTAATATGTATGTTATGGGTTGTTTCAACACACTTCACGCACTTAATCAACGTCATTGAACGAACACGTGCCTTTTCCTCGCAACGATATACCAAAGTACGAACAATTTATCCAATTGCATTTGGACCGCGTACAGATTACACACGGTCTACAAAACTACCCAGCTTCGTACAGATTCGTACCTACGAGATTATTGAGCGCAATAGTGTGCAAGCGAGTACTTGCAAGTTGGCCCACTGGGAGAAACTCGGCTCGCAAACCAACACAGGACCGCAATCACCCGTTTGATAAGAGAGGGTATCTAGAAGCAGTGGTGCACCACAAGGATGTACCGACTGTCTCAGCTCGCTCACTCCGCGGTGAACGGCGGAGAATGAGAAAGCCAACTTCGCCAGACACCTTAAGGCTTGGGTATTCGAAGACAGAGACGTAGTTGCGAATCCTCGCAACGGCTGGAGCCCATTTCTGCAGGTCGCGATTCACCAAATGGTCAACCCAACACGACAATGTTATAACAGTAAAAAATATTGTTTTTTTTTTACTAAAAACTTTAACAGCTCCACCTTTACCTTTTGGAGTAAAAGTCGATGAAGTTCGATACGGTGACCAAAGTCAATCGCAATTTCGTCGAGGGTAGTTGTGCGTTCATTCTCATCGGATTATTTGTAACGCCTCGAGAAATCGTCGGTCACGTGTGTCTCTGTATGTGTGTGTGAGTCCGTGTGTGTCTGTGTGTATGAGCAGTATCGGACGAGATTCGAGGTCCGGAGGAAGGTCCTTTATCCGATACTGCGGCCTTTCTCTATTCTTGCTGTGAGCGCAACACAGGATGTCCAATAGCGCCCTTTTTTCACTAAGACCCGGCGGAGAACTGGACTTCAACTACGTCCCGGGAAATCCCATTTAGCTCGATTGACAATCACTTCGATCGCATTGAAACGCGGCAAACAAGGCTAGAGGCGCCCTGGTTGTGGATGACGTCGACGGTCGGGGAGGCACGGAACGGGGGTCAATTTTGAAAGGTGCCGAACGTCGAACGGGGAAAACACATGGGAAACCGAAACGTCGGAGGAACCTCCGAGGATTTTCATCGTCGATCGACTTACCCACGAAACCGAACGAACGCGTCCTCTTCGTATCTTTCTTTTTGCCGGAGAACGCACGCCGAAAAGTCAGAGACGGGAATTATTTGGAATATCGAAAGTTTCACTATGCAATGTAGATGACGGAAATATTTTTAACGCGGGGGAATCGAACGAGCTTTAAGTGGACTGTGAAGCGAATTGGGGAGGGTGAGAACCTCGCCACAAATCGATCGAACGCTATTTGTACACGGAAAATATTTTGTTCCAATTTTAGCGCAGCGATCAAATAATAATTTGTGTGACACGGCAAAATCTCCCCCGTTATTGGATAATTGATATTAAGAGACAGATAAATGCTATGAGAATATGGTGGGGGAGCATGATAAATGTAACCCATAAGCGTCGGGACGAACAGTGGCGTTTGTCTTGACCGGACGAATAAAAAAAGCATCCACAATCACGATCCCATTATTTAAAACGCCACTCAAAGTTTGGCAAAAAATAAATAAAAATCCTCCTCGATATCCTTCCACAGAAACCAAAGTTATTTTTGAAACTGAGTGTTTCCTTGCCAACAAAAAAAAATGCAGCTGTTCGCGATGTCACATCCTTCCCTGGCTATTTTAATAAAAAATGTATCGATCATTGAATTGTTAATATTATTTAAATATAGCTCGTGAGATTGTAAAGTTTTTTCAGACATTCTGGAATATATAATCAGTGCTGAAACAATAGTTAATTGACACGCAGACGCGGATTTAAAATAAATGGGAGGCTCCATAAATTACGTCGTTTCACGAGAAAACGTGCGCTGACGAATCAAGTGCCGGAGAATAGAAGGGCGTCAGGCATATCGAGATGAAATCGATTCATTGATGAATGGAGAGCTAAAGCCGTGACGACAAGGACGCGCAAACGACGCCAAGAAAGTCGTCTGTGATTGCGAGGCGTTTCTTGTAAATTTCCTGAGTACCGCGGAAATCTTGTCAAAAGAGTGAGAGACATCGTTGTTCTTCTCAACATTCGGCGCACGTTCGCCGAGCTGGAGAGAGACAAATCGTGATGAACAATGCATAAGCGTCATGGAAAATAAAACTGGTTTATTTAAAAAATAAGGAAACCCATCCAGTATACGTGAATATTATTATCCTCATTAATCTTTCACTCCACTTAGAAATTCAGACGTTTTCATTCCATTTATAGAAAATTAAAACGAGGGTGAATTACCATTAACTAATTTTCTCCTGCGATAGTGCCAAAGCCAAGCCGATCGAGGACGAGCGAAATAGGCTTGATCTTTGCGAAAGGTATTAAATTTTGGTGGTTCATTTTCATGTTCGGCGAAAAGCCGCGACACGATCCCAAGCCTTTGGTCCACGGAGCCTCAGGACAGAGTCAGACCGGGCGATATTCTGTCTCGCGTAGGGGATGGCGGTATTTATGAGACCCCGGCGCAGGGCCAATAGGTTCAGGGGATATAGGGTAGGACGTAATTCAGCATCAGGCCAGGGCAGCCGAGGTCCGGTACGAGGCAGCGGGACAGTGCGGAGTAGCAACAGCAGCAGCAGCAGCAGCGACGGGACGAGCTCTCTAACCCTCCCGTATTTCCGTAATCCTGGCCAACACGTTCACCGAACCCTCCATACATCCTCCAACTATGTACGTCCCACACACGTCCTACTTGCCAGTTACTTTGAGGTTGATCCTGTCCCGCTGTCCATCCAACCGAAATGCCGTCTTAATCGTGCTAATTCCGGTTACGAAATCCACGAGGCGATGTATAGCTTCTGTACCGTACAATATATATATATAGATATATATATATATTCTTGGCTGTTTATCAGTGGAGAACACACACTCCTCTCAGTCTCCGCGTATCGGGTGAAACAAAAAGGGGCAAAGGAGGATGAAAAATAAGAAAAAGGATTGGGGAGTTGCGAGACTCGTTAGTGGAAGCTCGGTGTTCCGAGGAGTACGGGAAAGAGAAAGACTTTTCCGCGTAGCCTCGTAATTCTCAATTAGATTTTCTTACTTCTTCCACGGTAACGGCGGGAACGACGGTGGCGGCCCGTGGAGAACGCGCAATGTTTCCTCAACCAATTTACGCAGACTAATTTATATACTTTCGAGGAAAAGATTGCACTTTATTCCGGAAGATATTGGCTCTCCGCGGACTCGCTCAGGAGGGTATTATTTTTATGAAAGAGACGGGCTCGCGGGGCGTTTTCCGTGGTCGATTGAGTAGTAATTCGAAGCAATATGCAAAATTTCCCCTTTTCAGGCTATCTCGAACTCATACACTGTATCGAACACAATGCACAAGCTTTCCAATGCAAAGATCTTGTGGAACATTGGATTGACGTTTAGGCGGTAAAATTTAATAAATATAAAAGTTTTCTTTAACGAAAGAAAAAATCCGGTGTAATTGTGGAATCGAGGGCGAACCAAGGTTTCGCGTTATTAATTTAAATTAGTTGCGAAACGGTCGAGAGGCCGACAAATAAAAATCTCCGAGGCAACGAATTAATTTCCGCCGGCCAATCTTATTCGCAATATTCCGTATTACCCGGCGTTCGAGATCGATCTCACCGAAGTGGCCACTCGCAATTTTCTTACTTATCGTTGCTATTAAAAAATACAGCGCTCCTTCGCCTCTGTATACTTTATATTGGTTCGATGGCGAGGTGCGCAAGACCGACGAAGCGAATTTTTTTTTTTTTTAAGGATGCATACACATGCACACACACACACACACACCGATATACATATCTGTTATTGGCTCGCAGCCTTCGCCCGCACGGAGGGTTTGAGTCAGATAAGCGCGCACCGTCAAGAGAGTAAGTCGAGCCAGGGGCGGGAAGGAGGCCCACCTTTATTGAACCTCTTTTATCCGTCTACGATGAAGGGACTTTGAACAAGTTTGACCCATTTCCGAGGCCATAAAACTTTTAACATCCACGACTATTATCGTGGGCAAGAAAAATATTCAAGAAACAGGAACGAGAATGAGAACTCGAATTATACGTGTCAAATGTTGGGACGTTTTTTTTCCTCCATATTCGCGCGTTTCGAACATCGGCTATTTTTAGTCAGATTTATTTTTTGAACTCGGTTAATCTCGAGAACATCGAGCTAAAATCAAGTTGGATAAAGTTAACTAAAAATCGTACAATCTTTTGTGTTCGTGCGAATTTTCTTTCGGCTTTCCATTTTTTTTTCTTTTTTTTTATCTCTCTTAGCCTCCGGCTTTCGCGAGTTATCTTAATCCCAACGAAATATTTTCCCCGACCCGCCCTGGCGTACACACGGGCGATATGAGCACGGTCCACCCTGGCATCAGATATATTAAATCAAAGAGCGCCGCTCGAGATAAGCGAAAGTGTACGCCCTCGCATACGGGAAAAGGGTATGTGCTCTTTGCACCCGAAATCGTGTGTACGCTTGCTCTCGAGGAATATCACGACCCTGGAAACGCCGAGTCCAACTTGCCAGATCTCGTGATACTGCTCGCACATTTCAATAATTATGTCCACCAACGTAGGTACGCTTTTTCTTAGCACTTAAGGTACGAGCAATGACACGTTGACGCTTCGCTAAGCGATCCAAGTTTATGATTGCTCATTTAGAAAAAATCAAATTTATATTAAACAAAATAAAAAAGTAAAAGAAATCATTCGATGCGTAAAATGTTCAAATTAATTTATCAATCAAATTTATCGGGCCAGAAAAATAAATATCGGTATCAAACAGGAACTTGTATTGCCCAAGCAAATTCGCTAATATATCTGCCGCCACTTAAGTACCGCCCGCATAATTAAAGTTTTTCACATACGCACACCCACTCACGCACTTCTCATTGAGATTCATAAAAGAGTCGCATACTGTGGAGAATGAAAACGGAACTAAAACGTCCGCAAGGCAATTTACATTGCAGCGAGTAGCAAAGAGTTGTAAGCTCGCGCGCTTACATCTCCTCCTCTTCCTCCCCGCCCATCCTATGGGCCAACTAATTCCGTCAGCTCGTGTGTTCGGTCGCGTTGTACTAATCCTTAAAACCGAAATAACTCAAAGTTAATCAAATGCAATGCAAACGAATATCCTCCTAGCTAAAACAGAATGCTTGAGGACGCACCGCCTATACATTGCGAGCAAAAAGTGATATCCGGTTTGGAAATTCGTATACTTCCCGATGGCGCATAAAAATGTAGGAAAATACTAACTAGGAAATCTAGAAAATTTAGAAAAACGGAGATACTAAAAAAAATTCGTCGTGCAAAAACAATGTTCTCAATATCTCAGAATAGAAGTGTCGTTTATTTGTGTCCTGAGGCAAGTCACCTAAGAACAGTGTCCTAAAGTACCACGACGAATAACAAAGAAATGGGCGAAGCAAAAATTATATACGATGCAAAAAAGTAACAAATAAAAATAAAACAACCAAGATTAAACAAAAGTACTAAACTCACAAAAATGAGAATAGAAACGAGATCAATATGGCAGATTTCTGTTTTTTTCAGACATATGTCGTTTCAGAAAGTACCGAAATTCCGACGCGAATAGAACTTTTGGTCGGGAATCAATAACCCTACAAAAAGTAACAAATAACAATAAAATTGAAAATATAACAACCAAGAGTAAACGAAAGTGCTAAACTAACAAAAATGAGATCAACATGGCTTCAATGTGGCCGATATCTGTTTTTTCAGATATATTTCGTTTCAGAAAGTACCAAAATTCCGACGCGAATAGAACTTTTGGTCGGGAATGTATGATTCTAAGCATCCTCGAGCGAAGCGACGGCGGAGCACACTTCTGTGGCCGCGCGATACAACCCCTACGTACTCCCAACTATATAATACGGAATGCAGGTATAATTTTAGGTTTACTATTATAGTACGTAATGTGTACATGCCGTCATTTATACGTGTATATCCGTGAGAGCACTCTCGGATATACGCCGCGAAGACGACAGTAGCAGCAGCGCCAGCAGTACGAGACATTGCAGCGAATTAAGTTTTGCCCCCAGCACCGGGAGAGAGTCCCTCTGGCACTGCCGGTACATTCATGGGTACACCCATATCCGCGGTAACAATGGCAACTCGCGGGTAACTTAACTTGGTGCTTTTACGGGTACGATGGAAAATAATTAAACCCTCCTCTTGTACGCTCACGGCGTGCCGCCGCTGCTTCCCTCGTAAAAGCCCCGAGCGCGAGCGCTTACGCGCTAAAAACACCACGCGCTTCGCTGCGCTAGACTACCCCGTTGACTCCGGGCGGAGGGAAGCGAGAATTTTATTGCCCGTTCAATCTCCTCCAACGGGCGAGAAAATTCTTGTCGTGATGATTTTTTCCTATGTGTGTATGTGTGTGTGTGTGTGTGTGTGTTTTTCTTCCTTCTATTCCTCTGTGTGCCGCTTCTATGTACTGCCGAATCCCTGACGACATCCCTCAGAGCGCACTCCGAGCGGTGACGCGATATTGTTCACGATGTACTGCCGGATCGACTAACCCTTGAGGTACAAAATCGTTGCTCAACGAGGAGCTGGAATGTACCAAGACGCAACTTTCGGACCATTAGAATAACAAGTAGGTGTGCTAAAAAAAACTGTAAAAATTCACAGAAGTACCTTGAAGTATTGTTTTTTTTATACCACATAAAAAAATTGATTACGAACATCCGTATCGTTTTTGTGCTTAAAAAAGACATGGTCGTTTACTCTTGGCAAAAACTCTTCTCCGGTAATTGAAGAAATAAAATTTGGCCTCGGTGATTTATAACCGAGTGCTTTACAACGGGTTCGATTGATCTTTTGGGTCTTCGCGAAATGACGATTTTCACCAACCATTCCGTTGCATTTTTTTTTTTATGACATTTCCAATTATCAGAGTACATATAGTTCTTTCAATTAACCAAATGGGTAGGCGAGTGCGCCACTGAGGTATGAAAAAAACGCGTGCGAGCTCTTTTACTTTGAGTGGCAATTGAAATATTTCTTTGGTTCGCGGTGCGCGGTTCGCCTTTTTTTTGTTTGCAAGGCCACTTGTTCCTCGCTGAGAGTACAGAAGTGTTTATGCCACGCCGCACTGGTCTCTTTGTAATAAAACGGATGGAAGGAGGCAGGGGTACGGAAGGGGATTTATATTCCGCATTCGTTATACGCGGACCCAGTTTGTATGATACGATTGTTCCACCGTCCGTTGTTGAAAACATCAAATGGAAAAGAAAAAAAAAAAAAAAAACTATCGTTATCTCTTGGATATTATGAATACGTCTGAATGCCTTTTTGAAAGGACAATAATAATGAACATTCTCTATTATTAAATAGAACAGAATCGGGAATGAGATTAACGTTCCGAGTGAAAATGTACATTTTGTTTTGTTTATCACGACAGTGCGCTCGGTAAGAAAATATCGACAAGCTGAAAACTTGGCTGGTACTCGAAATACTTGAAGTAAATTTTACACAAACGAGACGCTCCTGCTGTTTTACTCTCGGCTTTTTGCCAAGAGCAAGCCACCATGCCTTCTTCGAAGCACAACAACAATACGAATGTTGGTAATAAATTTTTGTCGGTCTTATCAAGAAAAGAACACTTCAAGGTGCTTCTGTGAATTTTTGCACAGTTTTTTTTGCACATCGACTTGCTATTCGCATCGTTCGAAGGTTGCGTCTTAGCAATTTCTAGCTCGTCGTTAAACGAGGATCCCCTACGCGAAGGGTTAATCAAACTTGAGGGGGTAATCGTGGTCACTGGGAGCGCAATAAGCAACACGCGAGGGAATTATTTGGGTGGTTGGATTCCAGTGGTACTCAAGAGGTACCATTATTCCGGAGGGAAACACGCGTTACGGGTCGCAGAGGCGCTGGATCTTAAGAAGTTTCCGGGTGCTCGCATGGAGCGTCTGGCGTGCAGTAGTGGCGTTCTTTCTTTGCCGGCTCTCGCTATTCTCCGACGAACAGTCGCGACATGCCAGTCACGGCTCCCTCAACCCTCGCTTTGAATGGAGAATCTGTCGAGAGACGCATCCGGCAGATACCCCAACTGGCTTTCTTTGGTACACGAAACGTATGCACAAAACGCGAACCTCATGTGTTCATTTTAAACTGATTTATATCGAGATTATCGGCGACTCCGACTGAGACGACAAAATGTAAATGCATAATAGCTCAAAGGGTTAAAGGAGACGGTTTGTCTCGGGTTTGTACGGTCTCGGACACCCGAGCGCGAAGCTAGATTAAATGTTCTGTATCTTTGCTCAAGGGAAATCGTTCGTGAGGTATTAGGTAGAATGCAGATGTATCTGCGTGGATCTCTTCGATCACAAGTAAATCCTCCACGCTAGGCCAACTATGATGATACATGTGTGACAAAGCCGGCGGATAATTTCTCATTGAACCTACTGAGCCCGCGCACTTGCCTCGAGAGCACGTACAGCTATTCCAAGTGTGTAAACATGTTATCGCGTGCATGTATTGTATTCTCTGAATGTAGTGGACTAAAAACATATTCAAACTAAAATCATTGAGATCACTCGTAGGATAGATAGAAAGATATACCATTTATTGTACATTAGGACCTAAGGTCCTCCAGGAACATCACGGAACCGAAAATCACACACTACACCTAACGCACCGAACATTAGCCGCATAAAAATAATATGAAAAAAAGAAAATGAACCAAAATAGCAAGACAACAAAATAATAACGGAATACTCGATAGTGTCGTTTATTCATATCCCGGGGAAAGTCCCACTGAGGTCAGAATGCTCCAAAAGGTAGAACGACGATCACAAAGCAAAGGACAGCAAAGAATTTCACAAAGAAAATAACTGAATATAATATTAACTGAAAATTATTGAATATAATATTAACTGAAAATAATTGAATAAAATATTAACTGAAAATAATTGAATATAATATTAACTGAAAATAATTGAATATAATATTAACTGAAAATAATTGAATATAATATTGACAAATTAGTGAAGGTAATTAACGAAGAATCAGTTTTTTTAGTATAACGATATTAATTTTCACTTAGATTTGTCTACCAATGTTCCGCCCGCGTGTGTTCGAGCACAAACGCAAAAACAAAGTCAATATAACGAACACATAAGTGTGCCAATCCTCTTGTCGGGTGACTGAATAACCGGCGATTCGCCTGTCACAGTCAGGCTACCTTGCCCGGAAGCAGGAGATCTATCGAACTACGTGGACGTGTACGTGCGTTACGCGGTAGGCGAGATTCCGACGGAAAATACAAACTAGGGGCTCGGTATCGCATCTACACGCTTGGGTTGAGCGGAAAATATTGTTTCCTTCGCTTCCATTAAATTTATCAAACAAAGCCCCGCGCCTCTTACCGTTCCGTCCCCGCGGAACAGCCGTGCGCGCCTGGTCGTGAGGTTGCGAGACGAAGAAGAGGGCGAAACAAAATAAATAAAATAAAAGCTCAACACGGAAACACGTAACACACTCGTTGCAATACTCGCAAGTAACCCGCGAACGATAACGCCTCGCTTAATCCAATTTCTTTTTCCCTTTGTCACCCCAACTCCGACATCATCCCCGGTCTCGCGTTTTGTTCATGCTGAAAGTATCGGAAATTTTGCTATTAAAATACCCCCTCGTTATAGCGAGTACCGCATTCCTGCGCGATTCTTTTCATAAATTACAACCATCCGTACAGGGATTGACTAATTACCCAACGAATAAATCATATTTCCATCCCCGATACCCGTTGCTCGGATAACGCGCGAATGCCAGACTGATAGATTTTCCGTCCAGTGTCAAAAGGTTTCCAGAGATTAAATTAATTGGTACGATGTTGGTCAATCGGCGAGGTTGGAACATTTTTCGACAAAAAGAGTTTTAATTTGTGCATTAAGCCGTCGATTCGACGAGGCGGGGGTTTGAGGACTCTCCTCGGTGCTCTCATCTACGCGAGGGGATCGAGAGAATGGTATTTACTCGCTTCCATCATTGAATAATCTCTCCCTCCCCGAGGGAGAGGCGCTCCTTTAAAAAGCTTTCCGGCGGTGGCGGAGTGGTAGCGGCCTCCCGCAGCAGCTACTGGCATCCATTAACGGTGGTAAATGTTGTGGAAATTCGGTTATAAAAGTGAAGCAGGCGGTTCGAAGCGGACACCGAAGGGGGCCTTGGCGTTTATCTTGGTGTGTAGTGCAAGTCCGCCGTGACAGTATACCTTCGTCTTTTTTTTTCGTCCATCGACGGGGCCGGCTGTTGGCGGGCCGGGTGATAAATAATGCAAAATATCTGTGTACGAATGACCGGAAACGAATCGATCTTTCATGAATGCGCCTACTACATGCATAAACCAATCGCCGGCGTCGCCCACACCCAAAATCCACCGATTCACCCAGAATTACGTGAAATATGATGAATTTATTTATGACACCCCAACCGATTCGCCAAAACGTTGTTTGCGGTCGTTGTCCCAGCTTGACGAATCATTCGCTCCGCTGAATGACCGATAGAATCGATACTCCGACCAATTTCCGTTAAATAATATCCTCCACCTTTCTCCCATGCATATTAAACTAAAACATATCTATATATTCGCACGATTTATCCATGGAATTTGGGCAATCAGTGAGCAGAGGTAAAGCTCGTAAATTCAATTTTAGGAATTGGGGACTAAACTCTGCCCGTCGGTACGATGTATAGTGGTCTTCCTTTTTTTCGTTATTTAAATGTCCCTCCTCTTTCTTCTCCGTGCGGTCGGGAGGCCGCATATTCCTTATCAAGCTATCGAACAATAGGAACGAGGCAACCTTGCCCGACGTTCAGTCAGCGGGGCATGCAGCGGCGAACTATCGCGATTAAATAATGGACCGCGCGCGCTCCTCGGTATTGGTTGTAACCGTGAGAAGAATACCGTAAGCTAAGCGATCGTTCCTACTGCTTTTCTGTAAAACCACGGGGTTACTCCTTATCGGCGGCCGCCAACCCCCCCCCCCCCCCCCCTCCCCGCCCCGCGATGCATAAAGCATAAAGTTCCTATCTCATGAATACATTCATACGGCCACGGGAAACTCATGACTTATGGTGTTCCCCGAGTGGGTATCGAATGCTCCTGGCTAGCCGGTTGTACCTCCTCGTGTATACGTGCTACCTCGCTACACTCACTATATAACTTCTCGTGCCATACCACTGCACTTCTACCCCGCGAAACCGACGAAGGGTGACTGAGGCACGTATGACGCTCAACCTTTATTTCGATATATACGTATATACACGCGGCTATATGTACGACACGGCGCTACCAGCGGTGGGCTGGCACTCGCCCCATCATACACCCGTTCCACACCGGAAAATTCCATTTTCTGCTGCTCGGAATTCATTGCCGCTGGCCGTTCATTGAAATATAACGCCGTTGTCGGTGACCCCACATAAGTTACTCGTCGATTTAGCTCTCGGTCTCAATTCGAAAGTTATAACTTTATACGCACGCCTTCGCACCATCGACGGAACTCGGAATCATTTCTGCTAACTGTTGTGCGGCGTTGTTGGTAGTAGTGACTGGCCAAATTTTCGTCCTGCGATCGCGAAAACCGATCGGCCGGACTCAATAAACTTTTTGGTCAACTTCGGGTCAAATTTTATCGTAACAGAATTTCTTATCTTTATTCGAAATTTTAACGCCGTTTTTCTATATATTGGGTACGATTTTACTCGGCTAAAGGTTACCGTGGAACGTTCTCATCAATTCCGATGAAGAATGTTGAGAAGACAAGTTCATGCTGAATATTCCGACGCTCGCTGCGATTCAAGTACGGGGCTCAAGCGAGGTTCCACTTAAATCCACTTAAACTACGTTCGGCATTGTAAATTGGCCAAAGGAGAAAATAATTAAAGCACTAGTTGGAAACTGGCCGGGAAGTTAACTTTTAGCTGTCGCCGAGCCAATAATTCGTGTAACAATTTGATTCCGGAACTTTTCCTCGCCGGACGGCTTTCGCTTTAGTGCCGAGTGCTTAAAATTACCGAAACCGAAAACCTTGAGATAGACGGCGACCTCCGGCCATTCCCTGGCAAACGGGCAAATTGGTAAATGGTTGCCTGGAGTCTCTCTCGCACATCATCGGTTAACGTCCATCGCTTTCTCGGTACTCGTCCCGATGCCGATGCTTGTCCAAAGTAAAGGGACCAAGTGCTTCTCCCGTCGAAATAACGAGCCAAGACTCGACGCCGCCCTCGCCCACCTCGAGGACTCCTCTCGAGATGAATGGAATTAAATTATGTCCTAGGACACCAGCTACGAAGAGTAGAGAATCATCAAGCTACACCACTCGATTATTCGCTCCTAGTTCGGATAGAATAATCTTATTTGTTCATCCACGCTCGATTAGGGTAAAAGTGGGGAATATGGCCCGGTCCATATAGGGAAGAGCGGGGCAAAATGGGGCACTGGGGCAAGACGGGGCAGCGCGGGAAAACGCCATATTGAAATCATTTTTGGATAGGAAAATGGGGCAAAACGGGACAGACAATCCCGATGTACCATCAGGGCAAAATCGGACACCCAAAAATGATTGGAAACTTGCGTTTTGCTCACTGCCCGTTTTGCCCCGGTGCCCCATTTTGCCCCGCTCTACCCTATCATTGATTTACGTGTTAATCGAGGTGGACCATATTCACCACTTTTACCCTAAACCTCGAATGTACTAAAGGACATGTTTGTTTCTCGATTATTGCAGACACGGAAGTGCCGAGGACCGAGCGAGTTTGATGAGCTGGATCGACCGATCGTCGCTGAGGAACTGCTTCGGTCCCATGGCAGCGCGCACCGCCGTAACTGGAATTCTCGCCGCGATACTGCAAATTTGCTCATGTAAGTTCTCGACGCATATTCCCATCGGCGAGTCTTTTTCTTTTCACCTTCGAACGACGAAAGCCGTAAGTGTATTGTACAGCGAACGATATGGAAAACTGAACTGTCTACCTCCCACCCTCACCCCCGACAAACTTATCGGCTGTGAGCGGAAAATCGTGCGGGGACGGCTCCCTCGGTAAGCCGATCGCTGGCGGATGTCGCAAATTGAAAATCCGTGTCCCACCGCCCCGATGGCTGAGCTCGTAGCTCGGCGCTCCGCGCTCCCTTGGTTCCACACCGTCTCCAGGCAGAGCCGAGACTTTCGCGGGCCCGCACGATCTCGCACGGCTGGCGAACTTCCGAGCGAGACTTTCATGAGATTTCCACCGCTGCACGGCGCGGAATGCCATGTCACCCTCGATATACTGTGACGGAGGGGTTGGGCGGCGCTGGTATAGTGGTCTGGTGGAGTGCTCGCCGGCCACCTCGGAGAGAACAGCGCGCGTGTGACGGCACAGTCATTGGCCGACGTATCAGCCATTGGCCACGCTCTCCCGAACGTTCCGCGAAAGTCTAGAATCGAATTAATTTTTTTTTACACCACCGCAGTTGACCAACTTCATAGTTTTCATAGTCGGTGAATCGCGTAATTCTTAGCGAAAGGATTTTACGCCCGGGTGTAACTCGAAGTGCCAATTACTGCGTTTATCTTGGGGCTTAAAAGCCGTCGAGAGGAAAATGCGGAAAAAATAAGTGAGCGTATCCGACTCTTTTCTCGCCCGCCCTTTCGCCGACGAGAGGCACGCGTCTTTTCCGCGTCACGCGAGAAGAAAGGGTTTCTTCTTCGTCGGCCGTGAAATTATTTACGTGCCATTCGACGTCGGGAGGGTGAGTCCCGGGTGAGAGCGGGTTGCGAGCAACGTGTTCGGAAAATCCAACGTCGTCGAGGCGTGGAACGCCTCGCGAATACACGTATGGAGAGAAAAGTTACCCTTCGCCACTCCGTGCAGAAAAACCTGGAGGAAATATTTTCCAAACGAAACGCAACAACGTTTCCAAACCGTGATTCAAACGTTCAGACTTGACTTGTTCGGACGTCCGAGAACAAACCAACACACATGGACAGACCAACACACATGGACAGACCAACACACATGGACAGACCAACACACATGGACAGACCAACACACATGGACAGACCAACACACATGGACAGACCAACACACATGGACAGACCAACACACATGGACGGACCAACACACATGGACAGACCAACACACATGGACAGACCAACACACATGGACAGACCAACACACATGGACAGACCAACACACTTGGAGCCTAGAAGAGCAAGTGAAAATGATATAAAGGGACATTGCGGCGTGTAGAACAACCATGCAATGTAACGATATAAATCCGTCCGTGCCGGGGCATAATTAAGTGGCGGTGTGGGCCTGCACTGTACCGGATAGCTTTTTAACGGTTCCTATCACTCTAAAAAGCTGCGCCGTAATTCGCGACCGCGAAGCCCGCGCACATCGGCTGGCGCCCTCGACCTAACTAAATCATGGCGGATTTAAGTGGATTCTACAAACCCCTTGGGTCCGACGATCTATTACCCCGATGTACGGCCATTGCGGAGCAATCCACTGCGACGCAAACGTCCCCCACCTTTGCCTAAGAAATCCACAGTTTACTCTGCCTCGCTGCTCCGCTTTCCTCGGTACTGCTCTTTTCGGTACACCGACTGTGCGATCCTCCGCCTCACACTCCCGGCCGCTGATGGTGGTCGTATCTCCGATTTTCGCCAAAAACAGTCGTGGCAAAATTCCGCATGCGGAAATCCCCCACCGCCCACCGCCACGGCCGAGCCGGGTTCCGCTTGTATCGTATACAATAAGTATCACTGTACCAGTCATACATGCCGAGTATCACCGGAAGGACCTGTTCGCAGCTCGGTCCTCGACGGTGAAAACCGCCCTGTGACACCCGGCTGAAAAATGTTTCCGACGAAAACAACGAGGCTTCCCCCCACAATGCTATGTGGATCAACGTGGAGGCATTCGCGAACCCGGTTCGCCGTGGGGTTGGGAATGCGTATATGATGTGTATAAATGAAAAGAGAAGGATGAGCAGGAGAAATCCTAGCCAAACGAACAAACGAGGCGCCCTGCGCGCAGGTCTTTGGATTCCCTTTTTTTTCCTTCCCCCCCGGCCTCTTCCACCACCTCGTCTTGTTTACGTTAGTACGATTTTTCAAAAGCACGGACAAACAAAAATCCGCAAGTTCCGCGGGGTTGAGAGGCCGAGGAAAACCTTTGTACGTATGCGCGTGTGTGTGTGTCAGTCTATCGCTGATGGAGATGATGTACCGCAGTAACAACGACAACAACAACAACAACAACGAAAAGGAACCTCAAAGAGACGGACGATTGTAGAGAACATTTTATCTCGGAATATGCAGTATCGGTTTTTTGTTATTGAGAGCTTTTTTCGGCGAAAAAAACGCTGAGCTCGAGAGTCAATCGTCAAAAAATATAAAAAATTCTTGTACGGATATCGAGTTTTTGTTGACAATTCGATCGACGATCGACAGGAGGAGAAAACATGCGGACTAATCTCTCGCCCTGAACTCGACCCGAGCGAGTTCGCGACACTCCGACATAACAGCGCAAAGACCGGATAAACGATGCTCGACAGAATTACTATTGGAAGCCAACCCAACGAGAGTTTAGTGGGGCGACTATTGCAATAGTACCGGAAGCGGAAGACTCGCCGAAAGTGTCTTGTTTAAGTTAACGTCAGGTTGGCCTTTACCATGGTCCGTCCCAGACTGACGGTATGTCAAGAGTGTCGTCGAGTGAAATTCAATCTCTCTGTTTCTAACCCATGAAATCTGCCGACAATGTTCGCATATCGGTGTGGCGCGCGACGGACGTCGAGAATGAGGATTCTTTTGGGACGCGGGACAGCGGCGGCCAGAAACCGGACACCGAAGTTCGACGGCCTGTTCGCGCACACAACAACTCTTGTTACATAGAGAAACTCGAGTGAAACTTTTTTTTCCACATTTTTTTTTTTTTAATACGCCTCTTGGCACCCCTTAGACAAATCACAATAGCGAAGGTGCCGTGCACAATCCTCGACGGACAAGACCGGAACGGTATTCTTTCAACGTCTCGCCGGGGCCGCGGGAGGCGAGGAAACGAGTGGAGATGGAAACAAAGTGAGGTAAAGAAAGAAATGGGTGGGTTTGTATTGGAAAAATACCAAGCTTGGAAACGCGAAACGCGATACGGGAGACCGAAATACATATATACCTGGCGATACATCTCCGCTGTACCTAGGGTGGATACGGTGCGAACCGGAATAGAGGCGTCTGGAAGGAATTGGGAGGGAATGAAACGATACGAAGTGGATACCCATCCGATTCGCAGTCTCTCCAGATTATGCTAACGAGGCCGATCCCCGGTGGTACAACTGAAATCGTCCCGCTCGTTTATTTTTCCATCGCAGTACCTAACGCCAGGTCACGGCGCGCCATAATAAGATCCAGCTGTCGGAATACCTTGATTTAATAAATTTACGAACATCTACACGCGTATACCGTCGATTTAAAGAGTTAATGTTAAAGTTGAGCGTCGTCGAAGTTTATGGCAAAACCAACGGTGTCCCTGCGGCAAAGGACCGGAAGTATGATTTTAGGTTCCGTGAGAATCGTAAACCCGTTCCCATTCACATGCATATGTATTTCGTTTGGGGGTAGGCTGTGTTTTGGGCCTTTCGTGACACGGCGTGATACGTCTCGTACTGATTCGCTTTACGTCCCTTGCTTCAGAGCCAGCACGTTTCAAAGGCCGTTCATAGTAATGGGTTCAACATTCTGGAATTCGCTGCCTCGGGCGGCGACCGGTGCGTCCTCATTAGAGGCTTCCCGAGGCTGTTGCTATCGGTATCTGATGGCGGAGGAGCGCGAAGCGAGTCAGCTACTGCAGCTTTGAGTTTTATATTTATTTATATTTATTTGCATTTGGCTTTTGCTTATAGGGGAGAGCGGGCAACATGGGACAGTGGGGCAAAATGGGATAATGGGGCAAACCCCATGTTTTCAATAACTTTTGGATAGTGGCGGTGGTGGTGAAAAATCAATGAATGAAGTGATTTATTGTACGGTTGTGAGTGGGGCAAAATGGGGTTGAAAATCATGATGTATTGTTAGGAGAAAATGGGGCATCCAAAAATTATTGGTAAATTGAGTTTTGCCCCCACTGTGCCCTACTTATGCTTATACTTATGTTCAAGGTGTTGTTTTGCAGTTCCGGTCGAATCATATGTACGTGCATTGCATATGCTTTTTTTAATATTCCTATATTTATATTAAATATTTATATGTTTTAAAGGCTACTCTTTTCTACACTGCTACAAAATTCGAGGCCGAGATATATTCGATGCATACGATCTTTCTCAATGCTTACCGCCCGCTATTCGAGTAGAATCTTTGTCCCGTTTGTTTTACGCGCAGTCGAAATAGTCGAGAAGCGAATCTTCGCGACCCGAACCTCCAAACTTCGGGGCGTTCGAGAATTGGAAGGATAAATGGAATTTCGAGAATAGACGCGAATAAGATTATGGTTGTCGATAGATTAAGGTGTCGAGGAAGGTTTCTCCAGTGAAGAGCATATAAGGAACGATCGATCTACGCCTGGGAATCCAGGAACACCGCCTTTTCTGCGGAAGGTCGAAGCGTCGTGCACACGAACTGGCGGCCGCTGCGAGGGCAGCAGCGATGCACCGACGTACTTCTTGTTCCTTCAATTTTACCGGACAAACCCCTACGAATAGAGGAGCGCCCAGTTCGGCCAGAAAAATCAACGTGTCTCTCGATTTCCGTTCCTTCAATTTTCTAGCTCACTCCGCTCCCGGTCATCCTCTTCCTCCGACTTCCCATTTTTTAAAGCCAAAATCAATGTGCATGTGATCCGATCTGACAAGTACCCGGAGAGCTGCAACATCCTCACTCCCAGTTCGACTTGCCGAGGAAGGCGACATAGACGGAAAACGAAGAGGGAAAAGAGAGGACACGGTGGCGAATATCCGGTTGGAAATTTTTCTCTTCTTGCCCCATACGGGCTCGAGAATCCGAAACACCTTCGCGGTTTACTATTCGGCGAAACGAAAGCTATACACTCCGGTACTTTGGACGCAATCGTCCGAGCGTTCGCCACCGGTGGGAGAAGATAAAGAAAAGACTCTCATTCCGACATTAGAATAGTTTTCGAGGAGCGGCGTAGATGTGGAAAGACGGGTATGAGGAACGTAACTTTTGGCTTTAGTTCGTCTCCTTCGTGGGCGAACGTTCCAATCTCCGGGGAATTTCTGGAATTCCAACTCCGACTATCCCGCCGCTGTACCTCGACGTCTCGTACCGTTCGCGATTCTAAATCCGACCGGGACATTTAACTCGGCACTTTCCGGCCAAAGTACGTATAACCCGAGACGCAGGTGGAAGGTCGTCGGCGTGTTCCTCACTCGCATTCGGGGTAACTATATTCTTTTCTCGTCTGGAAAAGTCATTCCGGGGAATTATACGAACTAGTAAATTACCTGGATGGTGGATGTCTTGGGGTCGGCCTAATCCCGACAATTACATTTAGTTGATTTCTAATGTTTGTCGACAAGCGTAATCGGCTGACTGTACGGGAAACGTAGCGAATAATGGAGAGACCAATTTCGTGCTTCGCCCTCGGGTCCGTCGTTTATCCTATGTACTGCCCCACTGATGCAGAGTGTATACACTCGATGGTACGCGGATTTGATCAAAGCTCTACATACCTACACTTGGTACACGAGAGCCTCTCCGACCACTTCCGAACAGTTGAATTATATCGGTGACTCCTCCTCGAGGTACCAATCCGCCTCGACCACTGTCGTCCTTGACGCTTCTGAAGGATCGCAGACTTCGCACTAATCGATACCACATTCGGTGACATCTTCGAGGGATATACGACGTGGTCGTCGTAGAAATATGGACCGAAAAACTGTCTATAGGAGAAATTTATTGTCCAACTATTAACGAACAATTGAAGATGCACTGAGAAAAAATTACATTATTACATACTAAAAGCGACAATACTGACTTTTTACCGTAAAAAATAGTTCCCAGGGGGAAAGTCTGCATTTTATAGTTACGACAATGACAACGACAATGGCTGCAACCATAATTACAGTTTATCCAATTGAATATTTACTATCAGAAACTAGCTATATAGACGTTCCTCCTGGGAACTATTCGTTATAGTATGAAAGACTATTATTTTTCCAAGTGTGGTACTTCAATTGTTCGTCAATGGTCGGGCAATAACCTTCGCCCATAGATAGTTTTTCAGTCCATATTTCTGTTACCATTTTAAAGTCAGCGGCGATAAGGGGAAGGCGAACGCAATCCGGCCAAATTAGAATTCCCCGCATGCTTTTGGCCGAAACTATAAAAATTCCCCGTTTCCACGAGAACGACGGTTTCGAGTCGATCTCCCTCGCGCTGGCTCACCCCTCGTCTTCGGGTTGACGGCCAATCCCTGGATTACGATTGCGCTCGGAGATTCGAGAATTTTTCCATTTATCGCCTTCTCTTGGATGAGCGCATACAAGAATTTCCGATATACGACGAAGAATATGCGTTCCTCTCGTGTGAATCCCTTTCGATGTCGCTCGTCCTACGTACCGAGCTACTCGATCCACACCGTTGAATATCTAATCGACCGCTGCTCGTTCGTGCGTCGAGGAAATGTATAGCGGCGGCGAAACCTGCTGTTTCCCAAGAAAACTTCGAGAAAGTCCTCGGATTTTCAATGACTCGAGACCTACGAGGGGAGGATTGAAATATCATAAGTCCCGCTGAAGTCAGTCATCGATCCGATAAATAAATAAAAATTTATTACTATTCCAGGTCAAATAACGACGGAAGTTCAGCCTCAGTTTCCTTATCCCCTGGAGAACCACACGGTCATCCAAGGACGCGAGGTCGCGTTCACGTGCACCGTCAACTATCTGCAGGGTTACAAGGTACGCAAAAGTCGCGATGATCCTCAAACAGTTGATTAAAAAATGTATCGCTTCCACAGAGTAATAAAAAGTTTGCACTTTTTACAACAACTTATTGTTCACAAACGTCCACCTTTTTCATCTGTGCATTTTCCCATCGCACCTTCCGGTTCTAGTTTTACAAACAAAAGTACAAACCAAATATTGTTAATTACACGGTAAATGTTCAGAATTGTAATATTCAAACCTGAACAAATAAGTTCGTGACTTACTTAAAAAAAAATATTTTTACGAAATTACTTTTTACTGTGCAGGTAGCTTGGATAAAGGCGGACACCAGAGCCATCCTCGCGATCCACACCCACATGGTCGCTCACAATCCAAGGCTGTCCGTGACGCACAATGGGCACAACACGTGGATGCTTCACGTGTCGAACGTTCAAAAAAATGACTCGGGCACTTACATGTGCCAGGTGAACACCGATCCAATGCTGAGCCAGGTGAGACCAACACAAATTTTACTCTCCCGCTAAACGACTTGAATCGTCCGCTCATGAAAATCCATTCCGAATGTCCATCACTTCGACGATCTTCGATCATACCGGTATTTCGAGCCACCCTGTGTACACATGACTGCAGAGCGGGGAAAGAAGAGCACGTGATGCGTCGAAGCTTTTCCTATCGGGCAGAGTCTAGTCTGCTATTCCATTGCCGTTACCACGAATACGTTCAATCATGCCGGATTAGTCGCACTATCTTTATCCGACTTGATTGCGCGATACACGGGATTGCGGCCTCGCCCGGCTTGTGCGCGCTGCTTCCGCTCCCAACACCCAGACAGGCTCACAATATCGTGTGCGTCCGTGCGCCAAAGGTTTTCATCCACTATTCGCCCAACCTACACCGAATTCCTCGGGGTGCACATACACACACACATGTTTATACGAATCCGTTACTTCCGGCGAGTCGTCTAGGTTTACGATCATCTGGGTTTATCTGACCGTCCAACGAGAATGGTTATTCGACATCCTTGGCCCACGCCACCGCTACCGCGAGTGGGAGTTACCCTTTACGCAACCGTAAAAACTTTCCAACCTTACCCTCTTTTCTGCGACTCTCCGTTACCGAAACGTCCACAGCGAAACGAAAGTTGGCGAGCCTCTTGTGTATTCCCTAACACAAGACTACGATATCGTTCTTTCGTGAGACGTGAGAAACGGTAACGCACGTCGAGTTTGCGATTATGCGGACGTAGCTCTCTGTCTGCAGCCGTCTATCGGATAATTCGAGTAAATTGCCAAGGCCTGCTTTTTTCGTTGTAAACATTGTTCATTGTTTTCCAACAATAAACATTTATTTTCCAAAAAGCCAACAGATCGCGAAGGTAGGTAAAAAAAATGACTGCCACATGCAGCGCTCACTTGTATAAAATCATTATTTTGAAAAATTAAACATGTTGATAAATATCTGTCATAAACAACGCTGATTGTCGGAAAAAAGTAACGCCTAAAAGGCACAGTAGTGAAAGGGAGAATTACAGAAAAAAACCTTTCAAGAAATAGCCAAGGCCTGCCATCCTCTGCGAGTGGGCAAGAAGAAACATTTAATAATGTGCGTAATTCTCATTTGCATGCCATTGAAGATGGGCACGATGAAAGTCGTCGTGCCACCGGACATAATGGACGACGAGTCCTCGGACGGTTTGGTGATGAAAGAAGGCGGAAACATCACCCTTCGATGCGTCGCAACCGGAACGCCGACTCCGACGGTCGTCTGGAAACGAGAAGACGGTCGAGACATCATTCAACGCGAGGACGGACAAAGACAACGTAAGGAATGTGTTCCTAGACTTGCCAGACTGCGTGATATTTACTCGGATCACTTTCCGAGTTAATATTCGCGCGGCTAGTCAGAGTGCTGTCGCTGTAGATATAGCGACCTTATGAAAACGTGGGGTTCTTATCAATGACTCCGTATCATAGTATATAAAGCACATGGTTGTAAATTCGCGAAGTGAAACCGGATGGGCAGGGGTAAATGGCGATGGACTGTAGGTCTGTAGAATTTCGACCGGATGTTAAAACTCATGTACTTGAGGATGGACTTTTGTCCCAAATAAAATGTTTCTTTCTTATTCACCTTTCGCTCCGAGGCGCCTTCAATCGAACGCTCGTTCACGACTTCGTTCAAGTGTAACGCGAATATGTAACACTCGTTCAATCAAACAGATCAAAAACTATACACTCTCATTTTACTACACCATAAAAAGTTTATGTATTTACCTGTGACACATTTGCAAGCCTACAAAATGTCGTTGTTGCACTCGCCAAACGTAACAACTTTAAAACATAACACGTCCAATATACTCCACATGTGTAAAACTATATTTCCGTTATAACGAAAGAGTGTACGATTGAAGACGCCTCTTTGTTACCAACGGTTTTGAAAATTAACATAGATCAAAGTATAAAAAAGGATTATTTCTCTTTGTTGACAGCCCGGAAATCGATAGACGGGGAGAGCCTGAACTTGCTAGGCGTGCTGAGGCACGAAATGGGTTCGTATCTGTGCATCGCAAGCAACGGCGTGCCGCCTACGGTCAGCAAGCGATACTCCGTACAAGTGCATTGTACGTATAACAATACATAAAGCATGTATAAAGCTTTCCGCACGGAGAAAAAATTACATAGTAACAGCAACAATACGGTCTTTTAACTATAAAAAATAGTTCCCAAGGGGAAAGTCTACATTTTATAGTTACGACAATGACAATCATGGTTGCAAATATATTTATTGTTTAACCAATTGAATATATACTATCAGCAACTATCTATATAGGTGTTTCCCCTAAGAACTATTCGTTATACTAAGAAATACTATTCTTTTTCTCAGAGCGCAAACAAGAAATCCCACAGTGAACTTACTACTGCACATGTGCAGTCAATATTATGTCCAAGAGGGACTCGTTACATAATTACCCTCTTATATAGTACATACTCCCCAAGAAGCAAAAAGACATCTGGTACGAAAAAGTCATCCGAATGGGTTACATATGTCCGCCCGAATGATAACTATAAGCTATCCTACGTCCAAAAGTTAACTTTTAGACATAGAATAGCTTATAGTTACTTTTTCGTATACCAGATGTGTTTTTGCGACTTGGGTCGCGATGCAATAGTTACTCGCTAGTTCAACTTCGGTCTATTGATCGAGAACTTAATTATTCGTTTGGAATCTCTTACGAGTCGGTAACAATCATACTCCTCGAAATATTCACACATTTCTGCTTAGTAATGTTAGCAAAACTCGACGCACACGTCCGAACAATTTAGCCAAGTTGAAATTTAAACTTCAGTTCTTCCATTATTCACTGTGCTCACAGGACGATACGCTAACTAGTAGAACAACTTTGTGAAAATTAACTTGTTACGAATTTAATCAAAGTCGAATTAAAAAACTTGAGCACCGTTGAGAATAATAAACTGCGTAACCATTTTCATTAACGATAGCGGTAAATCGATTGAGCTGACGATTCTCGTATCTGCGAGAAGAGAATGTTATTGATCCTCTCTCATTCTCCCCTCACTGCCTGTTTCAGTTCAACCGCTCATCAAAGTGACGAATCAACTTGTCGCCGCACCGGTTAACAGTGACGTGATACTTCAGTGTTACGTCGAAGCGTGGCCCCGCTCGATGAACACTTGGTACAGGGATAAGGGTCAGTGTGTCCACGTTATATCGAGAAACCTTCCCACATAGCAGGGAAATATTTTTGAAAGATTTCCAAAGTCATGGAAATATTTCGATGAAACATGACATCAAAAATATTTCAAAATTTGTATCACTATGTGTCAGAAATATTTCAGATGTGCTGAAAAATTAAGTACATTTCAGAAATATTTTGTAAGATTTGACAGATTATAAACATTTCGAAAATGATTTCAAAATATTACTCGCCATATGGATTGAACCGTCTCGACGCTAAGCCAACATAATACATCTATATATTCATACATCGCTTTGTCGCTTGAGGCGACGTGAAAGCATAGTCGGTGACAAAAAAAATCATTCGCTAGATTTTTGTTACCGAACGCGTCTGTTTCTGTCGAATCAGCCACTGAATCGAACATGTTTTACTGAATTAAAAAAATTACAGGTGACAGACTATTACCGAGCGACAAATACACGATGACGGAATTTCTTCTGAGCGACTACGCGTGGCAGATGAATTTGACGATTCACGATCTCGAGAAGCGGGACTTCGGGGGTTACGCTTGTTCAGCAGTGAACGCTCTAGGGAAGGCCGAGAACGTGGTTCGTTTGCAAGGTGAGGATAAATTAACTCGTACGAAGCACCCTCCTCCGCCCTGCTGTTTTCGTTGCCGGCTACCGGCAACGTCGTCACCGCCAGCCCCCCAATTAGTGCCGCGATTGCTGAGGCAGGTGCAACAGGTGCAGTCAGCCTCGTGGGTGGGAGGGGACCGCTGATGGGGAAACTCGCCGAGTCCCCTATTAGAAGACGGCTAGACATTTTATTCTTTCTTTTCCTTCGTTTTTTAACCGGGGATTAAAACGAGCTTTACGTCCCCAACGGTACTCGCTTTGATGAATCCATCAACTGTGAAAATGGCTATCAATGTAATCTCGTCTTTTTATTTCCGTGTCGCGTCATCTTAAGGTCCTCGTCAAAAAGAACTACTCGGGATCCAGTAGTGATTACTGGAGGTTCAGCAATTACTACTCGCGTTGCAGTAGTCACTACACATGTACTTTTTAGTAATTACTTCTCAACAGTCGGTAGTTTTCACTGGGGACTTATAAGTAGAACCACTAAACACTATAAGCAATTCCCAGTAACGACCTACTCGACACTCATAACCGTTTTGCAGTAGTTAACTACTGGACATTCATAGTCGTTTCGAGTATTTAACTACTGGAGATTTATATTAGTTTTAAGTAGTTAACTACTCAAAACATCCAGTAATGTTCAGTAATTAACTACTCCAGTTTTCCAGTAGTTTTCAGCAGTTTGTTAGTAGTTTATAGTAATTAGTAGTTCATAATAGTTCAATAGTTTATTAGTAGTTCAGTAGTTAACTACCGGATACTCCCATTAGTATTTTCCACTCGTTTTTAGTAGTTCCTTTCGGTGAGGAGGCTTTCCGATTGGGCGATCGGTTCCCTGTGCTCACGCTACCCTGCAATGTCAAGCTCCTATCATGTTCTAAATCCTCAATACCCGTACGATTCGTACCTGCCAATGAACAAAAGTCAATGAACATCATGTGCATGTATGTGTGTGTTTTATCTTGCAGAATTGGAGCTTCCTACGAAAACTACACCCGGCACGCTGTACAAGAACACGAACACGAGGCAGACGAAAAAAACAAACAACGGCAGAAAAAAGTCTAATCGTCGACCGAACGACATTGCGGAAGGGGCGGCTGAGGGTAATTATCTCGGTAACAACAACGACTTTGGAACGACCCAGGTAATGGGCGGTAGTACGCAAGAGGGTCAACGCACCGAGAGGCCACTGACGATTCCATCTCTATCACCACCCTGGGTCATCCTCAACGGTGCAAACACCAGACGAGCTCTGCTCTTCGACATAACGATCCTTCAACTTTTAATACTATCCGCCATTCTTGTCCTATGAAGCGGGAACGCCTGGATCGTTTTACGAATGCATATTATTGATATTATTCATACAAGCCGAGGGTTTCGAGCCGAAAGTGATATGATGGCATGTGTGTGTGTGCGACAATCCGCCCGAAATCCATAATTTTCCATTTGCAAGTCACACTTTGCGCCATGGCATCTGGCGGATTTATTTAGAACTACTCAAAACTAGTCGACTCCATAAAGTAGTATTTTTTTTTTGGCAAAAAAAGAACCATATTTAAAGTGAATGTGTACGATTCACGGTGAATACATTTTTTTTCAATTTTTTTCAAGGGTCGTTGATAAAAGCGAGTGTCTCTGAACGTCAGAATCGTTGGCACTTTGTCATCGTGTAAATAGAAACAAGTGATATAGGGCAGAATGGCCGAGTGGATTGTTAGTTCGGATATATTAGAAGCCTAGAATTATATACAAATGTAATGAGGGATTACTATATCTATACGGGTAGGGAATTGGATGACGAAGCGCCGGTGCCCGAATCGCAAAGTTCTTTTTCACCCGGATGTTTGCCATTTGCGTCTTAAGAGTGTGTCTTTACAGTTCTTATCGATCCCCCCCGTTCCCAAAGACGGCATTATCGCTTTCTTGTCACTTCTGTCACAAAAATGATAGTTGAGAGTGGGAAAAGTAATGTTTTAATTAACGAATAGTACATTACGGATACTAGTGCGAGAAAACTTTTTTTCGACGAGTGCGAGTTTGCAATCACACGAGTTAAGGAAACGTTTTTCGCGCGAGTATCGTACAAAATTTTATTTCACGAAGTGCGAAAGCGGGGGTTTTACGCACGCGAGGCGTAAAAGCGCCACTTTCGCACCGAGTGAAGTAAATTATGTTTGGGAATGCCCCAATTTTTTTGTTGTAGCACCTCCGCAAGCTGGAGAGCTCTCACTGGACGCTTGCCGATCTAACGTAATATATTTTCCACTAAATCTTATGTATCATAAAGTTAAAAAGAAAAAAACTGAAACACATGCGTGATCGGCGAGTGGTGATATTATCCATGCTTTAACCAGACCATCTGATTGCATGCGGAGGCTGAGATAAAAATGTTGCTAAAGTGTTGATGTGGACGAACGAATCGTCGTGTTTAACGGAAAATAATCGGTCTTCCTTAATTTTTAGCGTAATCGGTAGAACGAAAGAGCCCGTAGTATGGTTTTGAATTTTTTAAACGGGACGATGCCAACGTTTAATGTAATTTATGGGAATATCAATATTTAACTTGCCTCCAGGCCTCGAGAGGGCTTTTCCCGAAATCGCTGTTCGTGAAACGACCATGCAAGACCGATCAATTATTATTTTTTTTTTGTTCGGTCTTCCAAAAGTGGGAGAATAACAAATCGGCATTGCTGCTTCGAATACCGGGTGCACTGATTTTGGGTGAATTCGCCTCTCGCTCAGCTCGCAAGGGTTTTATGTAAATACAAAGGGACATACAAAGGATATCCCGAGTAGAATAAAGTTGATAGCAGGACTTTTGAGGGACTCTAGTAAGTCGAATAGAATCCTTAGATTCCTTTTTTCGCACAAAATTTGCGAAAGAATTAAAATTCCCGTCGAAGGCAAAAGAAAATCGTTGATTGGAATATGGAGAAAAAAAAGTTCGAACAGTGTGAATGAACGATTTGCTCGATACTCGCCTATCCTCGGCGCATAAGACTGGGTTCGCTGCTTCCTTGATTCAGACAGACTTGATCCAAGATATTGTTTATCTGTATTCGATATTTTACTTTTCCAACTGAATATTCTATCGAATTAAAGATAATGTTTTTTTTTACCTAAAATATATAAAGAAAACGAGATTTACGCGACGGACAAGTTCGTGATAGGTTCCACGTATATAATATCCAAATCTATAACCGATAATTGTAATGCGTGGGCAATGCAGGAGTTACGACAATAAATACTTTATATAGTGAGTGCCGCGGTGTCGCCGGAGGATTTATTATCTCCAAGTCAGTTGAAAGTCTCTCTGCCTAAATGGTCCAAAAAAAATTATAATTTAAAAATATTATTTGAAAAAGGAAAAATTATCCATCTCTCTTCACGCGTGCAAAGTTTCCATTATTTTTGGATTTCAAAAAAATGTGCTTTAGCCCAAAACGTTGAGGGCCTTCGAAAAAAGTGGATTCAGGTTTCGTTACGGAACTTTTGAATTTGAAACTTTGAAGATATTTCGAAGTTACTTTTTTTTTATTTTTAATTGAGGATACGGTGTACGGAGGCGATATACAGATACATATATACGGCAACGACACATATGAATCAGATAGGACCACGTTTTATGTATGTAAATACACCAGTACATTATTATGATTATTATCATTATTATTATTATTGTTATTATTATTGTTATTAATAATAATAAATATAACTATGTAAATATCATATAGTGATCGTTGAAAAAAAAAAATGTTTAAGATGCGCTACCGACGAGTCGATGCGACGCCGAACGAACGCTAGATTTTATATGTGAAACATTGAACGGCTTGAGATATGTAACATACTAAACGAGTAAACGGCATCGCGTTTCCCAAAAAAACGCGCACACAGCAGAGAAACTTGTGTAATTATTATTGTAACATTGATAATAAATGTATTAACTTGCTCGTCAGATGTCTTCGTAACGCAACGAATAATATACTGACGATATATCTACACGCTTGACCGAAAATGCTCGCCAATCGCGGTGTATTTCAAGTTTTACATATCTCGAGACTTAAATTACCAACCGTCAAGGTGGACGAGACTTTTTACCTGCCGAAAAGTAAACTTTCTTTTTAACGGGATAATACACTTCGTCAGTTAAGTTTTAAGAACTGGTTGATATATCAAAATATGTTCATAAAAAATTGAATAATGTATCAGTAGGCACGACTTTGTATCGTCACTTCGAGATATATTGCAACGTAGACCGGGAGGAATATACTCTGTCGTACTTGAGTAAGAATTTTTTTTATACAATAAATACCGTGCGATTTATAATCGATTTAAAAAAATAAAATTTTTAAACGTCTTCGAGTAAAAATAAATAAAATGCTTCGTAGTGAAATAAATAAACAAGAACGACAGAGTATTTTCGGGAGAGACCGATAGACATCAAATTCGTTGTTTTCAACTGCCGCGGACACGCTTAAAAATAAATAAAAGCCTTGTATATTCTTAATCTCAACGTAAATACACTTTAAACTGAATTTGAGAAAATTGGACTCCGGATCTTTTTCGAACGCAATGAAATTACGCAAAGTTTGCAAACTGTCTCGAGGTAACGGTGTAAATAATACGCAATTTCTTCCGATAGAAGCTTCGGATAAAAATTGTTTTTTTTTTAACTAAGTTTTACTTTTTCGAAGCTCGAGTCTTGTGTATTACTTTAAGATCGAAATCAATCCGCTTCCAAAGACAAATCGGCTGCGAGGCACCGATAAATTCGCCAAAAGCTGTTGGTTGCATCCCGATCTGTTTGCCGTATCGCAATGCTTCTTTCCGTGCCTAAATTCGAGAAAACGAAAAAACAACAAAAAAAGAAAAATATTAAAATAAAATGTTTACGTAAATCCGGGAAACACGATTTCTGCCGATCCCCAAAGAGTATGCATAGCGCGTGTCTATCTGTCTCAAAAGAATCGATCCAGCATGCAGCAATAATAGTAATAAAAGAACAAAATTAAAAAATAAAAATTAAAAAGAAAACTGTGTCTGTGTCGTTATCGAATAAAAAAATAATGTCGTTTATCTTTTATATAATATAAATTTTTAAAAATTAACAAATTGTGAATACTTGGGCCTTCGTTGGGATAAAGGGTTAACGAATATATATATAGAACTAAAAATCCGATTGATTAAAAAAAAACACAATTAACCGATAGGAGTTAAGGGAGGACGTATGAAGTATAATATTATTACTCCGGACAATAAAATGTTATTATCGATGTTAAAACAAATTTTTTTATTCATCTAACGCACGATAATTTCTGTACAGTCTGTGCAGTGAGTCCTTTAGTTTTTGGCTCCAAATCTACGTTTAGTAGATTTCACTTTCTTCGATCTGTCCGCCTGTTCCTTGATCAACGTTTCCTTCAATTTCTCAATGTGTTCCTGATAATTGACTTTCTCAGCGACATCCTCGAGGGAATCGACAATCTCGATTGTCGGCACCGTTTTCTTGGCACTCTCCAACATTCGGGTGAAAGGAGCAGTTTGAATCGGCGTGAGAACCGATATGGCTGTACCGGGGCTTCCGGCCCTGCCGGTTCTGCCGGCTCTGTGTATGTAACCCTCTATATTTTTCGGAAGATCGTAAGCCACGACCAATTTTACACCGGGAATGTCCATGCCTCGGGCCAAAGCATCGGAACTTACGAGCCTTCAGAGAAAACAAATAAATAAATAAATAATAATGGCTTGTAGGATTTGTTACTCTATCGACTGAATAGAAGTCGGATTACAGATTATTTTCCAAGAGTTAATTGGAAAACCTTGTTTCAACTTACACGTGAATACTTCCGGTGGCAAATTTCTCGAGTACATCTGTACGTTGTTTCGGTACCATCTGCGCCGACAATTCCCCAACGGTGATGCACTTCTCGTTCAGCAGCGAACGCAGAAGAACCGCCAAGCGATGAGCAGCTTCGCCGGAATTTGTGAACACAAGCGCTTTCTCGGTCGTCGCGCTTGCCGTGAGTAGTTGATGCAACGCCAGAGGTTTGTATTCCGTACTGCACTGTACGGCTCGTTCCTCCAGTTCCTCCGGACTCGTGTAACGTCCCACGAAATCCCCGGCCTCTTTGTCGAGATCAATGTCGTCGTCTCGGCCCGACGCTACAACCGAAGTGAACAGTATTGGCTGAAAGAGGCCGAGTCTGCTCAACTTTTCGGGATCCTGCGAGAGGGTCGCGCTGAACAGGAGCTTCTGTGCCGGTCGATTTTCACTGAAAAATTTATTATCGTTATATTATTACCAATTTTGGAATGATGAGACAACAAGCCGAACCTTTTAAGCATATTTCCCAGGGTGAGTGGTGGTGCACGTGCGTGCGGTGCTGGAATGCGTTGCAACCAATCGGTCGCTCGATCGGCTTCGTCGATGACGAGAAATTTTAGATCTGCCAATGAAAATCCCTCGGTTTTCTCGATATGATCGACCAAACGACCCGGCGTCGCTATGACTATATCGACCCTGCTCACGTAATGTCCATTTTGAGCTTAAAATGAAAGATTGCAAATTATTCCAAAATCCAAATACGTTTATAATCCATTATATATTTCGTTGAAATTTACTTGTCTTCACGAGATTCGTCTGCTCGTCTTGGAACAAAAATGCTCCCGTAATTAGACCAACTTTAAGTGTCGTGCCAGCGGTGTATGTGACAAAAACATTATAAACCTGTGCAGCCAATTCCTGTACCGGTAACACGACTAAGCATCGAATTTTTGGTACAAGACACGATTGCAGCTCTTGAACGACTGGCAAAACGTATGCCAGTGTCTTACCTGCAGAGAAAAAAAAAAATTGATTGCAGCTCTACTTTAGACCTTTTCGATAGCTCTGACATGAAAATATCAATGTAATTATTTTTATTAATTTTATTTCTTTGTTTTTCTCCCTCAGAGAGGAAGATATATTTTCGTAAAAAAAAAATTGAAAATTGAAATTTCCATATCACTTCCTCATAAAAGATGCAAATTGAAATTTGAAATTTCAAACCAAAAATACGTTATGCAAATACTCGCCACTGCCAGTTGGCGCAGATACACAAGTATCCCTAGGCCACAACCCTCTTTCTCTATCTCTGTTGCACTTCAAAAGCCACGTAACGATGCTCCATTGCACAGGAAACAATTTCTCCATGCCGTTAGATTTCAGAATCTTTACTAGATGAGGATCCAATTCCTTGCCCAAATCGTCCAACAAAGGCCCGCTCCCGAGATCCGAAGATATAACTTCCGGCTTTGCCAACCATCTTGGCAATACTCTTTTAACCAGTTTCTTTCGTTTTTGTAATCCAGCATCCAGTATCATAAAATCTCCGGTCGAAGACGACACTTCTTTGCCATTGTCGACCTTTGCTTGTTTTGCTTCAATCGAAGGTTCGCTACAGTCTTCATCCTTTATCGATACGCTTGAGGCTTCGTTTTTATTAGACTTTTTTCTTTTCTTGCCTTTCTTCCGAGAAATCTTTTCCTCACTTGGTGGCTCAGTTTTTTCCTTGCTCGGTGCATCAGTTTTTTCCTCGCTGACTGCGGCAGCCTTTTGCTTCTTTCTTTCTTCAATCCGCTTAAGCAATTCCGTAAGATGATTATTCGAGCTTTCGGTTTTTACAGGCTCCTCACCCTCATATCTTCGGAAAAGAAAAGCAAAATAATGTTTGCAGCATCGAGGAAAATGTATATCATAAGCAAACTCGGCATCTTACCTGTTGACAACAAACAGATCCATCATCTATTTTTATTACAATCCGGACGTCAATCTTATCTGCTCGTGACACACGCTTCGCCTTCAACAGATAATGTTATTGAGCATCAATACATTTTTATATTATTCAGCATGTTTTCTTTTTTTTTATCATCAATACATTTTCTTTCAATCACACGATCGGTATTACGAATTGAGCATACGAGGAAAACTCGAGCTGACTCAAACCAAACACGTGTGTGGTAAGTTTTAGGCTTGAAAATTACCGTAATTTTGGTATCAGTCAATTGACGGTAATTTTATTAATGACCTTTGATTAATCGTAAGATTAAAAGTTTGCGTGCAGATTCACGTGAAATCGACAAGTAATATTCGATAATTTGTTATTATTATTGATATTGTTTACTTTGGCTCATGTTCAAAGTCAAAGTTGCTTTGACTCGTGCAGTTCCGGTTTGCGGCGACAACAACCCACCGCCCAGCGGCCCACTTCCTTTTTCACGACGTGCTCGACAAAATGCAGAAGGTGAGAAGCTAAACTTTGCCAATATTATCGCTTTGTTTAACGCAATTGTTTCTAACTATCGAACATTTATCGCAAAAAAGGTACAGAAGCAGAAGGTACCCAACCATTCGGTGCAAGTCTTCGGACGCAAGGTGAGCGAATTTTCTCAATTTCAATATATCGTTTGTCCACCTGCGTGGTCGCATAACCTTAAAAATTAAATCATTATTTATACAGTTTTCAAAAATATCGTTACTTTCATCACGCCATATTCATATGTTTTGTTTATTGTTCCTCGTACGTCTACGTAAAAAAAAAAGTTCAATTTTTTGAATTTTTAACATATTTGTAATGTATTTTTGACATTTTTTTTTTTGCCATTTAGAAAAGCGCGACTGCCGTAGCTTACTGCAAGCGTGGTCGTGGACTCCTCCGTGTCAATGGACGCCCTCTGGAGCTGGTAGAGCCGCGCGTGCTCCAATACAAACTGCAGGAACCCATCCTTCTTCTCGGAAAGGTGAGCTTTCGGATGGACCACAATTACACATTCTTTACTCCACATGTTTTTTCTGTCTGTAAGGTATAATGATAGTCCATTTATTAATTTATTTAATTTTTCTTCTTCAGGAAAAGTTCTCCGGAGTTGACATCAGGGTCAGAGTAAATGGTGGTGGTCACGTAGCCCAGATCTATGCCATCAGGCAGGCCATTTCCAAAGCTCTCGTCGCTTACTACCAAAAGTGTAAGCAACACTATCACAACATTGCTAATTGCGAGATATTTCTAACTGTTGGCTACAAAAATAGCTTGGAAATAGTTTGTGAGAAACTTATATCACTGTTCAAATTATCTGCAGATGTCGATGAAGCCAGCAAGAAGGAAGTCAAGGACATTCTCATTCAGTACGACCGTACCCTCCTTGTAGCCGATCCCAGACGCTGCGAGCCAAAGAAATTCGGTGGTCCGGGTGCCAGGGCACGCTACCAGAAATCTTACCGATAATCTTTGTGCATTTTGTATATGTACTATTCACATAATTGAATAAAAAAAAGAAAAATCTACACATTCGATAGTTAACATTTTTTAGCAAGCTTGCTTTTCACTCTACTGGTTCTTGGAATTTCGGCAATTCTGATATATGAACTCAACTAGTTCATATCAACTAAAAGAATTTCTTTGCCATTTATGAAGACAATGAAAAACTTATATTTCCGCGAAACAATACGAACTGTCCGATTATTGGGTCGCATATGTAGTAACGCTTGTACCAATTTCCGGACATTGGATCGTCAGTCATTTAACAAAAATGCAACAATAGAAAATAATTCTGTCTTAAACCTTGCATAACTTTATTCTACGCATCAAATAATGTTTGTAGATACGTTTACAAGTGGCAAGTTGGATTTTTAATACTTAAATTCGGAATAAATTAAATCTGCATAGGAGTGTCCAACGACTGGGACGTGTCCGAGCATTGGTACAGTTACCTTAGCAGATCGCAATTTCAATTTTATCCGCACCACAAAAGGACACTGCATCATCGAGTGTCGGTAAGACACTCGGTCGTGCAGTTTTCCAATGACAGTGTGATGACACTAACGCTCTTGCTCGCAATCGCAAACCCCTCCGCACGTTAACGTTTCTCGAGTTAACCTAATTTTTTTCTTATTCTGGCAAGATTGTCAATTTCCGTCGGTGATATACGACACGGGCTTGTCCAGATACGAAGAAAACATTTCATTTTATGCTGCCGAAAGGATAAAAGATGAAGACACGGTTCGACACTTTCGATCTCGTGTGCTCCATTGCGGAGTTGCAGAGGTAATATATCATCAGATTATCGATATAAATCATTGTCACGACACGTCTAAGTATCACGTAATTTTCTCCCCTTTCTTGCCTAATTTTGTTTCATTTGCGCTGACAATTCGAACAATAACATGATTTTTTTGTTTTTGGCTTCAACAGATTGATCGGCATGCGAGTCAATCAGATATATGACATCGATCGTCGCACTTATCTGATTCGTCTTCAGCGGAGCGAGGAAAAGTGCGTTCTTCTACTGGAATCTGGCAACAGAATGCACACAACTGCGTTCGAATGGCCAAAAAATGTCGCTCCTTCGGGCTTTTCCATGAAGGTATATTTTTGTATAAGCTAATTGAATTTACTTCCATTTGCATTTGAAATTTGTCTGTTTGACTTGAAAACTGCTTCCTCGGCAGGTATATGGTCAAGTGCCATAAGGTCATGTAGGCTACGGAGTATTAACATAACGCATATGACCTTCATACATTTTTATTATTACTGTTTACAGAATTTAAGTTTCTACTTATTGATCTGCTTCTACTGAATTCACTGACAGCACGTTCCACACGTCCACCACTCTATTGCATAATAGGCCAATATATATGTTTTTTTTGCAGATGAGAAAACATCTGAAGAACAAACGTCTGGAGAGTCTGAAACAGATTGGAACAGACAGAATTGTAGATCTGCAGTTCGGCAGTGGTGAAGCTGCCTACCATGTTATACTGGAACTCTACGATAGAGGCAATATCGTTCTCGCCGATCACGAAATGACTATAATGAATATACTGAGGCCTCACACGGAAGGTGACAAGATAAGGTGAACTGAAAAGAAAAACAAATAAAGAGTGAAAGAAAATTCGTCCCGACAAAAAAGTAACTTATTTATGAATTATGTATTTCAGATTTGCTGTAAAGGAAAAATATCCACAGGATCGCGCGCGCACGAGAACGATGCCACCGAAGGAGGACATAATCGAGCATGTGAAGAACGCTAAGCAAGGCGAGAGTTTGAAGAAAATTTTGAATCCCTTGTTGGAATTCGGTTCGGCGCTCATCGATCACGTTCTGTTGAAAGCGGGTTTCGCTCTCGGCTGCAAGATCGACAAGGGTTTCAGTGTCTCCGACGACATGGACAAACTTATAACAGCCCTCATAGAGGCCGACGGGATACTCGAGAACGCCAAGGTAAATCCGGCTGGGGGTTACATCATACAGAAGAAAGAAGCGAAGCGTCTTCAGGACGGCAGTGAGGAATTCATCCTCGCCAACGTCGATTTTCATCCCATGCTCTTGGAACAGTACAAGGATCAGCCGTACAGAGAATTCGATAAATTCGATCTCGCCGTTGACGAATATTTTTCGACGATGGAGGGACAAAAGTTGGATCTCAAAGTATTGCAGCAGGAACGCGAGGCTCTCAAGAAATTGGAAAACGTGAGGAAGGATCACGATCATAGACTCGATAGTTTGGAGAAAACCCAAGAAATCGACAAACTGAAGGCCGAATTGATAACGAGAAATCAGAGCCTGGTTGATAACGCGATACTCGCGATACAGAGCGCTCTCGCGAATCAGATGTCGTGGCCAGATATTCAGGCCTTGCTTGCAGAGGCCCGAGCTCGAGGAGATCCGGTCGCCTCGGCTGTTAAACAATTAAAGTTGGAAACTAATCACGCGTCCCTCTACCTTACCGACCCGTACGACGACGGGAAGGCCGATGATGACGACGACGTGGAGGACGGCATAAAACCCATGGTCATCGACATAGATCTGGCCCACTCGGCTTACGCCAACGCAACAAGATATTACAGCCAGAAAAGATCGGCCGCCAAGAAGCAACAGAAGACCATAGAGTCGCAGGGTAAGGCATTGAAATCCGCTGAGAGAAAGACCAAACAAACGCTCAAGGAAGTTCAAGCGATACACAGCATCAACAAGGCGAGAAAGGTTTACTGGTTCGAGAAATTTTACTGGTTCATTACCTCGGAAAATTATCTCGGTGAGTCTCGAGTTTGTTACAGACTCAATACTGTCCTCGATTCAAGATTATTATTTAAAAAATTATTTTCTTTATTGCACAAACAACCTGTACGGGCTTTGCCTATAGCTGTAACAAAAAGTTTATCTCTTTCAGTAATCGGTGGAAGAGATCAACAGCAAAACGAACTGATCGTCAAGCGTTACCTCCGTGCGGGCGATCTGTACGTTCACGCAGATCTCACGGGTGCCAGTTCCGTGGTGATCAAAAATCCCAGCGGCGATCCAGTACCGCCCAAGAGTCTGGCTGAGGCAGGAACCATGGCCGTGGCTTACAGGTAACAATAATTCACGTTCATCGCGTCGACCCGTTACGATATCCAAATTTCACACAGCGTTGCCTGGGAGGCGAAGGTCATTGCCGGTGCTTGGTGGGTGAACAGCGATCAAGTCTCGAAAACCGCACCAACCGGAGAATACCTCACCACCGGATCTTTCATGATACGCGGAAAGAAGAATTATCTTCCGCCTTGTCAATTGGTCATGGGCTTGGGATTCCTCTTCCGTCTCGAAGAAAGTTCGATAGAGAGGCACAAGGATGAGCGACGCGTGAGAACTCTCGAGGAAGACAATATCGCGGTGGAAATGCCCATTGAGTTCGACAAGGAAATTGAATTGGAGGGCGATTCCGAGGAGGAGACGGAGGATGCACAAGCGAAAGTCGAACTGAATTCAATCGCGGAAGAAAATTTTGAAAAGCCGGAAGACGACGACAGCAGCGACAGCGAGGACAACGAAAAGTCGCTCTTTCCTGATACACAGATAAAACTTGATCTTTCAGGGCCGAGGTAGTTTTCATTTTATATTTATTAAAACGTAGCGCAAATATAAGCCGGTCGAGCTTCGATGGTTCACATAACACCACACATTTTTTTATCGTCAAAAACAGAATGAAATTGGTGATAAACAACACTCGACCACTGGCGAGTGTTCATAGCGTGAAAGAGGAAGCCGTGGTTTATTTGGGCGACGACAAGCCGGTTGCTATGACGGTTGCCAAAAAATCGGTCGACAAAGGAGAAGGACAATCGAAAAACAATTCCAGGCAGCAAGAATGTAAGCCTGAGAAAGATGCGAAACAAGGAGAACCAAATGTTTTGAAGAGGGGACAGAAAGGACGATTGAAGAAGATGAAGGGAAAATACAAGGATCAGGATGATGAGGATCGGCGAATTATTATGGATCTTTTTAAGGTATATTTATCGCATAAAAAAAGTTAAATGTATATGAATCAAAGCACTGGCTAATATCCAGTCGAGATATGTCGAAAAAATGTAATAGAATAATAGGTCGATGTAATAAGACAGCGCCACGATAAATATTGAATCGCGATAATTATATGATGATAAAGCTGACAAATTATCGTACTAGCTTGACAATAAATTAAGATTCGATAATTTTGCAGTCTGCTGGTGCTGCGAAGGAGGACAAGCGTAAGAGTAAGAACAAGGATCCATCGGGTCCGAAACAGGGCAAGAAGCGGGGTAATCAGGGTAAGCCGAACGTAGCTGCTCAACAGTACGTACGAAACATGGAGAATGCTGATGACGAAGACACCGGGCCGGCACCGGAAATCGATATGTTGGATCAATTAACAGGAAAGCCCGTAGCGGAAGACGAATTGTTGTTCGCCGTACCTGTTATAGCACCGTACAATACGGTACTCAATTACAAGTAAGTTATCAACCTTTCACTTTTCCGGTTGAAAGAAATGAATAGAATTTCATAGATTAAGAAAATGTTTTGTTTTCGAATTGGTAGAGATCGGAACTGCACCTACCTCAAATTGTCAAACAATGTTTGTTATGTTCCTATTTACAATCGGGAACTAAATGTGTAAATGTGTTTATAATTTTTAGATTCAAGGTAAAATTGATGCCTGGTACAGGCAAAAGAGGCAAAGCAGCGAAAACTGCGGTAGCCGTATTCTTGCGAGACAAAGCAATAACGCCTCGCGAAAAAGATCTTCTGAAGGCCGTCAAGGATGAAACTATCGCAAGAAACATTCCTGGAAAAGTAAAGATCAGCGCTCCCCAGATACAAAAGCTCAAAAAATAGTTGTGGATCCCAATACAACGCCCTCTCTTCATTGCATTATTAAAACCGTTACCGATTACTCCGAATAAGATGTACATATCTCTGTATAAACGCTACGAGAACCTTGTAACTTCGTGATAGCATGTCAATTACAAAGATTACAAAAAAATACTTTATTGAAAAAAATGCGTTATTACATCTTTGAGAGCTTTTTTTTATTAGCTCTCGACGCTGCCCTCGCCATGGTTAACACATTTGTATCGTCATTTTCAACTTGTAGGATAATTAATTATGATGAAGAATATCGATACTGCCGAATAGTGAGAATTCAACGTCCGAAAAAAGTTTCACTATCGGTAGTAATGTGATATGAAATCCCCCTCAGCCGACTCGGTCGGCAGCAAAGACTGTTTCGTATCATCTTGCAGTGCTCACCAAATCCGTATGAAGTATAAAATCTAGATTTGGACCTGCCATACGCGAGCTCTGAACTTTTTTTTTAACTTTATGTATGAAACTTTATTCTCCTCAACAATGACTCGATCACGACGCTCACATGTCGTCGTCGCCGAACATATCTACGTCGGAATCGGCAGTTAACTTGCCCCCACCGTTGCGACTTGTCTGTTTTTTCGACACCTTTGGTCTTGATCTTGTACCCATTGTTACTATCTGTAAAAAAAAATTAAAATTAAATTTAAAAAAAATGGTTAAAAATCTAATGATATTCACAATTTTGAGTATTGACTAGCCAAAAATATTTGATTCTTACTTCTGGCTCAGAGCCAACGCTCGAGTCCAACGTTTCCACCATCGCGGCTCTTCTTCGACCCTTCCTAGGTGTCGCGGTCTTGGCGACCGGTTTTTCCGCGGCTTTCTTTACTTTGCGTTTTTTAGTTATACAAATATCGTACTCCGCATCCGAATCATCCTCCATTGTTTCCAGTATCTGTCTCATACCTTTGACGCCTTCGCGCTTTCTGTCCACGACTATTCCGATGTTACTGTCATCGAGCGAGGGACCCACCGAACGACTCGGGCTCGGACTCTTCGGCGCTTTGACTCTCGGACTCTTTCTCGATGCCGACGCTGCTTCGGCGGCTTTCTTAGGTCTTCGCGGGGTCAAGATCGTCTTCGATGTCGTTCCTGCGCCATCGGAAAATTCTAATTTTCCACCAGGGCTACTGCCCAGATCTTCCAGACCTTTTACCATAATTTTACGAAACTTTCCATAATCCGGGGCTTCGTTGAATTCAATATCGGCCAATAATTTCATGTATTCGCTGACCGGGCCGGGAACACCGTCGACGAAGCATTGCTTCAAAAAATTTGGAATATTGTCGAATGCTTTTTCCTTCTGTTTCTGTACGGCTGATTTGTCGGTGAGATTTTTCTCCCACGGCAATGAACCGCACAGCCACTGAATAATGTTGTAACCGAGGATTTCGAAGTCACTTCTCATTGTGGGTACTTGCAAAGAGTAAATTGTGAATAAAACTTCTACTACTATTTCCTCCCCCCCAAAACCAAAAAGAAAAAATCATGAATAAGAAAACTTACCACCCATGTGGGCGTCCCTGCTCGTATATTCGATGGTGCCGTTGTGAGCTTTCTTTGGATCGAGCTTGTACTCCGGTTTCGTCGTGTAATGTGACGCCAGACCAAAGTCAACGAGATAAACAAGATTTTTTGTTTTCAAATCCAGAAGCAAATTGCCACCTTTTATGTCAGCGTGGATGTATGTTTTGCTGTGAATATACTCCAAGACGTCTATCTGAAACGATGAAACGCATCAATTTATTAGACTCGAGATGAGGAATAAAAAAAAACGCCGTGAAACGAAATATTTACTATTTGCAAGGCAATCTTGTAGACTGTGTGCTGGGGAAAGCGTCGGCCATTTTCTATGAACAATTTCCACAGATCAGTGCCGTATCGATCCATCACAACGAAGCGATACTTTGTGTTGTGACATTCGTGACTGCCCGAGGCTACGAACTGTGGCATTCCTAGATGAGCAAGCTTCTTCTTCTTTCTCCAGGCTTCAACTAATGAAAGAAAATACAGATAATGTAATATTCATGTGTGAATGATAAGCCATTTTTTTCTGCCATATCCAGCTAAACTTCATGTATTAATTTATATGAATTTGTATGCCCATTTTGTTCCTGGGGATGGCTAATTAAGGACGAGCAAAACTTACTTTATAGTAACAGATTTACTTTTGATTCTTGTTCGTGTATATGAGCGGTACACAATATGGAGCGTTATACAATATGCGTAACCATTACAATTTTTTTTAAATAACGTATTCCCTTTGCAAAACTTACTCTCCGTGGGTTTGGCATTACGCATATAGAAATGCATCTCGACAAACAGCGGTCCGTTTCCATGAGGTTCCTAGAAGAATGATTATTTCCTTAAAAATCACCAATAGTATGAAATTACAAAAATGGTCATTAGAATTTTTTTTTTTTTTGGAAAATGTAAAATATTAAATATATATAAATAAAGAAATAAGTAAATAAAATTATAGACGCCACAAAAGTTGTACAAAATTGAATCTGGTGTTCAGGTATTATCGTATAACTAGAGGGTTAAAAAATAAATTATTTCTTACGATCTTCACAACTGCTGGATAATCTTTTGGCGTTTTACCAGAATAGGCTGCAGCTACAACGAAAAAAAACGAAAAATATATATATATACATACATGAATGAAAAAACGTTGAAAACTGTGAAAGAAAGAAAACAAAAAAAAATTAACATGGAACAAAAAAGTGGATAAATTACCGGAGTAAATTTCGCCGAAACCACCGACACCGATGGACTCGCCTATAATCCACTGTTTTTTCGACAGATCGGTGATAATCTCACCGCGAGGTATAGGATCGGGAAGTTGATATCCATTTGCGCCTTTTTTCTTCGGTGCCTTTTTTGCTTTTCCAGCCATAGCCTAGGTTAACAATGAGGATTACGCGAGAACGTGCTCCGGAGAATCGAGAGCAAAGTTTGTCAACAAGGTTACGAATGATTCGAAGTTCAAATGACTGCTTAATCGACGATGGTTTCTTGTTTCATTTACTTAACAAACATAACGAGGAAAGTTGGTAATAACACAATCAATAAAATTAATTCATAGAACGATTCACAACAAAAATTGAGAAAGCAAAACCGAGGTAAGTTTTGAGAATATCGGAAGCCTGATTGTTTTATTTTGAAAATAACGACCCGCGACTGAACGCGCCCCTGACGGTCGCAGACCAACTACGAAAAACGCGGTGAATAATCGGCACACAAGCGCCGCTACCGGTAAATTGGTATTGCTTGTCTGCCGACACGACAGGGAAGAACTTTGATGTAAAAACAAAAACAAATAAACATTCGAGCGATTTGTTTCGCATCGAGGACAAGCGCTATGATAGCAGTTTACATATAAAAAAACTGGACAGAGTGAACAACGAAACTATTATATCGGAGAACAAATAAAATATTTTGAAATGCTGCATGAAATTCTCTTGTCGCTCTGGGGCTGTTCGACTAACCTAGATCGAATAGTTCAAAATGACGTGAGTTCAATTTTTAATATGCTCTTACCAGTATCTCACAGATTAATAATCCCATCAATGTTTCTTTTCGAAATCCATGAACCGCAGTCGATGGATTTCGATACGTATCTCCATCCAGGCGAAAAGATTCTGATGAAAAAAATTCTCCAGACAGTCGACAAATTCAACAACATTGCAAGATTCATTAAAAAAAGTACAGCTGTGGACGAGCCTTCCAAACAGAGTATCAATGAAGGTACGAATCAGTCATCTATATACAATCGATGTTTATTATTATTTATTTTGTATGTCAATCAATCGAAATGTTCATAATACATTTCTCATATTCTAATTATGTTCTCATATTCTTGTGTCATTTTATGTTCTTTTCATAGTGTTATTTTTTATTTGTAATTTTTGTTTGGTTTGTAAGAAATCCATGCACTGGTATTGTGGCTATGTTATAGTTTTGTACCTTGTTGCACAGTGTTCTTAAGGGGCTTTGTCTCCAGGACACAAAATAAACAAATCTATCTATCTACCTTCTAGAAGCAGAGACTACTCCGCATCCAGGCCTGTATCTGAGAGCCTTGTGCGACGGTATGGATGATGCCCTAAAATCCTTCAGAGACGACATTGTAGATCTGGAAAATATTGTTCTTCGGGATGCTCATACGCCACTTACGTTGATACTGTGCCGTATAGAAAAATACGTTTGTCTCTTCAACATACTGAATTGCATTATTCGTGAGGTTGGTATCAGAGTACTTTTTTGTACACTCTACTGTTCAAGATATGCAGAAATGAAAAACCTATAGTTGTTTGTTCAAGATCGAGACACAGAAATTACATGGTTGCAAAGTGCTCCAGTGTCTTCACCGTTACAAGCATTCGGGTATACCGGAGATTAAAACGGCACTAGAAAAGTTTGTAATCCAAGCTGAAAATGTAAGACGTTGCCTGCTATGGCCATTCAAATATGCTGTGTTTCAGGATCACCCATTCGGTGCACGCGATATTCTACAAACACCTCACTAGCTGGTTGTTGTACGGTCATCTCGAGGACTTGCACAAAGAATTTTTCATTCAGCAATCGGCGAGAAGCCGCGAGAGCAGTCTCGTGCTGTATGACTCAGGAGCCAACGAGAATTCGGGCCTAAGCGTCAAAGGAGCCAACAAGAAATACAAATACGATATGTGGGACTTTAATGTAGAAATTGATATGGTGCCGACTTACATAAGGGCATCGCTTGCTTCAAAAATCTTGACTATAGGACAAACTATAATCATGTTCGGCAACGATCCTAGAGAGAGTAAAAAAGGTAAAATTTTATTTTTACTGACGTTAGTTACGGAGCAACGAAATGTTTGCTGAATTAATCGCAAACAGATTTCAGGATCAGAAGCAACGTAGACAATCCAATATGGGGAGAGAGGGAGTACGAATATTTTCAAAAGCTCCAGAATCTTCAAACGAAAGCGACCTTCGATACTATTGAATTCGAGAGAACGGTGGATCAACTCAAGGACTGCGTTACGGAGCTCCTGTGGCGTGTCGCCGTCGAGGAGGCTCAGCTCTTTCAACAGCTTAAATTGATCAAAGATTTTTATTTGATCGGTAGGGGCGATTTGTATTTGGAATTTATCAAGCTGACAGGCCATATTCTGAACAAAACGCCGACGAGTCACAGTTCACGCGACGTTAATCTTGCCTTCCAAATGGCAATGAGGAAAATGCATTTGAACGACGAATCTGCGTTGGACAGTTTCATTTTTATGGTTCCCGTTGCCGAAAATGCAGTTACCCAACAGGATAAGAAAGCTAACAAAGAGAGAGCAGACGCCGTCGACGGCGCTCGACAAGGCACCCTCGAAAACTCTCGAATTTCAGAAAAGGAGCATCAAGATCCCATCGGTAATTTCATTATGCTATTACACAGTCTAATGAATGAGTTCATTAGTATGATCAAATAGTAAAAAAAGATTTGTCCCTTTAACTTTTCCGTCTAATTTTTAAGACCATATTTGTAATAAAAAAAAATCGTGAACGTTTGTGGACAAGAAATCTTTGATTAACGTACATTTAGTTTTTTTGTATATTTGTGAGCGAGTTACATACAAAATAACGTATACGTAAATAACGAAGAAACATTTTCAGAGCTACGCGGCTGGGGTGTGATTCTCTTGAAATACAAAGTCGTTTGGCCTTTACACTTGATATTCAGTCTGAGTGCCTTGAACGATTACAACGTACTATTTCGTTTTCTCTTGCGCGTTAAGAAGACTCAAATCGACCTATCGAATCTCTGGACCGAACAAATGCGTTGTAGAAACGTGTAAGTATTAAAAACACATTGCCCATTAAAGTTGTTCATCTTTGACTCTTTGCGTTTTTGCAGCGAGACCGGAGTTATGCAGTTACGAAATAATCTCATATTCATCATCGACAATCTGCAATACTACTTACAAGTCGATGTTTTGGAGAGTCAATACACCATAATGGAAAACAGCATGAAAAATACTCGAAACTTCGAGCATGTGCAGAAGGCACATTCTATTTTTCTATCTAACGTTATGTCACAGACCTTTTTGTCCGGAGCAACGACGGATAGAAAAAATTCGGTATGTAAAACAAGTTCGTAACGGTACGCGAACAATCTATAACTCGATCTCTCGTTGAAAACAGGTCAATAAGCTGATACGACTGCTGCTGCGATTATGCGACGACTTCATTCTTCAGGCCTCAATTTGGGAAATTACGAATCTCCTCGAGAGCGAGAAAGAAGAACTAAAGACACTGACCGACACTCTCGATGGTTTAATGGATTGGCTTATCAAGACATTGAATACAGTTCGGGCCCAACCGAGCGGAGAACATTTGGCACAGTTATTGTTACGTCTCGATTTTAACCGATGGTTCAGCAGTAAAGTTTGAAGCGCTCCGCTCCCTTCGCATTTAATTTTATTCGTATTACAATTGCGTCCGCACAAAGTGCAAACTATCTTCGACCCGTCTTTCTTTTTAGTTACTATAACTATAATATACATGATTTTGATATGGACATACCACCGTGTCTCCTCCGCTTCGTAACAAATAATACCGATTACCATGTACAATCCGGGAATAGTAAGTCTCGTAATCTACCGTGGCTAATCCGGTGGCATCGAGCCAAAATTTATCAGTCGCTTTCGTCATTGTAATCGTCTACTCCGTATCCAAGAGTCGACGAGCCGTAAGACCGTCTATACATCTGTATCGTATTCTTTATCGACGCGTTCGTTGCCAGTTCCTCTGCCAATAGATTGTCGTTGTTTCGTAAAGCGGCGTCGCTGCCGGCTTGTAACAACAGCTCCACAATATCGAGATAGCCGTGATTAGCGGCCACGTGTAACGGCGAGTCGCCCATTCTGTTCTGAAAATATCGGGACAGAAATATTATTAGTCTCTAGCGTTATTGCAACAATAATCGTCGATCAATCCGGGGACCGATTTCCGTTTGTTTTTTACCTGAGCATCGAGCGGAGGCTTGCGCAAACTCAATAGTTCTTTAACGCAATCAATGTGCCCGGTACGAGAGGCCCAATATAACGCTGTGTTGCCAACGGAATCCAATCCTGTCGATGAGACACCCTGCTTCAAGCATTCCTTCAGATACGAGACATTTCCGCGTCTCGCCGCCTCGTGCAGAGGCATTTCGATTTCTTCCATCTGCTCTTGAACTGCAAAAAGTATTTCGTGCAGAGGTTTATTTTTATCGCATGTATCGACGGTGAAACTAGTTTAGTGTAATTGCTCCAATTTTATCCTTCCGCATTAAATCGAATATCTCCGAGGTGTATTGGCGTTTTCTCATAATTTCTCTTATATCCCGATTCTATGCTCAAGATGTCTGAAGAAAAGTGTAATTTAAAAAAATGCCAAGTGCAGGCAACTTGCCCAACTGCCGACTCGTGCGAAGTTGTTTAAAATTGTAGCAATTTAAGAAAAATCGGTCTTCAGGGGGAAAAAATCCATATACATTTATTCGCGATTTTTCTTAAATTTTCGGAATAAGTAAGTGCGAATGAAGATAACAATTTGTGCACGGTCAATCGCGACTCTGCCAGATTTTTCGTCATAATAACTGTTATAAATTTTGTGGCCTAACGGAAGCGAAGGATTTTCCATTGAATATTCGTACCGTAGTTGGCGGGGATGAGTCCTTGTTTTGTTTCAGACTTTGCTCTCCACCAGTTTGGATCTGTCTCATGCTCCTGCACGTAGAGCAATTGATCTTGGTCGAAAGACAGCTCATCTGTCTGTCGAGTTACATCAACATATTTGTTATATTATCAACATGTTAAATAAGAGTCGTAGCGACAAATAAACGAGAGTGAAGCATATCAGCTGACTCACATTCTGAGCTGTGTACTTGTACAATGCTCTCACTACTCTGACTCTGCCTGGAAAGAAAAAAAAATATATATATATATACGCATGTGCGCGCATCAATGATATTTAAATTCGACGACGATGAGAAAATTAGGTGATAACGTTGTTAGACATACCGGGCCTCCAAACGGGCTTGGGGGGTGCAGCTTGGCAGTATTTGACAGCATCGCGTGTCTCGGCCGAGGCTCCATTAACTCTATCCGCCATTGTACATCGAATAATACCTGTACCAATCGAGTCGCAGCAGAGTCGTTTCTCGTTGCGGCAAGAGAAAAGTCGTATCGAACGAGTGTCCGAGAAACGAGTAACAGTTTCGTATTGTTTACCTCAAAGTTGGTAAATTCTTATTTTATATTTCTATCAACCGACAATCGTTTGAGGAACGATTCTCTCAGGAAAGAAACTGTATATAGGTACGTATATATATTTACAGTGTATTGGAATCGACGCTAGCAAGCAGTTTAGTAAGCAGTGCCACTCGCATCGGGCGCATACTCATTTTAGCATTTCTTTCAGGCGATGGCAACGCAGAATGCAAAAAAAGACAAATAATTATACGTATCAAACATTTTTTAAAAATGCGTAAATATCATCAAGCCGCATTAGCGATAATTGCGACGATAAGCCTCGTCGCGTTACTCTTGTACAGAAACGAGTATAACAAGCTTAGATATGTCCTGGAGGTGCTCAATTACTTCGGAAGGCCGGCCGATATGCAGTTGTATCGGCGAAATTGCACGAGCGTGTACTCGCCAAACGGCGGTAAATACAACGCGACGTGGTCTGATTATGCGGAGGGCGATCGTTTCGACGATCCGATTACCTCGTGGCAGAGGTTAACCGATGAAATTTACGTGTATTCCGCCTACAAGACCGGGGACGGTGAGATAAGCGCCGTTGCCTTCGCCAAGAGTAAACGATTAAGCTCACTGTCTTGCAAGGTCGTTTACGAAGATGACATTGAACCGTCGACCGGAGATTTTACATATAAAACGATCGACTCTTCGGAAAGCATCGAACGCAAGGCCGAAGGAAGCGCGAGTAGAGGAATATATCGTGGTTACCGTTTTATTTGCAAATACGACAGGAAAGAGAAAAAAGTTATAGCAGGAGTAACATTTCAATTTAAGGATGCAAAATACAAGTCTAGTGTCGAGGCAATATTGTCGGTTAGAAAGTTGGATAACCGTAGAAACGAGGTTGGCGATGAGATCGGTATATGCGTAGCTCCGTCCACCTCGCGTCCAATCACCAATACCGATATTATTAACTTTATAAGTTATCACAACTCGATAGGTTTAGAACGATTCGTCGTGTACGATTTCGGCATACCGCAAAGGATCAACAGTATATTGAAACACATAGAGAGACAATCGGGCGCTGACTTTAATTTGAGATACACGACTATACCGTGGAATTTTCCTTTCACGGAAATTCCCGTCGACGTTGCGTCGCGGATAGTCGAGGTGGATTGTCTCTATCGTCTGTACAATCAAGTGCGATTCGTCTCGACGCTAACGTGGGATGAATATCTTATCATTAAGCATCACCGTACAGTAGAAAATTTGTTTCGAGACATTGACAAAACGGGACTGGTGAGTCAGCGATACAAGCTCGCGACGAGCGACTTCTGCCGCGATGATTCGAAATCGATGGCTCTCGGAACCGGTGGAATCGTCGACGATCGTCCCGTATATATTTACAGGTCAACGAAGAACATATCGGTGCTGAACGACGATTATGCGACATCGCGAGAGATCACTGCGGACGTCATAGTCGTGAACAGATACAAGAGACATTGTAATCGAAGCGACGATTTAGAATCGAATCATCTCGATGATGGTCGCGTCGGAAAGTTTTCCACAGCCATAGAGACTTCTCCCATATACAAATTGTTCCATCTGTACATTTAATAACCAGCGGTTGCGATTGTTATCCACGAACTTTAGTGACCGGATGTGCGAGGCGCTTTAAACGGTCCCGCCGAACTGTTTTTGTAATTTTATATTTGCCAATATAAACAGACACGACGTAGCCTATAAGAATTAGAAATAAATCTAAATACGTTAAAGTTCCTTTTTTTCCTTTCGTTAATCGAGTTGCGATGATTTGCGTGGGTTCTTATTCCTTTTTTTTTTAACAACTCGGTACAGCAAGCGGAGGCAGGCGGGTATGAAACTCCGTAGACGAAGGCGGTTTATTTTAGACGTTGCATTATAGCAGCGTTTTTGAGACCCGCCTGTTCGATGGTTTGATCATCCTGGCTCAATTCCCGACTCGGATAAGTCGTCAGCAGACTAAATTCTTGGAGAGCGTATTGAGGCCTCATCCTGTGTTGCACATCGGAATGTATCGTTAAGGAAGAGAGAGAAAATGAAGAAATAGAAAATTTCGTTTCAACGAAACAGCGAATGATCGTCTCGAGAAAGGATACGTTGTTATGAATCTTCGGACGTCTCCGATTGTATGAGACGTATTGAATTGTTCCCGGATGTTGTTGCCATCGGCCAGTCGGATTTGGATGCTCGTTATCGGCCTCGAGCTGTCGAGATTGAGGGAGCTTCGTGCCTGAGATTCGTTCGCCGCTTGATCCGCTGGATCCGTTGGGACGGTCATACCCACCGTCGCTGGTGACGGACTGCAAGCGTTAACGTGTCGTAAATTATCCTAATACTTAATCGAAGATTCAGACGATATGACTAGCCGTTACCTTCCGAGCTTGTGTCCTCTACCAGTGAAGGCCTTGACTTTCGGTTTGGGTGGTACGTACTCCTCGTGACGATGATCTTCCATGTCCAGCCGTACTTCGGCACCTTGTACCTCTTCGCGAATCTCCATCGGTATTTCGCCGCGTTTTATAGCCGCGAGGAATTCTCGATTTTCGGGCTCGCTATAGGATCTTATCTCACGATCGTTTATGGTGAATCCATCCCGCCACAACTTGAGAGTTATTATCCCCGCCGAGTTAGTCTGCAATGTCGAGGGTGGCGACGTCGACGCCGATCCCAATTGCGATCCGGTCTGCGTACTCGAGGCCGCGCCCGCTCCGGCGACAACTGGAAATAACATCGTTATCGTTAGACCTCTCGCTAAAGTCGACAAGCATTTTTTAAAATACTTCTTGTATGTCGGCAAGAAACTTATTATTATTAGGATGATTATTGTTATTATTGGTTACAGAATTTCAGTTTCCACTTATTTATCTGCTTCTATATATAAAAATAGTATCACATAAAAATATATCTATCGATTTTGCTTTTAAAATGGTTCAAAGTCTCTCTTACGTAATTATATGCGTAAATTAGTAAACGTATGTACTTAAAACAGATAAACTATGTTCATATTAAATGTAAACGTTTTTTTTTGGTCAATTAAGTAAATAACATAAACCAACCTTCAGTATCGCTGCACGTTTGCCCAAGCTTGTAGCCTGTACCACCGAAGGTATTGGGTCTATGGGGATGCTGCGAAACTGGTCTCTCCTCCGCAACGATAGACTGCCCTTGGCATGTTTTGAACATGTCGTTTATGATATCATTTTTCTTGCTGGGTCCCAAAACTTGTTGGCCGCTGTGTACCGAGCCGCCGGCGTAAAACGCTTGACCCTCCTCGTCCGAGCTGCTGTCTTGGTTCTGAAGTTGATCGATGGTGCCGAATCTTACATTGGTTTTAGTCTTTGGTTTGCTTTTACTAGTTTTCGTATCCTTCGGCTGCTCAGAATTTCCAGGTCTCGAGTAATTCTCAGTGCCGCTGTTGTTGCTGTCGTCCTCATCTCCGGTTATCCTCTCCTCTTTCGCTCTCGTCGGAGTTTTTGCGGCAACGTCGTCGTCGACGACGGCGGCAGCGGCGGCTGTGGCAGCGGTCGCCAATTCGTCGAGAGCCGGCGACGGTTCGCCGCACTCGTAGAAGTTCGCCAGAGCAACCTTTAACGTTTATATTGTCAACGTAAATTTTTGTTTCGATAAGAAAAATTATTTTCGAGGTTATGTCTGAACAACACGAAAACATGCAGTCTCACCTGAAGGTCCCAATTCGCCGCGTCAAGGTGAAACTTTGCTCGCTCGTTATCCACACCGGTTACATCGCTGAAGTACCAAAGCAAGTCCTCCATATTCCGCGAGTAATCCTGACGACTACGGGTTTGCCTTGTTCGAGAACGATCGTTTTATCGGTGCCGAGTGACTTAACTTGACGGGAACAGAACAATGATGCTCGTACGCTCGACGACTGCCTGCTGTCCCACGCTCGCGAAGTAAATCGCGACTCGACGGTGTGCGAACTACTCCACACAAGCGGTCAGACACGGTCGAGAACAAAGCAACGTCGCGATGACTGAAAACTTTTCTCTGTTCTCGCTGGTTGGTACGATAGATTTTAGACCTTTTCTATGTCCGATACAGCCGCGAGTGTCGATGTATAACTATTGTAAAAAAAAACTAACACGCCAAGTTGTATGCCGGCACGGTGAACTATTGTTCGATTGATAAATATGATTAAACATTTTGTTTTTACTTTCGCATTATGTATGACTATTTTCTGAATAGTCTTCAATTAATTTTTTTTAAGACTCGTTTACTTGGCTTCTATCTGATTTTCTTGAAAGAAACAAAAATGTTGTGAAAAAATGGTACGGGAAAAAATACATGGAATATAGTATAGAATATAGAAAACAACGATTTTTCAATGTTTGAGCCACTTTTGGAAAAACGTCGATTTTCGTGATTTTCAAACGTCAATATCTCAGCTCCCATTGGAGCTAGAGAAAATCCGAAGTGCCCATCGTGTTCTACGGGAAAAAATACATAAGATAGGGTCCTGCACGAAGTTTTGGAGGCGTTTTATCATGCCGTTTGAGGACGTTGAAAAACGCAAAAAATGGACTCGAAAGGGGTAGCCTTGGAATTTTTTGACGATTTTTTTTTTTTTTTTTTTTTTTTTTTTTTTTAATGCACTTGTACATAAGTTTGTCATTGCATTTAAAATGCATAGTACCATTATATTATAGTCCAAAGTTTCAAAAACTGATGATAATCAGTTTTTGAAATTTTATCATTCATCTCGGTCGCAAAAAAGTACAGTTGTTCGTTTCACCCAATGCTCGGGTGGCGTATCTCTGCTGTCGAGTGGCACAGTAGCGATACAATTCGTGGACGGTGAACCGAAAGAGGGTAAGTTTTCCTTTGTCGTGGACGATGCCTTAACCGGACATGCGTAACGAAAACATCCCCGGTGCGGCGTCGAATCCTCGTCGTAAATTTTGGGATCGGTAGTTCTTGGCACTAAACGTATCGCCGGCATTCGATCGCAGTGAAGTTTGGGGAAACTTTCGACGAGTGTCGAGCGTTCGATGTCCCATCGAGCTCCCGACAAAAACAATCCATGGATGCTTATGCCAGACTCGGACGTGGAAGGGGCGCCGAGTTGGCAAGGCAAGAATGTATCGAATATCTCGTAGTCGATAGCGAGATGAGAAAGACATATGGAATTTTGTCTCGCCAATGTGAGTCGGCTAGCCGAGATAAATTTATTGCAACGAACAATACCGCCGAGCCAGAAACTACTTTGACAATGGCCAGTTTTAATCCAATAACATAAAAATTGTCTACGCTTCGATAAATAATCGATGAATCGTGGTAAGGATTGTTCTATCCGATGCCCTTTGATGCACATCCATTCTTTAGGGACTCTGTTATAGTTGAGACTTTCGGCCAATCGTTCGATAGCCGTGAATGTCAAGAACAGGGGCGCAAGACCCTCGTCGTGCGTTCTTTCAACGTCCAGGATCGAATCTCGAATTATTTCGAGAAGATTGTTATAAATTTCAATTTCCTCGATGAGAAGTCCGTTTAGCGGTTCCGCGTAGCTACGAGGATATTTTTTCTTCGCGTCGACAACGTCGAAGAGCTGCTCATCGGCAGTCGACAGTAGTTTAGATCGTATTTCACGAATAAGAATGGGACATCGATCGGTAGTCGACGAATGAGGTTCGTTCGCCGGTCGAAGATTATCGGTCAGCGCCAGAGATTCAATGAACTCCGTGGCGTTACGACAGTCCCTGAGGTTGGCAGCGTTAACGTCGAGACAAAAAATTTCGGGCGGTGAATCGTCGACCGGCAGAGTGTCAACTATGTGTTTCTTATAGTCGTGATATTCCGATCTGTTCGGCACGTAGTAACGTCGACCCTGGAGGTCTATCGCGAAAACGTAATTGTCATTGGTTCTAGCAATTTGGGGATTACAATAATCGCGTAGTATAGCGGAAATAAGCTTCCGATCGAGAGGATCGAATATCGTCCCACCGTAATAGCATTCGCCAATGAGATAATTGAGGGTATCGAAATTCGTTGGTGAACGATCATCGGAATCGTTGAGATACATCCGCAACTGTTCTATAGATATCTTGAGATCCTCGTCTTTAAATTCGTAGGAGGGCAAGTACCATCCACGTTTACCAAATTTGTCTCTCCCCCTCGCAACAGTGTGAAAGAAGCACATGGAATAAACGAGCCTCGCGAACAGCTTATTGTTTCCGGGACAGCTGTCGTAAAACTGAGGATCATTGAGCGGCTCGGTTTGGTAACAACGCAGGAGGCTCTCCCTGACGGCGGTGCCGCTAGGTGTCTCCCAGTTAATCTTCACGCTGTTCTGCAAGACGCTTATGGGAAATCGCTCGCACGGATAACTTGTCAGCCACAGTCGAAAGCTGAGCGCCGTGTTGGACGGAGTGAGACTCTCGTAGATTCGTTCTATCCTGTCGAGCCACTCGTCACTCGCGAGATGGCAATTCTCCAACACTATCCAACCACCGTGAACACGAGCGCTCTCGATCGCGGTCTCGATCGACGACTCGGAATTTCGTGCCTCGCCCATCGAGAATCTCGACACTCGCGAGGAATACCCGATCGTCTCGGCCCATCTAACGACGACCCGGTAAACCTCGAGATAAGTCGGTAGAACGAAGATGAGTGGTACGAGGCAGCTCGACTCTTCGAAGAAGCTGGCTATGCTGTATCGTTTCGACGTCAGGGAGTCCAGTCTAGTTTTCAGAGTCTTCTCGACGATGGCGATTACTTCGTTGGTCGTTCTCTCGGGTTTCACACAACCCACGAGTATCAATCGCTGAAACTCTGTCAGAAAACTGTTCCAAGGTGCGGGAGGCGAGGACAGATCGTTGCTCTCGCGAAACAATCGCCACGAAGTGGCGTCTGTGCGGAGACTGTCGGGAAGATCCGGAAAAACATTCGGCAAAGCTCTCTTTAATTTTTCGCCTATCGCAATGATATTTTCGTCATCGATCGTGATCGTCTCGGCTCGGTGCTTATTGTCCTGTCGGAAAGTATGTGAAAATATCTCCTTGAGTAATGCAATCTCGTCGCGAGTCGTTCTCTCGGAATAAAGGAGAGTCTTTGTTGACAAGAGAAAGGAATAGACGAGCTTGTGCTTATCGAGAAGAGAATTTCTGACGGTCTCGTGAAGGATCTCGGTAAAGGACATTCTGAGATAGTTCAATCGCTTATCGAGCAGCGCACTCTTCATCGATCTATCGATGGATCTTACGTACAATCGTGTGAACCAATCCAACGAATATCTGTACATGTGATTGACGTTGCCCAGACTGACGAGAGTTTCGTACAACGCGGCACAGTAGTTTGCCAACGGACGATAATTACAACGAATTTCGTCGATCTCGCGATTGGTCGATCTCGCCGCTTCTTCTCTCCTCATGATCGCGAGTGACAAATTTTTCGAATAATCGAGTGTCTCCAAAGCCCTCGCGTCGTCGACGATGTTGACGCTCGAGCTGGAGAGTATCGTAAGAATATTGTCCTCCTCCTCTCTCAAAGCTCTCTTGTTGTATGCACTTTCGGCCGTTGATTTGTCGAATTTATCGTGAAGTTCGGGCTTCTCCCGTGAGATGGTGATTTCGAGGAGACGATTCTCGATCGCCTCGTCCGTCAGTGAAAAATTAATGACGCTCATTTTTTTGATTATACGGAACGAGCCCAACGAAGCTTCGGGGAGGGCGAAGCGATGCAAGCGGCTCGTAATGTAAAGCCGAAAGTTGCTATTATTATGTTTGTATCGCGGACACAAACGAAAGAGTACGAAATCCAGAGCAGCTGTTGTCTCGGAGAGGACGGCGCAGCAAAAATTTTCCACGAGTACCGGAACGTCGTTTTCAACGCATGCTACGATCTCTCCGAGCCACCGTGAGCCGAGCGTCGCAGCTTTGACGACTCTCAGCTGATTGGCCTCCTCCATTCGTTTGATCCAGAGATTGGCTTGATTCTGGGGATCGACAAAGAACGGCCACAGAAGAGAATTACTGGCGATAGCTGCGTTCTCACGAGAAAATGTATCGTTGGAGAGGCCATTGCGATGCCAGCTGCTCGTACGGACTTCCGTCTCGAGGGATTCGACGAAATCGTAAAGAGTCGCCGAATTCGGTATCGCGAGATCGACGAGTTTGTCCGTCCACTCGCCGAGATAAATACGACGATCGTGTGCGTTCATAGCTCCGAGCAATGCGACGATACCGCACGACAAAAGAATGTCACCGGCAATTAGTTCGTACGATCGTCCGAGACTCTCCGCCGACTTGAGCCACCTGGATTTCTCACCGGCCAGGCTTGTTATCAAACTCTCCGCCTTTCGAAGCTTGTTCGTGCAATTTTCCACTTGCTTCTCGAGAGCCAATTTCTTGGCGAGCGTCGATTCCAGAACGGCGTTCAGAGCCGCCAGTTTGTCGTTGAGGGCCTCGAGACTCATTCGTTTCTCGTTCAGATAAGCGAGACTGGCGTTGCATTCCTTCTCGGCGACCGCTAATTTCTCCTTCTTGGGCGCTACGACTTTGGCTATCTCGTCGTAGGACACCATTGCTCTCACCCACTTGCAGAGACCCTCGGCGGCGCTCGACGCTTTCGCCACAATGCGAGGCTGAAAATTTTCATCGGTCATGTAAGTTTTATTGACGAGAGACATAATACTACTCGGTATGTTGTCCTTGTCGTAATCCTTCAGATTCTGAAGAAAATTCATATCGCCGAGAACACGCTTGCTAGGCGGCCAATAGTCGATGGATTTCTTTCCCGTTACAGGATCGACCGAGCGGTCGGGCGATACGTTGAGCATGACGCAAACGGCGGCCATCACGAGTTTGACCGTGTCGGGTGGGTTCTTCATAGCTTTTACGAGAGTTATGTCCGTTGGCTTTAAGGTGTTGAGAGCCGCCACCGCGTCTTCGAGAATCGGTATCGCGACTGCGAGTTCAGCCTCGCATTCTTCCTTAAGAATGCCAGCCACTTCCGCTATTTTGTTCGCCACTTGTTCCTCCCGTTTGACCTGCACCGTAGCGTTTTCCACGCTTATGTTTTCCCTCTCGATCTTCCTCATCGTATCGGCGGTCTCTTTCGCCGAAAGCTCCAGCTCGGGCCTGAGACTCGTGAGCGTCCTCTTGATTTCTCTCACCTCCTCACCGGCCAGTTCCAATTTTTCGAGGCCTCTCATGTATCGCTTTCTCGAGGCCGTTATCTCCTTCTGCCTCCTCGTAATCGACACTCCGTAAAGCTTCACCATGTGTATGTAAGACGCAACTTCCATACCACCGTTCATCTTCACTTCGTCGGTGTCTTCGACACTGTCGTAAAAATATTTGCTCGCGACGATTGCCCTTGATTTAACGTCTTCGACTATGTCGATCCCGTCCATGAATTTCTTCCCAATCTCGTTGAAGGCCTCATCGGGCCAGCACTCGTGGCAGTCTATGCTGCAGTGGTTCACGATGCTCTTCAGTATCGACGCTCTCGCGTAATCGCCTACTTTACCGCCGATTATCGTGCGATCGAAGTACAAAACGAAATGAAGCTTCTCCTGGCACCTGTTGTAGAAGTAATCCATTACAGAGAGGCGGCTGATTTCGAGATTGCGGTCGCCGTTCTGAGCCATCAATCGGCACTTCTCGACGATGTCGTCTGTTTCGTCGTCGGTAAACAAATCCTGCACTCCTCCGGTTTTCATCAAGGACCGAATTTCACCGAGAATGTTGCAGCCGCTACCGCCGCTGAAGATCTGCCGATCGGTGACGAAGAACGTGCAATCTTCGATGGTCGGACCGGAGGCGACGCAGTTCGTGCAGGCTTTCTTCACGTCTTTTCTCCAAGTGTCCTCCAACGACGAGCCCGACGAGACCCGGTGGTAACTCAACTCGTGAAAATTATGACCCTTGAGACTAGCGGCGAGTGTAGTCAGGGATCTTCTGCCGGAGCCTCCGAAAGAGATTATCAACAGGCTACCACCCGGCGCACCGAGGATTCTCGCTATTCTCAACAAATGCTCCAACGATCCGGAGAGTATGAGAACATCGAGCTTGTCGGCAGCGAGGTCGTTGTAACGCTTCAGGTACGCGATCGCCTTGTTCCTCAGCGCCTCCCCCGAAGCTAAAACCTCCTCGTACCGCCTTCTTCTATCGCCGTTACGATCGCGATCGATCCAATCGGCGTCCATGAAGTCCGAGAAAATTAAGTCCCGAAAGCTCTCTCTGGTCAATTGCTCGTTGGCGTCCTTCGGCAGATTGTCGAATATCGTCTCGAAGGGTTCGCTGAAGTGGTCTCTCACCGAGTCTTTTATACTCCCGAAGAGCCACTCGTCGTCGTCCTCGTCGACGATGCGATCGGCGAACACGCGAATCGTCTCGTGAACCCACAATCGCGCGAGAGTTGATTTACTCTCCGCCGAATCCTTGTGAATGAGGCTGCAACCGGTAATCACCCGAGCGACGTCTCTCAAGCTGAATTGATAATGAAATTTGCTCGGTACCGGTCTCAGCTTTTCCCGAACCGACGTGTAAACGTCTATCGTCGCATCCACCATACCGTTAACGTTACCGGAAACGTCGGGGTTGAAAAGGTTTTTTCGCAAATTTGCCAGAAGTATAGTCGAGTAAATCTTCTTCACGGATTCTCTCGAAGGTTCGTCGACGTTGTAGAGACTGAAGTGACGAAAGAATCTCGGTTCTCGCCACTGGTCCTCGCTTCTCGAGTCGTTCCAGCTATCTCGCGTCAGGGCTCCCAAAAACATAACATCCGCGAGTCTTATCGTATCCCCGCTCTCGATGTCGTGCCACTCGAAGTTGTCGTAGTACTGCCTTATCAATTCCAGTGCCGCAGCGGCCGCGGCAGCCGCCACGTCTCTCTCGTAGTTCGACGATTTGGATAAATTCAAATCGTCGATGAAGTTTATGAAGAGCCGCGATTCGCCCGGAGCGTAGACTCCTCTCCTCACCTTCGTTATCTTCGAGATGAAGATTTGGCGGGCTCGATGACCGATATCGGCGGCTGGAGGGGCGATTCCGCCACCACCGCCGAGACTCATGAAATTCGAGATATTCTTAGTCTGGCATATCTTCGACTTGAGAAGATGTCGCATGTACAGAGTTTTGCCCGTAGCCGTTTCACCCGATATGACGAAAGGTTTGCGATACTTAACGTGAGTCTCGAAGAGACTCATGTATCTGACGCTCTCGATAGTCGGGACGTAGTTTGTCTGACCCACTTCGGAGTTCATCCACTGTTCACTGTCTTTCTTCAAGACGTCCGACCAGTGCCTCCAACTTCCGTTGCCGGTGAAGATGTACGTGTTGTCCTGAACGTGACCCTCGCTCGGCAGAGCGAGCTCGTATCGCTTCATCAGCTCCCTATGAGGACGAGCCGTTGAGTCGTCGCGCCAAAGAGACGTACAAAATTCGTCGAGAGCCGTGCGAGATGGACGATCCAATTCTCCGCCGATTCCCCACACGATCGCCATTACGAGGGCAGCCTGGAACCACACGAACAACTGGCCGGATCTGGCGCGGTCCAACGAAACTCCCTCGCGATTGTAGTTGGTCTCCGGTTGAGCTGCGGATCCGCTTCCACCCGTTGCTTCGTTGAGGTACATCTCGAGGAGCCTCAATGCACAAATCGTCATGTGACGGTTGTTCGTCACAACCCTAAAGTTCTCGTTTACAAAGCCGAGACAAGCGGGCAGAGACCATTTGAGCAGAGATCCAAAGAATTCTGTGTCCTTGGTCTCGCAATTCTTTTCATCATTTTCATTCTTACTACTTTCGTTGGGGAAAACAAAGATGTCCCGATGCTGGGCGATCCACCGATCGATATGGACGTTGAAACTTGTCGTCTCCTCATCGACGTAAACGACACCGCAACGGGAAATCGCTGAGGGCGATGACTTCTCTATGCTGGTCGTTTCGAAGATGAGCGACATCGAATCGGTGATTCTTATTCTCTCACCCGATGTCAACGACAGAGTTTTGGTCTCGTCCAGCAGAGAGTCAAATTTCTCGAGAAAAAAAGAATCCATCGGTCCATCGAGTATGATCCACTGCCAGTTGGGATCATTTTTACTCCGTTTCGTCTCCACATCGGCGAAGCGACGAATCTTACGCGTCAGTAGGCCGTCTTTCCAGATTACCTTGCCGAAATCATTCAGCTCGTACCTTCCCACGAGCTCCTCCGAGGACAGTGATACGTGATTGATCCTGGCGGATTTGACCGGCAGTCGATCGGGCTCGTCGTCGAGCAACGACAGACTTGCGGCGAGGTCGTCGATCAGACTAGTCTTTCCGGCGAGCGACGGACCAACAACGATCAGCGCGTGTCTGACGAGGAGAGTCTCGAACATCTGGATAATCTTCAAGCTGTACCCTCGAAAATTTACCGACGAAACGTTTTCCCGACGAACCAGCTCCAACGCCGACAAGAGTCTATCGTAATTCGGTGGTGCCAGTTCCGCTCCAGGAAACAAGTCGTCAATGATGTTTTTAAATACGACTACGTCGGTACTGGCCAGCCTCGGCAGATGAACGTCGAGAATCGCCCGAAGAAAGAGGCCGTCCTCGGCCTGGTCGGGATAACGGTGTTTCAGAGCGCAAGCCGTTTTCACAACGCGCATGGCTGTCCTCATCGAGAAATCGTAAGACGCAACAGTCGTCAACATATCGCTGGCGTATCTTTCGAGAAGATGATTTTTCTGGGATAGAATCGCCGCATCGGCGAAACCCTCGGCGAACAATCGAATCTCGACGATTCTTCTTCTGTCCGGTATCGTCATCGCGACGGGACGAAATAGAATCTTGAGGCTGTCGGTTAAATGTCGACCTTTCGATACCGAATTCGGATACGTCGAAGTGGACGTTACGGTAACGAAGCAGCAGTTCGGCTCTCTAGAATTGAGGCTCGTACCTTCAAAGTGGAGAACGCTCGAACACTCAGAGACGATCCTCGACAGTGCGGAGATTCTTTGCGCCAGTACGGATTGCATCTCGATCGTCAGGAAATCCACGTTCTCGAAGGAGAGCCAGCAAGGGGAGCAACCGATGAGGCCTCTGAAGAGATTGCCGATGCAGGTGTAATTGAGGAATGTCTCGTGGCAATCGAAGAGGCGCAACGGAACTCCGAGAGTCTTGGCCAGACTCTCGATACATTGGGTCTTGGCGGAAGCGGCGGGGCCGAAGAGGGCGCCGTTGAGTCGATTACGATGGGCTTCTATAACGGTGCGAAAACATCTGTCCGTTACCGGTGTGCTCACCATAAGCCTCTCGGATGAGCTGTACTCGTAACCGTACGACACTCTCGTATCGAGTATCTCGACTTTTAGATCGTCGTCCCGCCAGTAATTGCGCGGCTGGGCCTTCCAATCAAAGTCCCGCCGGGACAGCGCTCTTTTCTCCCCAGCGGTAATCAACAGTTTCGTTACGTCCTGCTGTTGTCTTACAAGAATCATCATGGAAACCAGTTTGCTTCGATGCTTTCTCGGCAGTTTTCCTCTCAATTCCATCGCGATTACCTGGAGGTAAGGCGATTGCTCATCGCGACACCACCTCGTCAGTTCCGCCGTGGGATCTGCGCTCGCAAAAGCTTCCTCCACCTTGCAGGTCCAATACAGAGCCGCGCCGCACATTTCCCCGATTAATATCGATGAGCAGTTTGTCCATTTGTAACTGTTCTGACGAAAGGAGCGAAGAATTTCTCGGCGCACGGCGCTTCTTACAGCTCTCTCAACAGCGGCAAAAGACGACAGAGTCGCTTCGTGAATCAAAGGCTCTTCAGCTCTATTCGGCAACGACAGTTCCTGATCGTTGTCGTCGATTATCGAGACGATTCCAGCGGAATTTTTGGGCGCTTCGCCCAGACGAATGCTCCTTATGCCCGTGAAGCAATGTTTCAACATCAGCTCGATCCTCCTAGGAATTTTGGGCTCGAACAGTATCCTCGTAACCGAGCGATCGGAGATGAAGTTGAATCTCGGATAGATTCCTCTCACTCCTTCGATGTACTTTCTCACCGATTCCTTCACGCCATCGAGCCGCTCGGCCGCTTCGCGCAACGACACCAGAAATCTCGACGATTTATCAGCGAGCGAACGAAATGTTGGTTCCTCGATGATGTCCCGCTCGACCGTGTCGATCGGTTCGTACAATCGGTAGAAGAGTTCACCAGCCTCGCGGAGTTGCTCGCACGGCTCGGCCGGAGCGTGACGAAAGATCGGTTCCATATCGAACCACTCGAACTGCAAGTCCAACCACCGCTCGATGAGGTCGTTGACCCTCACGAGCGAGAGATTGAAGTCCTCGAGAGCCGACGCTATCGGCTTTACGAAGTAGGAAACTTTCATCTCACGAATGAGAACAAAGTGCTCGTCCATGACGATCCGAATTTCATCGAGACTGGCGAAGGTCGAAGGATTCCGAGCTTTGTCATTCTCATTCGACGAGACGAGACTGAAATCAACCTCGTCCCATCGGGCGATCATGCCGTCGAGCTGCCTGCCGAGTGCGAGCTCGTTGTTCGCACCTACGCTTATGACTTTGTACTTGGCTATGTCTTTGTTTAAATCGAGAGCTATGAACTTCCGGAGCGTCGTGCCAGCGTTCGGTGTTATCAGCTCCTCGTCGTTGCCGTAGTAGATCAAGGACATTTCCTCCCAGTGTCTTTCGCAGAGGGCCGGGTTGCACATGCAGACGATCAGTTCGAGGTACTCTTTGAATTTTTCGACCTCCCGCAGAACCTGCCAGCAGAGCTTCAACGGTGCAGGTTGCTGCATAGGGTCGGGATCGTCGACGATCCCGGCCAGCTTCAAGAGCCGTTTTCCCCCCGACGACTGCATCTCCGTCTTTATCTTAGTTTTCAGCGTCGCGTTCAGCTTGTTAAACTGGTCGTGGTAGCTCGTCGTCTTGGTGGTGACGGCTTCCGGTACGATGTACTCGAAAGGGCCGTCGAGCCAGACCGAGTTGTCGCGACGCCATCGGCAGGTCAGACTGTTCAACGCCTCGACGGGTATCAGAATGTTGCGGATCTCCATTACGCTCGGAAAGGACGTTTCCGGAAACTTGAAGAGTCTCTCCTCGAAGTTTATCCGTTCGATCTGCCGATCTAGCTCGTCGAGACGATCGACTAGTACAGCAAGATGCACTTCGTACTCCTCGACTCTCGCAACGTCGTCCATGTCGTCCAGTATCTCCAACTGCGGGACTATCGCCTCTATGTCGATCCTCAATTTACTTATCTTCCTCTGCAACTCGTCCTCGAGCTCGCTCTTCATCGCCTCGCAGAGCGTGTTGCTCCTATTGAAGACCGGAGTTATACGGGCGAGCCAGTTTATCGTCGTGGCGTTCAGATTCATGTGTTCTTCGGTCATCTCGCTCGTTATGACTATCAGAGAGCCGAGCATCTCGATCGACTTTCTCACTCTCGCCTCCAGTTTCTCCATCGTTATCCTCGATGCGTAACATATCATTTCGCTGAGTTTGAACAACGCCTCGGCGTCCTTTGGAATATCGAGCATTCGATCCTCGAGCTCCTTAAAGTCCCTGCAAATTTCACTGTTGAATTCTATGTGACGAATCGATAATTTTTCAACGATTATGTTTATCATCTTCAGGATGTGCTCCTTCAATCGCCGCTTCGCATCGCTTTGACTCAATCTTCCTATATCGTATTCCACTCGATCTATCATCTCGGTGGCCTTTGCGTAATGCCGCTTTAATTTTTTAACGTACTGGCAGTAGATCTTCGAGTTTCGACCTTTCGAGACCGAATCACATAATATATCGTTGTCCCTAATTTCTATGGAAGTTACAGCACCGAATTGTTTCGCCATCGAGGAGAAATGTCTCCTTACAGGCTCGAATACGTCGCTCATTATCGTTTCGATTCTGTCGTGGCTCTTCTTCATGTACCAATCAGGCAAGCCAATTTTTATTGCATTCTTTTCGGCCTCCTCTATCGACGCTATAGCGTCCTGGAATGTCGACAAATTATTCGCTATACTCTCTATATTGTCTATCAGGCAATGCCACAAAGAATGTACTTTACTTATCGCTGGTTCGATCGACAGACAATTGTCGGTCCACACGAGTTTCAGCGCCAATCGTGGACAAGACTGTCGGCTATAATCTCTCAATTTCTCCACCAATTCGTCTATCGTATTCATCATTACCTTGAGGATCTGTTGAACGAACATGTTAGTCGCGCAATTTATTAATTTTGCGAATCTTTTCCTATCGACATTTTTCTCAAATCTCGAATGACTCGCTATGACTCTGACCGTTTCACCGTAATAATCATTCTCTATCGTAACAGCGCATCTCTCGACGCTACGCTTCATCGCCTCTTGCAGTTCGGACATCTCGAACAACTCACTCTTTCTGTACTCATCGAGGTCGACTATTACTCGCGGAAGAACGGAATTCGCAGTTGCGACAATGTGCTTTACGACGATGTGCGAGAGAAAATATTTATTTGCTAATATGGCGCGTTGCCCCGGGACGTTGCAGTAACGTTCGTCCCGAGAACCGATTAATTCCTCCTTAACATTTTTTATCTCCTTTTCATCCTTCGCGGCATCGTCAACCGCCGTTACGTCCTCTTTTACAATCGACGCGATTGCACAAGTTCGCATATCATTTTCGTAAATGTCTCTTATTTCCCTCAGCGTTAATTCGACCCGTCGAGGGTGTCGTTTCAGCAGATCGCTCGGTACCAGAGCGAGTATGTTCTTCTCCCAGTCCTTCGAGAGCTTTGTCAAAGGAATTCTTTGCGACCACTCATTTAGTCTCAGCGAGTAAAAAGATTCGTCTGATAACCCTCCTTCCGGCGCTTGTTTACCTCCGAGCATGCTGGACCTATTTTCTATCTCATTTAATTCGGTTCCGGGCTCCGTCCGAACATGCACTGCCGGTATTATAATTTTTAAAAAAATGTATATTTTTTTTAAATTAAGAAAAAAATGTACACTTCAAGTTACAAATAAGTATCACGACACTGTACAACTGAGATTACAACAATAAACAGGTTTTAGCAACACAGAGTGTAATGTTTCATCGATAAAACGTGGACAATACTGGGATTAAAACGGTTGTCATGCTTTCGTTGGTCGTTGCTATGGAAGCTAAATTTCCTGTGAGAAAAAAAATATATATGGCGTGGATGTCAATTGCGTTTCAGTGAATTGTCATTTGTAAACAAGCGTGATTGTATACATCGCATCTCGAAACGTGCTGATCGGGTGACAACTGGCCAAAGCTCGGTCGAGCTATAGTGTGGTCTGACGGGACCGAACTAGAGTGAAAACAATAACATAAATAAAAGTGATAATATTTAAAAAATCGTAGTGTTCTGCAAAAAGTAAATATGAGTAATATTTATATTCAAGAACCACCGACTTCGGGAAAGGTAGTAACAATGTGGATTTTATGCTAGAATGAAAATAACCTAGAAAAAACAAAAATTGTGGAATTTAATGTTGTTTTATTTAAAACAGGTGGTTATGAAGACGTCGGTGGGTGATATAGAGGTGGAACTATGGACCAAGGAAGCTCCCAAAGCTTGCAGAAACTTCATTCAATTGTGCATGGAAGGCTACTACGAGAACACAATATTTCATAGAGTGGTAAAGGGTTTCATAGTTCAGGGCGGAGATCCTACGGGAAGCGGTCATGGGGGTCAAAGTATATACGAAAATCCATTCAAGGTTTGTACATTTCGCATTCTACTAGTATTGCCATCAATGTAGACGAGGCCACAAATACTCTTTTTTTTTTTAATTTCAGGATGAATTTCATACCAGGCTACGCTTTTGTAGACGAGGCTTGCTCGCTATGGCCAATGCTGGAAAGGATGACAACGGATCTCAGTTTTTCTTTACCCTCGGCGCAACACCTGAGTTACAAAACAAACATACCATATTTGGCAAGGTCACCGGTGAGACAGTCTACAACATGCTTAAATTGGAAGAAGCCCTCGTTGATGATGTTAGTTATCTATATCGTATAAGCCGTTAGAATTTTTATCTAAATTCTTTAAAAAATAATAATAATTTATCCAAGGTCAGAGACTTTTTTTTGTTAGCTTGACGATTAACATGTCTAATTTACTTTCAGAAAGAGAGACCATTGTATCCGCAAAAAATTCTGAAAACTGATGTCATTACAAATCCATTTCGAGATATCGAACCAAGATCGAGTGAAAAGAGTGCCACTAATGAGAAAATCAAGGATGACAAAGTTAAAAAGCAAGGTGTAAAGTGAGTATTTTCATCACCTCATTATTGAGCTGGATTAACCTTAGGGCTCCATAATTTGTACATTTATATTTTGATAATTGGTCAAGGAGAAATCCATCAATAAATAATCAAACAAAATGATTCTATCTATACATTTGTATTTTTTTTGTTGCCGACAGAAACTTCAAATTATTATCATTCGGAGAGGAGGCGGAGGAGGACGAGGAGGAGACTGCTGTTGTGAATAAACGATATAGCGGCAAGAGCAAGTCGGCTCATGATAACTTAGCCGATCCAAAATTGAGTTCTGTTCTCGCAATCGAACCATCTGATCGGCCGGAAAAGAGAAAGCACGCTGATGACTCGTCGACCGAGGACGAAGAGGAAAGAGAATTGGACACTCCCGTTGCTGCCACGAAAAATGATTCTGGGTAATTTAACTATTCAAGTACGGCGGTCCGCGCCGCCAGTTAGTGCAACAAGTATCGACGATTAATCAAGGGAGAAGAAAATAAAATAAAAAATCGATAAAATAAAATAAAATAAAAAAAGATATACATACCGATTTCTCTGTTGTTCCAGCCAATTGAGAGAGTCGGTAAAGAGCAAACTGAAAGGTAATAAATCAAAGCTCAAGACGGACCATGTTGCTGGTGAGAAAACGAAGCCGGAAGAGGATGAGGAGCAAGAGGAAGAATATTATTTAGGCAAAGATCGAAAGGACGAGCGAAAGAAACAGGCGTATGTAAATAGTCTTGAATTCGATATGTACCAGATATATGCACACTACATATAAAATATACATTTATAAATTTCAGTGAAGCTATACGAAAGGAAATTCGGGAATTTAAACGGGATATACAAAATGAAAAAAATGCCAAGGTAGCTGTTGCTAAGGAACAAATAGAAGCGGTGGAAAAACAAGAAGCGAAGGGCGAACTCGTAAAAGCGTATATGGAAACGCAAGTCAAGTACAAAGAAGCAACGTCGAAAGTACCGAAAAAAGGTATTTCGTTGATTTTGCAACAGCGCTCAGCGCTCTTCGATGTTCGATACTCCGTTGAATATACACGATCGATGTGTGTTTACAGGCACATCGAGGGAAAATTTTGCGCTCGAGTTTATGAAAAAATTTCAAAAGAAGCTTCAAAATGCCAAGGAACAAGCGAGGTGCGAGGAATCTGACATGGATAGCCGTGACGAAGGAAGAACCGTCAACTCCAACACCGAGGTCGGTGACAAAGCCGATGCCGATGCCGATATCGGCGATGCCTGGATGACCCGTCCGCTACACTGCGAAGAGAGCGGATCGGTCCTAGCAAAAGACGCCAGTACAAAGGACGATGATTGGTTCGAAATATACGATCCAAGAAATCCATTGAACAAAAGGCGACGGGGCGAAAAGCAAACGACACGAGCGCGAAACAAGTGATAATCATTTGGGATTAGATGCTATATTGGATAAAATAAAAGTCGTCACCAATAACAGTATTTACACAGTTACGTTGACAACGTAATCTTGAAATTTTCCATTCATCTAAGTTCGGTGATGAATCGCTGAGGTTCGTCTTGAGTCAGCCCTGACAAATACATTCATATTGCCGTCGAGTCCGTTGATCCGTGCCACGAGCTCTTTATCTGTCTTTACATTTTCCCGATGCAGCAGGGAAAAAAAAAACGACGAAAGTAAATGCCCGGCGTAAATGTAGTCAAAATATGTCGCGTAGTGTCGCCCCCGTCGCTGCGGCTGCTGCTGCGACTACACATTGGAAGTCGATGATCGCGTGGAAAATTGATAAACGATAGGCATAATAGGCTCCGGGCAAAGCTCTTACGTACGATACTACCAGAAGCAGTTGATCCGTCGTCAGTGCGCTGGGTGCATCATTTTGTATTTTTTTATTTTTCCACAAACTTATCAGACATCGTAAACCTTGTTGTTTTGCAACGAGTACATTGAATAGCCACGCTGTGGATTACGCGGGTCTCATTCGCTTGTGCTATCTCTGTAGCGAGGATTTAGCGACGCGTGACATTTTACCGTGTACTTAAACGATCGAGAGTGAAATCTCGAAGACACGCGCGTGCGCCCTCTTAACTACAGTCAAGCTCATTTATCTTTTGTTTCTTTTTCTTAGATCGCGAGAGAAAAAAAGAAAAACGTCGTTTTTGACAATGTGTCGTGTTAAAGTAATTACGCGTCATTTTAGACGCGCTAGATGACAAATAATGTAAACGAAGAATAAGACCTTTTTTCTTTCTCTCGAGATCGTTGTAATACAGTCCGTGTGCGAGGCTTATCTGTCCATTGGCTCTGTCTCAAAGCAGCAGCTCGACGTATAGCAGCTGACAATTGTGCCGAGACAATCATGTCAGCGACACCACTCAGACTCGATATACAAGGTACGTCTTTGTTATCGCTAACATTCTATAGCACATTTTTTTCTTCTCAATTTCGATAACCAATATCCCTCCGACATTGTATTCAAACGCTTAAGTACCTTATCATTCGCTAAGATAAAAACCGGATCGTAATTTTATAATCGGCGTCGAGCGGCTCTGCCACTGAGTTTGGTCCATCACTCTTTTGTTTGTTTGTTTTTGTATTGTAACATTACACCGACGCATAGGAGTTACATTACCTGCATACAACAATTGAAACGTTGCACATTACTTCAATGTTATATACTTTCTACATACCACAAGAATAACATTTTTACATTACATGTAACTACCATGTTATATTGCCGTGATAAAACGTGTTCACTGGGAATCCATCTGACGCACTGCTAATATCGACGGCTTAATGCCAAAAGGGCGAACAGACTATCGTTATTTTACAGCCCGTATTGTCCTTATGGAATTAGCCCATCGATATAATTTCACCGAATACTAAGTAAGTGATGCAAAAAATATTTGCTTCTCATCAGAGGATGTTGATCCACGACCGAGGGACTGGCAACCGAGAAAAATCGCGAGCAAAGGCCCACTGAGGCTCGTAAGGCTGTGCGTGCTCGGTGCTTTTCTACCGGCTGCGTTGGTCGCGGGTCCGATATATTTGCGTTATCGAGTTTACTCGGAGCAACTCTATCCGCTTGCTGCCTCCGATCAGAGATTGATAGATAGAAAAGTTTCGACTACTTGGTGCCAGGTATTGTACAGAACACGAGCATTTTTTTGCTCTTGTTTCCAAGTCTACACGTATATTACGTATACTGTCGGAAATCAGCCTGAAGATATCTGCATGAGACTAAATTTCATCAAGTTTTAACGGCTGTGTTTTGCATCGCAAAAACTTATCTTAGGGGAAGTTCACTTAGAGAATAAAATTCTACGAGTGAACAATGTTTTATTCTTCCTAAAACACTGAATTCACAGCGACTTGGCAAAGGTGAAATTTGATGTCATGCAGAAATCTTCAGGGTCGTAGTCGGATGATAAAATTTCTACTTCTCTTATCCCTGGTTGCATCCATCACGACCACGATTGGTCAATCGCGCAGCGTCAGGTTGTAAATGTGAATGCAACATTTAACGCGTATCTATTGAAAGATTCACCGAAGATTGAGCGTGAAACAAAACCGATCTCAATGACGAGGCATCTCGTTCTCGAGGACGATATGAAGGAGTACTGGGGTTTTTATTTGCTTCGAGGCAGCAGCGTCACCGTCTCCACTTGTGTAAGGTACAATTCGTCGGACTTTAATCACACTGTCGGCGATACGAAGTTATGACGATGATAATTGTTTCCGCGCTTCCACCCTCACTCGATTGTTTGCCCAGATGGCCGGGTGCATCGCTCACCATAATACGGGGGCACAAGCATCTCCATGAGTGCGCCTTCATCGGCGACGACAGCAGCGAAGAGCTCGAGGAGCTCGTCCAAGTTGCCGAAGAACAGGGTTTGCTTAACGGTTCCGCTGCCGATTTTCACCTCCGTCTCTCCAAGGTCGGTATATGCGCACGGCAAACAAAAATTAGTTTATAGATATTTGTTTGAAAATTAAAAAATTATTATACAACTTTAAATGGATAATCGGAGTGGATTCTCGAGTACCGTGAAAACCGTTCCAGATTGACATTCAAACCGGATTTATCAGCAAATTGGACGATTGATCGTGTGCTTTTTTGATCGCCCGCAATTCTTTGTGTATTTTCGATATGTATTTAACGGGCAAATTACATTTGCATTTTCGAACAGACTCAACTGCTATTGTATGATTTGACGACAGGTCTGCCTATCGTCATGCAATTGGGCGCAGCCCGTGATTACTCAATAAATAAATAAATAAATAAATAAATAAATAATATATAGGACAGTGGGCCGAGCAATGTACCGGAGAACATGAAGAGAGCGCGACAGGACGTCCGGTTTCACGAGAAGAGCAACGCGCCCCGACATCCCAATGGAACATTGCCGTCCTCAGGCTCGACCTCTTACAACTACGCCAGCCACGAGCTCGATGCTCACGCGATGCGACAGATTCTCACGAGCCTGTTCGTCAAAACAATCGATACGAAGAAGAAGCAAAAAGAAAATCCTCATCATCATTACGAAGGTGTTTTCAAAGAACGGGCCAATATTGACCCACCGCCTAATTTCCTCGTACCCGCCCCGAAGGAGTTACCGAACGAGTACGAGTCGATTTCTGAAACCGGCAGAGGCCAATCTGCAGAGAGCTCAACAATTCATAAAACTACCGATAGCACGCCATCGGCAAGGTCGGCGGAAGTATTCAGGGATGTTTTGAGGAAATTGAAGTCGTTGGGAGACCGAGGTAAAGCCATATTGGAAAAGCTTGCCGATGAGATCGATCGGGAAGATGCCGAAGCTCAACTGTTGAAATCGATGCTCAATCACGCGATGACCAATACGGCTTTGTCGGCCAAGGACAAAAAACGGCTCAGAAGACAATTGGTACTCGGCTCGGCGCTTCACAACTTACTCGTCGACGATGTCGCTCAGGAGGACGACGCGGCTGTTGAAGAGGTTCGTCTAGTCCCGTATTAGCCATTAAGGCCCTTAATCCGAATAAGAATCAGCGATACTTATTGGTTTTGCTATTTCCTGTTTCGCTACTCTGGACGAAAACCCCAACATCCGGCTTTTCGATCTTAAGAAGCGACCGCGTAGAATCTTTGTGTGAGCAAAATTTCAGAAACGATTTTACGACCTTATAGTTTAAACGATTTGTTTACAAAACAAAATATGTGCCTCCTTAACGGCATTAATATTTTTATTTAAGGAGGACTTGTATCCGGATGGAGTGGCCCAAGATCGAGGAACCGTGAACGAAACGACCCTGAACGACAGAAGCAACTCCGAATTTTGGAGCTCGTTTAGCAGTTCCGAGGAGCGATTGTTGGAGTGCAAAGGATTGATACTCAACTTGCCCTTGACTCCGCATCGTCGATGTTCACCGAAATTCGAGGCCGATCACGCGAGCGCATCGGTCGCAAACACAGTAACGTACAGGCAAGTTTGGCGTCCTGAATATTGTAAAAACAAACCTTGGTCTAGACTTTTCTAACGCTATTAAAAAGCATTGATTTCTTATTGATAAACGCCAGAAAGGAGCTTTTTTATTTCAAAGATAAATGAATTTTTACGTATGTAGTAATCGATAACTTCCTTCTTTTATTAGAGTACCAATCGACGGATACTATTTCTTCGTCTTCAATTCGGAGAACGAGATTCAGCCGAATTACGTTAGGATACAATTCGACCTCATAAAAACCGTGTACGACACTTCGGATCCGGTGCACGTGTGCAGGAACAGCACGCGCGAGTGCGCCTTGCCGTTCGATTTCTTCAGCGAGGAGAGAACCGTTCTCGAGCTGCCGATCACCGGAAACGACTCACAGTGGAACGAAGAATACGTCGTTGTCTCGACGTGCGAACCGAGAACCTCCGTCTATCTCATATGCATCATCACCGTACCTTTACTGATATTGCTATTCGCTTTTCATTGACGCAATAAACGTAAATTTCATTCAACCACCTTGCACTATATCACAGTTACGTGTATAGCGATTGTAACGAATATAGAGATGAGGATTAACCGAGAAACGCGATATTGCAAGATGAAGCGTTGTTTTCTTGATAACGCAGAAGAAAATTTGTTACGAACGTCCGTATAGTTTTTGGGCTTAAAAGAAGTCGTTTGCACTTGGTCGTTTGCGATCGGCGAAAAGTCACCGGTTGAAGGGTTAATAATATTTGCCCTCTAAACAAATACAAATATAGGTACATATCACACTTATTTTGATCAAGCGCAATTTATGAAAAATCTTAGCTATCGACGGTATTCCATCGTCTCTCGTAAAAGTGCTGTCCCGATAAAAGCTCCGTAAAGATAAGACAGTCTCGCGGCACCTTGAAAATTAATCCTCCGACCGGCGTCGATTTGTCCTTTTTAATCCATAATAATAATGGTAATATTAAATCTTGTTGGCCGTGAAGCGTGGACGCGAGGGAGAGGTGGGCGCGGTACGCGAAACGTTTCGCGAGCTACGCTACCCGCCAACAAGTGACCCTGCGATAGGCCAACGGGGTTGAACGCCGTCAGGGGGTTTGTAGGCGGAGCTTGCCTTATCAGCACCGAACACTCTCGCTCTTTCGTGGAACCCCCTTGTCCGTTAATATTAAACGCAATGTACTATCCTGTGGCACACAGTTCGGAGAAGGAATCGACGCAGGCGCCACTATGGGTATTCTCTTCGCTCTGAAATTTATCCTCGCGATATATTTACAAGATTTATATATATATATATTTTTAGTATGCTGCGACACTAATATTATTTTTATTATTATGATTATTATTTTTGTTGTTTTTTTTGTACTTGGCCCTAGGACTTGATGTTCGCTCAGAGCAAAACCGGACAAAATATAGAAGTAGCTCTAAAATATTTGTGAAATGTTTTAAAAACATTTTGAAAATATTTTTTTGTCTGTTCATAAATCTTGTATTGAAAGGTTTCCGAAATGGTCTCTCGACATTTCAGCGCCATATCAAAGGTTGCAACACAAGTCCAATTTGCATATAGACAACCACATAAAGACGGAAACAACCGTAGAAATATTTCTGTGAAAGACGAATCTAAAAAATGTTCATAATTTTTATCACTATGTTTCAGAAGGATTGAAAGATTAAGTATGTTTCTGAAATATTTGAGAAACGTTTATTTAAGTCAACAAATTATTATATTCATATATTTCAGAAATCCTTCCTAAGATTTGAAGGATTGCAAATATTTCTAAAATTATAAAAAAATATTGCGTGCTATTTGGGACGCAATACTGTACAAAAGAATCAATGCAGAAATTACGATAAGATTAAATAGTATTAAATTAGATTAGATCGACGATTATAAACCAGTAAGAAGTGGAAGGGAGGGGCAAAATAAAAAATAAAAATAAATTCTTTTATAATATATATAGCACAATGAAATTCGTTTAGCTAGTGTGATGGTGCCCGTTGCTGGTTAGTTGCGATAAGGGAAATTGATTTGAGCTGAGCCGCTGACAGTTGGAACGAGGTTGGTACTATACCGCGGACCGCAACGAGGCGGAGTATAGTGTGAGCGAGCATTGCTCGGATGCTGCTCGCGCACCTACACGACATCGTTACAACGGTGCTTCTTTCGTCGATGTGATATTCCCGACCTGCCATGTTTCCTTTTTTTATCAATGACATTCCCAATCGACCCTTCTCTCCGTTACGTTCTTGTGAAACTTGGCGACCGACCAAATATCACAATTATTATTATTATTTTCTTTTCTTTTATCTTGCATCGCGAGAGCTCTATTTTCTATTCACCGTCACGATCGTTCCCCTGCAGCGCCGTGCGGTGTGTATCGCCGTAACGTGTGGGAAACCGCTACAGGGGAGACACGGCTACCTTGTGACGCAGGGAACGAGGGGCAGTTGTTATATTTGTGGTCACTGTATTTGCAGAAAAATTCGTCATATTTTTAAAAATCAAACTCCATTATAGCGAAAAACATCGTTTCAGGTCAACTTTCTGGTCACGTGGAACCATCAGAATTTTCACATATAATATATTTTTTTATTGTACTATAAAATAAGATTTTTTAAATATAAGTTACAATAATAGATTGTAATAAAATAAAGTAACATAAAAAAATAAAGAAATAGAAAAAGGCGCCTACACACGCGCAAGTCTCCAGTGGTGTTAAAAATCTTAACAAGTAAACTCAAGTAAACTTACGTGCGTCCAACTATTCAAAATATTTTATAGATCGCAGACTTAACTGTTTTTAACTTTTTCTACTTTTATAACTAGTTAGTCTGTAGCTTTTATATTTACGACTTATTATATATTACATCGTGATTGTAAAGGAGAAATCTGTCAAATAAATTTAAAAAAAAGTTATTGCATGCCCATAAAAGAAAAAAGTGTCGTAAGGTAGCCGGATCTCCCCTAAATATCGGACTCAAAATTTCGGGGGTTCGTCGAACTGTGCGGGATACTTTGAGCAAGTATATATGTAGCTCTAACCCATTCTCCAGCATTAGCGTAAAAAAAACCCATTCACGGTGCAATGAAAGAGTTCTCGTTTATATATAGCGGTTACTTCTATATCGATTTTTTTAACACTTCCAATATTACCGTGTATTAGGACCAGAAATAGATCGTTCTCTCGATTGCACAGCTACTTTTAGAAAACGTTAAAAAGTCACCCCGCTAATATTTCAATAACAGGGTTTACTCGAGACTGCCCGGGATAGCCCGGGGATTTGACAGACTCGTGTGCGAGAGGGCACGTGTCAGGCTCTGCCCGATCTTTACCAGCGCCCCGCGTCGGGACGAGAATTAAGTTTTTATTCGCACGTCCGCTCGGCCTTTTTTTTCCTAAGTGTACCAGGGGACTTTCATTGGGGATAGATTAGATATATACGGAAGCATCAAACTCTCACGCAGATTGGCCGGTAATTGCGCTCGAATGAACATCGTTGATCGGTAGATATACGTGAGCGATTAAAGCAGACTCCAAGTGTCACAATAACCGGGGGAGGTGCTATGCGTATAGCGGCACGCGACCGATAGGGAGAGAAATACAGTCGACGGCGCGCAGGCGTTAGTTTTAATCTAAAACTAACGCCAAACAAAGACCCACTTGACGCCGGGGGGGAAGGAGGTGTCTCTGTCGATGCGGTTACAGTATTCTATTACCGCCCTTCATCCGATTTTCTACCCTAATGCATATTTATCCGCCGATGACGAGAGCCTCCCTTTCGCCTTTCGCTTTTTTAATCCCCCCACCCAATCGCCACATTGGTTGGGGATGCTCGAAAGCTAATTCGAATTTTATCACCTCAGAGAATCCTATCGATTCTACTCCACGAGGACCAGCATATCGCATTCTTTTTTGTTTTTTTTCCTCTCTTCTCAATAATACATGTGTCATGTGGAAAAAATTGAAATTTTCGTTTCGTTTTTTTTTTTCATAATGCTCCTTTATTCGCAAAGGTTGTTCTGTGAGAAAGTATTTTCTGTATTTTTTTTCAAAAATGTGAATTTTTAATTTTCAAGGAAATTTCAATTTTCAATTTTTATGAAGCAGCGATATGAAAATTTCAATCTTCAACTTTGATTAGGAAGCTGGAAACACTGGAGCGCCAGCAAACATTTCTGAAGAAATTAAAAGTCTTGTACAAACAAAAAACAACTGCACATTTTTAAATAAAAATTTGAATAACCTTTGACTATTAGACACACATGCCATATGTGCAATTTCAGCTTGATCGATCGAAGCATTCTCGAAATATAGCGGTTTGACTTTTTCGCGTGCAATTCACACGTACACACACACATCCGAACATTTTCTCTAAATATAATTTTTCGCTGTCTTGAAACATTCTGAACACGTTTTCACAAGAATCCCGAAAACTATTTTTTTCAAAAAAAAAAAGCTTCCTCTACGCGGAAGCAAAAGAAAAAGCCGCGAAACAAAACCATCGAAGTAGATGATAATGTTAATAAGCAAATATGCGGAGGTAGTCGTACAGGGAGGTCCACGCACCAATACAACAAGTAAGATAAGGAAGCTATATAGCGACATGCCAGGTGGGAGTGTGGGAGCGAATGACAAGGGAGAAGTAGGGGAACGCCACGGGTCGTAGATTGGGGGAAGAGCTAGCAGAGCGAGCAGGACCTCCGGGACTCTGCAAGCTCCACCCACGATGCCGAGGCAGCTCCGCCTAGATTGCTTCGCGAAAATTCATTTATGCCGGGTTCGCTACGAGCCGACGACCAAGGTCCTAAACTCTATTTGCTCCGGTAGACCTGGACCGAGAGGTCGTCCCGCGAGAGTTTCTTTAATTCGGGACACAGTGACATATCGAGCACAGTGAATCATGTCGACGCAGTCGAGTGCCGAGTAGACTAATTTTTTCCAAATTTTTTATTTTTTATTTTTAACATCGCGCTTTGCGTTATCTGCATCGAAAGCGCAGACGAGTTTCCGAGAACTCGCAATATTTTCCGAGTCGGAAGATGGTAAGATTTCAACGGATTGTTGTCTATGAATCAAAGAAATAAATACACCGAGAATCGAGTCTGTGGATAATTAATTGAATAATTAATCGAATAAATAAAAAAATGTTTGCGCGTAAACGCCCTGGTAAGAGAGAATGACGGTAAAAGCGCAGATAAGCCTGACACACGATATCTAACACGGCGAATGTCAGGGACACTCCGGCTCCGACGGCGCAGCGCCGAGACCTAAATAATAATTATAGAGTCTGCACACATAAGCACACGCACACGATATGTATTTCCTCTTGAGATAAGGGCGAAGCGAACACACACGATAGAGCGTCCGATTTGGCGCGAGGCTTGTACCGATGCGATTTGTGTCTCACCGTGGTGTCTCAATGCAGCCCATGCTCACGTACGCGAGTGGCCGGAGTAACGCGCCGCGCCGGCCGGCCTCCGAGGCCGAGGACCGTTCGCCGGCCGAATCCCTCGTTTCCGATGGCGCCGACCTCGGCGAGGACCCCGGTGACTCGCCGGAGACGACCCGCGACACCGAGGAAGACGCTGGTATTTTCTCCGACGAGTTTTACTCTCACGACACCGACGACGAGGCCGATCCGGACAACACCTCGAACTCCTACAAGCAGAGACGAAGAGATCGGGGCGCTTTGGTAACGTGCACTCGCATTTCCGGCTTGGGGATCTTTTGTTTTTTGTTTTTTTTTTTATATTTTTAATTTGAAATTTTGAGGCAGTTGGACGACGTTCCGCAATCGACGATCGATCGTCTGGGATCGCCGACTTCCGGTTCGCAGATCGGCTGCAACGTCGGGGTGAGAAAGCTCTTCACGAACAGCCGCGAACGATGGAGACAGCAGAACGTTAGCGGCGCTTTCGCCGAACTCCGGAAACTCGTGCCGACCCATCCACCTGATAAGAAACTATCAAAAAATGAGATACTTCGAATAGCTATCAGGTGAGTAAATACATCTGGCTGACGAAGTTAGCGAGCAAAGCACTGAAAAGAAGTACAGTGGTTTATGGTCAAAACGTAACTGAAGAAACTACTGTGAAAATCACGGGTCTAGTCGACAGAAAAGTTCCAATGGAAGATGTGGTGGGTTTTAAAACAACCACCATTCAAACCACCGTACAAACCGAATACGAATCCGCTGGACTTTTTCGGGCTACAAATTAAAAGTCTTGATTTTTTGCACGAAAAATCGTATTTTTGGGATTTAAATGTAAAATGTTGGGTTGCGCGTAAAATAATTGTTATATTCGTGATCAGCGGGAAAAACATGTGAAATATAGCCTTGAATTTAAAAAAAATCGATTGAACAACGATTTTTCCATTTTTGAGCCATTTTTGGAAAAACGTCAATTTTCGTGATTTTCAAAGGTCGACATCTCGGCTCCCAATGGAGCTAGGAAAAATCCGGGGTGCCCATCGTGTTCTACGGGAAAAAATACACAAAATAAAGCCTTGTGCAAAGTCTCACAATCGTTTTATCGCCTCGTTCGAGGACGTTGAAAAAAGTGAAAAATGGATTGGAAAGGGGGTAGCCTTGGAATTTTTGATGAAATATTTTTTGTCGGTATAAAATGTTTCTTTCCGTTTATAAAATTAACCGCGACGTATTCCGACGTATTTTTGTGCTTTGAACATGAATCTGCTAGCCTTTTCGTGCGTAAGTGTAAGATTGTACTGTGGTCTGAGTAGTGGTTATTTTAAAAACCATCAGATTGCAAAAGAGCTCCTCAGAACTTTTTCACCCGCTGGGTCTGTGGATTCCAGAATTATTTGTGCAGTTACCTTTCGACAATAAATCACTGTGGTGTTCTTGGTGGTAACCACCGTGGCTTTTCACGCTGGTCAAACCTGTTAAAGATCATCTACACAGTCCAGCTTTTCCAGCTCCATCGACCCTAATTGTACAATTTTTTTTTAAAGATACATAAGACTATTGAGCAATGTTCTCGACTGGCAAAAGGCCCAGGACCTCAACGGACAGCAGCAGCAGCAATCGCAACAGCACGTCCGTCTCAAGTCCGAGCCTCGCCCGATGACGTCAAACGAGAAACTCTCTTGCGCCCAATCTCGAAAGTTATTAAAACAGGAGCCTGAAAAACTAAGCGACGCGGTATACACAGGAAGAACGTTAGGAACTCCAGCCGAGGCGAGTCAGCGAGGGAGCTTTGGGGTGAACTTGGCGGATCGTCGTTACCAATCCGCCCCAGGCCGGGTCCACAATAATTGTGACAAAAATGGCAACGATCTGGCAATCATCGCTCCGACGGTGCGATCGAACGGGGTCGTCGCGAAGAGCGCCTCCGCCTCGGCTCAGTCGCAAAGTGATTTTTTAACTGGCGTCGCGATCGACAACGGCAGCAACGGCAACAGCAGAGGCATCGCCACTGGCTCGGAGAACCGAACTTCGTCGAATCCGGCTAATCATTCGGTCAAATCGTCGCAAATATCTTTGCTGGGCTTCTCGGGTTGTACGCGTTACGCGATGAACGATCATTCGAGGAGCGCGTCCAGCGAGAAGACTTGGCGAAACGGCGTACAAATAGACTGTGCGGAACCGAGAATGTTCAAGCTCGAGCACATGCGGGACGAGGAGCAGGACATCGGCTCGCCGAACGGCGGAATATCGGAATGCAAGAGCACGACATCGGTCAACGGTGTCGGAGGATCCAGGAGGAGAATTCGATTATCCTACGCCAAGGGACCTTCCACGGGACCGAAGCGGTGTCGAAACGACAGGAACCGCTCAAAGTCTCCGTAGTTTATTTGTTAATTTATTGCAGTTTATTTGTCTCTTTTCTTTCTCGTTAATCCTTCAAGTACGAGAGACTTTTTGCCGGGAGCAAAACGACCAAAAACCATACGGATGTTCGTTATTAAAAAATCAACACTTCAAGTTACGTCTGTGAATTTTTACAGATTTTTTTTAGCACATCAACTTGCTATTACAATCGTTCGAAGTCGTTCGAACGATTGTCGTCTTGGCAAATTCTGGGTCCTCGTTGAACAAGAATCCCGTACGTGAAGGGTTAATTCTCAACGAGAAGAAAAAATTTGTTGACTTTAATCGAAATGCATCCTTAGTTCATTCTGGTTTTTCCTTTGAATCATGTGTACCAACAATTTTTCGAAAACTTGGTACTCGATTAAAGTTTGTTACAAACGGGTGCATATAAATGATGCCAAATTCAATTGTAAATATCTCTTAGGCTTAGGGAAAAGAAACTCGTACCGTGATTGTTTGACTACTATAGTAACAACCTCCGTCGTCGCCGCTGAGCATTTAGCGGGCTGTACAGAGTGACTTTATTACCGCATAAGATAACTATTATACTTTATTGCTATTAGTAATAGAATGTGGTATTATATTACATATACATTATACGCAATGGTGCTGCTCCTCAATTTATTAAACGGTTTTATCAAGGGCACGTGCCACTACTCGTAAAGATAAGCAAACTGTTACAGACGATGCGGGATTGACCGAGCGTGTACTCTATACGATTTGTAATTTAACAACAATGGATCGAATATTCCGGAAATACGTAACGATTTTGTTGTTGTTGTTGTTGTTGTTTTTGTTCGCTTTAGGAGCTACAGTGGTACAGAGGTACGCGCTCTGTGAGAAACACTCTGTATAGCACGCAATATTTTGAAATGATTTTAGAAATATTTTCAATATTTTAAATTTTACGAAATATATGAAAATAATATTTTGAAATATTCTATCAAAATTTTCCAATGAAACGTTTCCCAAATATTTCAGAAACATACTTAATCTTTCAACGCAACTAAAATATTTCTGAAGCATGGTGATAAAAATTTTGAAGCATTTTCAATCAATGATTCGCCAAAATATTTCTACAATTGTTTTCGTGTTTTTGCGGGTCTGTATATGCAAATTGGGCTCTCGATGCAAACTTTGACATTTCGGAAACATTTCAATGCAAGATTTATGAGCGAACAAAAAAACATTTCACAAATATTTTTTTTAGTATCGATAAAATATTTTCAATATCTCAAAAAAAAAAAAAAAATTTACAAAACCTTTGAAAAATATTTCCGTGCTATGTGAGACTCATGTAAGATAGACTTTGTATCTCGTGCTGTCCCTCTTTCTCTTAGGGTCGCCAATAGTTTTCACGGCTGTCGCATTGGCGCTCTTGGAGGTGGTCGAGGCGAATTCTCCCTCGATGATATTCGTCGAATTGGCATTGGAGTCGACGCTCATCGTGCGTTCCGTGGAAGCGATGCTCGCGTAGCTGACGTCGCTGGTTCGGGAGTTTCTCTTGAATACCGATGCGTAACTCGAGCGCGGCGTGACGCCGCTCGAGGACGCAGCGGCGAAGACGTCGTCGGTCTCCGCATTGCGTATGAGACGGATTCGTTCGTCCGAAATTCTTCTCGCGACGATTCCGCAGCTTCCCGTTCCCCTCTCGTCGTAGTCGTCCGAACGGGTACGTCTCTGACGAAGAAGCGTATTATTTTCCGTTCTCTCCTCGTAAGATCTCATGGCGCGCGGCGCAGTGCGTTCTTCTCTGCCAGATAAACCTTTGATCTCCCTCCGACCTTCCTCGTTGTTAGACCTGTCGTTGAATTCGAGTTCCTGACTGTTGTTAAGGACCGCAAGTTTTTCCAACCTCTTCTCCCTCGACCACCGCCTGGGTGTCTGCTGGGTTTCGTCACCTTCGTTGTTGCCCCTCGTTATCAAGCCCGTTCGAGGCTGCAAGGACTTTGGCGACTTGAGCTGTTCCGGCCAGTCGTGCTCGGTCTTGAAGTCATACAGTTCTCGCATCCGTTGACTCAGTCGTTGCGACCGATCGTTCGATCCGTCGCTCTTATCTTTCGACCTCGGTATGGCTGTTCGATTGAAAAAGAAATTCTCGTCATCGTCGTCTTTGGGTTTGGGGTTTTTGCCAAAATCAGCGTTCTCCGTCAGAGCCGAGGTTAATTTAAGTTGACCCCTTGCCGATCTTGCTCTCGGTGAATTTGACGAGGATTCGACCATCGATCCGCCGGTTCGCTTCTCGGCACTGTTTCTTCGCGAAAGCGGAACCGGAGGTGGATCGTTGGGGAATGTTATCCATCTCGCCGGTTCCGATGAGGAACCTGGTCTAGGGCCGGCTCCGGCGTTGACGACTCGTTCGCTCGCCGCCTCGAAGCGTCTCCTGCTTAGCGATGGAATTTCGTTTCCCGTTGGAATCGTACGACCTCGTCGCGGGTAAAGCTTCTTGCTGGGAGTGACCGTGATCGGGGACGGCGGTGGACCTGTTATCTTGACGCTTGTGTCCGTGTTTCTTCTTTCCTCGATTCGCCTACCCGCGTATTTTCTCAGCCGATCAACGTCGTCGCTGCGACTCCTCTGGCAGCGCGGAGATCGCGAGGCTCTTCGCTGAGCAATGCCCCCCGGTGGGCAAAACCGATCCTGCAATGTAACAAGTGTCTCGTTATTGATACACGACCTGGTGAAAATAATTCCTCGAATATGTCTGAAAGTCTCGGAAAATTTATCAGACATTTCTCTGAACTTCCCCTGAATTTCTCACACTTTTCAGAAAAAGACAAAGATCTCTCTGAATCTAAATATGCCTGAACTATAAACTATTGTTTTTCTCTGGCTATTAATTTTCTATATTCACAAACATTTATCTCAACAACTTGTTTATTCTCTTAAAGTACTTTATCAGAAAAAATCAGAGTTTTCTAGATTTTTTCGGAAAATACACTGAATTTATCTGATAAAATGGTTTATTTAGCAAACAGCAGAGAAACTCAGAGAAAAATGGCGGTAAATCTCTGAAACGGTTCTTTAGAGTTTTTCAGACAAATTGGCGGAAAATAAGAACATTATCGATTAAGCGTACCTAAGGGAGTAGATGAAGCCTGGCATAGTCAGCTATGTGCAGAAGACCGTGCTCGGGCGATGCGACGTGTAAACTTGCACCTCCGGTCCGAGGATTTATATTTGGATTGTGCAGTTCCGCAATCTGCGTACTGCAAGCTGCAGCGGGATCTCCGCTCGATGACAAATAACCGCACCAATATTCGTTGCCTTGGCGAAGATTAAAACAAATAAGAAAAAATGCGTTTAATATATGACGTTCATTCGGAGTCCTCAGCCTAGTCCTACCTGGATAAGCGTTGCCATCCCATGCATAAGTGACGACCAACAATTTATCGGCGTCTGCGGCCCTCGTCAGCCTACTGTGTGGTTCTCTCAATGCAAAGTGTATTCTAATGTCTAGAGTAGTACATGCGTATAGAGAGTTGCATCAAAAGAAAACAACAAAAATTATTATTTCACGTTGTACGCGTAGCTGATGTAAAAAATGTATAATTAACCCTTCAAGTACAAGGGACTTTTTGCCGAGACCAAACGACCGGATGTTCATAATCAACTTTCAATACGGATGTTCATAATCAATTTTCTTCTGCGTTATCCAAAAAACTACCCTTCAAGGTAGGTCTATGAATTTTTACAGATTTTTTTTAGCACATCAACTCGTTATTCGATTCGTTCAAAGGTTGCTTTTTCCCAAACTCTAGGTCCTCGTTGAACAAGAAGCCTGTACGTGAAGGGTTAAAGAAGTCATGCAAACCTCCGAGGTAATCGCCGTTTCCCGCGCCGCCGCACTTGTCCTGACGAAAGTAAGCGAACATTATGTCCGATACGTATCTCAACTTTCTGTTCATCTTCCTGAGTGCAATCTCGAACGTCTTCAAAAAGTACATCTCTTGATCCTGAATTATTTTCCAGGCCCCTGCCGAATAATCAACATGTTCTAGTTATGTTATTTCGAATCTATCGATTGAATGCCCGACGACGAATTCCGGTCATAAACGTACCCAAGCCAAATCCAACGATGTGCAAGAACGCCGTCGTGTTTTGTTTCTCGGCTCGAGTGTTTGCCTCCAGAAGTATTATTTCGACGGAAAGCAGAACCCGCTTCATGTAATTCTCGACATCGAATATGGTTTGGCTAGTCAGTGGGAGGTATCGACGATTTTCTTTGTACCTCGCTCTTCTGACTGCCTCCTCGTAAAGCGGATGGTAATCCTCCCCGTAGAATTTTGCCCAGAGCACTCTTAATCCTCGTTTATCTTCCCCCGATGCAGTTGCACCGCTATTATCTTCGAGTTCAGGACCGTACCTGCACACATACGGATCTTGTTCTTCGAGTAAGACCTTTGTTACATTTTGCTTCCTCATAGAGAAAGGTAAATCACGAGGAAGCAATCATGCGAAAATTTATAATCTGAATTTCTTTTTTCTTTTTATTTCCGCCAATACCCATAGAGCACGCAATATTTTGAAAGAATTTTAGAAATATTTTACTTTAATATTGGTAAAATATTTTATTTTAATTCTGGTAAAATATTTTATTTTAATATTGGTAAAATATTTTCTATATTTCAGAAATATTTCCGTGATATGTGGATGCTCACCCATTATCCATGTTGTTTTGTAGAGGCGTTATCAGAATATCTTGATACTCCATCAAACGGGCTCGTTCGAACCTACCGAGAAGATACGTTTACTTTACTGTCTACTTCAAACACCATCGCTTAAGTATAAACTTTTTTTTTTCTTCGCTCAAATCTCATGCAGACATTGTAATTTGTTTTTGTCTGTATACTTGCCTCGTTCCGACGATTCCCATTATGACGCCCCTCGGCTGAACCGACGCGGCATCATTGCTAACGACACCTCTGTTATCACGCGATCCGTCGTTTATGAACTCCGTATGAGACGAGACGACCATCATCGACGATAGTTTAATCTCGTCGTAGGACAAGCACTTGGCGAGAAGCAGAGGTTCCTTTTCACGATCGGTCCCGACGTTCTCCCATCCCTCGCTGCCAGATTTTTTGTCGATCAGCTTGTAACGATCGTCCGTGCCGAAGAAATGCACGGCCCTCTTGTCGATGAGTCTCTGGATAAACTGCACGAGGCTCATGTTGGCGTACATGGCCTTCTCGACGGAACTCCCGTGCTGACGTTTGTATTTTAGCCACGAAGCTATCAACGGTATCATCGCTTCGTGAATCAGTGGATAAGCCGAATTCGCGTTGAACTGCTCGAGAAACACACAATATTTCAACGATAATTCATAGTCCACAGTATAATAATTTTCAATAAATAATTAACATAGTTCGATAATTCGTAATAATTATAATTGAAAGTATAACATTTCATAATTCGTGGTACAATACGGAAATAAATGTTTAGCTGACAAACGACGACGGCGGGAGGAGCAAACCTCGAGGATATCTTGGGGAACGCCTCTGTCCCGGAGTGCAGCACAGCGGGCAGTATTGACCGGAAATGGTATGGGAAAATTCTCGCTTCGTTTTATCATTTCGGGCAATGTGCTCGGGGTCGGCATCATTTTGTCGAGACAATCTTTCAGCAGTTCCTTTGTGTCCTCGTCGAATGGCACTCCACCCGGTGCTCCCAGTGTGTTTTCCCAGGAGATCTCCGGCGGCTCTATGATGAATCCTTGAGAACGTGACTCCTGCATTTGTCGACGATTCTGGCGACAGAGATAACAAGGAAAATCTGTGTAAGTGAAAAATAGTTATACAAGCGCTACACTGAGAAAAAATTACATAGTAAAAGCATCGATACTGACTTTTTACTATCAAAAAAAGTTCCCCAGGGGAACGTCTACTTTTTATAGTTACGACAATGACAAGCAATCACAGTTGCAACCATAATCATAGTTTAAGCAATTGCACATGTATTATCAGAAATTATCTATATAGTCATTCCCCCTGGGAACTATCTGTTATAGTAGGAAATACTATCGTTTTTTCAGTGTATTGTATCGACTGCTGGGAGACAAAAGGGCGTAAACTGTATGCTTTAACGTGGGGGCGACGTCTATCTGGGTCATGATAATTAATGTCGAAGATCCCAGCATAAAGTAATTATTGAAATATAATCAGCCTTTTAAATCTTTCGAAATATCTCTAACATATATGAAAATAAGATTTTGAAATATTCCATCAAGATATCTCAACGAAAGGTTTCTTAAATATTCCAGAAAGATACTTAATCTTTCGACACATCTGAGATATTTCTATAGTGATAGAATATTTTGAAATATTTTCTGTTTCATGTTTCACCGAAATATTTCTACGAATGTTTCCGTGATTAAAAAATGTTTAAAAAAGCATTTCAGCGAAACATTTCAATGTAAGGTTTATGAGCGGACAAACAATTTTTTTCTAAACGTTTTCAAAACATTTCACAAATATTTGTTTAATGTTGATAAAATATTTTCAATATTTCGAAAAAATATTATTAGAACCTTTCAAAAATATTTCCGTGCAATGTGGGATATATATTGTCGAAATGAGGGACATTGTCGACAGTGTGTTAACTTATCTAAATAGCACGTGACGCTGTGAGGTAGATCGAGCGAGGCAAGGTGAAAAGAGACGGAGATACATCGACGGCTAAGAAACAAAAGGGCGTGATCCGTACGCTTTAACACGAGGGATTCACCCTTTCGTCTTTTAGCAGTCCATGTGTGGACAGCCCATGTGTGGTAGGCTCTATTTATACCGCCGACAGTGTCACACTGCTTCCGATCAAAGCGGAACAGCAAGGACGTTGGTCCGGCGCTTTGATAATTGAGCATGAAATCAGCTCTAAGTAGCGGAAAATGTGTGCTAAAACACCGCTCGGTGAAAGTCCCGTGGCACGATAGGGACGGTAGATCCGCAGCTTGAACTTAACCCTTTATATAGCAGCAATCCCTGGACACAACTTTTTTTTTTACAATTTCAAAGGTACAAAACTTTCTTCCCACCCATAAAAAGCGATATTTAATCCGGGTAACGAGGTTGCGAGATTTTTAATGTTTGGTCAGAGATGACTACATCGACGCCAAGTTCGTTCGATCTGCAAAAGTTTATCAGTTCGGAGAGAGGTTGACAAGTTACAGGCTATTGCTTACCGGTCCCAGAAATGCTTTTAATTCGATATATGAACATTTAAAAAAGTAGACAGAAAAGTAAAAAATTATCAATGTTCAAAACTAGATAAAAAAACAATTAATTGTTCTATATTCTGTGGGAAAATGAGCCACTTGAAGCCAATGGCGATGAAAATTCGTAATGTTCGGATTTTCATTAAACAAACATTGCGTTGGGAGTGAACTTCGTATGTAAGGCGATTCAAACGATTTTGTATTGAAACTAGTCTCTCATGCGCGGTGTTCAGAGTCTGCTGGGGTGGGTGAAACTGCTCGGAAAATCCAGTATGCGAGCGGATTGACGTAGAGAGAGAAAAAGGGCGCTTGAACATGGCCGCGGCTCTTCCCTGCGGCGAGCAACAACGTAGGTATAATGTTTCGCGCTAAGTTCTGTTAAACGGAGTCACGGTTCGGATAATTGAGGTTCTACTGTATCAAGATGAGAATATGGACAAACAACGGTGTCAATGGATTTATGGGTGCCGCATCGGTTGCCAAAACAGGTCCATCAATATCAAGCTGTAACTTCAAGGAACAAGCAGAAAACTGCCAACTTGCTGGCTCTCTATTTATCCTCCGCAAGTTCCACGCTTTCATGCCCAGAGAAAAGAATTCCCAAAACTGACCGAAAAACAATTTCGGGTTCCCGGAGCTTTCGTTGCTGCGCTTTAGCTCAAGAGGGTGGGAAAGAACTATTCCCAGGAACCCCAAAGAGGGTTAAACTCCCGTCGCTGACCCATTACAGAGAGCGACTAATTTTCATCTTGACCGATTTTGCCGCATGATCGACAGGGGTGCCATTCACAAGCGCCGTTCTAATTAAGGCCAGCAGCTTTTATACTCGAGACTGATACACGTTGCAAGAGATACACTTTGGAGATACTATAAACTGATCGACGCCTTGCTCATCTTTTCTTTTTATTCTTAACCACGATCGTTCAAAAAGAAAATCAGCAGACCGCAAACTCTGACCCTGAAAGATGATTATCATCTTAGCGCAATCTCTTCTTTTTGTGTTTTGATTTCTATCGATTAGTAGTTGACTTTGAGATCTTTAACACCTAAAATCCTGCCAGACGGTTCTCGTACTGGTTTTTATTTTCCCATTGATCAATGAAACGTCTATGTATATGCAAACTTCGATAGAAGCAAAAGTTTCAACTGATACAGACTTTGAGTCTAATTTCCGCGAAAGTTAATCGTTCGGCGGCTACGCAGTTCCGTTGATGGGATAACGAAAGAATGCGATATCGTCGTCTAATCTATGGTGAGTTGGTTCGAACGGAGGACTGTGGGATAGTTTCGTTTCGACTCACCCGGCGAACGCAACAGGCGAATAGAGACATCTTCGGCGACACGCCACTAACAGTGGAAAATTATATCCTGTCGCTGATCAGAGTACAAAACGTTGGCCGCGCGTGTGGGAGTAACAATCACGTGTTAAAGTAATGACCAGGCTCGCGTTGCATAAGGATATTTGTATTGCTCACTGACTCGAAGAGCAACGAAAATACTTCGACTAACGGTCGAGGACGAAAAGGGCGAATTTCGCGATTCTTAGTGAACTTTTTTAATACCTGCTTCTCGAGGAAGTTGACAAACAACTGCCGCGATCCTCCCGTCTATTATTGTTACTCGGAGGCCGTACATAACGGAGGGACGTTGCACATGCGTCCTTCGTACGTGAATATACATCGAAGACGCGCAGCAAAATCGGTCACCTCTCAGCAAAAGAGCAATTAATTGTCCTGTTACCAAACTCCGGTACATTAAGGTGCAGCGATGCGGCTGGGAACGATAATCGTAATTTTCCAATCAACTTTTTGCAATTTTAGTTTTTTGGTTAAAAAAAAGGAAATTCAAGTCGGAGGCGAAATGACAAAAATTCGCACAGTTGAAAAACATTTATAAGCGCAAGATTTCACTTGGCAATAAAAGCAGGGGAAAGGCTTTATTGTCGCTCGTGGCGGAGTGAGAGAAACACCGCGAGAGTGAGTTGCACATGCTCTTAGCGTGCGTGCTTCGGGAAATCAATCGCCATGACGACAAGGAAAGTAATGCTTGAGAAAAAAAAAACAAACGTGCTTAAAGAATAAATGTGAGTGACTCGTGTGCGATTTGCGTGTACTGTTTTTTTACCATACTTGTTTCGGACATTACTTTCTTTGGAGGATGAAACTGGTGAAATGCAGCCAATGCAGCCAACCGGTTGACGATATCTCTTTACCGACGGCGAGTGACGTGGTTCATTGTACAACGTTCCTACGATAATGACCCGGCTGATGCGCATGCGAGCTCAGAGCCGCCGTTACCGTCTCTCCGAGCTCGTACGTATCGACCGGAGAGCTGTGCTTTGTATGGATTTGAAGATCGATTTATTTATTTATTTATTTATTTTCTCTTTTGCACGAGTCCCGAAACATTCGAGATGCATTGGTTCGCATCGATAGACTAAACTCGTCCATCATTAATAAAGATTTCGTTCCAAGGATCGAAGTGGCGACAATATAGTTGATTAAAAAAAAAAATTGCACGTTACATTGTGAAATAACAACAATATAACACGGTAATATAATAGTGTTATATTGTAAAGTCGGAATTGGCAACTTACATGTAATTTACATGTAACTCTCTGGTAATATGACCTGTTGTTTTCGGCTCTGTTGCCCTTACATACTATACTGTTGACTGGGTCGTAGCTATACAACGAACATGTGTATTAATTCCAGGCCCTCAATTTCAGGCGTTGTATAGATCGGAGCTAGAAAATCGCTACATATATATTCAGTTAAAAGTCCAAACGCAAAGTGATGAATGCGATGGTATTCGCCTAACCCCGTTTCACTGACCAGAATCTTTGCGCAGTGTGTGTTCTGTGTTTCTCTTTCGCGCATAGAAGGCTCGTGGTTTGGTCAGGGCCGTCGCGACTTCTCGAGAACCCCGAACTCCTTTCGTGCATCTTACATTCTCCGTGTACCGCTCAATCGTTTCCGGATCGTTTCCGCAGCGTGCTACTGAGGTAATGAACAACCGATTCCCTGCTTGATTAAATCACACGACCTATCAGACGTAATAAAAAGTACATGCACGAATTTATGTAATTTTCTCATCCCAGACAGCAAAGTACAGATCTAAGCAAGAATAAGTCCAGTCAGATCTACATGGATTGCAACTCGACAATCGATGCCAACCGAACATATCGCAACGAGTTGATTGACCGGCGTTACCGATTAGTCAAAGAACGGAAATCTAAACGATATTGACACAACGGTGAGGCACAGTTTCGTCGCCGAGCGACGATTAATAAAAAAATCACGAGCGAAGGAAGATGGAGGAGGAGGCAGGAGGCGACTGTGGCCCGTAAGACCCGACGTCCTGGCGGGGGAGCCACCGACGTTCGCTATAGGTAGAAAACACTCTAACAGTGGGAATCAGGCCTCCTTTCTACGGTTGACATCCCTGAGCTGGTCTCACGGGCGGAGGGCCTTTCAACTCGAAGAAGTGTTGCTTCCTATACCCGTCGGCATTCAGCAGTCTCTGTCAAGGTGTGGTTATCCGACATCCTCACTCTCTCTCTTCTGACTGCACAAACACTTTGACCACATTTCGTTAATGGCTTTTGCCTCGTTGTATCTTTAAGAAATATATTGTCTTAAACCCCGTGTTTTTTTGTTCTCACATCGTCTTTCGGTAACAAGCCAATAGTCCAGGATTTTGTTTTTTTCCCCCCCATTGTGTTTCGGTGTCTAGTGTACGTTGAACGAGATTTCACCTTTCGCTTTAACGTGTAGTGGCTCGTCTACCTGCCAGCGCTTGTTCACCTTCCTACCTATCAACCTGCTGCTGCAATCGGCGTGCCGATCCGACTGCCACTCGAGAGCTCGACGCGCTCGTAAATACTACCGATACGAGTTCAGGTCTTATCGGTTGGGACAAAATTTATCACTCGCGAAAATTCAATGATTCTATGGTAAAACGATAGTTCGACGTACAAGTGGAATGTTGCCGTTTGGCACGCGTGTTGGTTGACCAGTTTACATGCACATATATATGTATAGTGCTGTGACCCATTGACAAGAGGATCTTGATGAAAACCTGCGGTTAATACGTCATCACTCGCGTATTGGGAACCACGCGCATAGCGTGCCGCGCGCTCTTTGCCCGACCACCATACGTATTATTCACATTAATCTGATTCCGACGATATCAACACCATGACGAACGGTAAGTCTCATCAATCACTTTCCCACTTTCGATCTGTTATTGTTATTACGCCGTGTAGATTATATTGGCTTGTTAATTACTTTTTGTGTGATTCCTTGACACAAAGTTCATTGTACTACTTGCTGCTGTCAAAGCACGGTATTGGGTCGAGGGGCGGAGAAGGGGGAGGGCGCGCTTCGGCAGGAATGCGACTCTCGGTACTTCAATGCGGCATTACGGTTATCCACGAATTGCCGCAAGTCAATCGCAAGAGTTTCATCGCTGAATGTTTATCATCAAAATTTCCAAGGAGTGAAATAGCGATCTAGAAACGAACGTAACCCGCGAGACTTTTATTATGGCGAGCAGAAACTATGTCGACCAACGGCGACATAGTTTCAAGGACAAAATTGTTTCAAGGACGATGTGCATAGCGCAATAGCGTCGTGAAGCAATGGAGTAGGCTCGAGATCGCTGAAGAGAGAGATCACGTGTTCTTAGAAATTGCACGCGTTCGAGTCATTTAGCCTTGTCCAAGTGGAGAGACAGAGAGAGAAATAAGAATATCACTTGGGCATCGGTGTGACTGTCGTGACTAAGGCTAAACACATATTGAATAGCTTCGTAAATGAGTGGAAAGGCCAGCCTTGGATGCTTTTTTCCTGTGAGCAATAAATCCACAGAGTTTATTCTATATACTATATATTATTTATCTGTATATTATATAATTGTATAAATATGAAAACGTATATATTATTATATTATACAATTATATATGTTATATATCAGAGCTGGGCAAATACACTAAGTACTAAAAGTGCGCAATGAAGTGTCAAGTACTTGGTACTTCGATACGTACATCCCGTACTTAGTGTATTTGCCCAGCTCTGTTATATATATTATTTTATTTCACTCGGTGCGTAAAGTGCAGTTTTACGCACGCTTCGCGCGCGTAAAACTCCGCTTTCGCACCTTGTGAAATAAAATTTCGTACGATACTCGTGCGATAAACGTTTTCTTAACTCGTGTGATTGCAACACTCGCTTTCGGCTCGTGCTGCAAACTCACACTCGTCAGAAAAAGTTTTATCGTACTAGTATCGTAATGTACTAATATTATATATATTAATATTAGTATTAATATGTGAGAAGGTTAAGACTTGCCATTACGAATAATGAATCGGAGTCATTATTAGCGACTTTTTATCCATACCACTGATATCTGAGAGTTGTGCGTCGTTAATAATTACCTTCGGCGGGTCGGTGGGGTCAAAAGCGGTCGGACTCGATTTTTCCGATTTACTCACACAACATATTCTTCTTTTTTATTTACACAACTTCCGCTCATACGCGTCGCACATCACGCTTGACACGGATACGCGTGCAAATCCTCCACGATTCAAGGCTCTTAACATCGTGACATTGTTTCTCAAACTTGTGAGAATAAACCTGTTGAGAATGAAGGAAAAAAGAGAAGAGAAAAAAAAACTCCACTTCCTACGTTTACATCTCTTTTTTTCTGAATGAGAACGCTTAATAATAGTTGTATAGTTATATACAACTGTTATTACATTATAACTACGGGTAGTTTCAATCAGCCATTTTTAAATTTCAGGCCATGCGAGAGTAACGTGGACGCTGTTGCTCCTGAGCTGTGCGTATACGATTGTAAATGTCGGTGGATTTCCGGACGGCGCGCCAGCGACCGCGTGCTCGAGTTTAATCCCGCGTCACAAGGGGGGTCAGATACAAGGCTCGTATCCACCGTACCAAGTGTTGCCTGTAGTTGGTCAGGGCAGAGTACGTTTGATCCTCGGTAGTCCGCAAGGTCTTCCATACGAAGGTTTCCTTATCGTAGCCCGAGATGTCGGGACGGGCGAATATGTCGGAGAATTCGTCAATGTGCCGCCATCGGCAAAGTCTCTGGAGTGCGTGCCGGGATTCAAGGTAAATAACTTGTAGCACAAAAAAGGGAATAATTGTTGCGAATTAAATTTTTTATTATTTTTTATTATTTGTCAGTCAACTCATTAGACGGGCACCTTGCGAATGACCCTTATTTCTTCACTGCCTCATTCTTCGCAGTCAACTCAAACGCGTACCGATATTTTTAAATGGTTTCTATACATTTTTAATGGATAATTAGTACGAACTGAGGTGCATCTAGATGAAAGAGTTCCTACTTCATATGTAGCAAAACTTGTACAACAATGAATTTATTCTATTTTATCGAGTGAAGGCTCATTTTATTTCTCGAAGAGATTCTCTACGAATTCACCGGAAAACATTAATAATCATTAATGTTTGTAATGATCGTGATAATTAATTTGGAAACGATGAATATGCATATTCATCATTTGCAAATTAGAGTCATTTGTTTATGAATAAAAGCATTGCCACGACGTTAACTAAACTTTTCTTCCGATTAAATTACTTGATGAATTCGTAAACCACATTTCAACAAACAAATTGACCGCGGTATTTCACATGCTCTTAAGGACATGTGAAACGACTCAGTCGGTAACCAAAATCTGTAATGCATGCGATTCAGAGACCCTAGACTTTTCGGGAAAAAGCAAAGCATTAGAGGAAGTACAATTTAATACCGCGTCCGATGATGCTTCCGTGTTATCCGAAGCGTCAACCGGTTTTAAATGGCATTCATTCGAAAAATGCATCTCTCTCGCACTCATATGTCACGTGTTACATCTTTCACATCGCCTTAATGTAGTATCATTAATTGTGCATAAACGATTAACGAACTCTATTGAATATCTCTATCGACAATTGTCTCCGTTGAATTGTTTCATGCTTAAAAATAAAAGAATGCGGTGACGCACATCGATAAGCAAAAGAAGCACAACCTCGAGTTGGAATGGACAGCGCCGCCAGATTACGATGGAACTGTTATATTCAAGTAAGCGCGTAATTCATTTGACATAACTTCGAAGCAGTTTGCAAAGTCTCTTGTGCTCGCAGCGCAACTTTTGCCCAGGATTACGCGACGTATTGGGTCGGCGTCGAGTCACCGAGAGTGAGTCTTCTCGAGGGAGCGATCGGCGCGCCAACGATTGACAACGCCAGTCCGGTATCTCCGAGTCGGAGACCGATAACTACTACACCCCCTTATTTCGAACAGCCGAGTGACAATGCGGTAACTCGTTGTACATACGCCAAAAAACGTCACTGTGTATAACTGTTTGCATAATCGTGTCATTTTGCGCTTTTAGGGTCCAGCTACAAGCGATGACGATTCGTTCTACGAGGGATGTTCAAAAACGAAAAATTGCCTGGGTTCGACACCCGAATGCATCTCCGCCAAGACATGTAACGTCGCTGTGTCTGTACTTGTCCAGGGCGAACAGTATCTCTTTGAGATGATTGCCCGACAGAGCAAGTACGTCGCCGTTGGTCTTTCCACGGACAGCAAGATGGTAAGTCAACAAAAGGTGCAATTCTGCGCTTCTGTAGTAATTTTTTCCATACGAAACTACAGAGTATTATGAACAACGACAGGGTGACGACAGCGTCGTCGAGTGCACCAACGAGGGCGGCGTTGTTGGACTTCACATGTCGTGGAACGAAGGAAAACGTAACACGAGATTTCCAACGGTGGGTTTCCATTATTGACGACTAAGCTATTGGAGCAACAATGATTGTTGTTGTTTGTTATTTACTGGAAAAGCAATGCGTCATGTCTCTGTGTAACATTCAGTAATAACAAATTTCTGTTTTAATGTATGTAGCCAAGCGGTGCCGTTCAGATGCTTGAGAGTTCAATTCGTGACGACGTTATAAGATGCAAATTTTTGAGGTCCAAAGAGACGCGTGTCGAGGCTCGTACTTTCAATCTGGAACGAGAACCATACAACTTGTTATTAGCTGCAGGCTCGAGTATTCAAGGTAAGTTGGTAATGATAGCTAAGTTGACCGAAGACATGCTAATTTTTCAAAGTGATCTAATCTTTAAAATAATTAAACAGCTCAAGGGATCGGATACCACGATATTGTTCGAACTGCAACTGGCAAACCGAAGGTGCTCGCGGACGTTGGTGATTTTGCGACTGCGAGTGAGTTACTCATTCGTCTGCACGGTGCTCTCATGCTCGCATCCTGGATCGGCACAGCCTCTGTTGGCATTCTTCTCGCGAGATATTACAAGCAGACGTGGGTGAACTCGCAGCTCTGTGGGAAGGATCAGTGGTTTGCCGTCAGTCTCTTTTTCGTGACCTTTTTTTTCCCTTTCCAATGTATAAGACACGCCTGTTATGTTTATTCTGTCTTTTACTTTACAGTGGCACAGATTCTTCATGGTGCTAACTTGGGTAATGACACTCGCTTCCTTTGTCATAATATTCGTCGAAATCGGTACATGGAGTACCGAAACAATTCACGCATCGCTTGGATTGGCAACGACGATTCTATGCTTCATTCAACCATTTATGGCGGCTATAAGGCCCAATCCTGGAACGCCAAAGAGAGCTTTATTTAACTGGGCTCATTGGTTCGTCGGCAACGCTGCTCACATTTGTGCAAGTCAGTGTAAACACGCCAAATCGCCGTTCGTATAATACTTTCGTAATATCGTATTTATTGTCATTCTTCGCTCGCAGTTGTCGCAATATTTTTCGCCGTACGACTGACGAAGGCTCAGCTACCCCATTGGTTCGACTGGATTCTCGTCGCCTATGTTGTCTTTCACGTTTTGACTCATCTGATCCTCACGGTAAACGTCCGGTTAATCGTTAACAACGGCGATAGCAGGCCAAGTCGATGGACACTGATTTAGTGATGATTCTCTTTCAGTTTGCCGGGTGCGCCTCCGATAGGCAAGATAGTCAAAGGATCAATGCCTTCCCCATGAAAGACATGCACCCTCGAGGGCCCATGGGACATCCGGACGTGAGACGGGATGCTCCGGTAAGTCGTTATCGGATATTAGGATGGCTTGTCCATTCAAGGACCATTTATTATGCTCGTACTTTAACGGTCAGTTCACTCTGTACCGCTTGATCATTATATCGTCATGGGGGGACTCTCCTCATATATTGTTGTAATAACGACCCAACTACTTTGTCTCTGGCAGCTCTCGGGCCTCAGGCAAAGCGTCCTTGGAATTTACTTGGTCGTTATTGCGGCGCTTTCAATTGCACTTCTCGTCATTACCGTATTGGCGCCCATCGAAAAAACCTGGACCAGCTTCGCCGACAGCATCAGTAATTATTAAGACTCCTTTAGTTTTCACCGCAGTTGCAGAATCCCGGTGGATCAGCGCAAAAATTTGTATATGCCTCGTTCACTTCAGCTGTGTAACCGGTGTCGGACAAACGGGCGGTAACTTTTCGCGATGCCACCTACTCGGGGTGACACGTGAAATATCGCGGACGGTAAAAAAAAAAAATGCATTTTCTTTTTCTCAAGGTTGTGATCATTTTGGGACAAATGCGAATTGTCAGCGTCTTTATCTGGCAGCAAGAATTTGCGTTTTCCCAGAAAGATTGGGCATTGTAGAACACAATGGGTCAATATTTTTCGTTACCGACCGGGGTGTGCAGATGTCACGTTGCCTCAATAGCGTACTGGCCTTTTTTTAATCCACAGTTGACTGGCCAATCAGGCACATGCATTTGTACGTTATCTTAACTTAACTCTATACATTATATATACTATGTAAATACAGAATTTCTGAAGGTAACTAATATGCTATTAGATACATAACGCGATCTGCTAGTACCTACATATACACTATTTTTACTAATATATTAGTATTTTTACCGTACACGAGATCTGAACGTTTCAGGCGTCAAACCGCGCTTGTCTCATTACCGTTATCGATTACCGAATATCGTATAGAGATTAATCGACACGAAAATTGTTACCGCAGCTTTTCTTCGTTCGGCTAGTGAGCGCGAGAGTCGATGTCATTCTGTAGGTCAAATGAGTCATATCTGAGAGACAACAGGGCGTAACCTATGTGCTTTAATATCGGGGATACACCTTTTTGCCGTTCAGCAGTCGACATCACAATCACTATTAACGAGAAGAAAAGAAGCAAAAAAAAAAAAAAGTGTCGCAATAGGTTTTCTTTATAATTAATATATTCCACAAACTTTCAGTATTAATGAAAAATTCATGCGTACATACATGCCGAGGTAAGTGACTTGTGTAAGATATTCATGGTACTAAAAAAACGTCGATTGTGTCTCTACTGTTATAATAAACATATTTGTCAAGCATATTTGAGTACTGAACCCGGCATGAACCACCGTCTTCAATAAATATATTCGGAATGCAAGGTCCCATACCTTGCATTGAAATTAATAGGAGAAACGATCATGAAGTAAACATCCTTCTATCCTTATTTAATTTACTTTAGACGATAGTGATAATCTCCTTATGAGTTTGACGTCATAGTTGGACATGTGAACTCAATTGACGTGAATTCGAGCTTGTAACGAAATTTTCATGCACGGCTGTAACTCCGCCTACATCACGAAAGCATTAATATGTACCTCGTGCCCTTTACTGTTTGCGCATCAGCGTACATACTGTTGTACCCCCCTCCCCCTCGGCCCACTCAGCAGCGCCTACACGCTAGTATTTTTTTACGTTGGCGTTGAGCAAAGTAGCATAAAGTAGCATGTTTTTCACGGGGTTAGTAACGAGCATGGGAAAATGATATGGCGGTCGATCGAAGTCGGCGCGCGCCTCGACCAGCTAGAACCGATGATTGCTCTGGAGCGGTGGACGGGTGGTGCGCGCTCACCTTTGGCTCATATACAGCATCCATTTCGCTACGTAATCCACACACGCACGCGAATCTAGTGTTGGTAGCCTACACCGGTAGAATCTTATTCGTAGCTCCACCGTTGCCGATGCTACTACACTACGACTATTGCGTACTACACTTCCGGTCGGGGGGGGAGAAACTTTTTTCACCGTGAGAGAGTCCCTCGGAGCCTGGAATTTTCACAGCGGCGCCACCGTCGTGCAACCCTCGCAGTTCGATTCACGACACCGGCCGGCTCCGACGTTCTTCGCACCCGCCGTTGTCGCGAGTGACCGCGACTCCCTCCATCCCCGGTCAGTGCCTGCAGAAAGTGAACCGCGATTAATCGTTACAACAGCGCGAGGAGGCTGTAGAGCGATTTAAACAAAATTATTTTTCTCTTGAAAGGCTCTCGCTTCGGTAGATTCGGGTCCACTCGGTGCTGTTACGCGTCGTCGGGGTGACCTTTAGAAATAGTTATCGATCGCTGCTGACCAGCGACAGGAGCAACAATTAAACGCGCCTTTCACTACGGGGACAGCGGTAATTTGCCATCGCTGAACACGACCACCTTGCCTCCCCTACTACGTACCTTTCGTATGTAGCATGTAGACAGTGAAATAAGATTAGATACCTATTCGGACAGTGAAAGTACAATCTCTCACAACAATACTTTTTCAGGCCTATCGAGAGTGCACCGATCGAACCTTCGACATTGTATCATCGACGGTGAGGAAGATTTAGTTTTTCTTTATCTTTTCTCGTTTTTAATCGTACAGTGGAGTGAAGAAAAGAAGAAACGGTAATAGAGAAGAGTGAGACAAGTGCGTTGATTGGTCGTGTATAATCGCATATCTGCGAGCGTGTTTCTGTGCTTCTCGGTTATACCTTTGGGTATTAGTACGTGCATACGCATGTCATTATTGGAACGATGGCTCGGCAAGGCTGTTGGTTTACCGTGACTTTCGTCTACCTTGGAGCCCTCGGAGCTCTCTCGCAAAATCTCATCGAGGAGAGAACAATTTTCGAAGCTGCCTTTCAAGGTGAGTCTGTATCGAATGAGTTGTACATCGAGGAGGGTGGGGGGTACATGTGCTCGCACAGAGTCCGTGCCGTCACTGGCCGTGAGTACCCGAAAAGCATCGGCCCGCATTGGCCCGCTACTTATGCCAGATTCATGCTATGCGTGTCCCCCGCGACTCCCCTGCTAAACTCCGCGACGCGCAGAGCGCACGGAGTTCCCGCCTGCACGCACCGGACCGATATTAGGCTGTGCAGGTGCGTAAATAGTAATGCGGAGGCTAACGCGATAAACGTCCGGACGGTCTCGCACTTGATTTATCACTAGATCGTTTAGTCATCCGAGCTGCGCTATCTTTACTTGATGAGGAGTCGACTTTGATAACTGGTATATATTGCATCTATAACTGCATATATTGCGTCTGTTTGACAATGATAGCCGTTGACGGCACGATAAGTGTCGCGTCTGTGCGAAAACGACCTCAGTGTCGAAAATTGCCCAAACCTTTGATTGCAGACCGTCGAGTCGACCGGCTGGCAAAATTTCGACGGTAAACGTTCCTAAACACGATCGTCCCATTTGTTTTGCCGTCCCGTCACAGTTGTAGCCGCGCGCCCGACGTCTCTTTGCCTCGGATCGATATTGCGAGGCGCAAGCCGCCAAACACAAGGCCGGGCCTCCCGCTACCAACAACTTACGACTTGCTTACGAGCCAACATACACCGAGCGCGAGACGACCTCCCGTTTCAATGGCTTTTGTTCCCTCGGCGGTCTATTTACTCGCCTATTAATCTCCGTGCAATATTCTCGTCATGGGATCACGTGGGGGGGTTTACCTCGGCTCCTTGGAACTACTTATAGTACTATGACTCACATTGGGATTATCGCAATGTCTTTCACCGTTCTGTCGAGTACTAATTTTCCTGAACAATGGTACTTAAAAAAAAATCTTTGCATCCGGCCAAGGTATTCCTGACTCTGCGAGCGAATTCCTGTAGAAACGAGATGAGGGATTCTTAATATAATTTAATTGGGGCCGCGCGAAGAGTGTTTCCCCCCCCCCCCCCCCAACCGATAGATCGGAGATATTGCCGGGCGTATTATTTCGAATGCACAGCCATTACGACGCCCTGTTGCTGCGGTTACGGTTTTTTTTTTGCTCTCGGTGGAACGAGATATAGCACGCGTTTTTGTACGACTCGGCTGTACGGCTCAATGTAGGGTCGTAATTAATGACACGCGATGAGAAGGTTCGATTGGAAAAAGCCTTTATATCGCGCACTCGGAACTCGCGAGCTATCGACGTTTTAAATATTAAACCAACTGCTGGCTCACACAACAGCACGATGTTGCAACACGTTCATCGTCGTTCAAAATTTACCTGCTATTGAGTATTACCTAAATATGAAGTTGACAATTAAGGATTGGCCGTCAATGTTTCGCAGGAAGATGCGGCCACGGTTCGCCGTGCGAGCAGCTCTGCTACGAGCTTCACGATGGCATGTACGAATGCGATTGCACCAACGGCTACGTACTTGACAAAAATGGATACAGCTGTTCCGGTAAGATTACTCAATTGGTATCTCGATTACATGTATTGTAGATTATATTAATCTGTTCGGGTTTGAATGTACAAACCTGTCCTTTTTTTCCCGTGTCATTGACAATTTTAGTTTGTATACTTTTGTTTGTAATACCGGGATCGGATGGCGGCGACCGGAAAATTAACAAAAAATTGTGGAGATTTGTGGACAATGACTTGTAAAAAGTACAAACTTTTAACTGTGTAACAATATTAATACGTGGAGACGTCGCGGTCGTCGCACCCTCCTATGCAGATTTGATTTATTGCCAATTTAAGTATTAGACGTCCAATTTGACACTTGTAATCGTATCTACAAACATTATTAGCACAGAAAAAAATTATACAAGATTTAAACCTTAATTATTTTCTATTGCTGCATTTAGTTAAAATACAGACAATACAGTGTCTGGGAATTGGTAGAAGCGTTACTACGTACGCGACCCAGTATCAGACAGTTCGTGGAAGTTACGTTAGCCAGCTTTCTACGTAGCTTATATATTTAGTATTGCTTTGCTTTAGTATTTTTTTTCACTCATTTATTCAATACATGCCAAAGAAATTGTTTTAGTTAATATGAACTAGTTGCGTCCGTACATCAGAATTCTCTAAATCTATGTTTGTCCGAAACATCGAAATGATTCCGAAATAAAAAGCAATGTCTTTGTAATTAATCGATGTGTTTTGGAAACTAAAAACTATCAGCTCGACATTGGTTTCAGTTATTTTCACAAAAATGTGTTCATGACCAATGTAATGACAACTGCCCGAATCTGAGAATGTTCTTAACCACGCGATCATTCTTACCTTTACCTTAGAGCCGAAATAAGAATTGAGTTTTTTTCGACAGCTGGTAAGCGAGCCGGCTGCCTTCCTGCAGCTGCAGGAAGCCTCTTCGGCTCACGCGCATCCTCGAGTAACTGTGTGCGGCCGCTCTCTCGATATAACACAATCAATGTCCCATTGTCTCTGGGTCGAGCCGATGCCACATAAACGACTGTGTGTTGCGCTAAAATTATATTATTTATTTCACTCGGTGCGTAAAGTGCAGTTTTACGCACGCTTCGCGCGTGTAGAACTCCTCTTTCGCACCTTGTGAAATAAAATTTTGTACCATACTCGTGCGAAAAACGTTTTCTTAACTCGTGTGATTGCAACACTCGCCTTCGGCTCGTGCTGCAAACTCATACTCGTCAGAAAAAGTTTTGTCGCACTCGTATCGAAATGTACTATTATCTGTCGCTCAATCCCTCCTTGACGCGAAATGTCGGAAGATGTCGAATGTTGGAATCAAATAACGAGATCTCCAAGCGGGTTCCTATAGCATCGTGATGTACATAAAAAAACGAAAAAAAAACAGGGAAAAGAAAAGGTTACGCCGGTAGTGGAACCGCCTCCATGGTGGCGAGTAAGTCTTACTGGGCACGTTATCGATTTGATTCGCGGCGTGTTGCCGCTGCTTAGGTTAACGCGAAAGGGCGAGACGCTGCGACAGCGGAAAATTTGATGACCTTTCCATACGTCAAAACTATTAATTAAGATAAGACGATAAGTCAGCGGCGTTGCAAAAACGGTTAAAAAGCTTCAATTAATGGTAATGTCATTGTTTGTCCAAGTGAGTTGCGTGCAACAGTAGCTCAGCTGCGAGTCACGTGATTCCGCAGATAATGTGTCGAGCGACGCAGACAGTTGTGTTTTCCACAGTTGCATTTCGGTTCTCTTCCTGATAATCTCATCCGCTGTCGGATTAACGTAGACCTCTCTGAAATTTATTGTTATCTGTTCTGTATTATCGATTATCCGTTCACTCGTTCGAACAGGATTGTAATTGCTTTCTGTCTGACCCAATCACCTTTCGAAAGGTTTGTTCTCAACTACAGTGGAATCTCTCACATCGTTGGTAAAGCGACACGAAATTATCGGATCCCTCGCCCGAGCGGGGGACGAAAAGTCTAGGCCGTTTTTCTTTTTTCTTCGATAGTGACATACTTTTCTGACGCGAAGCAAATTATTATATGCATATAATTAGAATATAAAGATCTCACTATCTATTTTTCTCGGTATTTCGGTTATTCGCAAACAACTGATTTAGTAAATCCGCATAATGCATTTATGGATGTTTAGACCAAAATGCGTTTCTGTTCGATCGCTATAAAACTTTGCTACTTTGCAGGCGAAGACACACCGAATAGCTTGTAATTTTTTCAGACTTTTTGACCATGTAGTTTTTTTTTATAATGCGTGTACAAACTGTTACGTAAAGTACCGTGTAAACATTTCGGAAATCGGTCGATAACGACAGAACGTACCGATTTACTTCGCCGATTTCTCTTAAATTCGAATAAAAAATGTACCGCAGCGAAACGTGTACAGACAGATTGTGTCCAGATTTCAAGAAGATTCACCGTTTTCTTTCTGAGATAAATTCAATAAACGAAAGACTCTATTTCTGTCCAGCCGCTTGCTTTGTCTGCGTTTCTCACTCGCCCATTGGCTACCGCGCTCAGCGGAGCTCCCCTCTCGTTCCCCTCCAACGATTTCGGCCCAAACATCCATAAGGAGATTTGAAAAATTGATGGGAATGTAGGTGGATTTTGTATATGCAGGAGATACGCTTAAGGGACGTGTGTGGCATATAAAACAGCAATGCATGCTCGGTACACATAATGTTCGAGCCCATGGGAGCGAAAACTTGTCGGAATAATCGAGTATACACAATGTACAGAGGCGCACGTAAATGCCAAGTCGTCGGATCGCACCGGCTGTGACTGGCGTCGGTCGATAAAGAATATATAGCATAGCTTTGCGACGCTTTAACACAATACACGAATGCCGCCGCTACGCAATACGTCTTCTACTTCCAAACAAAATTTATTCAGATCTTCCGAGAGCCTTATTTTTCTTCTTATTCCTTCGAGACAAGTGTGAACCTGCAGAATCCGTGGGGCGTTTGTGTCACATCGGATATCAATAATCTCACGAGCGATTGAACGTTTGGGGATTTATGTCGAGGTGGGGAAAAAACGTAAAATTCAATTTATTTATTATGTAACGTTTAATATAACATTTTTATTTTTTATATGTTATTTCACGTAATTATATTATCCTTGCTTCAAAAGAATATAGAGAGAGAAAAAAATTATCCATTAGAATATTCACATGTGTGAATGCCCGAAATAACACGATTGAATTATATTCCTATATATAGATTTACAATATTTTTACCGTTCGATGTCACGCATCAATTGACACATTGGTCGAGCAATTTGTGTGATTTTTTTTCTTTTTTGCATTTATTCCAGAGCTTAATTCGACATCGGCACCGAGCAGCGAGCTTGGACAATTCATTAATGACATTGAGAACGATGAATTGAATACCGAAGTGGACAACGAGGAGGATGCGGTCGAGGATATACTGTACATGAGGGGTGCTTCGTTCACAATACATTTCGAGCCGAATTCATTAAATTCAACGGCTATCGCGTCCAACAAGAGCCGAGACAGTAATGAGATACCCTGGTCGGATCAATCGACCCTCGACCCTACTTCCCAGGTTCGAGCAAATGCACTTTTTTTTCTGTAGATTCTATTCTGCCACTGTGCACCATAAAATAAAGGTCTTTGCATTCAACAAAAATTTGTCTGCTAAGCGACCATTATTTATATAGCACGAAATATTTTGAAATCATTTTAGAAATATTTTCAATCTTTCAAATCTTACGAAATATTTATAATATGAAAAAAATATTTTGAAATATTCGATCAAAATATTCCGACGAAACGTTTCATAAATATTTCTGAAACATAGTGATAATGATAGTGATTTTTTTTTGTAAATCCTATTCTGCCACTGTGCACAATAAAATAAAGGTCTTTGCATTTGACAAACATTTGTTTGTCAATCGACCAATAGCCATATAGCACGAAATATTTTGAAATCATTTTAGAAATATTTTCAACCTTTCAAATCTTTATTTATATATTATTTTATTATTATATATTTTATATATTTATATAATCGATGAGCGATTAAATAATGAGCGTACATGTATACACAACGATTAACGGACGACGTTGTTAATTTCAGACGGCGAGCGCGGAAGGGAAGAGTGAAGTTACGATTACCGAGAGTTACGCCATCAACACCGAAGCGGCGTGTTCATTGGACTGCGGAGCAGCGGGTAATTGTTACTTGGAACAAGCGAGGAGTGGCGACGGCCAAAACTCCCAAGATGATGATTGCCCCGCGAACGGAAGAAAAGAGGATCGCGGAGGCCTTCGACAGCGGTGTCAATGTCCCCTGGGAAGGAGCGGCGATCGATGCGAGCTCGGTAAGTTGAACTCGGTTCTCGAATGGATTCCCATTTCCGCCTCTAATAACAATGTCGGCGTATGTTGGGTTTGGACGTGTACACAAGAAGCGAGCTTGTGCACCACAATAAAAGAAAGAAAACAAATAAAAGGACTTTCTCTCTTGCTCCAGTATCTTGGCCTGTAAAAATAAAAATCCACTGCCTTGAGAGGCAGCAATGAAGACAATGTCTCACACAGCCAGGCTCCGAGCAATCGTGTTATCTGCTTAATTTGTGTTGAATCGCTTATTCCTTTTGTTGCCTTAATTACCGGTTTCTACAGGGAGTCAAAGAAAATTTACATGGAGCGCAGCAAGAAAGTAGAAAGGATCAGAGGGGGAGAGATTGCAACGAGAGAGAACTCAATTCGACGGGAGAGGAAGAGAGAGAGGGCAGAAATCGATATCGAATCTATATACGTAATACCTTGGTCGGGAGAAATTGCATCTGTTGAAAACTAATTTTACGTTTCCGTACGCGAAGAAACTGAAAGGAACGATCAGGTCGGCGGAGAGACGTATTAAAACCACCCGCGTCCTCACCGGTGGAGAATATTTCGTTTACAGAAATTAATGTGTCAAATGTTGGACAACTTTCAGAGACGGACGTTAAATCACCGCGATTCACTGGATCGGGATGGCTCGCGTTTCCCGCACTGCGGGCAGCTTACAAACATGTACAATTGGATCTCGAATTTCGTCCGGAGGCGTGGGACGGCATCCTCCTTCTCGCTGGAGAACGGGACGATCTGCAGGGTGATTTTATGGCCTTGATTTTGCATCATGGTTTCATAGAATTCAGGTGGGTCGGATCATTCCGTTGGTCGCGTCGCGTTTCCATTTGCAATTGAGTGATACGAGTGTGTTAATCTCATTGCAGATTCGATTGCGGCAGTGGAGTGGGGGTCGTTAGAAGTACGGAAACTGTTAAATTGAACAAGTGGAATACTTTGAGCGTTTACAGACATCGATGGGACGCCTGGATCCAGCTTAATCAGGCGAAGCGCGTTCAAGGCCGGTCAAAGGTGTGTTGATTATACACCCATATAGCACGAAATATTTTGAGATCGTTTTAGAAATATTTTTAATCTTTCAAATCTTACGAAATATTTCTGTAACGTAGTGATAAAATATTTTGAGATTTTTTATTTCATCGTTCCGTGTTTCAAAAACTAAAAAAATTTTAAAAACATTTCAATGTAAGATTAATGAGCGGTCAGAAAAATATTTTCAAAATCTTGCCAAAACATTTCACAAATATTTGAAGTATTTGAAAAAAAGATTTTTGAAACCTTGCAAAAATATTTTCGTGCTATGTGGATATAGTCATCGATGGCAAACATATCGGTATATCGTGTTCTATATCCTTTCTTCAATCTGAAGGGCTTATTCTCGAGGATAACGTTTCGCGAACCATTGTTCGTCGGGGGTCCTGGAAATACTTCGGGATTGGAGCGACTTCCGGTGGGAAGTGGTTTTCGGGGTTGCGTCCGGCATCTCGAGGCAAACGAGCATCACTATCGCTTTCCACTGGCTCCGCAAGGAGACGCCGCGAATGGCTTCGACGTTGGTCAGTAATGCATTATTGATATCGTTCCGTTCCGTGTTAATCTTATTAATATTTTCTCATTAATTTTATGCAAGAAAAGCCAATTATCGAGGTTATACGATATTGATTTTTTATTTTTATTTTTTTTAGAGGAATGCACGGCGGATCGATGCAGCAAGGTGCCTTGTTCTCACGGCGGAAAATGTCTCGCGACCGGGGGCGACACAGCAGTTTGCCTCTGTCCTCTCGGATACACCGGTGATTTGTGCGAGACGAGAGTCGATCTTCAGGTAAGAAGCGACGATGGAAAGATGGCAGACGGCACAGTAGTCCACTGTACTATTTAACTCATGGCAAATGTTTGCTCGGCGCAGGTGCCGTCTTTCAACGGGTCATCGTACCTTCGATATCCCGGTCTCGGCGAGACTTCGCTCTCGTGGCTTGAGTTGGCAGTCACTCTCAAACCCATTTCACCCGATGGCGTTATTCTCTACAACGGTCATCATAGCGACGCGACTGGTGATTTCATCGCGCTCTATCTCTCCGCTGGTCACGTGCAATTTACGTTTGATCTCGGCACTGGCCCAGCGACCCTGAGGTAAACTACCAACGGTGTCACGAATGCATGTACATTGTATAATACATATACATTGACCGAATAAAATGTAGGAGCGAATCGCCAGTGCGACTCGGTGAATGGGTGGAGGTTCGCGTCTCGAGGACCGGTAGATTGGCCGCTCTCGAAGTCGAGGACGAGTTGCCGCAGGAGATTCTCGCTCCAGGAGCCTTCACTCAACTGTCCCTGCCCCTCAATCTTTATCTCGGTGGCGGACCAACACCGGAAATGTATACACCAAAGATGAAGACAACAGCGAGTTTCGTTGGTTGCATACAAACGGTTCTACTGAATAATCGCGAGGTAAAAACGATGACAAACCCATCGACGCGGGCTGTGATTATTTCCTAAAAATAATGTAATGAAAATTACACAGGTCGGCATATTGGCTGAGGCACTCGGAGGTGTGAACGTCGGCAATTGTGGACACCCGTGCGAGGCAAGGCCCTGCGGCGATGCCGAGTGTCGACCGTTGCGTGAGCGATTTACGTGCCGCTGTCATCCCGGCATGCCGCATCCGTGTCCGGCTGTTCCTGGATCCCAGGAACCGTTGCAACAGCAGCGGTACGTTGGCCCGTCCGTCTCTTTAGGTACGGGCTTCACCGTCGTAACAACCACATCGGCCGGTAACCCGGAACAGGGATTAGCTTTAACGAACCATCGCCGCATTCCAATCCCATACCAGTCCAAAGTCGGCGTACCGAGCTTTACCGGCAGCGAGAGTTACCTCCATTACAACGATGCCGACACCATGAAGAGGTTCGTCTTTATCAACTCTGTCTAATTCTTCGATAAAACAATGAGAAAAAGTAGTATGTAATTTATTTTCTTTCGACAGGATAATAAGTTATCGGGTCGATATAAATATGAGATTTCGAGCGAGCAGCAGTACCGGACTGTTACTGTGGAGCGGCAGACACGCGGATCCGTCCGAGCAGCCGGAGACGAATGACGATTTTCTCGCTCTTGGATTGAACGAGGGCTACCTGACGCTCGCTTATAATCTTGGCTCAGGCGAGGCCATTCTAAGGTACAACGTGACGAGACTGGACGACGACTTGTGGCATAGGGTCAGAGCAGTCAGGTGAGTTTCAATAATCATCCACGACTAAACCTGCCTCCCTTCAGTGCCCGATCCAATGCAAATACGAGCTTTGTGTCGTTAACAGAAACGAGCAGTGGGCATCTCTCGTCGTCGATAGCGGAATAGGAGTGTCAGCGTCATCACCTGGACAATTGAGACAACTCAATACCGATACGGGTCTCTACGTTGGTGAGTCCCTGTTAATTTCCTTCTCGTCATTATCGTGTTTAAGAGGAAATCGATTTTATTTACTTCATTTATTTTATTTATCGTACGATGTTTGCAGGTGGCGCTCCCGATATCGTGAGGACGACAGGCCGGAGATATTCCAGGGGAATGGTCGGTTGCATCAGTGATCTCGTATTGGACACGGATTTCTCCGTCGCCCTGTCTTCGCCGGAGCAGTCGACGAATACACACTCGTGTATCCCTTGAGCATCCCGAGCGAAGAAATGGTAATATCGGTAACGGATACGTTCACGTACCACCGTCTACGACTCTCTTGTACTGTACAATACTAGTATACCCATGAATTTGTAACATTACCTCATCGTACCAAGCGCGAAAGACTATAACCCACATGATCTAGTCAACATGTTGTAAATACACCCCGATATCTATGTATTATAATCATCATATCATACTGAAATGATATCAAGTTTTCCCGTGTTGGTACCTCGACCCGATTAAATTCAAGGTGTAGGCTCGAGCCTAACGAGTTTACGAAACAGTCACGAGGAAAATGAAAAAAAAGAAAATTATCGATAAGATATAAGCCCTCAGCGTCAATTTTTTAATTAAAGCTTCGACCGGCCAGTTGGTAAATATAGCCGCCCATAACACGATACTGTTCGAACTCGATCGTCCTCTACATTCATTTCTTTTTTCGACATATTCGGACGAAAGTTCATACAGCTTCGGCATGGCCACCGGCTGCGCTTCAATTGCCACCACCGATGCACTTTTTATAAAAATATTAAGTACAATTTTTCACCGAATGTTATATACGAATCTGTACGATGTGCCGCGGCGGGGATAAGAAAAGGACGCATTGCGGTTCGTTGGATCTAATCAAACTTGTTTATCAAACTAATGCCGATGGAACTTGGCAAGATGTACAATGCCGCGTCTGCCAGTAACGATCACTGTTCGGCAACGGTATTCGATCCTTGTGCGTGTTACACTGTAAAGATACTCAGCGAAGAGTGGATAATCGAACGAGCGTAGCTATATGACTGATAAACGATTAAAATTGCACCAAATATTCCGCCCTTAAAATCCTCCGATATTCGCCCTATAATAAAACTATCTAGTAAAAGCGGAAAGCTAAATGCACACGATACACGAAAGTTTTAATAAGCTGGCACTCGTATGCCATAGCAACGACCGACCGACCGACTGACTGATTGACCGTTACTGCATCGTCCAATTTCCGTACTGTATAAGAATTACGTGTACGTGCACGCGGTACTCCTCGCAGAGCTGGCGCTTCTCATTACATCTGCGCATTGAAAAAAAAAAAAAAAAAAACCGGTCGGCAAAAAAAGGTCAATAATTCGGGCATAGGACTAATAGTTTATCACGTCACATATCTGATGAGAGTCGGTGATTGTAGAGGAGCTCCCGCACCATGTGCCCAACGGTCCTGTAATTGATAAGCTATTCTCTATTGGCGTGGAAAGTGGAAAATCAATTATTAAGAAGAATTTATCGCGATAGAAAATGAAAAAAAGGAACGACTAAAGCAATCGGCTATGGTCAATTTTTTACACACTTTATTTTATGTATATTGTAGAATATATGTATAAGGTAAAAGTGGTGAATATTGCCTACCCCGATCAGCTCGTAAATCAATCATATATGGGCCGCGCCATATTCACCACTCTTATCCTATATATATGTATGGATGTACTACCCAAAGGAACATAAACAATTAGGGAGAATTACGTGTACGTGTGCTGGTATAAAATATAATATAATCGAGTCGGTCATTAAATGTAATTAATACACACGAATGAATGATATCGTGCTGGACGGGAGGTAGAATCATCCGTCATTTACATGTTAGTTGGATATGTTAGTACGTAAGGAAAGGCAAAACTTCCCCGTACCATTCGCGCTGCACTAAATTTAGTGGCTTACGTGAGTGAACTTAATTAAAAAATGAAAAAAATAAGGCAAAGAAAAACCATAGAGAAACGTCTACGTAGTAGTTACGATCGTCATTGATCCATCGCAGTGTTTCGCATTAGGAGCAAAAAAAATGCTCATTCTACTCATAGCTTTTCACTGTCATCAAAGTGGTAACTTTACTCGGGGCTAGCTGATAACGAATTTTTGTTTCTTCCTATTTTTCTCCTTGGCAGCTCCCAGAACCAAAACTATGCATATTATATATATTGTGATAATTCATGGAAAACAGTTTCGCTGCGAAAACGAGTAGAGCAATAAATATATATGAATGAGCAATCGAGTGAAAACGGTACGCGTAACTCGAGTATGCATTAAAGGCATGGTAAAAACAAAATAGATTACATGTTGAAATCGCAGGTAATGAACTATTCGCATTTTAATGAATAATGGTCCGCAGAGCGAGAGACCAGCGACTTACAAGGCTGACGTTAATTATACATATATATCTTCTTATATCGCTGTGCATGATATTCATAATAAAATGGATACAATCCTTGAATATCATCTCAGAAAAGAAAAACACACACACACACAATTGAGAGAAGCACTATCGCAATAAAAATAAAATGATGAGACGAAGGGAAGGGTGATTAGATGAAAAATTGGGAGAAATAAATAAATGAATGAACGTTAGAGAAAGAAAGAAAAACGATCGATTGGGTTAAAGCCACAAGGGGGTATTGTGCTGTGCACAATGGCACAGCCTGTCTTCCTCCTTGTCGCATTGGATCATCGACATATTATTACGAAAATATTATATCAAATACGATGCTAAATGAACTATTTCTATTATGTCCGTCTGCAAAGTCTATTAGAAGAGTCTATCCTACCTACTATACCTTGTAGCTAACCCGCGCATTGTCCACAATATAAATATGTATATATTACATACTATATAGGTATACTATATATATATTTGTGTCGGTATGTTTCGAGTGAGAGTGTAGTGTGTGTGTGTGTTGTGTGTATTCGTGTGTGCGCGCGCGGGCGCCCCTTTGTATATAAATTGTGTACGCTAAATTATATAAGCTCCTTTAAAGCATATGATTGAAAAAAAAAAAAAAAAAAAAAAAAAAAAAAACAAATGATTGCAATCCTTACAATATTCATCAGACCTTCGCTTTCGATATAAGAGACGTTCCAAGTTCTATGGCACATCACGGTGGAATTGCGTCTATTATCGTTTTCCGTGTTTTTCATCGAATGCGTCTCTTGTTTTTATCATCGTATATTACACATTCCAGATAGAAAAACGTGCCAAACGGGTATCGTACCATTGGTACCGCTACCGTTCCGTCGCCGTCATTTTTCTATCTGGAATGTTGTGGCAGGATCCTCGATTACCTTCTCTGAATCTTTTATTCATACGCTGGATTGAAGTACCTAATGAAATAGCTATTGTTATCATGACATTAGTTTAATTATATAAACGCATATGTGTGTGCACCCGCTACTACATGCATTTCGCGTGCGCGCTCTCGTGTGTGTGTGTGTGTGTGTGTGCGTGCGTGCGTGCGTGTGTGCGTGCGTGCGTGCGTGCGCGTGTGAGCGTGCGCGCGTGTGTGTTTGTTCAACGGCCCGCGTGTTGACAGCATGAATAAAACAGATTTTATAAATCGGACCACCGCTTTCTTTCCCATTCTTATAAAACGCTACGTACAATTTACTCCGTTATACGCTTAGGCGCGATAAATTCTGCGCGTGCATGCTCGGGACCTCTATCAGCCTGCGCGGCAAATGATCACTCTATGCAGCATGTGATTTCTCTTCTGAAAATTGTGCAATATTTCGTAATGCGATTTCACACAGTTGCGGAAAGGCTGTTTTGCCTCGAACTCGTGAACGGGGTGCCCATTCGATTAATTTACTTTTTATGGTCGCCGCTAACGCGATCGCGGTATTTTTCCTTCCACATAAAAACGAGTGGAGAAACAAGGTAAAAAAAAATAACATCAACATGAGCTCCCGTGTAAATGATCTACCCACGTCATTCGCGACGGGCATTCGAGCACATTCATTAGACGGAATGCAACGTCATTCAAATGGCAATGCGTATGAATCTCTTCGCAAAGAAAAATGACAAAGTCTACCACGCTGTTCATTGAGTGTCGAGAGTTTAAATCTGCAGGGACGTAAAATAAATACTCTACGACATTGTAGATTACAAGAGACGCTGAGCAGTGTAAAGTCTGTCGCTTATGCATAATTCATCGCTTCTCAGTAGTAACCCCAATGCAAAAAGCCAAAGTACGTCGGTAGTTGATGTGCTCGATACACGTGTGGACGCTAATGGAAATTACAGTGTATTTTTATCGCACGCAACGAGATTCCGACGAAGTCGTTAACCACGTCTAGGCCAGTGTAAGATTAATAATAATAACCTTATCCGATATTTCGACGGCTGCGTTCGAACACTGAGAAAAAGAAATGGTTGGATTAAGCAAATGCGCCGTGACATACGTTAAAAGGTTTATTTTGTTGGTGTAACAAAAATGTTTGTTTCGATCAACAAATTTTTAATAAATTGAAGCAAATAATCGTTTAACAAAACAATGTTTTTTTTGTTACCAAACAAATAACAGCTTTGAACGTATGTCACCGCGTCTTTTGGTTAATCGAACCATATTTTTTTTCTTCTCAGTGAAGCCGTCGAAATATTGGATGATTTATCACATCGATCGCAGCAGCAGAGAATTAAAAAATTATAAAAATAATTACCTTATCCGATATTTCGACGGCTGCGTTCGAACACTGAGAAAAAGAAATGGTCGGATTAAGCAAATGCGCCGTGACATACGTTAAAAGGTTTATTTTGTTGGTGCAACAAAAATGTTTGTTTCGATCAACAAATTTGGAATAAATTGAAGCAAATAATCGTTTAACAAAACAATGTTTTTTTTGTTACCAAACAAATAACAGCTTTGAACGTATGTCACCGCGTCTTTTGGTTAACCCAACCAATCTTTGTTTTCAGTGAAGCCGTCGAAATGTTGGATGATTTATCACATCGATCGCAGCAGCAGAGAATAAAAAAATTGATGCTTACCGATCGCAAAGACAATTTATGAGCGGGACGGTTTGCTTTGACGAACAGAAAGGTTAGTTCGTGTTTTGCAATCGGCAGACACGCATGATTTTTTTAGAGATAAATAAATCACTTTCAGACATAACGGGAGAGATTTTTGCGGCAAATAGGAAGCGGCTGAAGAGGCTGTGTTTAATAGCCGGTTCTATTATGAGTTGAATAACTGAGCGACTACAGCGCGGCCGGCGCAGAGTAGTTTGAGTGTTAAAAATGTTGAGCGAAAGGGGAAAGAAAAGGTGAGGGCTCGTAAACCGCGATTGCCGCCGGAGGTGGGGTAGATGGCGGCTAGACGATTGCAACAGCAGGAAAGTAGTAATACTCTCCGGAGGAGGAACCGGCGAGCTCAGTGACTCGACGCGCGTCGTCCACTCCGCTGCTCACCTTACACTCGTAATATATACATATATTTAACGTACACATATTCGCATACCGGTCACCGGCCGGCTATTCGAGTGGAATCGCAAAGGAGCTCGATCGTCGTTAGAAACGACTTCGCTCCCGTTTTTTTAATAAGTTATTCCGTCACCGGATGCGCGCCGAGTACACCAGTTCTCTATTCTCATACGGATTACTGTGTACAAGTGTGAAGGGAAAAAAAAATTTGGTGAGAATCGACGAGATTGTACTATTTCATTCTGTTGAGTTTAATGGAATTGCATTAGTTCCGCGACCGCGACGTGGTTGAGGTAGGCCTTGCGAATGGTGTTCACTTCGCATAAGTTTCAGAGAAACGAGAGGGATTTGCAAACACTGCTGGATGGTATAAAAACCGGAAAAAAATCAGCATAAAGCGCATCTTTTCGCGTTCGCGTGGGCGCCTTCGGACCCCAGTCATGAGTTGTAGCGTTAAATTCACTTTGATTACTTTTTTTTAAATTTTTGTTCAGAAAAATGTGTAGAAAGGCACAAGACTCAAAGTAAATTTAAAAGTCTGAAAAAATGCACACGTATTCAGAAAAATTAACGAATCGTTTTCATTAAAAAAAAGTTAGGTTTCTGGGACATTGGCGAATAATTTTATTTTTCATCAATTTGTTAATGACATTTTTGGAATTATTATCCCGCAAAATAATTTTTTTCAACACCTTTAATATGCTTCATTTTTTTCCCTCTCACTTTTCTGAAACTTAGGCAAAGTGAACACTATCCGCAAGGACTACCTTAAGATTCGTGATTTGATACTGGTCCATTGAGACACACGACTGTGTTGTTGAAAACAAGTCGGTCTCGAGAGCCTTTCTCCACCGGAGTCGTTGAGCTTCGAGGTATTTCGCAGCTCCATCGTGTGCATATATGTTTGCTCTTTCAGGCGTATAAACATTGACTTTAGAAGTATGCACACTCAATATGTATTTGCGCATAGTGTGCAATATCTGGTAGGTGTGACCAGACTCCTGCGATAGAAAAATCAATTTATTTGCATACCTAGTCAAAATCTTTAAGCCTTGCCTATTAACCGACGTCGACACGAAACGGCTTGACAAAGGGTTTTACGGAATTTGCTCAGCCTTCGAGGTTTCGAACATAAGCGTACGCAAAAGCGCAGAATCAATAACTCGTGAATTTTGCAAAGTGAATCGACACTCCGGTAAGCATTGTTGATCGGATATGGTCGCTTAGAGCTGTAGGGTAAAAGTGGTGAATATGGCACACCTCGATTAACACGTAAATCAATGATATATGGACCGGGCCATATTCCCCACTTTTACCCTATGTCACTTATCGTACGATCGACTTCCGAATGACAAGAAATTGCGATTCTTGTGGTTAAACTATTATACATGCACAAGAGATTTCGGACGATTATATTTTTTACTGTAGAGTAGTTTTTAGTGGTAGCTTTTTCATCTGCTGAAGAAGAAGAAAAGCCACTTTTATATATATTTTCGCTCCATTTAATGTTTTTGGTGAGTTCGATTAATAATCGTATCAATAAAATTTATCCTCCGGCAATGAAGAGCTGGTAACGAAAAATGAATAGGTGAAGGAAAAGGAAGAGAAATGGAAACGAGAGATGAAAGTACAGGAAGGAACAATAATAAGATGAGAGTGATAGGTTGAAGAAACGAGAGGACAATAGCAATGATGGGGAAAATACGACCAAAAGATATATTAATGAAAATGGTGCAAAGTAATCTGCACATGACTTCCTCGTGTTTTATTGCTTTGCGCTTAACTTTCTCCACGAGAAAGTTCGTTCACAAATCATTTTAACTGGTACAGTAGAAGTTCGATTATTCGAACCTCGATCGGCCGAACCATGACTTGGTTTATCCGAACGCTTGGTTATCCGAACGTTAGTGCGAAACGTTGCACATTGTTGCTTGCCACGCGCAGGAGCCGCGTCCGTGTTCAAGCGTGTTGAACCGCACTTTTTTTCTCTGACCAACGTCAATCCGCGCGCACACTGGCTTTCCCGAGCAGGTTCACCCACCTTAGCAGACTCGGACAGCGCGCATCGGAAACTAGTTTCGATACTAAATCGTTTGAATCGCCTTACATACATAGCTCACACTGGAGCGGCTTCGAGAGTTCGCTGCTCAAAGTGGAAACTCAAAATGTATGGACAATACAGGCTAGGGCTGTACAGATAGGCCGGCCTAGCCGGTTAAGATATCTTATCCGGCTAATGGATTTTATAGTTTGGACGCCTAAGCTAATACAGTCTTGGAATTTTTTTGACGAATTTTTATTTTATTCTTTCTAATGTTAACTGCCACGTATTCCGACGTATTTTTGCGCGCTGAACACGAATCCGCCGGACTTTTTTGACCTAAAGTACAATGCGACGTTAAGGGGCTCGATTTTATGCACGATTTTATGCACTTGGCCGGCTAAAATAGCTTGGCCGGTTATCGGGCGGCGTTTCGATTATCTGAACTTTTGATTATTCGACGGGTTCGAATAATCGAGGTTCTACTGTATAAGAATGTGTGCGCGACCGAAATTTTTGTGTTTGTGAGCAATATGATAATTTTATAATTTTTTAGGCATAACATTTTCCTTTTTTTAAATTGTAAACATTGTATTGTAATTATAGCTTCCTCTAAGAGAAAGCCAAATTCAAACAACGATCAAACAATATCTCATAGAGCAAGTCATGTGCAAATTACTTTGCACCATTTACTTCCGTGTGAAACCACCTCGAGAACGCTGTAGGATTTTTTCACAGAACTTGTGGAAATACTTGACAGCGACAGAATATATGTAATATTAATGATCGGTACTCAACTCTTTCACATTAGGCCACCGTCCAAAGCGTAGGCAGAAAAAAATGGCAGAGAGGATGAGGGAACCGAGCGAGATACAATCGTTTTATAGAGGAAAAACAATATTTATCACCGGAGGCTCCGGTCTGATGGGCAAAGTTCTTGTCGAGAAGCTGCTGTACAGTTGCAGCGATCTCGACAGAATCTACGTCTTGCTGAGACCAAAACGCGGCTGTGCACCGGCTATTCGTGTCGACGATATGTTCAAGTTACCGGTGAGCTTGACTACGAATCTCTCACATGTTGCCTCAATAAGATAACATGTCAGAGATTTCACCCAACACCCAGAAAAAAAATGTATTTCATTGAAATCAATATTTATTTAAATCACATAAATATTTTACTTAAACCAAATAAACGGTGGCCGTCGAATAAATTATTTTTCTGGGAGTACAATGATTAATATAATTATTATTACTATGACTGTGTGACTATCTGTTTCCCAACAGATGTTTGAAAGGATCAGAAATGAGAAGCCGGCTGTAATGAAAAAAGTTACCGCGGTCCAAGGCGACGTATCTCTCGAGAATTTGGGTATTTCGGAGGAGCAACGAGAACTGCTGGCGAAAGAGGTCCAAATTGTTTTCCACTGCGCCGCGACCCTCAGACTCGAGGCAAAGCTCAAGGATGCAGTCGAGATGAACACGGTGGATCATAACTGACAAAAAAAATAAAAATAAAAATAAAAAAATTATATAACTATAAAAATAATAATAGCTGTGTCTTCGAATGTTAAGATTGGAACGGCATCGATGCTTCAACTGGCGAAAAGCATGAAGAAACTCCTGGTTTTCGTACATTTGAGCACAGCATTTTGTCACGTAGATCAAGCCGAACTCGGCGAGTGTGTCTACGACGCACCGGACGATCCGCAGGATATAATGAGATTGGTCAAGTGGTTGGACGGAAGCGCCCTCGATCTCATAACTCCAAAGTTAATAAATAAATACAATTTTTTTTTTCTATATTTTCGGCGATTAATACTTTTGGCCTCTCGTTGTTACAGGTTGCTCGAACCCCATCCAAACACTTACACGTATTCCAAGAGACTCGCCGAGACCCTGGTGGAAAAGGAATATCCCAATTTGCCTTGCGTCATCGCGAGACCGTCGATCGGTACGCGATTCTCGATTTCCGGTTTCCCGAATCGAATGCGATAATTCTATTAATGTGTAATTTGCAGTGACTCCGGCTTTGAAAGAGCCTCTTCCCGGCTGGGTCGACAATCTCAACGGGCCCGTTGGACTTATCGTCGGCGCTGGAAAAGGAGTCATACGATCGATGCACTGCAATGCAAATTATCATGCCGAAGTGATACCCGTTGATTTTGCCATCAACGCGCTGATAGCGATCGCTAGCAAGGTCGCCACTACACCCGCGAGCACGAGGTCGGTAAAACATGTTGATAGGTAAGGAGCAATTTCGCTGTGTAGTAATACGTCGTTGTACACAGATCAAAGACCATACCGGTGTACAATGTAACGCAGAGCGGCGTGCTGCCAATAACGTGGGGCGAAGTTTTGGAAAAGGGGAGGAAAGTAGTCCACGATTATCCATTCGAGGGTGCTATATGGTTCCCCGACGGCGATATCAGATCGAGTAAATTCATTCACTCCCTCTTCGTGTTATTCTTCCACTTACTGCCGGCCTATCTCATCGACTTTCTCATGGTCATCTTTCGCCAAAAGCGATTGTGAGTATAACACCGTAACCCTTCATTGGTACAAATGAGAATTGGTAAAAATGAGAATTGGTAAAAATGACAATTGGTAAAAATGACAATTGATAAAAATGACAATTGTATGCAAATTTCGACCATTTGTTTCATTGGACCCTCAGTATGGTACGAATTCAAAAGCGAATATCGGATGGCCTCGACGTCTTGCAGTACTTCACCACTCGCGAGTGGGTGTTCTACAATACCAATCTCTTGATTCTCTGGGGCGAGATGAGCCCGAAGGACAAGCTGCTGTTCCCCATAGATTTCTTCACCATCGACATTGTGGAATATCTCAAGGATATCATGCTTGGCGCCCGACAGTATTGCATGAAGGAGAAACTGGAGACTCTCCCTAGAGCTCGCCTCCATCAAAAAATGTAAGAGCATCGTTTTTTTAAGTCGCCTCACAGTTAAATAAACCTTAGCTGATATCGATATCTTCTCAAATTCAGATATTTCATATTATCGCCTCGGTCGCGTGAACCTTTACTTCAAAAAACAAAAAGAACGTCCTTTCTCTTTCGCAGGCTCTACGCTATACACATAATCGCCGTCTACTCCTTCTACTTCGGCATCCTGTACTTCGTCTACAAGAACTTCGAGACGGCTCGACTCGGCTTGGATTTCGTCAGCGACAAGATAAAGGCTCTGCCGATCGTCGGAGGTCTGCTAAAGAAGGTTCACCTGTAGATTAAACGACCGACTCTACAAGCAACGGCTCTCAATTTCCAACAAGCTTGCGAATTCATCATCACACTAAACCCAGATTAACCGCGTGCCAGCTTTAACGTTTCTACATCGCGTTTTCCTCCCCGGGTCAATGTATATTTAGGATTATCCCATACTAACCCAACCATGAAGAATAATGCGTCGCTGAATATCTATCGACTCTAAGCAAAAACAAGAGGAAAACTGCTACAATAAATATTCATTGGGACAAGAGCCATAACAATTTTTTATTTATGATCCACATACGCACTGACGACGCGCTACTAGCTTAACACAAGAGTGTGAACTAAGACGTGGACCCCCCAGGCATGTTTCATTTATTGATCCACTCAGCCGGGCTCCGCTCCTTTACGCGCTCGAAAGCTTACCGCTGGCGATAGTTGATCAATGGCGTAGCGGCTACCACTCTTATGTAGGAACAATCCTGTGACATCGTGTTTCGTTTAGAGGGACGGTAATTCGCTCACCCTCTCTTCATCTATCGGTCAACAGGTAACACAGGTCTACACATATACATATATATGTGTGTCTCTCTATATGTCTTACCTGTTGACCCAAAGGCTCGGAGACGAGAATAGAGGGAGAAAAAGTGTAAAGAAAAGGGCGGAGGCTGCGACATAAACAATTTATATCAGTCAACGCGACTGAGGCAAAGGTCACACAGTGGAGGGGAAATTGCTCGCAAACTGGGTTGCGCGTGCGCCCGTTTCCTGCAGGTTCAGGATATCTATAAACGTATATTTTTGTGTCGGTAGTGGCACATGCGTGATATCGAGAGAAGGCCGGCAGATAAGGCGCGCAACTCGGTCAGTCGGAGGCCGAGTTGGCCGAATGTCGGATGCCAGTCTCTTTTCAACAACTTTTTCTGTCGCACGAAATATTGGTAATTGTACGTTTGTACGCGACGCGTTTCGTCGAACGAGCGCGAGTGATTGAAAGAAAGGACGACGATATGAGTTTGTCGGACGGATCGTCGTTGCCGAGTGCGAGCGTGCGAATGTGGTGATGCGGGGAAGAGAATTCTCGCGAGGAAGCTTTCGACGCGAGGGAAAAATTATCGAGTATATTAATCCGTTGCTGGTTTCGTCGTCGATAGGCTAAATACTCGGGACGATGGCAATAGTAGTGATAATTAAGAGGTTTAATGGTCTGAGCGGATGTGGGAAAGGAGACCGATTTGTCAAGATCGACTTTCGAGGTAAATCCCGCACTTTATTCGCCTCTTTCGAGATCGCTGTTGAGTAACAAACAATATTCCAGGGGTGTCGCATTATTCGAGCGCTCTCCAAGACACGGAGGAGCTCGTCGAGGTGAACGAGGCAAGTTTAATTTTCGAACAAAAAATTTCCATGTACCGCACAGCACGCCTATCTTTTTTTGATTACTTTAATTATTTGTTTATTAAGCGATTTCTCCTTGACCGGAATTCAAATACAAATAACCAGAATTCCATTCAGATCAGAATTCAAAATCAAATGCAAATACAATTCAAGAATTCAAATGGGCATTATAACTACTTAGATCTATCAATTCCAATAGAAAAACAGTGAAGAAAAAAAAATGTCTCTTCGTTGGTTAAGGCGGTGGTTGCGGTTGTGGTAAAGTCAATCGAGTAGCAATTAAGTTAGCGCGGCCGTAGTCGATCGACTCGACTGCACCGCATGGGATGATAAGTGAGGGAATGGGACGTTTTCAGAGTTTCACGTGGAACTTTGGAACGGCGGTGCAAGAGGTCGAGAGCCTGCAATTGGCGGTTGTAGCGAGGAATGTACTTCGGAGTGAAAAAGTAATAGCTCGTTACGGTCTCGTTCTTCAATCCGTCGTGCGGGACGGTCGTGTATCGATAACCGATGTCCTCGTCGATCTCGATAATAAACCAATTGCGGTAAGGCGTCCCCTTATCAATTTAATAACAGCAATAAACTATATCGTTGTCGTTTCGTCCCGTGGGAAAACTGAAGGCGGTCGTAACCTTCGAGATCCGTTACGATGCACCGGACGGAAGTTGCAGCTCGTACGCGACGACGGAGATGCTGCAAGACGAGCGGCAGATGCTCATCGACATTGAGGAGAACATTGCGAATCTCGAGCGGACTTTGGCGAATCGCGAGGAAAAGAGCCGAAGCGGAAATCTCAGTTCGGCTGAAAGTACCGACGTAAAATCTTGGAGTAAGATAAAAAATTTGGTCAAGCAGCAGCAGCGACGGAACTCGGCGAACGCATCTTCGCGCTCCAAATCGTCCAAGCGCGCTCTCAAGTCCTCCGACGCGACGACGCCGGATCGAAAGTAAACAATTATTCTCGATTTGGTCGAATGGAATTTGATACTTAGCTGTAACCCTCACCGAAAAGGATTTACTGAAAGATACTACTGGGAGGTTCCAGTAGTTAACTACTAATAAACTACTGACCTGCTGCCGAGCATTAAATCGGCGGACCACTGAAAACTACTGGAGATCTGGAGCACTTAATTACTGAACATTACTGAACTACTAAGAAGTAGTAACTAGCCTGATAGACAAGCGCCACGAAAAGTAGCAATATTGGCGCTATATTTGCGACCAACTGCTGCTTTTTGTGCCGCTTGTCTATCAGGGTACATGTGTAGTAACTACTGCGATGTCCGTAGTAACCTCTGAACCTCCTATAGTCATTACTGGGCCTTCGGTAGTTCTTTTCGGTGAGGGAAGAACCATTATTCAACGGCTGTTAATTTATTATTGCGTCATTAAACGACGGCCAACCGACAGATCCTCGCTCGCCTTCAAGACGGTGAGGTCGTTTATGAGATTGGGCAAGGAGAGACCGTCCAGGGCAAAAACGTGTGAAAGCAGCGATTTCAGCGAGACGCGTCGACTAATGGATTCGAGTTGCGAACGCGCTACTAACTCAAATGCCTCGAGAACGGGCTCGATGACGTCACTCGACTCGGACCTATCTTTTGGCGATAATAACATATCCCAGGCCGAGGAGGACGACGACGACGATGACGATGATGACGATGTCGATGGAACTCGTGAGTTCGCTCGAGCCGAGACAGATTTTATTCGGGACGATCAGTCGGCCGATATCGCGAGTCGTGACGAACCCCTCGATAGGAAAAAGGCACGTTTCGAATTAAGATTGCCAATCTTAAACTTTCTTTATAATTTAACAAAAAATTATCACTCTTGAAGAAAAAAAATCGTTATGCACAAATGCATGTTTTTTACATTATAAGTCGCAACTAAATCTACAGAGCCATCGGTACGGGGGCGAGAAAATACATGCCAGACGCTGCGACTTTTCTCTCAAGGCCCAGCACTATCAAGTTTGCATAACTATAATCGAAGCCAGGCAACTCGCTGGTCTCAACATGGACCCTGTTGTTTGCGTCCAAATTGAGGATCAGCGGAAATACACGAGCGTCAAGGAGTCGACCAATTGTCCGTATTATAACGAGGCAAGTATGACGTAATTTCTAAGCTACTATGATGGTGCATTATAATTACATTTAATGTAATTACTTTCAGTATTTCGTCTTTGATTTTCACATGCCACCGGTAATGCTTCTCGACAAGATAATAACATTGTCGGTAAGTACACAACAACATATTATATACTGCATAAAATTATCAGCTGTTATGTACAACGTCGCACAGGTACAACAATCGCGGAATATTTTGCGAGCCAATCTAACGCTGGGAACTTTTAAATTGGACATCGCTACAGTCTGGGCGCAACCAGGTATAAACAAACAATAATAAACAAACGAAATCTAAATAGTTCGTGTGAGTGGCATACAAAAAATGGATTATTAAGATCGATGATACTTGAACAGATCATCAATTCTATCACAAGTGGGCTCTGTTGACGGATCCGGATGACCTGGCCGGCGGACCGAAGGGTTATCTCAAGTGTGACATTAGTGTGATCGGTAAGGGAGATTCGGTAAAGATACCGATGAAACGGTCCGCGCGGGACGAGGACGACATTGAGGGGAATCTCTTGTTACCGGGTGGAGGACCGATCGAGAGGCAACGAGCCCGGTACATTGTTAAGGTCTATCGCGCCGACGGGTTGCCGAAGATGAACAGCAGCGTTATGGCGAATGTTAAGAAGGCCTTCACTGGCCAGCTCAAGGATCTTGTTGATCCATACGTTAGAATCTCTTTTGCCGGATTGCAGGTAAGATAATTTACACGCTTCTATTCTAATCGCTACAAATGTTACCTTTACTTTCCTTACGCGAGTCTTTGGGATAATCTGACCTTTGAAATTATCCTTTTCCACTGTATTCTTGCCAGGGTAAAACTAGTGTCAAGAGAAACAGCTACGCGCCAGTTTGGAACGAGCAAGTGATATTCACAGAAATGTTTCCGCCTCTCTGTCAGAGAATAAAGATACAATTGTGTGACGATGATCCCGTAAATGGGAGCATCATAGGAACCCATTTTATAGACCTTAAGGAAATAAGTAACGACGGGGAGAAGGGGTTTCTTCCATCTTTTGGACCCGCTTTCGTTCACTTGTATGGCAGCATAAGGGATTACAGTCTGGTTGATCGACACTCGACTCTGAACACGGGATTGGGCGAAGGGATTTCTTATCGAGCCAGGTACCCACACATCTTCTTTAATCGTGTGACGATCTTGTTTGTAACAGGTATATGGAAATGTTTCAGACTCCTCGTGGCAATTAGAACTGAAATGAGCGACAATGCCGACAACATTAGCGGCGCAGTAGCCACGTCAGATGTCGAAGTAACGCAAACGTTTCCAGTAAACGAGACGGCATACGCCCCTAACGAGGAATTCTTCCTCTTCGCTACGATCATGGACGCGACAATGATTGACAAGAAACTCGGCGAGAAACCAATGTACTTTGAGTTATCGATCGGTAACGCCGGAAACATATTGGACGGTCACAACGAGAGTTCCAAGGTTACAAATAATTTTTCACAATCAATGTTATTATAATATACATATGTTATATTTATAGGAATATTTATGTTATAAGTGTTCATGCTCTGACCCTGACACCGACGCCCTTCAATAATCGGGACTAATTTTTTTCTAAAACTAGTTTGAAAAAAAGAAGACACGTATTTTTTTATTTGGGCCTCCGGTCGATATTTCGGACAGTACGATTTTTATAAAAATTCGATTTTTTTCGGTAAGGCTACTTTTTAAAACCTGAATATCTTGGAAGTTTTCAATCATATCGAAACATTTCTCAGACAAAATTAAATTTAAAAAAGTATAAAAACTTTTAAGACTAAGTACGGCAAGATTTTTTTTTCATGAAGTTCTACTTGTTTAAGGCTGTTTTAATATATAACACAAAAGATAATAATTATCTTACGTATGTACAGGAAGCGCGTAATTTGGAGATGCACGGAATATCGAGAGGATGCGACGGTATCGGTGCGGAAAATAGTGCGAGCTCACTTGTTGCGGACACACCAGTTGCGGATGACGCGGCTCGCGGGCACTCGACACGCGACGGAGGCGGATCTTGGCAAAGCACCACGAATCCCGCCAAGCCGATGACACACGATCGACTCTACTATTTTCTTCCCTACTGGGACGACAAGCCGTGCCTCCACGTTAGAAGCGTATGGCCCGACTACAGACGAAGAATGTACAATAGCAATATGATAGGAAAGATTGTCGACAAACTGGTGAGGGAAGCTCAATCGGGGTGCAAATTTTGTACAACCGTACAAACTTTGTGCCCGACCGATTGAAACGCGAGTGTAATTCGCAGGAGGCGGGTCTGGCGGAGGTGCACGCTCACGAGGATAGCGCAAAAGTCGACAAGATCGTAAAGTCTGTGCTGGACGAACTATCGACAGGATGCAATCGCTACGTCGCTCTGAGCAAGTCGAGCTCGACCGGCGGTTCAGGCTTAGGAAAAACAAAGCTCGACAGGGAGAGAATAAAACTGTGCCAGCGGGAATTGGAGAACATCGGCCTGCTCGCCAAAAATGTCAAAGCTGCCGTGACGAAAAACACGTACAAGGAAAAACTGAAGATAATTCGTACTTACCTAGAGAAACTCAAATTTCTACTGGAGGATGTAAAAATTTACTTGCGATACATAAATCGCTGTACCGTCGTAGATTTAATCGTGTTTTTTTTTTCTCCTTCTGCCACCAGCCTCAACAGTCGCTACCGGATGTGTTTGTGTGGGTCATTAGTTCGGGCAAACGAGTCGCCTATCACCGAATGGCAGCGCGAGATATTATATACTCCATCGTCGACGAGGAGTCTGGACGATATTGCGCAACTGTACAGAACATGTTTCTCAAGGTATATTTTGCCAGTCGGCCAACATAGGATGAGGAGCGATGAAAATGGAAAAAATGGAAAAATACTGAATGGAAAAAATATCACCCAGTTGCCGGGTAAAAAAGGATTCGGCACGAGCGGATGGACGGTGCAGGCAAAGATCCAAATATACATGTGGCTCGGTATATTGAAACACAAGAAGTACCTTGTGCAGGGCCTGCCCAAGGGTTACGAGATGAGCAATGAGTTGAAGAACATCGAGAGGCCACGCGCACTCGCGCCCTCCACTATACACTATGTCGAGAAACATGTACGTACATTTTAGCCAGAGAGCCAACCATGGTGGTAGTGGAAGAAGAAGAGGAAGAAGAAAAAATAATAAATAAAAGTGTTCAGAAATTTCAGCTTCGAGCTCACATGTATCAGGCGAGATCGCTGATAGGCAGCGACGCTTCCGGTTTGTCGGATCCATTCGCTAGAGTTATCTGTGGGGAATACAGCAAAACGACTCAAGTTATAGACGAGACGTTGAGCCCGACGTGGGACGAGCTTGTAATTATCGACAACATAATTATATACGGAACAAGTTGCGTTATCAAGAAGCATTCTCCTGCAGTCGTCATTGAGTTATTCGATAGGGACAAAGTCGTAAGTGAGCTTGACGATAGATTTCGATTGGAACCGCTACTTGCATTTGTCAACAGCCACTTTCGTCGTCGTTGTTTATTGCAGGGGAAATCGGAGTATATAGGCAGAACGTTGGCTAATACCCACGTTAAGCTAAGAACGGAAGTGTACGGACCACCGGAATTCCCACCTTCGTTGGAATGGTATCAAATAACAAGGGGGACAGAACCAGCCGGAGAACTTTTGGCGGTCTTCGAGCTGATCGAGTATCCCGCGCCTGGCGATAAGCCGGAGGTCCAGCCAAGATTGCCCGATCCCAAGTATTACCTCGACTACGAAATTCCCATTTCCGGTAGAATAACAGGAAACGCGGGCGGGAATGCCGGAGGCGGGGGGATCGATCAAGGGCCGATATTTCCGGTTCCCTTTGGAATTAGGCCCACCTTATCAAGATATAGGTAACAAAAAGTGACGGTAGGATTTTATCAAGTCTATGCAACAATAACGTATGATATGTTATCACGAATGCAGAATCGAAGTACTATTTTGGGGATTGAGAGATATCAAAAGGATTCATCTAATGAGTGTCGACAAACCGAGGGTGGATGTCGAGTGTGCCGGACACATTCTTCACTCGTCGGTTATCTCGAACACGAAGAAAAATCCAAATTTCTCGATACCGATCAAGTACATTGACATCGAATTGCCCGATCGCGAGCTGTATCGCCCACCGGTGACGATAAGGGCCGTTGATTGTCGGAGCTTCGGTCGGTACACCCTCGTCGGCACACACACGATAAGCTCGATACAAAAGTACATGGACGACGAGACGGCGACCACGACCTCCTACTCCGCTCGCTCTCGCCAAGCCGGTAAATCGGGCGATACGCATATCAATTTATTATTAATTGACGACAATAACGATACGATTCTGTAATACACTCTACTACAGTCGAATAATATATTATCAGTGCCCCTTCCGTCAATGGTAAATGGCGGTGACCTTGACGATTTCGGACTCGACAGTAACGTCGTAATCTCATTGGGCCTGTTACGTCCTGGTACACTGTCGGGAATCGAAAGTAAGAAGGAAAAAATGCGTTTGAACCTCCGACGGAAAGAGAGCCTTGTAAATAACGATGGAAACGGAGGTAATACTTGTTCGTTCAGTTTACCGATTACGAAAGTCGGTAATGAAAGCGGGTTCGGCCACCGTGAAGAGCCACGCTGGTTACCACCGAGTGGTTCATTGTCAAAACGTTACCGCACAAACCACCGTGAAAGCCACAGGCCCAGCGGGCGCAAAAGCGGAGAGCTTGCGGTCTGGTGGCTTTTAAAATAACCACCATCCAGACCACCGTACAAACCACCGTCGGATTACATTCGCGGAAGCTTGCAACATGGTGGTTTTTGTCGCAGAAACTACCGCCCAAACCACCGGCCGACTAAACTGAAGGCAGCTTGTGGAACGGTTGTTTTACTGTCGAAATCACCGTACAACCACTATTCGGATTAGATCAAAGTACGGTTTCAAACGAATGAGGTCAAAGTTGGTTTCACTTTTAAAACTTTCGAGCTCACTCAGACGGTGGTTTGTACAGTGGTTTCAGTGGTTGTTTTGGCGACAATATCACCGTGTTGCAAGCTCGCTAGAGTTTATTCGGATGGTGGTTTGTACGATGGTTATTTTAAAATCCACCACATCATAAGCTTTCCTCGAAACACAGTGGTTTGGTAAGTTATGTTTTGACAATAAACCACTGTGGATTTCCAGTGGTTTGCTCGGCGGCCGAGTCCGTTAGGTAGACCGGTAATGTGAAATGTTTTTGGCAGGAGACGCTGAGATGGACGACAACGGCTCGAGGGACTGGTGGACAAAGTATTTCGCTTCGCTCGAGGCGATGACTCACGCCGAAGCCACAGAGTCGCGAAGTAAAACCGATTTGTCGGGCTGCGCGTCGTCGACGGACAGAGAAACTGCAGGCTCGCTAGCGGATAAGAAATCGCGTATGTTTGGTCTCGGTCCGTCGAACGGTAACGCGGTGATTAAGAGTAGTGGCGCTACTCTGGGAACGGAGATGGAAAATAACAATATCGCCCTCATGACTATATACGACAAGGAGCTCGAGGCGCAAACGGAATTCAATGAATTTCGCGAATGGCTCGATACGTTCGAGCTGTACAGGGGTAAAAAGAGCGGTGACGATGTTGAGGACACATCTCGCATAGTCGGTACTTTCAAGGGAGGCTTGAAAGTGTACAAATGGCCCGCGGAGGAGCGCACGATGACGAGGATAACGAATTTCGATCCTCAAGTTGGATTCTTTCAGAGCTTGCCTATACCGTCGAACGAACCGATTCACGTACTCGTAAGGGTTTACATTGTCAGGGGAAAGGATCTTCATCCGTGCGATCCGAACGGCAAAGCCGATCCTTACGTCGTCCTCAATCTTGGAGATAAGAGAATAAGCGACAAGGACAATTACGTCTCGAAGCAGTTGAATCCCGTATTCGGAAAGTATGTTTTCAACCGATCGCGCTATTTATCGAAGCCCTAAGTCCAATTATTGTTTGAGCAGGTGTTTCGAGATCGAAGCAACTTTCCCGCAGGATTCGTTGTTGACCGTCCAAATACTCGACTGGGATCTGGTGGGAAGCGACGACGTCATCGGGGAGACTAGGATTGATCTGGAAAATCGGTTTTACAGCAAGCATCGCGCAACCTGCGGCATAGCGCGGCGTTACGACGAGTACGTAACACAAGCTGCCGCCCTGGTGAAAATATTTCTCTGAATGTGTCTGAAAATTTATCTGAAAGTCTCGGAAAATTTATCAAAAATTTATCTGGAAAATCCTCTGAATTTCTCCAAGTTTTCACACTTTTCGGCATCTAAGCATCTAAATATTCCTCACAAAATGAGTAGATCTTAGACAGAACTTCTCTTCACGTACTCCATACAGAAAAATCAGCGTCCTCCATAATTTTTCGGAAAATACTCTGAATGTTTCTGATAAATTGTGATCAAGATAATAATATTAAATTTTACTTAGATTCGGTTACAACAAGTGGCGAGATCCGATGAAACCAACTCAAATACTGTCAAAGCTTTGCAAAGAAGCAAAACTCGATCCACCGACATATTCGCACGGGCGAGTCAACGTTGGAGAAAGAAGCTTCGCGTTGTCCAATGAAGAAATGCGATACTATGTGGACACGAAAGGTCCGATGCTTTGCCGGTGCTAATACCGACGCAAAAGTTGGATTAAAAGTTGAACGCTGTTGTTAGACTTATCGTTGTACGATTCAGGGATCGACGAACATTTGGCTCTGCAAGTGCTTCACCGATGGGGCACGATGGACCGGATTGGCACGACCCTCATACCGGAGCATGTGGAGAGCCGTTCGTTGTACAAGCCGGAAAAGCCCGGTATCGAGCAAGGAAAATTGGACATGTGGGTGGATATGTTTCCAATGGACACGCCACTTCCGGGACCACCCATAGACATTTCACCGCGGAAACCAAAAGGATACGAACTGCGCGTTATTATTTGGAACACCGAAGACGTTGTTTTGGAGGACGATGCCTTCTTCACAGGCGAGAAGATGAGCGATATTTACGTAAAGGGGTAAGCATTATTAAACTTTTCTAATAATGTAAATATAATTTTCTATTAAAAATTTATATCTCACGGATAATCAGATGGTTGAAGGGCCCTGAGGATTGTCAAAGCACCGATATTCACTATCGATCGCTGACCGGTGAGGGTAACTTCAATTGGCGTTTCATCTTCCCGTTCGATTATCTCGTAGCCGAGGAGAGAATCGTCACAACACGGAAGGAAAGTCTCTTCAGTTGGGACGAGAGCGAATTTAAGATACCGGCGCGTTTGGAATTGCAGGTAATTGACTAGCATTCTGTTAATACTTTTGAGAAACAAATAATCTACTATACCAGTAAGATAACATAGGTCTGGGATGCCGATCACTTTTCGGCCGATGATTTTCTCGGGGCCATAACGCTCGATCTTAATCGGTTCCCGCGCGGTGCTAAAAGCAGCAAGCTATGCACCCTCGGTATGATCAAGACGGACGGTTCGGTGCCAGCAATAAATATCTTCAAGCAGAAGCGCGTTAAAGGCTGGTGGCCTTTTTATGTAAAGAAAGAAAATGAAGATATGGAATTGACCGTATGCATTATACTTTACGCATTGTTACGGCGCCTGTTGTCTCTCTTGTATTCCAACATGTTTAATTTGCAGGGTAAAGTCGAGGCTGAAATCCATTTGGTAACGAGAGACGAAGCAGACTCCAATCCAGTAGGTCACGGAAGGAGCGAGCCGGACCCTCTCGACAAACCAAGGTTGTCTCCACTATACAGACCTACGACAGACTATTGCAATATCTTTTCTTATAATCGCAATTTCTTTTTTTTTCTCCAGCCGTCCGGATGCCTCCTTTGTCTGGCTCTTGAATCCAATAAAATCCATCAAATACATAATCTGGCACAATTACAAGTGGGCTATTTTGAAGGCTACATTCTTTGTCGCTCTCGCCGTTCTCTTGTTATTATTCTTCTACGCAATTCCCGGATATTCGGTAAAGAAGATTTTAGGTGCACGATGAGGGCCTACAAAGTCCTTTTTCTTCTTCTCGTATGACTCGACAAGTTAATACTTGTATCATCGATTTTATCAATGAATAAATTATTTAAGTAACGATTCAAAGATCAATGTTTCTTTAATCTATCGACTCTGATGAATTGTACATGGTATTAAGGGTAACACTCGCGTGTACCGTGAAGAGTCGGCGAGCGCATCGCAAGCGGAGAGTCCGACGCTTCTCCAATATGCTTGGGTCGTCGAGGCACCGACGTCACCGTTTCGTTGCGTCTTCATTTCGAGTAATTGGCGTTGATGTAGTGAAACAGAAAGACGAGGAAAAACAGCGTCACGCCGAGAATATTCGAGAACACGGCCAACTGTACGTCAGTGATCATCTATCAAAACACGATAACTCGTTAATTTAGCTTACAGCGCGAATAAACTTTTCTTCCTGGCAAAATATATTACCTTGTCTCTCGTTCACTCTTGTCACTCGTTAAACTCGTAGTTTTTACCGATAAAAGTCAGGAGGTTACAGTAGTATCGGCGCTAGCGACGACGTGGTAAATTGTTATGGGTGAGTTTCGATATTCGCTGCAATCTCAGTGGTGCGCGCTTGCAGCTTCCGCGGACCTAATTTGCTAATACGTTTTAGTGTAATATATTGGATTTACGTATAAATATAGTAGGCAAAGCTAATTCGCTCTTGTTCAATATATCAATAGTCTCGAAGAATATAATAGGGTGAAGGTAATATATGGGTACAAGTTTAAGAAGGGAGTCTCGTTGGGAAAAGGAGGGGATAGGCGACGCTCTCGTACGCGGTGTGCAGCGTGTAAGGCCGGCACGACCTTGTGCAGGAAGTGCTACCCAACTCAATATCTCAGCTCAGATAATCGAAGATTTATCTTTGAAATACTCGGTGACGATACTTTTTTATTATATGTACAGAATCGTTGAAGTCCAGCCAGAATGTTGGTACTTTTTCTAAAAATCCATCTAATCGACCAAAACGACCAATTTGCAATGAAGGAGGCGATGCTTCGTACGACTCGACTCCATCGTAGAATCGCGCGGAAGTCCCTCGATTTTTATTAATTATTATTTCATCGAGATGTCCGGTAACCGACCCTCTGCTTTTACAGATATTGCGGCATGCACTGTAACTGTAGCATATAAAAAATGCAGCTGCTAATCTAATGGCGATTACAACGAGACTTCCTCCTTAAACCTGCGTGCTCGCAGTGGTGCACAACTTGATATGTAAAGTCCTCGATGGTTTTTCGAACGACCGACTGTCATACGGTGGTTGTTATTATTATTCCGCCCATAGTCCGTCGGTGTCTCCTACCCGACAGAGACACCCCCTTTGCTTGATAACGTTGTTCGATAAGGATACAGTGTGATACGGTCTGAGCGGGCGTTTACCGATTGCCACTTGTCAGAGCAGTTACTTTCTCATTGTTATAGTATAAAACTCGACAGAAACAGCAAAGATGGCTGAGAACGAGTCAACACCTCCGTTGTTCGATAACGTGGAAATTAATAAAAAGGCCAAGGACGAGGACGAGGACGAGGACGAGGACGAGAACGAAGACGAAGACGAGGAGGACGAGGACGAGGACGACGAGGACGACGATGATGACGATATTTTTGCATCCGCCGTTCAGGTACGTTCTCACTCGTATATATATGACGTTCCTTCTGAAAAATAAAACAAATTATTCGTTGCAGGATCCGATTAGCCTGGATTTGCCCAATCGGTATAACGGAGTTTCGTCCGGCTTGGAAAATCAACTACCGAAACTATGCTTGCGCGACGAAAATTCAAGAGAGAACCTGCCTTCGTCGGTTTCCAGTCCATCTTCGCAGGGACCTTTGACCGGCACCCGAGAAACGACGATGCCGGATATCGGTGATTTGCACGAGGTCCCTATAAACGACAGTAGTGATGCAACAAAGGCCCTTGGATCGCGCTCTCTCGACGAGGTACCGATCAATTTATGCATTACCTAATATCGAATTTTAGGGTGACATAAAAAATGAAAAAAAGGTGACAATTTTTGTTACTTATGGCAGCTCTCGACTGATCCGTGTGACGTATCGCTGAAGATAAATGTAACGTCGCCTCAGAAAATCGGGGATGGCATGGGAGCGTACGTGACGTACAAAGTGGAAACAAAAACAAATATGCCCATCTTCAGAAAGAGAAACTTGAGCGTGGCGAGACGTTTCAGTGATTTTCTTGGTCTTCATGACAAATTGACCGACAAGTATCTTCGAAATGGCAGAATCATTCCACCGGCGCCTGAGAAAAGTGTTATCGGTAAATATTTGCCAAATTACATCCTTCATGATTTTTATAACATACATTTATGTATATTTTTGTATTTTGTGTTTTTTATATTTATGTGGATAACCGATTGTGTCAGGTATGACCAAGATCAAAATTTCTGGAGACAAGACTCAGGAGCAAAATTCAAGTTCTACAGAGTTCATTGAGAGACGCAGAGCGGCGCTGGAGCGTTATTTGAACAGGACCGCGGCCCACCCTGTTCTCGGCGTGGATCCTGACTTCCGAGAATTTCTCGAAGCTGGTAAGAAGCTCTCAACCTGTACATTTTTTTTCTTTCACCACTAGATTTTGTTTATTTATGTATTTATGTACTTAGTCATTTATCCACGGGAACCAAACCCTTTTACATTAATGTATACACGTATTCACATGTTTAACGCTTTTCACAAGTAACTTGCCAAACTTGAGCAAGTCTATAAAATTAAGCAAATTTCTATTAAATTTCGAAACATATTTTGGAAAACTGTGCATTTGTTTGTTTGCTTGCTTGCTCGTTTGTAAGTTTAGATTTTGTCCCCCCCCCCCCAGCTGAGCCCCCTGCTGGGTAAAGCTTAGGGGTTGTTATTGTAGCAGAGATAAAAGCAAAGTGAATTTACGAAATCCATGCGAGCGCGCGAGCAAATATAATCGCTACTTACGCAATATAGTATGTATAGTATTGTTATGTGTAGTCGAGTTTCCCCTACGGAATATTATGGGACGTTGCCGTGCGGCGCCTGGCGTCTGAGAATCGTTATCGGCAGTAGCACAGTTTTATTATTATTATTATTATTGTTATTATTATTCCATATTTACAGACGAGGAATTACCCAGAGCCACGAGTACATCTGCTCTCAGCGGTGCCGGTGTCATGCGGCTTTTCAACAAAGTCGGCGAAACCGTTAATAAAATAACGTATAAAATGGATGAAAATGATACGGTGAGAGAGCATCCTCTTTTTTTTTTTATCTATCCTCCATCTAAACTTTCATCTGTGGTGTGTATCTTAACGGTCGACGTGCTGCTTATCGAGACACAATATTGTCAGATAATTTTTTGTTGCTTACGTTAGGAGGGTAAGGTAAGGGGTTTTTTTAGTTGTTACGATTAGTCTGAAAACAATGCCATTGATGGTGAAAACTATCAAACATTATTACGCCAACATAAAGATCGTTAAGGCGACTACTGACGCGCTTGGTTACAGTGGTTCGAGGAGAAAACTTCGCAGATCGACTCGCTCGATTGTCAATTGAGAGCTTTGCACTCGGCGGTGGAGACACTGACGATTCAGAGAAGAGAATTGGCCAATTGCACCGGAGCCAGTGCAAGATCGATCGCGGTTCTCGGCCACGGTGAAGTTGGCGTTTCCCTTGGTAGAGCGTTGGCTCAATTGGCCGAAACTTTGGAGAAAGTCGAAGCTGTACGTCGCGCGCAGGGCAATAGCGATCTGTATCAATTCGGCGAAATGCTCAGAGATTACGTAGCTCTGATAGGAGCTATCAAGGTATAGAATCCTTTATGGAATACATAACGATAATCCCGGCGTTACTAATAAGCACATAACGAGAATCCCGGCGTTGCCGTTACATTTTTTTTCTGTCAATGCAGGATGTCTTTCATGAGCGGGTCAAGGTTTTTCAAAATTGGCAACACGCTCAAATGATGCTGAATAAAAAGCGCGAGCAGAAGGGAAGACTGGAGCAATCGGGACGCAGCGACAAGACCGGGCAAGCCGCGACCGAAGTCATCGAATGGGAATCTAAGGTCGAGAGAGGCCAAGAGGAATTTGACAATATCTCAAAAATGATAAAGAAAGAAGTTGAACGTTTCGAGCTCGTACGAGTGGAGGACTTTAAGAAACAATTGACCGAATATTTGGAGTCGATGCTGCAACATCAGAATCAGCTTATCAAACACTGGGAGTGCTTCTTGCCTGAGGCACGGGCAGTCGGCTAAATAACACATTCCCTACCTGCTACTCTCATGTACGTGTTTACATACACAAAGTGGTTTCCCCTTTTCCACTTTGAAACCCACAAAAAAATTGAAATAAATAATTACCACTCTACCAACTACTGTTATGTTTTTCATACGTGGGGATTGAATTGACAATGTACTGTCTTGTAATTCGAATTATTATACTGTCTACTGTTAATTAGAGTTTGTTTAAAATGCAAAATTTTTTCTTAATGGTTTTTTTTTATGTATTGGGTTTACTATTGTGATAAATTAGTAAAAAAATATTTTTTCACCATAGTAAGTATCGAACCCCTATCAAACTTGATGGTATAAATTGTTATTATACTATCACACTATTCCATAAAGAGCTTTTTAAGCTAGCGGTCAGAGAGACAAACTAGTTACTCGAGTACGATTTTTGAACGCGGCCCTGATGCGTAGTCGTATAGCTTATAAATGTTCATTTACATTGGTCACGGCGTTTCGATCCGCACAAGCTAACGACCACGACGGGAGCTCTTGCAGCCAATATGGAAACACGCCCTTCGCGCCCGCTTCAGCAGCGTCTGCGCAGTTGACACTTCTGCCGCAATCGCGCCCTCCTCTCGTAACATCCGGAAGAAGCTCCTTCTTTCAGCGGTGCAAGATGGCCGATCAGGTACGCTCGCGACTCTAAACGTTGTGAAAATATATATTGTCGCGAGGTAGGAATAAACAATTTATACCACTTCGAGTGTAACAGTGTTTCCGTTAATCGCCACAATCCGATTCAACAAAATTACTTACCCCACCCGCTTAATCGAGATTGCGAAGAAAGTTCCTCCTAAAGTCAACTCGCTGCACGTGGTCGATCGCGTTTAGGCGTTTCGGAAAGTTTCGCCCCTTTTGCTCTCATCCGACTTATCAGTAACCGTCCCTAACTCGTACGCGACTCGAGCTCCGCTGCATCTGCATTGAAATTCAAACAATTTGTACACGCGACGATTTCAAGCGTCCTCTCGCTCACAGATAAATCGCTGTCGCTGCACATAACCTCGATTACTCGATCGGTAACGCGAAAACTCTCGCAGTCACGTTTAACCGACTTTGTTATTTCCCTCGTTTCAGACGGAGCGTTCGTTTCAAAAGCAACCCACAGTCTTTCTGAACAGAAAGAAGGGACTTGGACCGAAATCCCGCAAACCCACCAGATACAGCCGCAATGTCGGTCTGGGATTCAAGACTCCCCGTGAGGTAAGCAACTTTTTTGCCGGACTCGCAAAAATGGTAACATTTTTTTTTTAATAATACATTTTTTTGGCACTTCAGGCTCTGGAAGGAACCTACATCGACAAGAAATGCCCGTTCACTGGCAACGTGGCCATCAGAGGACGCATCCTTACGGGAGTCGTTCAGAAGATGAAGATGCAGCGCACCATTGTTATCCGCAGGGATTATCTTCACTACATTCGCAAGTACAATCGGTTTGAGAAACGTCACCGCAACATGAGCGTACATCTCAGCCCCTGCTTCAGGTTGGTTGCGCCAATAATTTTTTGAGGGACCTTCAATGGTTACTTCTTATATTTATATTAATTGAAGTATAAAAACTTAGTTTGATAAATCAGATATTTTTCTGGATAACCACAAAATATCTGTTCAAAAACTTGTTAAAAAATAATTAATTGTATTAGTCGATGAATGAACTGATTTATAAAATTTTTTTTACACCAGATTTTTGTTACTTTGTGCGAAAATCAAACGTATTTTCTTTTTCCGTGAATATCGTAGTTTTAATTCTTCATGGAGCAATGTATTGCGACTTTATAATGATGATAATGACGACGGTCTTCTGAATACAAATTGAAGCTAATTCGTCTACTGACATTAAAATATTCGTTAATATTTTACTAAACCTCGAGATACAGTTTTGGGCGAATTAAAAAAAAAATGTTATCTTTATTGTGTGTATTATTTTAGGGACGTCGAAATCGGAGACGTCGTGACGATCGGAGAATCCAGACCGCTCAGCAAAACCGTAAGATTCAACGTTCTGAAGGTGACGAAGGGAACGGGATCGAAGAAGAGCTTCAAAAAATTCTAGAGCCCGTCTTTGGTGAGTTTCAGCATTTTTATTGTGTTTCCAAACCCCTTTGGGCTTCCATGTTTGCTCAGATTAAATGATGAACTTGACGACGGTCTTCTGAATACAAATTGAACGACATTATCGTCTACTGACCTTAAAAAAAAAAAAATAATAATATAGTCTCCTGAGAAACTGCTTTGTTGCCATGCTTGACGAATTCATATTTACCGTACAGGTGTGATGACAATTATGGAGGAATTCAGGAGGCAATGACGTCCTACGGAACACACCGGCGTCGAGACGATCATCGAAACATTCGCCAAACCGTTCTGTCGAATTCGTAGCCGGACTTTTTTTTCAATAAAGACGTCGTCGAGGAAAGGTTCATAATTTTTTTTCTAATCCACCGTCCGCTCTTCACCAATCGTCCGGAGCCCTCGATATTTCTGCAGCCGCGATCAATTGTAAAAAAGCTCCCAATTGTGGGGGATAACGTTGTTCAGCCAGAACCACGGATTGCCACCGGAGACGGGCCATCTGGCGGAGAAGGTGCACGGTGGACCACGAACGTCGTGAAGCTTCGTCCTCGGATCGTCGCTGCAATCGATGTCGTCCCTGACGACTTTTACCATCTGTTGCGGCAACGCGTTGATGGCCTTTTTTATGCTCTCGAATGAATTCACCGATTTGTGTCTGCGAACGTTGGGACGCACGGTCGACTGCGTTCGGGACCTCCGAACGACGGTCGTCAATTTTTCGGTGCTCGTTGCAGTCTGGAAACTGTTCTTTCGAAATCCGTTAGACCGCCTGTGTCCGGCCGGACTGTATTGATTCGACCTCTTGCGCGAACCCGTCGCACCGTCGCGACGATTTTTGTTCTCTCGCGCCTCTTCGATCGGACCTTCAATAAAACTTATGGGCTTCACGATCGAGCCTCTCGGGCTTTCGTTCACGTGCCGATCGTGCTGCAATATATTTTTATCACTCTGGTATTTAAGTAGCGATTTACGAAGATTCGCCGCTGCGAAATCGACCGGCACACGATCCCTGATTTCCTGCGGAACATCGAACCGCTCCCTCGCTCTGCGCGTCCCGTTCGCCTCGATTTGTCCGCTGCTGCTCTTCAGAGAAAAATAATTTTTGGGTTTAAGGATGTATCACACTTAGATTCCCAACCAAAAGTTTAATTCGATCAAAATGTCAGTACTTTATTTGAAAAAAGAAAAAAAAGGTTTACTGATTATTCGTTGAACAATTTTTTTCAGCAACTTGTCAGTCACTTTTTAATATTAATTATCATGCAAAATCAATGTTCTTGACACCTTTGATACAGTTGACTTTTGCAGATTTTTATACCAATGGGAAGTGGTGAAATTCTCACTGAATCTCGCTTTTGGCTGGGAATGTACGTGTGAAACATTCTTAAAGGAGAATAGACGCGACACGTGTCCTGTTTATTTTTTAAAAATCGTATACGAGTATATGGCACTTGGTATTCGTAATATCAACGAGCCGAGTGCGCACTTACCGACACTGCAAGCCAAACTACAACACCGAGTCTACAGAGAAACATTATACCATTCTGGGGCATTCGGTCGATATGTCCATTCTTTATACGTTCCACCGAACGGCTCTGTAATAAGCTATTAAAAAAAGTCATTATTCACGTAATCGATGTGGCAGAAAGACTCCAAACGGCCCTGCTGCACGGCGAAACTGGTCTCGATAACGCCAATCTCGAGTCACACTGAAATTGCGAGAGCTTAATGAATTCTCGGAAGGAAATAACAAAGCCGCCTACCGGACTGATGTGTTTTTTTAAGTACGAATCGGTCGGTCAATAAACTACAATTGTTTTAAGATAATAAAAAAGATATATATATATTTTTTTCTTATCAATTTGACAAATATCAATTGTTCCTAAACATGAAGAATATTACACGTTTCGAAGTTTATCAAAAGCTATTTAGCAATGCCGCTGCTGAACTATGCTGTAAAGATCGCAGAATCGTTAGCGTATGACGGATGACCGAGGGTCGCAAAAGTATAGAATTTATGTGTCAGGTACATACGTCGAAGGCACAGTTTTTTTTCTTTCTGTTCGGCAATTTTACGTTCCATAAAAATCTAATCAGAACCCGTCGATACCGGCAATTATTAGTAGCAATAGAAGCACATTAAGCGTTGTCATGAGGATTCGTCACAATCATTGTACTTTTCTGTACACCTATGATCTCCCTTACGTCTCTTTTAAAAATAATTCCTAAAGAGTAAATTTCGTTACTACGATTTTCGATCTTCGTACGGCGACGTTCGATTGTACGCGTGTCGATTTTCATCGGAAGATTCCTCGGCTATATAAAGTATATAAATAAGCGGACCGGCGAATCCCAGTAAAAGCGAAACTCCGAGGAGATGAGCCCACGACAATCCCCAATCGGCGCCGGAGCAGTTGAAGGTGTCAATCGCGTTTGTCTGCGGCGTGGACGAACGCTCGAACTCGTCGGACAGTATTAACTGTTCGGTCTCGGAAGCGTTGACGGCCGAGGCCGCCTCGCACTCCACCGACCTGCTGAGCGGTTCGCACACGGAATTCAATATAATGTCGTTAATCCCCGAGCTCTGCGGCACCGGCGCTTGTACAATCGGAGTCGATATGAGATTGATCAGCTGCTCGTCCCGCGAGGTGCTCGGCTCGTCGTTTCCGCACGAAGATCGACGATTCTCCGCCGATGAGCCCTCGTGATCAATCAAGTTTTCGGTAAATATGGAAAACGGCTGCACTGGAACTTTTATGTATCTATGCGCGAATATTTCGTTCTCCTTGTGAATATTGTTGATCCTCTTGATTTCCGATATCTAAAACGGTAAAGATTCACTCAAACGATGTATGAGCTGCGTCGAACTGCACGGCGATGCGGAATCGCCTCGGTCGGTAACAAAAACTGTAATAATTTTTTTTTTTTAGATCAACAATCCCAACGAATTGCGAATGATTGGCGTCTTCATCGAGCATTCGAGCAGTCGCGAATAAAGCGGGATTTCGTGGACGGGAAGTTTAGCATACTTGAAAAAAATTGGATTACAGTTTTTGTTACCGACCGAGCACGAATCTCAGGGAGATTTCACATCGCCTTAACGCTTTCAAGCAGGTGATACCCTTTTTTGAATTCAGAAAAAATGCACTAATAATCAACCAATGTAGTTGAAACCTTATACTTAAAAAAAAGAAAGTTTGCTTAAAAGGGTTAAGGCGACTTTCTTGGACTGTGAAACTTACGGTACATCGATATCTGAGAGCCAAGGCCTGCAAGGTGTCCTCCGCTTTGAGCGAGACCTTTATCACCTCCACCTGTCGTGGCGGTGCCTTGGAGGAGCGTCTGGGCTCCAAAGGGATATCTTCTGGTCCACAATCTTCATCGTCCGAATACAGAAATACATAGTGAGGCGATCCCTCCCTCTGTCCGCCACGTTGATAGACCGTCTGCCTAAAATTTTTGCATTGTGATACAGACTTTTTTTAAAAGAGAAAATGAACAAATTATATAAATCATAGATTACACTATAATGTAATATTGTGTTACATTACAATAGGCTCCTGGCCCAAGTAACAGTAATTAAAAAAAAAAATATTTTTATCAAATAAAAGATTTACATTTCAAACAAAAAAGCGGGAGAATGAAAATTACAATTATTACGATATATATATATATAACATATAAAACATGCTATTATGCGCCTCGATGAAAATTGTGTGATCACCTTTGCTCGTATTGTTTCCCTGCACGCGATGTGTTTTGCAAAAAGTATAAGAGCGCATTTGTGAATAAAGAGAATCACAGCTGTCGATGCGCTCCGATAAACGGTATTTTCCTGTGCGCGCGCATGTAGTTAAAACGCGTAACCTTAATTCGTTAAATTACCTGCTCGTCTTCGAGTTATCGTGTGAGCTGCCAACTGACTTTTTCCGCATCCTTAAAACACAATCCCTACGAATGTTTGCTAATCAGCTGTGATTCCATATCTCTTTTTTTACGACTGACGCGCGCGCACACACACCTGCGCGAGGGTGAGATATGTCACAGAGGATTCGTCGGAGCAACCAGACCCGTCATCGTCGGATCGCTAATCTCATCGAGTAATCTGCGATTGTAACGCGTACACTGTGTTACACATACGACTGCAGTTGCCTACGGCGAGTCTGGGCAGAGTGGGGCACTGTGTGGGAGTGGGGCACGCTATGTTCTTCTTCTTCATAGCAATTTATTCGGACCTTCAGCACGACACTGAAGAATAACCGGATTGGCCATAGGTGGCACGCTACGTTAAGTTACGATTTGCATTCGCGAATTGGCTCTGCGAAGAGACACGACATCGAGTCAGCGCGGAAAAATTCGACACGGCAAAAACAGCTGACACAACACAACGTACAAAACAAGTTGACACAAAGTATGTACACAGGTGAACTTTCGGCAATGTAAACTTTAGACCGATAGACTGTAGACAAATACTGCAATTTATTTCAGGCACAGGCTCGATTTTCCGTCGCATGACTGAAATGAGAAGAATGTATCTTAGTATACTTGTAGACAAAAAATAAGTCCTGATTTCAGTCGCTCAATGTGACTTAAAGCGATGTGAAACAGACTCTCAGTCGGGAACAAAAAGTTTTAGAGAATTTTGGATTGCAGTTTTGGTTACCGGCCGAGGAGTTGCATTTCACCCGAAAATTTAACTGCAGGCGCATGCGCAGCGGCTCGCGCGATGTTTTGCCGGCGATTCTACGATGGGCATTCGATGAATACACCGACTGTCGGTAAGACAGCACAGAGATCCCTTCGCGTGTTTCCGCGGAGCGGTAGATAACCTTAGCGATGGCATCGAGGAGTTGTAAATAAAACCGGACGCTTAGAATTAATTATAAGAAAGTTTATTAATCGTTTCGTTATTAGGGATCTATTGAATTGAAGACTCACCTCGACAAGTGTCAGAATGGCCGACAAACTGAGAAGATACGAGAAAATTGATTTCTTGGGAGAGGGACAGGTTAGTTTCGATTGTTTACAATCTTATTTTTTGGTGGTAAAAAAATTAATTGGAGACGATCGGTGACAACAATCGAAACTGAACTGATCGCGATAATTTAATTTTTTTTCTTTCCCTTCGTTTCTGTCGCGATCGAAAATTGGAACTCGAATTTGCACACAAAACGGATAGATATTTATTCTGTTTTATAGTACGTTTCTTTCACAAATTATCATTAATTTTTTACTGCATTTACACTCGGAATTCGTGGAACGCTTTTTCCGGTAAATAGAAAGAAAAAAAATTAATAACTGTACAAACGATTTCAGTTTGCAACTGTATATAAAGCGAGGGACACAGAAAATGAGGGAATAGTCGCTGTTAAAAAGGTACGTTGAATTTATAATAAAAATAATAATGATAAGAAAAATTACACTATAATATTGCAATCATTTTCATAAGCAATGAAATATTATTTGTACTTTTTAGATAAAAGTTGGAAGTCGTGCGGAGGCCAAGGATGGAATTAACAGAACTGCTCTTAGAGAAATAAAGTTGTTGCAGGAATTGAAGCACGACAATATCATTGGCTTGTTGGGTAAGTCCCGAACGTTCCTGCAACTTTTCGCTCCAAAAGAAAAAAACCTACCATCGTGATTGAACATTTTTTGCAGACGTCTTTGGGCACAAATCCAATGTTTCTCTGGTATTTGATTTTATGGATACCGATCTGGAGGTGATAATCAAGGACATAAATATAGTATTGACGACGGCGAACATAAAATCCTACATGATCCAGACCATCCAAGGCTTGGACTATCTTCACTACAATTGGATTCTGCACAGGGACTTGAAGCCCAACAATCTGCTCGTTAATTCCAACGGCGTTCTGAAGATCGGCGATTTCGGCCTGGCCAAATTTTTCGGCTCTCCGAACAGAATAAACACCCATCAGGTCGTGACGAGATGGTACAGGGCGCCGGAACTGCTGTACGGCTCGAGACTCTACGGAACCGGCATAGACATGTGGGCCATCGGATGCATCCTGGCCGAATTGCTCTTGCGAGTTCCGTTTCTTCCCGGCGAGTCCGATTTGGATCAGCTCACAAGAATATTTCAAGTATTATATTTATTTATAACTCGTCCAGTAGAGATCGCTGTTATCTGCCTTCAGTAGAGAGCCAAAAATTGGATACTTGTTTTTTTTTTTTAGGGAACAAACTGTTTTATTTTTTTATTTTTTTTTTCTCAGACTTTGGGTACACCGACCGACGAGACGTGGCCGGGCATGATCGATCTGCCCGATTTCATACAATTCAAGCCGTTTCCGGGCACTCCGCTGAAACACATATTCACCGCCGCCAGTGACGATCTGTTGGATCTCATCGCCAGCCTTTTGAACGTAAATCCATCAGAAAGATGCAGCTGCGATCAGGCGCTCCAGATGCCGTACTTCAGCAACAAACCGCCGCCTACGCCGGGACCGAAATTACCACTGCCGAATACCATACTGAAGAGGGAGCCGGAAGAGAAGCCGAGTCTCAAGAGGAAGCTGCTCGAGTCTCTAGACGGCGGATCTCTAGCGAAAAGACTGCAATTTTGATTTTTGATTACTCGATCGTCCAATTAACGATCAAATTTGTGAGGAATAATTCAAACGTCTACCGATGTCGATGTCGAACTGTAATTTCGATGAGAGAGCTAGCATTGTTAATACTTTAATAATAAAAAGATAAATAAAAAAAATTAAAACGATGTACGTTCGCGAGTGGCCTCCTCGAACGATCGATCACGCGAGCTTCCGATATCTTGATGACGGTGGATGGTAGGACCACACTCCAAACGAGACAATAATAAATGAATTTGTACATGCTTGATTATTTTTCATTTTCTTTGCACAACATTAATGCTGCAATATTGCCATTTATTTAACTTAAAAATTAGTAAGAAATTGTGCCTCGTGTCAGAGATAAGAATGAAACAATGATAGACTTTAGTAATTTTTTTTTTCTTTTTCTTTTCATCAATCGGGCATCCCCGCAGTCGATTTACCAAGTGAAGGGTATTATTCTTCCGTAACAAATGCAACTCTGTAAGCAAATTATAAATATCCCAACATATTGTATATACACTACTACACGATAAATATTTCAACGTAGAACCGTTTAAGGCTAAACTTATTATGAGCGAGCTTACGTTATATTTTTCTTGGACGTGTAAGCTTTTTTTTTATAGCGTATTTTCCTAAACGACACTTCGATGCTCGCTTCGCAACAGTTGCGCGAAAAAAAGTTAAAATTCGATATAGTACTTCCATGTTTTTTTTCTTTTTTTTTGTTTGTTTTTAATTAACATTCGAAACCCTCGGCGCTGCATCGCGCTCTCGTTAATCTCTCGGGTATCGTTAAATCGGCAGGCTCAGAACGATTTTTTCAGGCTGTATCGCAAAATATATAAATTCATACTAACGTATATATTGTTACCGTGGTCCCTTCCGTTTCAGGCTGAACTAACAGTGATAAATCTATTTGATATCGTTTTTTTCCGATGGATAACAGAATAAAGTGAGACTTTAATGGATTTGATGCTCGAGTGAATCAAAGGGGGGTTTTTATGCGTCGACAAATTCTGACTAGTATACACAATAGCTATCGCAAGGATCCACTCGACTTATCGCAACTGTCGCAGGGGTGCGGCGAGAATTTACGGCTTACAAAACAAAAACGGCAGAAAAACCGATACGGCCTATTATTATAATCGATAATTTTTCTATCGACAGCCCGTCTCTTGGCGACGCTGACCATGGAGATGCATTGATACAATAACTATTAGATATTCAATGTTTCTTGTGTACAATATTTCTTTTTTAGTAATTCGCATTTATACAAAGAATTTTAGTTAACACTTTATTATTCTCATCCTTCTGTGCATTTGCATGAGGAACATTTTTCTTTTTTTTTCTTCCTTTCATTTTTTTTCTTTATTTAACAACGTTGATTCTCGTTCGACAATTCTGCCGTATCACCGCATTGCAAAAAACAAATGAAAAAAAATTATATATATATATATCCGATCGGTAACGAGGATAGGTTTTCAATCGAATGATATTTAAATCATACAGATGCGGGTTATTTAGCATGTACAACGTAAAAACAGATAGTCGGTGTTTCTATTATTCGGCGATAATCAGCCAAATGAAGGTGAGTGTGTGTATACAAAAGAAAGGATACTTCGCTTTATCCGGCAATAACTCAGTTATGTCTACGAATAAACGGGCTAACGAAGCGATCTACGCCCCAATAAAATATTATATCATTAAACAACAGTGGATACTTCTTAGTCACCGAAACTTATGCAGTCGACACGGCTTAGTTTCTCACATAGTACGTGTAACGAATGTTCGTTTTTTTCATTTTTTTTTTCGAGTAATTAAAATTAAGGTTGCTGACGTTTTATTCCAGCCAACAACAGATAGTGATTATTTTTTTAGCGTTTATCCGGCTTATATCCGTACATTGGGCAAGCGCCAATCGCCGGGCGAAGCCTAAACTCTCTTCAGAGGACGCACAATTCTCAGCGATCAACTTTTCGAAAGGACACCAGAAAAAGCGTTTTTTCTTTTTTTCTTTTCTTTTAATTCATTCGTCGATCGAGACGAACCATCCTCTGAAATTCTGTGCTCGGTATCTTCCGTGTAAAAAAAATAATATTAATAGTCATAATGATAATCATTAAAATTACTATTGTGAGTTAAAATGGTATTACTCGCAGCGGCCTCCAGTGATAAACCAACAATAATTTATGTGTACAATACAATCATAATTAAATCACATATCGAAAATCTACGTATTACAGTGATTAACGTTGAAACAAAGTAAATATATATATATATATGTATGTATATATATTTATAAACGTACGATTTTGTTTGTTGTTTTTCACCGTAAAAATATAATATAAACTGTGCAATTTCCCTATCGATAGGGATATTTTGGGTTTTCCGAATAAAGAGCCCACCATTGCCGGATGCTTTCAGCACACTAAGACACGCACAGTATCAAAGTAAAGCGCAAAAACTTTACTCGCTCTTTCACAACTTATCGCTCTGCCTCTACCGCAGTACTCTAGTACATTTTCATTTTTCCCCCGAAAGTTCACCGGTATGCCGCCTTATATTAATTTTTAGTATTACGGACGAAACAATAATTCATCATTTTTTTTCAATGGCCTCGATATCTCAAGTTAAGGGTATGAATGAATGTGCCGAGACGTTTCAACAATCGACTTCCCAATGTCTTCCGAATGTCTCTTTAGTGAGGGGATTTGGACCAAAAAAAATGAAAATATAAATAAATAATATTGCATTATTGTTACATCGTGATACGAGACAAGTTTCCGTGGCTTACAAAGTCTTGATCGATAAGAAACAAAATAGTACGTAGAAAAAGCTCAGAAACAAATTAAATGTGCATTCTGGTGGCGCCGACGATAAGAAAAGTTTTAATCATACAAACTCGTTAACTCAATGGGTTTTTTTTTCTTTTTTTTTACGAGGACTTTAACTCGCGACATTCTCCGCCGTGTCCTCGCTCGTTTACATAATCTCAGGCACGTTTAATAAACGAACGAATTCCTGTAATTTCGATTGAATGTTAATTTGATTGTGGAACTCACTTTTTTTCCCAATGCAGACTATCTCTCCCTAAGCTTCTTTGTAATATTAAAAGTAGAAATACATATTTTATTGTTGCTACTGTTCTGTTATTTCTTTTTTCATCTTTTTTTTTTTACTTCAATATATTATATTCAGTAGTCAGTCCAAGGCAAACGTTATCCGCGATAATATAATATAGCTACGATTTTTCATGTATTTTTTTTTCTTCATTTTTTTGTATTTTTTTTTATTCGTGTTGTTTAGATCGTTCTACCTATATATTACTTTCTTTTAAAAAATGTATACTTAACATTTAATATAATATATATATCTCTTTAAAATATTTACAATCAATACTATAGTACAGTATCATTAATTGTTTGTTGTTGTGTTAATGTTTCATAAAGGCAATTATCAATGTATCTATTACCGTTGAACGCGTAGTAGTTGTAGTAGTAGTAGTGTCGTAGTCGCTGTAGCGGTAGTAATATAGCATGTAAACATTTCTTTTTTTTTCTTATCTTTTTTTTTACAATATTCATATCTCGTGGATACATTAGCCGTACTATAATACATGTTTAGGATGTCCGTGAGTCTGCGCCGTACCGATCGTACACCCATCGAGTCGACTCTGCTCCGTCGAGTTAGAATCGTGAAGTTACTGAATACTGTTTCGATTCGGACAGAACCCGCGAAAAAAAAAAATTAATCACCGACCGGCCGAGAACTTGCAAAGTCCGACTTTCCTTCCCGATATCCGATCGAGAATCGTCGCTCCGGTCTGACGGCAGAGAGTCGCAGAGTTTGCGTACAATCGTGTACAACCGAGAACTCACGTACTTCTGTACAAACGTGCGTATTGTTTGTTATTCGGTATTTTCGGGGAGATATTGTGAGATCATCGCTAATACTCGGCAAAAGATAATTTTTTTTTTCGTCTGTTATTTTAAACCCAGCACCGTTTTTTTTCTAACGGACATTGAACAAGCTTTCTGCTGGTAGACTGTAGTTTGCGAGATGCGTTTTTAAATGCCATCGCGATTGGTTGTAATTACTATCGGCCGCCGATCGAACAACGCTCGAGCGAGATTACGCGCGTTATTCACTGGACGATGAGGTACAAAATATAAAGTGCGTCAACCGAGAAACGATTAAATGAACAAATAAAAAAGCAATTTTCGTACGCGTACCTGCGATAGGTACGAGTATAGCCGGGTGTTGCCTCAACGCGAGTCCTGACAAATAATCTCCCGGAAGGGGGAGGGGGGGGGGCATGGGTGGGTCGGGTTTCACTCGACAAGTTCACTTTCTCTTCGTCTCGATTCTCAATCGACATAGGGAACCACTCATAGATTAATAGTGTCCAGACTGTGAGAATTCCGTGACGCATTGTCCTTCGGCGAGGTCGTTGCAACGTTGACCTGCTTTGAGACGTTGTTCGTAAATGGCATGGCAAATTTGAAATCCGAACCGTTCGGCAATTTGCGCATAATTTTTCCGGACGTAATGAGCCTTCCGAAGCCCTCCTGATGGGCGAACGCGTATCCCGATCGTAGCGATCGTCGCGTTCGTCTCGTCGACGGCGTGCGCAGAATGTCCTGACTCTGGCGCGAGCGCAGCTGGGCCAATCTCTGTTTCAGCCTCACGCGCTCCGACAGAGTCGGCCTCACGTCGATGAAGAAGAATCTCCACGACAATACCGGTATAACGAGAATTATGCACGTTATAACGGTGGTAAACCAGAACGTAGCTTCCGACATTGCCTGCGAAGCGATAAAATCGAAAATAATTATACATCGGTTGGTTTTTGCGATATAGAAGACAAAAGCGTTAGTTGCATCCAGATAAGTTTTATCGACCGAGTGAGTTGGACAAAAAGCACGGTCGGGTAAGTTGGATCGGCCTTTTCTGAATGACCGTCTATCTGCATGACGGGGAGACGAAATCCAGGCTTAAAAACTAGGTTCTGGAGCATGCAACTTACGCGGTCGTCTAGTGTACGTCCAATACGAGGACTTTGTATTAATGAAAAAAATTATTTACCATCGTAAGACTACCGACGTAACTTCCTCCTATGATGAAATTGTAGAAGTAATCTAAAATGAAATACCATATGACTGAGCCCCACACCATTATGTGATTGACAATTGTCCAGTAGGAGGTGTCGAGAGCTATTTGAACCGTAACGACTATGACTAATATAGTGGCTACCACGCTGCCCAGCAACATGTGATCGGAAAGTACGTAGCCCTTTGGCGACACACCGTCCTTGTACGTGCCTGAAAAAAATCCAATTGATCAATCGATAAATTATCAATTTACTGCGAAATCGCCATTGTCAATTTTTTTGATTTGTTTCGATATTGAAAAATACATGTAAAAAATGGTCGTGGACTCTCACCGTAAGGTACCAGGAAAAGTACGCAGCTGGCAAAGAATCCGTGCAGGGCGCTCCAACAAAATTCCTTTTTGTTGAATAGAAGATTTTGGTGTCCCGGTGTGTACAGCTTCGGATACAATAAACTGTTTTTGTCATTGACGTCCTGATCGAATATACCGACGGACAAGACTGGCAGTGACGTGTAAAACAGATTATAGACTGAGATGTACATCGGATCGAATACAGTCTGCAAACAAGAGAAGCAACGTTTAATACAAAAATATAACTAGATGCGAGGAGAAAATTATGAATAATAAGAAATAACTCATCAGATAAAAAAAAGTTAACTCAATTCCCCGATCTCGACTTCGGAGCAAAAGGTGCTCGTACGAAGGAGTAATTCGAGGATCGCATTCGCCTTAGGATCATCATGTGAATTTATTTTTTAGTTGATACTCGTTATCCGTACCATTTTTTTATAATGACCCTGAAAACATCTGCACATCAAGTTTCATCATTGACAAGTCTGTATCACTACTTCAGAAAAAAAAAATGTTCACTTGTAGAATTTTAATCTGTAAGTGAACTTTCACGGATCAAAGCTTGTGCGACGCAAAACACACTCGTTATAATTGATGAAATTCCGTCTCGTGCAGATATCTTCAGGGTCACTTTTTATAGAGAAACTAAATGTAATAATAGTCGTTTTATACTTTACCTGTGCGCTAAAGCCACAAAAGAAGGCAAACCAGATGTGACACAGGGTGAAGGCAAAGTTTTTGTAAAAAAAGTACCTAAGGAATTTACACATTCTATAATAGGACCATCTGCCGTGGACGAGGAGCAGTCTCTCTAAAAATCTAAATTGTCCTATCGAATAGTCCGAGGCTAAGACCGCCTGGAGACCCTCTTGACCGCTTATGCCGACACCGATGTGAGCCGTCTTTATCATCGACACATCGTTCGCACCATCCCCAATCGCTAGCGTGACGGCGTCTTTGTTCTTTTTTATCAACTCGACGACCATCGCCTTTTGCAGTGGCGTTACGCGACAGCATATCACCGATTTACCTGCAAAACAAGATAAATGGTAAAACAAGATTAAAAAAACTCGAGTGTGTGTCTGTGTGTGTAAAATTGAGGATGCATCACACATGCATTTTCAAAAGTCTAAATAGATAAAAATTTCAATTCCATTCGAATGTTTCAATTCGATCAAAATTTCAGTACTTCGCGATATGCCAAAAATCGGAAAAAAATTACGATCAACTCACATTGACTGGACACCTCCAGGAACAATCCTTCGAGCTGGGGATGCAGCGCGTGGACGAGGGAATGTCCGTTGATAACGACGGCCCAGCCCGACGACAATTCCAATTCGTGCTCCTCCGGATCGTCTCTGCTGTGATTGTACTCTGTATCGCTGCTGCAGGGAGGAACAACGAGAGAGGCAAACGTTTCATCGTTAGCAAACACAATTTTTCTAACGGGGAAACTTATGATCGTAAAAATTCTAGGAACTTTGGTTATAATTAATAAATCAGATCTCAGTCGCGCGATCAACAACAGGCCGATTTTAATTACGAACCGACCGATAAGTAATCGAAGCGAAATGGTAGACGACCGCGTAAGTCAATTAGGCACGACCGAATACGTTGGATTCCCCACTACCCGAATACTTTTGAAATTCACTCCCATATGCTATGAACGCCGAAATCTCAACAATATAGCATATGAGAGTGAACTAAAGAAGTGAATTATTGAAAATACAGTATTTTCAATGTTTTTAATACACTGAACATTAATTTTTCATCACAGTTGTACATTAAATTTAATATACCAGTCTTTGGATAACAACTTCCCGTCCGGTACATTAAATTTCAAACAATTTTTTTTTACAGTGTAGGCAGGTAACATAATGGAAAGGGTGTTTCGTCTCCCCGTCATGCAGATAGATGGACCCCGACAAAAGGCCGATCCAACTTATTCTGTCGGTAAAACTTATCTGGACGTAACTTAAGTGGTTGTCTACTGTATTGAAATCTGATTATCGGGAATGCGGACGATGCACAACGATCATCAAACGGGTTATCAGGCGCACGCGCATTCTCTCTCAAACGCACACGCCAACACACTATCGTAACATTCGCGCCAGTCTTCCGAATTGGAGGGAGGGGGGTACTAATTTTCGTAAACAAGAAAGTGACATAAGCAACAGATTATCGATTATGTTAGTATCGCCATAACGTTTAGGACTAATAGTAAGCAGTCAGAAAGAGAAGGAGTGAGTATCAAGCATCGTAGTATGTTGTATTGCTCGTTTAATCGGTCGGATAGATATGTATATATATATATACGTATATAATATATATATATATATATATATATATATATTATATACGTATATAATCGTTGATAGGTAAAGTAATGATTGAACACATTTAACTTCAAAGTTTGCATGCACGGTTGCGATAAATTTATCCTCCGTGGAGCCATTACAAAAAAAAAACTGACAACAATCCAACTGTTGAAACGCAAATTGTTCCAAAATCGAAAAAAGGACTGATGCACATAGACCGGGTTCGGGATTCCGTAGGAGATAATTAACTCGCCACTAGATGAGTGATCGTAACGGGTAACTCATAATCGTAATTCTAAAACAACGTTTGACCGAGAGTTCGAAATTAACTTTGTAACCCATCGAATTGGTATTGTGGGGGTGAATCAGACAGTGAAGCCATTGCACGGGACAAGATGCGACATTCAATGGATGATGATAATAATATTTTTGTTGTTGTAAATATGCGTTAATCAGTCAGAGTTAGGAATGCAAAAAAATTATGTTGGATATGTTTGTACTCCGTCTCTTTCGTTTGCCTGACCTTTCCTTGTCCCACCTGAATGTGACGATGGAGAGAGCCGGTCTGCTCTGATGACTCGAAGCCGTCTTTATAGCTTCCAGATACCGTCTCAATTGTGTCTCGACTCCGTCGTAAGTCGTTGCGTCTACTATAAAGACGTCCGTGAGATCGTCGGTCAGCAATTGGCACGAGTATCCAATGTTGATCGCCGTTTCTACAATTTTTTACATATTTTTGTAAAATTAGAAATTAAAAAAAATATATATATGTATCTATAAAGATTAGATAGCACGACGAGGAATTGGCGTCGAACTTGTGGACAACAAGAAGCCTCTCACCTTGTTTGTCACCGGTGAGAACCCACACCTTTATTCCGGCGAGGCTCAGGTTGGCGATCGATTGCGGCACGCCGTCCTGCAATTTGTCCTCTATCGCAGTTGCCCCGAGGAGAGTCATGTCCTTCTCGATCTCCTCGTATATAGCGTCGAGCTTGTCGTCGCGGTCCTCCGTGCTTACGGCGGCCTCCTGATGCCTCTGTTTCCAATTGTTAAAAAAACTCTCGTCGAGATCCCTGACCGAAAGGCAAAGTGTCCTGAGACCCTCGCCGGCAAATTTGTTGAGATGCTCCTGGGTCCTCGTCATAATTTCCTCGCTGCTGGTCTTCAGTCTCTCGTATATGACGTTGTCCGCGCCCTTGCAGTAGAGCCTCAGATGGCCGTTTCTCCTTAGGATAACGGACATGCGTTTTCGAACGTTGTTGAAGTCGAGGATGCACAGGAGTTCGTAGACCTCCCGGTTTCCCATAACGTCGATCGTTATGCTGTTAGGCGAGCGTTCCTTGAAGACGAAGCCAAAATTTCTCGCTGCCGAAACGAGGGCTGCCTCGTCAGGCGACTGGGCCTGGTACTCCAGCCTGCCGTGCTTCTCCTCGGGCATCACCGTGTGACACAGCGCCAGCAGACGAAAAAAACTGTGAACGTCCTCGTTGTCGCGTCGAACGGCCTCGAGCAACGCCGGGTCGTAGAATTTGAATTCCTCCTCGTAATCCTTGTTGAAGGAGAAGTCGAGCGGTGGGACGGTCTGCAAAGTAATTCGGATTGTATATTAGCGGCGATGATAATACCTCGCCTGGATCAAAGAGAGGTCGATCGACAATGAATAGATAGATTTTGCGGCCGAGTTTGGCCGCGGAGGTGGACAATTTTAGAATATGCAATTAGTACCGAAAGCCATCGAATTATACGTTCCCGACACCTGAAAAATAGACATATGTAAAGAGTGAGAGAAAAATAGCGAGATTACGTTAGAGATAGAATATAGTACAGAAGAATGAATAAAATAATGGAGGGAGACATTTTGAGTGTATATAAAATAGATAAATAAAAATGGAAAGGTGAAGCGAGCAAAGAGAATCGCACACATTAAAGATGATTGGCGAGGCGATAAATTAACTCTATACATAAGCATGCGTACTGAAGGCTTCTCTTGAATTTTGGCACCGTCACTGATGCTCGGCTCGGGGGTCGTGCTGGAGATCCGATCGGCCTGCTCCAGTAGGCGCGCATTCGCCCCGCTAATTGGACTGTAAACTGGACGAACAAACTCCTGTCCGTTCTTCCATTGCATCATCGCCGAGTGCGCCGTCTTGTCCTTCTACATGCAGCATACACATGCTGAATAATGTGCATGACGATTTTTTTCTTTTTTTTTTATCATGACGCGGGGACACGAGCAACCGGAGTATCGCTGATCGATCTTACTGTGAGCTCCCGTTGCTAGTGTTCCCGTGTACGGACATGGGTGTGCAGTGTACGCAAAAAAATATCGCATAAAGTAGTTAAAAAAAAATAAAAAATAATAAAAACAACCATAAATGAGAGATTAAAACAACACTGCAAACGCGATCGTTGAGGATCAAAGGTGGAGCAGCAAAGGTGTGGCAGCAGTAAAAAAAAAAATGTCCTTCGACGATGCTTCGAGTATAAGTTTCCAACGAAAGGTTCTCGATTTGGGCACGATAAATTTCACGAGCATGACTGTGAGGATATAAAGCAAACAATTGGAGATGTCTCACCTCGCTTAGATCGATGACTTCGCCGGTTACCTCGTCGATCACGTCCCCGTAACTTTTACCCGCTACCGAACACTTGTTAAATGTCATTATATTTTGCGTCAGGGTTCCCGTTTTATCCGAAAATATATACTCTATTTGTCCGAGTTCCTCGTTAAGCGTTGTAGTCCTGGCCTTCGCGTGAGTGTTCGTCGGCGCGTAGTACATTTCCTCGTCCCAATTAATGAGAAACGACTGAACGAATCTTATTACTTCGACACTCACGTACAAGCTTATCGGTACGACCGTATTTAGTACGATCGAGTAGGAGAAGAAAACGAGAAGCGCGATAACCGTCGCACCGGCCAACGGCTCGCTGGGCACGAGGGAGTCCCACGGCAAATACACTTGGAAGTAACGGCCGACGAGGCTCTCCCATATGCCGCAACCGATCATGCAGAACAAACACATCGACAGTAGGAAGAAGACAATCCCTATTATAAGGAGATTGAGCAGTCTATCTATGGATGTTCTCTTGAATTTCGTCTTGCCAGAATTTTGCATGAGCTTGGTGTCCCTGCCAGCAAAGATCACCACACCGTAGCACCATTGCGTGTTCCTCAGCACGCAGCCTCTCAATATTATCTTGTCGTTGTCCAGCACGTACCTGGAAAAACAAAATTACAAATTTCAATTTCATTCTCGCATCCGTTTCCTACGCTCTCTCTCAGTGTATATCCCATCACAGCTAATAAGTACTTGCGATGCAATAACGAATAAAAAAATGTTTAGTTCTTTTGTAAAACTTGGCTGTTATATCCAATTTATGTATCTATCAATTAATTTTAACCCCCCTCCTGCTGTAAGAGCCAAAGTCTATGCTCTTTATGAGCAATAAAGGAAGATATTTGCAATTTTTACATATCGAATCTTAAATATGCTATATATAAATGTTAACGCTTGTGTTAATCTCGGTATCGCGTATTGGCTCTCAAGCGACCGCTCGTAGAGCTTCGTCATCAATAAATAATAATCATAACAGTATATCCCATCACTGTTCGACCGTTCGTGTGATAAAGCCTCGTTGATCGTAGGCATTTTCGTACGCACTTGTTACCCCTCCACGTGAGAGTCCCATCGAACTTGTTCAGTAAATTGTTGGGCGTCTCGCAAACGATCTCCCCGTCGAACTCCCCGACCAATTCGTTGTTGTCCATCATCTCCGCCGTTTCTATCAAGCACTGCCGACATTTTAGATTCGTCTCTCTGCAATAAATTCCTTTGCGTTAGTCGTCCGCTCGTTGGCTAATTTTTGTTCCCCTTTCGTAACAACACTGGACAATATATATATTTATGAAACATTTTTTACATACCCATCGAGTTCCGCAGTCTCGATGTAACAGAGGCCATTTGGTTCGCTCGTCGATAACAGAAGAACGTCAGCCGCGACGAACTGATCGTTTTCCATTCTAATGACATCGCCCACTTGAACCTGGGACCATTTTTCCACCTTCAGATTCGTACCCCGCAGGGTCTGTGATCTCCTATTGTTTACTTGTGAATCACTGCTGTGTCGTTGCTGCAAATATAATTAGTTTTTAAAAATATTTTTTATTTTTACCCGAGTTCTGACGAAACTGAAAAATGTATGTGAGCTCATTGTTGTTACTTACAAAGTCGTCATAGGCATCTTTGACGGCAGTGAGCGTGAGCACCCCGATAAGAGGTATCGCTGTGGTGATGGGTGTGAGGGAGGATATCGCGGGTATCATCTGAAGCACCAGCAGGCATAGGAAGTAGAAATTGGCGAGTCGTTGAAATTGCTCAAACAAATTCAATGGCAGGAACGTCAGAACCGAATACTTGGACGTTTTGATGTAGTTGTTCTGCGGAAAGAGATAAAGAATATCAGTGCGATTATTTGATGACAAACATTGCGATAGATTCATACTTTTTCCGTGCAAAAAAAAATTAATAAATCAATAAAAATTAAAGAATGTTTTCTGTCGATTGTAGTCGTGAAAATAGAAAATTGCGTCTCAAGCGAACTTTCCGATGGAAACACTTTTCCAAAGCCAACCCGGCACGCACGCGTTACGCAGAATAACCGTAATTTTGTGTCTTACCGCATAATTAAATTGTGAGTTGTATTCGCGATTGTTCGCGCGGATCCGCCTCTCCGTTTCTGGAAAATAGAAAGCAGAACGTGAATTCAGGGTTACGACAGTTTCACAATAATCCCTCCCACTACTCACTCCATGCATGATAGTATGAAAAACAAAAAATTATTCGCGAAATCTCGCAACTGGTGTACTCGATGATTTCGTTTTATAATCAGATTGAATCTTCCACTGCGATTGCCACTTGCAACGTGGTCTAAGAATGAGATGCTCGGTTCCGAGTCGAGGTGAACCCGAGCGACACCGCAAATAGCGCGTAGGCGAAAATTTTAAGTATAACGTGTCTCAAGGAACACAGAAATTTACTGGTATAGTGAAAAATCTTCTAACGACATAAATGATCTAATGAGTATTAAGAGCAGATGAAATACCACAGTCGGTAATAAAAACTGCAATCAACGTTTTTCACGAACGGTCGGATTTAACGTCGAAAGAAAAGTCTCATCGAAAACGGATTACATGTCAGCTTTCGATGACACTTTTCTTTCGATCGTAGATGCTAGCATCCGTAAAAAGTTGATGAAACTGATACCAACTGAGACTGGGATGGGTGAAGGGTGGAGATTCACATGCTCTTAAAAAGTATCAAATATCGCCAAAAAGGGTATTTTCACATTTCGTCGATACATTAGTATTATCGTTATTATTATAGTTATTATAGATTTTATTTATATTATACTTATTATTGTTATTGTTATTATTGATGGTTGCCACGAAATTCTCCAACTGAGAGAAGCACAATTACAAATAACGTAAAATATAATATATAATGATTGTTAATATATTAACCTCGGTTCACAATATTAAAAGTTCCCAACGAAAATAATATCACTTCATAGTCATATATATGTAGTATATAGACAAGTTTACGGAAACGAAAAATGTAGATGTGCAGCACAGAATTAAACGAAAAACATCACATTCAAAAAACTTCCAACGTTTAAATAAAATGCCTTGACTTTTCCAGCTCCCTGCAAATCCCCGGACTTTTCCCGGTTTTCTAGGTCCGTGGCAACCACGCTATTGTTATCATTGTTATTATCGCTATCATTATTATCGTTGTTGTTATTTTTATTATTATTATTTCGACTCGAAGAGCACTCATCGTAATGGGACAGCCGGCTCTGTCGTATTCGTAATTGGTCGAGCGTCGAAATTACCAGTGAGTGGTCGCAAATTAATTTTGACATTCAAAGTATATAATACGCACACAGTGGCCGCACTGCGAAGTGTGCGATGCAATATTCTCCATCGTGCGGGTTACAGACTCACCGCTTGAAAAGAATACGGTGCTGCGGCCTATGCACTCTGTGGCCGGCGGTGAGTTCGGCGGTGCCGATGAAGAGCTCGTCGGCGTCGGTCGGTAACGGTTACCCTTCCAAACGACAAGCTTCCCGAGCACGGTGAGCAGAGACTCGCGAAGCGTGCTGTGCCTGCTGCTCGGACCACCCAGGCTACTGGTGGAGTCCCTGCTCTTCGAGCATTCGGCGGCCGGCTCGAGCTCGTCGCAGGACGATGGAAAATTCACGACCACGTGGGTCGCCGTTGACGCTCGCTGCTGCTGCTGCTGTTGCTGCTGTAACTGCTTGTTCTTGCTTTTTCGCCGCTTTCGCTTCTTTCGACGCGTTCCTGCGCCGGCGACGACGTCGCCCTGGACGACGCCGACGCTCTCGCTGTTTGCCCCACGGACGTCGCCAACGCCGCTCGTCGCGCGACTCGTCGTACCCTCGTCGAGACCGTCATCGTCCCTCATCTTCGAGCGGGCGACGAAATCGCGAGATTGACCATTTCGATCCGATCGTTCATCGAGAAGAGAGAAAGTTCGGTGTTTTTTTTTTTTTTTTCATTCCGATACATTAAGGCATTCGGGAGTATCGTCGACACAACACGCGTAATCTCACGTTTGACAAAAATTCTATATAGTTTTGTTGCGAATTGAAAAAGAAAAAAAATTTAATAGTAAAATGTATCTATGCCGAGCCGTAGAATTAATGTTTGTAGGATTTATACCAAAGAACGGACGTAATAGTAATTTGCGGTACAAGTGCGGTAAAGCGAACTTTATCCGCGTATAATGTTCGCTACACTGCACTGGTATCGCATCATTTTTTTTTTTGTAACGAATGCAGGAGAAATGCTCCTCCTATGCAGGAGAAATGCTTACCTACGCTCAAGGGGGCGTAAAGTAAAATCGGCCCGATGGACCGGGTATTTATAGTACACTAGACTGTAAAGCGCCACTTTAGCCACTCTGCAGGCACGGAAAGTAACGCTTTTCATGCATGAGTTACGAAAAGATATTTCATGTCCTTTTCTTTCTAACTTATCACAAACATTTCGCTAGGATTTTTTTTCATCAGAGTTAGTGGTCAAAATTTACGAGAAGAAATCCAATCTAGCAGATCGACAGTTAGGCGTCTGTAAAAAAGATATTGCATATGGCGCCCGCAATAAAATTTTTGTCAAACGTTGCGAGATATAATCACGTGGAGAGCGACGAATGGGAGCTCCTTCGCTCCGCCGATAAGTACGGGACGCGTCGGACAAAGCGCGAACTCCATTTTGAAAAAAAAAAAAAAATTTCATCCCGCGAAAATGTTTCTCGCGGGATTCGTCCCGCGAGAAAGATTCGTGATTCGTCCCGCCCGTTCGGCCCATATCGATACGACCGTACGGATCACCGGTGGAAATTCTGACGAAGCTCCCATTCGCGGTATCCTCGAAATAGTCGACGTGGCGCATGGAACTCACCTCGAAGACCTCGAGTTCCAGCGTGTCCACCTCGACGTTCATCGCTATCCTACGCAATAACTATATTATTATTCTCGCATAAAGGCGAACCCTCTACCTCGTCCTCGTCGCCATCGTCCTCGCGGCAGCGTCGACCTGCCGTCGAGACCGGTCTCTCGTCGCCCCTTACATTGTTCTCTCCGCGTCCGAGTCCCTCGTCACCTGGCATCACTCGCGATTATCACGACATCAGGCCCCACCGTCGGACGACTTATCGTTCTTTGCCGCAACAATCACGTCACGACGGCAACTACGCTGATCGGTTGTGCTCCTCTTCGCTTCTACGCTCCTCTTCGATGGCTCACTTTTTTCATTATCCTCAACGACACTCGTCGATTTACGTGCTTTCGGCATCGTATATGTATTATTTGTGTATCGCGAGATCCTCGAGATCGGCAAACTTTTCACGCTCGAAATATTACATCGATTACTTTTATTTTCTTTATTTTCGCGTTCCTCGCTTCCGTCTGGGCTTCGATCCCATTATCATCCTTATTATTCGTCTTCTTCTTCGTTTAGTGTTATTCCGTAAAGCTATCTCTTTCCATAGTTCGAGATCATTCCGTCAGGGCGTGCAGGGGCGCGGAGAGTGCCTTCTGCAAGATTGTTCTTGGTTATGTTCGATCCGAGTCGTCGTACTCGATGACTCGACTGTACCGGAAGGACTGGCATCCTTCCGGTACAGTCGAGTCAATCGAGTACTAAGTATTCACCAAAGAAATGTCGAGCGCGATTTGAAGATGCGCCTTCAGGTTGTTCAGATTTGAGGTTAGATCTTAGTCGACGCTACTTTCGCGTTCGAAGCGTTACTCGGACCGGACCGAGAGGACTGCCTTGACAAGTAGATTTTTTTTAACTATCGAATTACGAATTTAATATCCAAATTTCACAAAAAGAAAATTCCGTGCGCGATTTCAAGATGCGCTTTAACCGTTTGAAGCATACTTTTTTTTACAAGTATGAAGTTTCAAATACCCAAATACAAATCGGTTGGTTTTTAATGCATTTTTCCTGAATCCAAAGAGGTGTATCACCTGCGATACTTAAAGGGTTAATGTCGTGCAGATTTGAGGTTATATCTAAGTCGACGCTAGTTTCGCGTTCGAAGCCTGCAGACATGTTTTCATATATTGGTACTCGGATTACTCGGCCCGGTCCTCGAGGAATAACTCGACAAGCATATTAAAAAAAAAGCAACGGATCGCGAATGTAATAACCGCAAGCGAGCATCAGGTTTACGGCGACACGCGGTCAATCACTGAGGCACGTGACGTGTCGCGGGGATACACCTTTTTGAAAAAGGATCGATAATCCTGAGAGGGAGAGAGAGAGAGAGAACATATATAATGCACGAGAGGATCAAGTTAGGAGGATCAAGTTAGAGGCTCGCGTGTCGCTGGCTCCCGCCCGAGGGGAGACACACGCGCGAGGCGGTGAAAGTCGATTGGACTTGCGGAGTCAATCGTCGAACAGATGAATTATTGGTCCGGGCAAGCGAGTTCAGTTCTTGTTGCCGCAAATTGATACCAATACGGCGAAAGGATAAACGCAATAAAAATTCAACGTCAATGCTTTATTCTCAGAGCCGTGCGTGTCCGTAATATGCGTCGAAGCACCGAGTCCAACCGCATCGAGCTCGAACAAGTGCGACGAACCTAAACGAGAGACTGAATCATTATTCGCGCCCCGAATCCTTTAACGACCCCCCTCCAGTATTGTAAACACGGAAAATAATAATCATAATAGCAAACATAATAATAATAATAATAATAATAATAGCAAGAATAATAATACTAATAATAATAATAGCAAGAATAATAATACTAATAATAATAATAGCAAGAATAATAATACTAATAATAATAATAGCAAGAATAATAATACTAATAATAATAATTGTAATAATTTTGAAGTGTGTGTCGCGTTAATCTGTATATGTGACCCGTGAGTGAATGTATGCGTCCGTACGCGATTTCAAGCACGAGTAACGATCGGAACCGTAGTAAGAGATTCGCCCTTTTGCACCTGGAGAGCCACGATTCGGATAACAAAAAAAAGGTTACACCTATTGGTATGAAATACTCCACTCTGTCTCCCTGCCCCCTCTCTTTGTATTGTCGACAGTCCACGGAGGAGCGTTAGTACGACGAGAACAGTAGGCGTCGGTAGGAATCTGGCACTTTTTTTTTCAAAGACGATCGATCGGGAAATTTTACTGGTTCACTACGTACGCCGAACGTACGCCGAACGACGCATAATAACAGAATAAAAATAAATAAAAATAAAAATACTCCCGTGTTTACCTTTACTCGAGATTCGTCACGTTTCCTCGTCGCATTTTTTTTATTCGTTCCCTCTCTTTCTCACTCTTTCTCTTGATCTTTACCGCATGTTTCTTTTTCTCCCGACTCGACGCGGCCTTGTTATCGGCGAATCGGAATAATCAGCGATTAGGAACACACCACGAGACTGAGAAGAGTCGAGCTCTCGCCGAATGCGTGGGGGGATGCGTGCATAGCTGCCTCTACGCCTGGTTCGTCCGTTCGGTCGGTAACGCGTACGACTCTCGCTCTCCCGAGAGTCCACCCCTGTAACAATTGACTCGTGCGCCAAAGCCACCGAGTCTATGGCCAACGCGTCGCACGAACGTTCTTTTTTTCTTCCTCTTTCCTACACCCTCTTAAAGACCCCTCTACGAGCTTTTCGGCTGTGGAATACTTTTTCTCTCACCCGCCAAGACAACCCGCACCCACTTTACGAATACGTCATTTTTATTTTTGTTAATTTTTTTTTTTCCACGTCAACGTTTTATGTGGGCAGAGCGACGGGGCTCTGACTGAATTCGTATATTTAGAGCACTGTCCGTACGTCGACGACGATTTAGCACGTTCGTAACTCTTCCTTCATTTCACTTCGTTGGCTCTTCGCCCCTCGTTATTTTTTTTGTCTTGTGTTGACTGTTCTCGTATCGGTTCCCTCGGCCCTCGGTGTTCATCGTTCTGCGCTCATGAGACTTCGCCCGACTCGCGCCGTACGCAGTCCAGAACACTCTCGTCAATTCCGTCGGTCCTCGATTCGATTCACCTGTGCTTTTGATGCGTCTTTTTTTTTCTTTCTTTGTTTTGTACGTTCTTTTCTTCGTTTTTTTCCGATACGGTCTCGCGACAACACTGAACGGGAATACACGAATTCCGCACCGAGCTCTGAAAGCTGAACGACGGGGTCGCAACTGTTCGACGAGGACGACGATCTAACGTGGATCGCCGCGGCGGTGGCGGTAGCAGCAGCTGCCGCAGCTGCTGCTGGGTGAGACTCGGAGGTCGCGAGGTTCTTCGCGACGACGGACGGCGCCACCCTCGTTCGCCCGGGTAGCCTATATGCAACTCGTTGGCGATTTACCCGCGAATTTTCGAAATGCTCGCTCAGAGACGAGCAATGAGAAGATACGCTTAAAAATAATTTCGTGTGATACTCGTAATCCCTATTGATAAATTGATAAAATGCGTTGAAATACGACTCTGGATTTATTGGCGTAAGCAGAGTTTCTGTAAATTCATCCATCCGTTCTCTAATCGAATGCGCGCGCAGGTAGGTGACCTGCACGATTTTTACACGTAAATCTAAGGGGCTGCTGGAACTTCCTGTTTTACCGACGGAACGAGGCGATCTCGTAGAATCGACTTTACATTATTAATTCGTGTCAATATTATAGTCCCACGTAATTTTATACGTAATAAATTGATGTTTATACGTAAATTTAATCGGACCTCGTAAGCACGATTTTATTACGTAAATTAAAAGAAATCATCGAGTACAAAAATTAACGGAAATGCGAATGATGCGATACCTACCGATGTAAAGGAATAATGTAAGGGCTCAATCGTTACTATCTCGATATTCTTACCTTCCACTGGACGCGTCGCTGCACTTCGAGACATCGTTCGATCTCTTCCCTCTCAATCGAATATCGCCAATACGTCCTCGCCGTTGGACGGAATGTCGAGATATGTGCAAATTTCTCGTTTCCCTGATTCTCCCGCCGGCAGCCACCAATTCGTTCGCTTTGTAAAATATAGACGAGGTAACAGCGTTGACGGTTAATCTCGTTAGCCGAGACGTTATTATCGTTTATCGTTGAAACTATCGTATCAGCTTTGTGGTCACCGCCAGCAGTGCCGCAGAAGCTCCCCCTTATACGTATTCTTTTCCTTCTCCCGTTCGCCGGTGAAAGGAATGGTCGTCGGCCGATTATCTTCGACCTTCCGGTCCAGCTCTCGGCTGCTTGGTCGAGTTTAAGAAAATACAAAATATTCCGATCGCGGCTGTCGCTGCGAGCCGACGATCGGTTCAGGCACGTTTGTGACGATGGACTCGATCGGTACGATCGTCCACCGAGAAAAAAATACTTTGCTCCCGTTATCGATCCGGCGTCGTTTTTGTCTTCACCGCCGGACAGTCTGTCGTTGGTCCTTCCGGGATCTTTTTTGTTGCTCGTCGAGGCCGACGGAGGCGCTGCCGATCGCTCGACGATTTTTCTTCTCGACTCGGCGGCTCTGCCGGGACGCGCTAACGGACAACAGATGGCGCTGCGACGAGGCGACGCCGTCAGGTCGGATATCTGGCCTCCCGCGAATAACTCGTCGACTCGGAGCCTGAGGATGTCCGGTTTGGGGGATTCGGGGGACACGCTGGGCTCGGCGTCCATGTAGGGTCACTCGTCACCGTCTCCCACGAATCTCCTCTTCTTCGTGACACGATCCTGCGCGAGTCTGCCACCTCGGCGGCCACTTCCGGGCGTGCCGGCTTTTCACCCTCGTACACCGAGACAGCTTAACCGGCCTGGCGCCGCCGACCTCCGAAACCCTCTTCCTCCTCCACTTCGAGATCCTCCTCGACGTCTTCGCCTTGGTTCTCCGCGCTCGCCCGGTCGCCGTCGTTGCTGCGACTCGCCGAGCCTCTCGACTGCTCGAGGCGTTTCTCTCACCCGGTGAATAACGACTCGTCGGCTGTTTGCTTTGCTTCCCTCTGCAACGAGAATAAAGCAGTTGACATTTCATTATTTACGTTCTGTAAACCATACACGATTTTGTATTTATATGTACGGGTATTTATATATTCTACCATTTCGACCTGGGTCTATCTCTACATCTCTCTTCTTTTTTATATGATTAAACTAACTCTCAAAAGCTCTTTTAGCAGATTGTTTATTGGGTTGAAAAAAAATTGTTTATAATTATTTATGATTCAAAAAATGAACTTATTGATCGACACAACTGAAAAATCTGCACAAATTCTGAAAAATCTTGGGTCATATGTAAAAGATTTTAAGATTCGAGCCGTGGTCCGACGTCACCTTTGACCTTTTGCTAAAAAAATCGAGGGCTATATATAAATATATATTTCTTTAAAGTTCTTGTATAACATAATATGATTGAAAGTATGTGAAATACCGCTGTCGGTAATAAAACTGTAATCGGCTTCTTTCACAAGTGGTGGTATTTGCGATCATATGAGAAGTCTCGTCGAAAGTAGATATTGAGTCTGCATTCGGTGAGACATTTTTTTCTGACCCTACACAGCCGTGCAGAAAAGTAATTACAAATTGATTACAGTTTTCGATACCGACCGAGCACCGTCGGTAACGAAACTGTCAAATAAATCAAAGTCGGTCGTGCAACTTTCAGAACAAATAAATAAATAAATAAATAAATAAATAAATAACAATACAACTCAAATCCAGCAAAGTCTCCATCTCCATCAGATCGACTCCGGAGGTAAAACAGTCAGCCCGTCGAACGCCACTTCGCAATCAGACTACCTTCGACATCCGAGCGGTCTAAAATATAGCAATCGAATAAAGTCTAGCTACGATTATCGACCCTCTCCACCTGGAAGCACTTTGCATTCCGGCTTCGTTCGCCGATGATTTATAGTTTGATTTATCGTCGCGATAAGACTCCCCGTCGGTATAGCGTGCGAATTTGTCCCGAGATTTTATTTTCCCCTTAAATACGCGAACCGATGATAATCGAAGGTCTCCGTCGGCGTTACACGCCGCCGCTCTAGAGCCAGCGGGCTGTAGCGATCGAAAACTCTAACGGACTTTTTGTCCCGGCGTTCGCTGGCCGTTCTACAGCTTTGCGTCATAAGTAACGGGCATGAGCGAGATACTCGTCAGGACAGAAGTCGAAAGGCAAAAGAGGGATGCGCGCACACGAGGCCTACGTCAGTTAACCCTGATTAAGAATACCAAGGACGACGGATAAAGTCGACAACTATAAAGCGTTTAGTCTCCGGGCCTTTAGTGTGGTTGTTGACGGATCTGCGCATGCGCCGTGCGTTTTCCGCGAAACAGACGACGAGTTACGGAAATCTATTTTACAGCAGGCGGTTATGTTTTATACTAAAGCGTAACGGTAACGAGCCAGGTGGTGGCATATCGCGTAAGATTGCTCGGGGACGAACGCTCGATGCACGGTCAATCGCGGCGCCATACCCTTGGCACCTAAAAACCATTATCAATTCAGTGGGGCGCGCGCGCGTCCCTAGGCCCGACCTCTAACCCACCTCGGCCCATTCCCACACCCCTCCCCCCTCCCCTCCGCCGGTATACACCGGCTTTCCAGAAAAAGTTTTCCTGCCAAAGCCCTGACGTGTACCGGCCCGGCGCGCATGTTCGGAATAAACGAAGCCGTCGACGGGATCACCCGAGGCTCAATGTCAAAAACAAACTTTTCCTTGACAACTTCATTTTTTTTTCTCTCCGAATTACCATAAATATTATACATTTTCAAATTGCTTCGTCGCTTCGGTGCTTCGTCGCATTCAGAGAATTTTGCGTAATTTATTGGTTTTGCAAGTGGAAGATCCGTTGAAGGAAACAGTTAAGATAATGTACTTTTGTTGTTGGGAATCACAAATTGTATCGAAATTTTATGAATGATTATGAAAAAAAAGTCAATGGAAAATTTTAATAACTTTTGAATCCTCTCGCCGACTCGTGCCGAATTCGATACCAAACAACCTCGGCCGGAAACTCGACTGGAGTGCAAAGTTTTACACGCACGAGCGACGGAATTTTTTTTTTCAGAGCGCAATTTATACAAGTTTTGGAACACTCTATTCTATTCTATTATACAAGTTTTGAAACACTCTGGCCTATTCTATTATACAAGTTTTGAAACATTCCACTCTATTCTATTATCCAAGTTTTGGAATACGTAATCAAAACATTCGCGTGAAAATTGCAAAAATTGTGTTTTAGAAATAATAACAGAAGAGGAAGCAAAATAACTATTCAATTATTCCGTCATTGTCGAACCGTGTACGAAACGGACGTTAATGTCCACCTACGGGCGTCAAAGAAGCAAGGAACGGTGACCGTTCGAGAGCCGCGCCAATGTCCGGACGCCACACAGTAAAAAAAGGCATAAACTATTCTTGCCCACAAACGTCCACAACTCTTTTCATGTTAATTTTACAAAAAAAAAAAAATCGTGTCCATTTGACAACAATGTCTCTTAATTTTACGAAGATTTTTTGTAAAATGAACAACAAAATAATTATGGACGCTTGTGGACAGAAAAGTTTGTTAAATGCACAAATCTTTTTTACTGCGCAAGTGTTTTAAAAATACCCTTTTCTTTTTTTGTCTTCAAATTACATATTGATTCCCGAATCGGGAAAAAGACAGACCGTCGATAATCCGAAATAAACGCATGATAAACAACTTCAGCTGAGTTCCACAAAAATTCTCGGGGTTTAATGATTGTATCGATAAAATGTACGAAAAGCGCGATTAAAGTCACATCGGAATTCTCACGTACGTGCAGAGACGGGGATAAATCAGAGATCGGTTCGCAGCGAGCGGCGATCGTTACGTAACACGCATTGCCGTGATCTTCGTCACGCCACATCGTCAAAAGTTATCGCACAGGCATCTCTCGCTCGATACTTGCCGGTTGTGTCGTCCGTGGCAATTATCGTCGCAAATGGTCTGGAGCTGCCCGGGGCGAAACGCAACGCGTATACGTACAATCAAACAAAAAAAAAGTTGATCGACCGAGATAACAAACAAAAAGTTCGTGCAACGAACGATCCCTGGCAGACTTTAATTTCGACGCCGCAGTGGTAAACCTCTGTGTTACCGACGCGCATGCGCACTCGCGAAAGGCACGCGCCGAAATTTCCACGCTCCTCGGCTTATCGCACTTTTTATCTTATCCGGCGTTTCTTTTTCCTTTTTTCTTGTATTCTGGAAATTAAAAAGCTCTCAAAGCTACCGACCGCCTGCTGAAAACGAATTACGGTTATTTCGTCGTTACGAAATAAACACGCCAAAAAAGGGGCTTGGTAATTAGGCTAATTATTCCAGAGTGAACGCCTTTCACACAAATACTATACGACTTATATATATATATATATATGCAATGAAATAAATTACAAGAATAATGATATCAGTCGGTAAATGACTTCCATTCACTGCCACGCGAAGGTTGACTATAAGGTTGAGTATTACGAAAAAAAATACTATCCATTCTTTGTATTATGTGCGCGGCTTCAGGGAATTACATCGATAAGCCCTGCGATGTGGCACTATAGTTCAACGGTAGCGACTATCGTTGGGCGTCAGAGTGGCCAAGCGGAAAAAAAATTACATGTATATAATTAAAAAATGTATATATATTTTTATATACCTTTTTGCTGTAAATTATATAATTATATATATGTATACTAAATAAATTACAAGAACAATTATATGGACGATAAAAGACTTCCATTCACTGCCACGCGACGGTCGACTATATTACGAAAAAAGCTATCTATTTTTTTGTAACATGTACGCGGCTTCAGGAAATTACATCGATAAGCCCTACAGCGTGTCATTATAGTTAAACGGCAACAATTATCGTTGAGTGTGAGAATAGTGCACTGAAAAAAAAAAATATGTTACCTCAAATTTAACCGATTGTCTAAAAGGATAAATAAATGAAAACAACAAAATTGGTTCCGCCGAACGTGCGTAAAAATCGCTCATTAGTATTGCATAAGACCCGGGTGGGTGGACTGAGGGCCGGATCTTTTATCCTAATTGGAAGGCATTTATTAACAAAGTCCCAGAGAGTCGCGTGCGTAGACTCACGATAAACGGCAGGAAAGCAATGAACGAGTGAAAAAAAAAATGTTAATATCCGCATATCTGTTTTCCTGCATTAAAAATAGAGTCTTCTGAAAAATCAAGACACCTGTCCTCTCGAGGTTCCGTTATCTCCGTCTGTGCGAGATACACGGGGCTTTTTTTCCATCCTCGAATAGATACGCGGCCGTCTGTAATCGGACAAATCAGATTCGCGCTCGCGATTTCGTCTCGATTCCGCGGATACGAGCCTGGGAACGATAGCGGCAATTTTCCTCCGCATAAGAATGTCTGTGCAGGGAGAATAATTTTCTCCATGCACAGGGGAGTACGCGACAAAGCCGAACGGCGGATAATGCCGAACACCCAGTTTTAAACGGTCCGATTAATTGATCAAGCGAAACACCAAACAATCATCAGACAAAATGAAAAAGATTAACATCGATACGGACTTCTCAAGTTGAAAATTACAATTTGGACGCTCATCTAACTTTCATAACTTAAAACACCCGCATTGATCTTAAAGAAAAACAGTCACACGATTTCACGCGAGAAACAACTCTTCTAATGCCAAAGGACGACGAAAGTAAATAGATAAAAAATAAACATATTTCTGAAGAGGATCCCGATCGAGGTCGAAACGTAAATTGAGTCTCCTGAATGAAAGCCTGACACAGAGGATGACCGAATTACACCGTTCTAAAGTCGCGGCGAGTAGAAGTAAAGTAAATCGGTAACGTTATAAGCCAAGTGCAGAATGAGAGTAACTTCGCGGTGGAATTACGTGGAACTCGTATACTCGTGGCGATACGAACTATCTACGAATACACCTTCTTTTTTCTTTTTCTTGACATTTTTTCTTGCGGTTAAAAGCGAATTAAAAGTTCACTTTTAACTGCAAATATATAAGTTCCCGCTCAAACGTCCGCCATTACTCCGCTCTCACTTACAATCCTACAATCGCTACAAATCACCTACAATCGCTCGGCCAATATTCGTTGAATATACTTTCGTGGCCCTCCAACCGGTAGATCAGCACGCACGCTTATTTCTCCAGCTTTCTTTAGCCTGCATAATACACGCAGACAGTTATATAGACGTATCACACAGTATACATATATATGTCCATGACGTGACTATGAGGCGGCAGACTGGGCGGCTTATGTGAGATTGCCGCTTCGATTATGCAACTATCGACCTAGAATAGTTTCAGTTCTCTCACGTCGAGCGAGAGACGAGGGGGGAGCAAATACGTTAAACCGTCTAAAGCAGCGCACCTCTGTAAGTTACATCCGATCCTGCTTCGCCTCTAGCAGCGAAAAATTATGCGCCAAAAAGCCGGCCACTTCCGTCGCCGAGATGATCGTATCGATGATCCGATTTTCACTCGATAATGCAGTTTCCGACTTTACCGCGCGAGCCGAGCCTCGGCGTGTCCCGGCGGTCTACGGTCCATGTCCGGCGTTCCATAGGAACCGCGTCTGCGATAATTCTTCGCAAGAGAGCCTCCGACCCGAGACGAGAGACGCGACTTTTGCCTATTTCTTCCGGCAACACGCTTCCCTCTTATTTCACAAACACGTGCAAACACCCACTTATTATTTTGTAGTGCGATTATTATTCAGTCACTCGTTATCATCGCTGAAATCGTTGATAAACACTGATCGCGTGTGCATTTTTCTCCAGGCTGGCGGATGTAGTTGCGAGAGATAGCAAACAACACAGGGACCGTGTCGAAGCACCGGTAGCAGTTTATTATTATTTTTTTAATCACTATCGCCAGAACGGTTTTATCTCTTATCGCCCAAACTGCGATATCGATTTTTTTGTTTCGATTGATTTTCTTTTCGCGTGCGAAATGCAAACAAAGAATTTATCAATGTAAGAGAAACGATGCGATCAGTTCCGTCACAGAGTCCAATTCAGTCGCACCTTCGGAGGCTATCCGTCGTGTAAAGTGGGAGTTCTGCGATAGAAATGTACAAGTTTGCAATTGCTATAAAAGTTTCAAGTCTTGTAACAAAGACCGAGCGAACTGCTCGTAGGCCAGTGTCGCTCGCGACTGACTGACCTGTGGATCGCACGCGCGATGGAAGGTTCCTCTTTTCTTTTTATTCCTCGCTATAGCGCCGCCACCGATGGTGCTGCTGCTGCCGCTGCCGGCCTCCCGCGCGTTTGCACATCGGCGCGAGCGGCTCGTCGCTCTCGCCGGCTCGCAGACTCGCGCCGTACAGGTTTGGCATTGTACGAACTGCTGATATGGGTTGCATACTGCGTCTAGCGCGAGAGATAGGCGAAGTCGAATTCATAACAACCTCGGGGAATTAATTCGCACCGGGGGGATTATGTACGAATAACAACGTTATTCCCTCGACGATAATCGTGAAGCAAACAACCCGTCGAGCCGTCGGGCGCTCGCGAAACGATATTCGGCATTTCATCAAAATGTCGCGCTCTGACATTTCCCACGGGCATCGGGGCGAATCTTACCTCCGCGTACGTACCGTACGATATTCATGGTCGCGCGGCCTATCTGGGCCGTGTCTATCGACACCTGACATGAGATTTTTGAACCTTCCACCGCCAATGTTTTTGCCACTTTAGAAAAATATTTTTTATTTCTTTTTTGTTTTCGGAAATGTTGTCTTCAATTTTTTACGAAAATTTTTGAAAAAATGTTGACGTTTTCGAAATATTATGAGAAACGGTTTTCGCATATTTCGAAGCTTCAAATCGCCGAGCAAGGAGTTTTCGCTGGCTCGCGGAAACGATGGCTGTTGCATATTGGATACAATTGCGAAGAAGCGAGGCTTACGAAGCCGAGGGCTTCGCGCTCTCGCTGACAAAGGGCCCTCCAAAGAGTGGGGGGAGTCGCGCGTACGTGCGAGAATGCACTCTATTAGAATCGTGAGACTTTGTGCGTTATCGCTGCTCAGACGCTGACGGTGTAACAAGCGATAAGGTGTCGCGAGCGACTTCACGGTGGCCGAGAGTGGGAAAAGTGTTTATCGGGCTCGAGGCTGCCGACTACAATCTCAACGATTTTCTATCGATCATAAGGAGGGACCGTTATCATGTATCATGTTGGAAATGTTGTCATGAAATTTAATATTTTTGTAAATAAACGTCAAATGTATATATTATTTTATTCGATGTATTGTCAAAAAGTTGAAGTTGATTTTCGATCGACGACAACGAGCGACCGCTACAAGTGTTGTTATGAAATTCAACATTTTTATAAATAATTGTAAATCTTTAAAAAAAATGTTTATAGTCTTGATCGACATTGTTCGATGTACTTTAAAAAAATGTAATAAAGATCAAATTAACGTTGTATTCATAAGTCATCCAGTTTCATACAAATAACAAATGCTTCCCGTTACATTTACAAACGGCCAACGTGTGTACGGGTCACACAAAAGCTGTTGCGTATCTCTCGGGCTCGAGACTGGCGGCAGTTGTTATGAAACTTAATACTTTCGTAAATAAACGTAATTTTTTTTTTTTCATCCAAATGATTCGACGTACCTTTAAAAAATTGAATAAAGCTCAAATGAACGTTGAGTTCACAAGCCACGCAGTCCAGTACAAATAATGCACGCTTCTCGGTAAATCTATAAACGACCAACGTGCAGCGGTCACGCGAAAGCTGTCACGTATCTTCCCGTGACGCTCGTAACACAATCGGGGCTGTAACGGCTCGCGTGACCGCTGGAGTAACTTTCAGATGACAACAAACGCTTCTGTCCATCCGGCGCTGTCCGCCCGGTCACGTGGCTCGTACTCGCCTGGATTCTCACGTGGAGTATCCGTAGTCGATATTTCTACAGCCCGTGCGCACTTCTGTGCGGATAGCGGAATGTAAGTACGTCGGTACAATATTTCAAGGATCGATCTGCCGAGAGCCGTTTGATTGATGAACGAGCGAGCGGCGAAACGATAATTGCGCGCAGGCTCGCGTGCTGTAATTAATAGAAATGCGGCGGCGCGAAGAAGGGAGACGGAGAGGTGTGACAAGAGCGAGGAAGAATTAATGTACGTCCTATTGCATCGAACTTTTTGTATTGCTTTGTTACTGTCACCGCCAATTTACCGTAGAATGGAACGGCGAAGATATCGTGCCCCGAGGGAAATATTTTTTTATTTTTGTTTTTATTCCTCGTAACCGGTACAGTCTCATTCCCATTATACATGTAGATATCATGCTCGCGGCCTGCTTCAATGTAAAATCGTTACGTGACCGAGTGACTGTGAGCCTCGCGGCGTTGAGCGCGAACTCAGCTTCGGCTTGACTATACATTCTTTGTGTATATGTATATATAATAATAACGCGGCGCTGAGCCACAAACTTTGGACGACCGTGTATTCCTCTATTTCGAGTATAATGCCACACTCATGCTTCAGTGATTTACCGAATGCAACGTATCGCTCTTCGCTATATTGTTGTAGCCGAGCGTTCGCGGAGATAACACAATTGTGCACGCTTTCTGATAAATAAAATTATTCACGTTAATCTATAAATGGAATTTTTTTTGTATATATATATTTGTAACTGTGAAATTATGTTCACGTAGAGTTTTGAGGACAAGAGGCAGCACCGTTGAGGGGTAATTAAGGCAATGGGCGCTGTGCAATGGGCGTAGACAGATAGGTAAATAAGTAGATGTGTTTAATTCGTGATCTGAGATCGAAATTCCCTAAGAGCACCGTGAAGGAACCAAGTACCGCCAAAATACAACATAGCAACCTGAAACATCAGAAAGTTACACAAAAACACGCTTCCGCTAGGAGGAATCATAAACAGTTAAAACTTTACTTTAATCATTTTGTAATTGATTTTTTAATTATATTTTAACTGATTTTTATATATTTTTTTTATTTGTGCATGGAACCGTATCCAATGTTTACCTGCATTAACGTCGTATCTCTGTCTGCACAATCATGCATCTGCACGATCCTTGTATGAGATACAAAATTGAGCATCTCAATTAAAAAATAAAAATAAATGCTCACAGTGTAGCTTGCCGAGCTCGTGACCGAACAGTCGCACGGCACAACACTGTGGTCGTTGTTGAAGATCAGGCACCCGAGGACAGCGCAACGCCTGATTGAAGAGTAACGTCTAATTCAGAACTTAATTTCGAGTTTTTTCAATCCGGACGTAGAATCTTCCATGTCCTCGAAATCGTCGCAGCGCGCAATCGATAATTTAATTTGACAAATAAACTCGAGTGGTCGAGCGTATCGACGGCCCGAAAGTCATGAGGTTCCTTTTTTACCATCGGCTTAGATCGGGGCCATCGATACTGTTTCTTTTATAATTTATACAAAAAATAAATAAAAATCTATTTTCAGCGAAACGAATAGTACTCAAGATAGGCTTATCACCGAGACAGTCTGAAGGGCAACCCGGCCGTACAGATAAGACACCGACTGTGGAGTGCAGAAGTACCCATGCGTTCGCAGTCGTCGAGGTAGTTAATCATCGAATTGCCAAATCGATTTGCCCAATTCCACGTGCGTTCGAAGAAATTGGATAAACGAAATTTCCGTTATCCGACTATCGCTGCTAACTGGAACAGATTGTCGGGGCGGGCGAGGTGCGCGTTCTCGATACGGCGATAGGCCAGCGACGTGTACCGAAAATAACGGAACGTAGGGAATGTGTTTACCGCGCGGAGACGGTAATCCCTTCCGAGACGGAAGAGGCGTCGTGCGGCGCGAGAGGGTTGGGCCGGAGATAAAGGCGGTAACGGGTGCGGCCGGCTGACTCTTCTTCCTATCATTCTTTTCTTATACTTTTTCATTCGCAGAAAAAGGAAACGATATATACTGTCCGACGACCTTGTATACCTTTCGCGGCGTAAGACGAGACGAGACCGTTTCCTCCCCATCCGAACCGTGCTCGGTCGGTAACAGAAACTGCAATGATTATTATTTTTTTCAACGCTGTCGATAACTTCCGGTTAGAAGCAAAATCTTACATAACACTGATATCAATGCAGAAGCGTGGGGTAAACTCACTTTCGAACGTAAATGGTTGGCATCGTGAAGAAAAAAATGTATTACTGACCCCCGATAATTCACACGGCCTCAAGGGCACGTGAAAAACACGTCAGCGAACTACTGGAGTGAGCGAGAAACCACGAGAGTGTAACATGCTCTTTTGTCGTGCCCAACCCGGTCGGTAACGAAAAATGTACATTTTTTTCCACGAGTGTTTGCCACTTTCGGTTAAAAGCAGATTCTTATGCGTGCGCGAAGCGAATATAAATTCAGGTTCACGTACGCATTAGTTTTCAAGATGAATGGTCTGCGTGGGTAACGTTTTTCTTGTTACCGACCGTGGTATTTCTTGCGCTTTTGGGGTCGGCAGAGTCAGCCGGTAAGCTGGGATTTTTCAGGATTTTTCAAAATTGACTAAACGTATATTGTTTGCGGACCTGAATGAGAAATGTTTCTACCCGAGTCGGAAGCAATTCGGTTAAGTAGTTTTTGGCATTTTCAACTCAATGATTGTCGATCGATGATAACGAGGGATCGTTACCAATGTTGTAAAATTTAATATTGTCGTAAATAATCGTAATTTTTTTTATTCAACTGTGTGGGCATTCGGAAAAAAAAGCTCGATGAATAATGCTTTAAGGCGTCTCGTTATCGTCGCGACGTAATTGTACGCCAGTTTAGCGGAAGAATTTTTTTTCCAAGTCTCCGCGTCGCGCTTGACTGACTCCAACGGCGACACTAGTTTGCACCGAAGTTGCACTCGCCCACAAAACGAGGAATTGTTCGAATCCGTCGATGACGAAATGTATCGGTTGCGAGGCTCGCTTTGGAACAAGCGAGTCTGTCACATGGACGGAGAAAAAAAAACATAAAAATTTTACAGCGTGCAAATACGAGGTAGAGATAAGCGTGTAACCAAGATAGCGCACGGACCGGAGATGCGTCATTGCGCAGGCGCCGACCGTGCCGAAGCAGGCCGGGCGCGGACATCCTGCGAGAAGTAAGTAATTCCCGGACAGTGGAAATATAATCAGGAATGAGAAAACTCGCAGCTGGCAAACGACTGGCAAAGTTTGCGCGATACCATTGACAACATCCCATCAAGTTCGGCTAAGTGGTGTGTGCACGAGTTGTGTCGGTAAAGTAGTACTCGTCCAGAACACGACGAAGACCAGAGCCGAAAGCTGTTTACCGGAAACCTCAATGGCGCCGGAAACGATTTTCATTCTTCAAAGTTTCTCGCAAAATGGGTCACTCGAACGTTATTTCCTTTCACGCTTCATTTCGAGACTAGATCCGATGGATTTACCGAAAAAACGAAAGATAGAGAAGAAAAAATGAAAGATATTTTAGCGATCACCATGTACTCTAAACGTTACGAGAGTCGCCGATGTTTCTGGGGCGAATAAAATTTATGTCAAATACGTGCGACATGAGGAATTAATATGCATCACGCGACAATGAAACCACTACTCGGACGATCAGAGAAAGGGAGAGGAACTACGGGAAGCGGGGCATGGCAGGAACGCCATCGAAAGTCATTTGCCTGAAAGCCTAGACGTAGTCAAGAGCGAGAAAGGGAGGGGGGGAGGTGTAGCAGGGCCGCGCCTTACGACCTACCATCGTCATCCAGTGTTTTTATCAACAAACTATTTTCCTACCGATGATATAATATTAATAACAACAACAACAACAACAACAACAACAACAATAATGTTTCTTACATAGAGCCGTACTAACATTACCACATTTTGCATAAAATATACATAAATCGAACAGAAACAGAACAGAGAAACTAGCGCGCGTAACACAAACAAGTCAAAGTCGGCGGTAACAAGCAAAGAAAATTGATCAACAAACTATTTTGCCTCCGCTGAAATAATAATAATACCAACAATAACAACAATAATGTTTCTTACATACCACATTATCAATATTACTACATTTTGCGTAAAAATATCCACAAACCGAAAATAAGCGAACAGAAACAGAACAGAGAAACTAGCGCGCGTATAACAAACAAGTCAAAGTCGGCGACGAGAAGCAAATAAAATTCCGATGAATAAATAATGTATCGCTCCGTCGGACACGCGTGACTCCCGAAAAGTAAGATCAAAGTCGTCGATAACGAGCGGTATAGAAACAATTAAATTATTTCGCATGTTAAATTAAGACGGACGATTAAAGCCTCCATGGCTTCGAGTGGCTTCGGGTGTTCGACTTTGTGTGTCTAGCGACGAAAAGTTGCTCGACTGACAATACGATATTTCCCGCTCAGACTGCGACGGGTTAAATCACGAGGATTCTCGAAACGCCAACAAACAAAATAGGGGAACATAAATGTAGTCCATGTGTGTATATATGTACAGTACATAACAAGAACAAGGTGCCGCCGCACGATGTCCGCTAATGGCCTCCGGAAGGGTGTGACACCACTAACCATCGTGCACAGCGGGATCCACTACAGAGTCGCGGGAAGCTCGTGTACACAGACGGCGTGAGATTGACATCGGAACAAAGATAATACAGTCTTCCGATCTAACTCGTACTATTTTTTTTTCTTTTTTTTCTTCTTTTCGAACACGTGTTCACTGATAACATTATAATTGCAAGTCACGGAACGAGGAGGCGTAGGAGATATAGGATAGTGTTCGGGCGGTATGCACCGCGGCTGGATACTACTCTGTGCTGACAGGCTCTATATTAGGTCTCATAGCGGTTAACCTTTCTTAACGTAAATTGCATAGAGAGTAGCTGATGCTAGAGTGACGTTGCAGAGCGTGCATACACACAGCACCGAGGCACACAGCAGGTGTACGCGAGGAGGGGGGCGAGGGGATGGGGGGGGGGGGGGGGGGTAGAGCAGGGCTATACCGAGTACTCTCCGCGTTACGCTAGTTTCTTAGTAGTCGGTAGTTGTGTCGTGCATCGGCGAGCTCGTGGTAAACCATCGGCTGTGCGTCGCACCGATTCGGCCTTGCGCATTCGTGTGCGCAGTCGGGCAGACGCTCCGGGGAATAAATGACACTGCGTGTAATTTGTGTGCGAAACGACTTTACAGGCTGCACCTGTAAAGTCTACGCCCGACTACCGATAATATCGAACTGGCGGCGATTACGCGTGCGAACCGAGGAAAGAGCAGCGATATTCGCCGAACGGAGAATCATCGACGTCGTAGTTGTGTTAGCGTCGTTAATGTTTCAGAGGATCGCCCCGTTACTAGTATTTTTGTTGACGCCCCCCCCCCCCCCTTCCCCGGCCGCCGACGGCTTGCGAAGCTGGGAACACGTGACCTCGCACGCAATTTTACCGCCGCCAGGGCGCGCTGCTGCTGACCACCGAGCGCCGATCGGTTTTATCATTGACGTTACTTTGTATACTTCGCGGAATACGCGCGTTCGCAATTCCTGGCGATTGGGTAATATCGTCGTACAGAATTAGTCTCGGATTTACGAGCGTCTTGCTCTACTCGCTGCTCGCGGCGAGCGAGACGATTTACAATGCAAATTATTCGCAGGTTTGTTCGGCATTGCCGACTGTAATATATATTTTTTCACGTCATTGTTCGAACATACGTACAGGGATGAGGGAAGACCGACGGACAGCGAATTCGATTCGCCGAAGCTGCAGAGACGAAAAGCAAATGGACAAACAGTCTCTTTGTCAGGCGAGAAACTTAAAAAAAAACCGGAGTTACATTAATGTTTTGAAATTTCATTTTACCCACGCTGATTTTAACGAGTTTTGATAACCATTAAGAACTTTCATGATTTTCAGGTGGTTTTAGACCCAGGGAAAAAAATACTGAAGATTTTTATTTAAAAATTCTTCGGCGAGTACAAGCGGTTGGCTCACTGTGTGGTTTTTTTTATTACTTATCTTCGAGACCAGCCCTTGGCATCACGTGACCACGAAAGTACACTCGGTCGGTAGCGAATGTCCCTGGCGGAAGCGGTGCAACCACAGATTCGGAGCTGCATCGTAGTCGCAGTCGACTTGTGGTTGTTTAGAAATGCACTTGCAAGTTGCGCGGTTATGACCAGACGCCGGGTGTACTGGTATGAGACCGATCGTTTTGTGCAAACTTTTAACCTTTATACAACTCTGATTGATGGACTCGTCCGATCGCCATGCAATTACAGGAAAGGCGACTTTAAAATGATAAAGGTTATACGCGAGTCTAGAGCAAGTCAACATTTTGCACACTGCACATTAGTCTATTTGCAGTTCGCCGACGGTCACCTCAGTTCCGTTAGGATTGTCATGACTTTTTAGGTCGTTTTAGATCCAGGAATAACAAGTACCGAAGACTTTTCGTTAAAAACTCTTCGACGGACATACGCAGTTGGCTCACACCGTTTTTTCATCTTCGAGCCTCGGCCCGTGGGGTCACGTGACCACGAAAGTAGACTAGGTCGGCAGCGAATTTTCATGAGTTTCCATGACTGAAGAACTTTCATGATTTTTCAGGTCGTTCGAGACCCACAATAAAAAGGACTCAAGATTATTCGTTAAAAACTCGTCGGCGAGTACACGCAGTGGACTGAAAACGTTTTTTTTATTGTTATTTATCATCGAGACCCGGCCCGTGGCGCCACGTGACCACGAAAGTAAACTCGGTCGGCAGAGCGAGAGGGTGAGCTGTGTAACAAAGGCGCGTATTATATCAGTCGCTCAATGTTTATGCCGCGCTCGTAGGTTCGGAGAGCCGGCTATTTAGCGGAATTCGACGAGAACCGTGGCAATTCGGCGCGTGACCTTCGCCAGAGGTCAGCCTGAATCAACCCCCGGTTTCCACAGGGCTCCCGACGAATTGTTCGAGAATAAGTAACCGCGGTGCCAGCACACTACTAACGACTGTCGTCGCGTTTCTATTATTCAAAAGCGTTATAGTCCGATCGACCTCCGGGTGTGCTTGCTTTATTCTCTTGTCACTGCTGCCACTACTACAACGAAACTGACCATGCACACGTACGAGACGCAAATCGTTACGCGGTTACTTGTAATCTCGTGTAACGGCCACCGATCAATTTTACTTCTGTGAACTTACCGGAGAACAATTATTACCACGATTCTCGTACTCGCGGCAGTTCCAAGATAATGTCATTATTTGTTTATTTATTTAATAAGGGGATGGGACCAATTACAAGGACGATAGGGAACCCATCGGCCAATGAACAATGTGAGAGAGATCCGACGCTCATAAATTGCTCAAATTATCTTTATTTCACTCGGTACGAAAATGGCAGTTTTACGCACGCTTCGTGTGCGTAAAATCCCATTTTCACACCTTGTGAAGAAAATTTGGTACGATACTCGTGCGAAAACCTTTTTCTTAACTCGTGTGCAAACTCACACTCGTCAGAAAAAGTTTTATCGCAGTAGTATCGCAAATTACTATTATCGCACTTGTATCGCAAATTACTATCATCGCACTAGTATCGCAAATTACTATTTGACAACTTGTGAAGTAAAACTTGTACGATACTCCTGCGAAAACCTTTTTCTTAACTCGTGTGCCAACTCCCATTCGTCAGAAAAAGTTTTATCGCACTAGTATCTCAAATTACTATTATTTCATATCACGGAGATACACGGATTTCCCTTGGACGCCAAAGAGCATTACTTCCCAATTATAATCCTATATATATATCGGTATATATAAAAGTTAACGGGCGGGAAGTTCGCTAGGAACGTGGGAAAAAGAAGCATTTGCTACGTCCAATGGCCACTGGATAATTAATCGAGAGCACATCGTCAGGTATAGCGCTACGATAAAAAAAAATAATACAATTAGTCGTGTGCGCTCGAGTGTACTGTAATCGTCTCCACTTTCACCACGTCATAATTTTTCCGGTGTTTAAGAAATTAAATTATTGCATTTCGAGCGCGAGAGTCTCTAATGTTGTGCATGCAACACACTAGTAGTGGAAGATATCGACACGTAGAATCTCGTTCGATAAGCGGATTACATCTTAAAAAATGTTTCTACTATCGAACAGCTCACGACTATCCCAGTCGTTTTCTTATCGATTGAGTTCTCACAGGCTCGATAGACATGTGTACGATTGTGAAAAAATTCTTTTGACCGTGACACGCAACGTTAAGTGAATCTAAATCGTATGATTTGCAGTCTGTTATTACGTGAAACTTCGAGTCAGACTCGAAAGTTGATGTACATAGCATACGAACCACAAATACATAAAGAGAAGAAAAAAATGGAAAGTTGAAATTATGAAGGTAATCGCGCAAGGGTATTGGCAGCGATAGACCGAATTCGTCAAGTTAAAGCTACAATGTAACAATATAACACTATGAGAAAACGACGTTGAATAATGAAATAGAATAATAATAATAGTAAAAAATCGAAAGCGTATACACGAGTTGATAATAATAAAAAAAATTGATAGACTATACGCAAGCTGATAATAATTTACTTCCTCGATACCGCGATCGATCTATCATTAAAGCATGCACGTCAGTAGTAGCTACGAGCGTCGCTCGGCCGACTGACCGAACGGTACTTTTCGACTAGCTACGAGACGGCTGCCGCGCCGACTGGTAGATGGGAAGGGAGGGTCTAGATAGGCGGAGATAGAAAGACGATAGAGCGGATCGTAAATTTGCCAGGCTATTTCATTTATACTACCGAAGGAATTGCGTTGGAGGAGCGAGATCTTTTTTATGGGGACTCGACCTTGAGATAGTTCACCCGTACAGCCGATACCAGTCAATTTTCAGATTACAATCGCACTACATTGCGAAGACAAATTTCGACGAGACAACAGAAAAGTGCTTGTGAAAAAAAGACCTGTAATGCGTGAGATTCGCACAGAATGACCGTTTGCCGCCGCAAAGCCAAGATCGACTCAAGTTAGGTTTCCGGAAGATTTGTTGAACAATTTTATTTTTCAATTTGTTAATAACATTTTGGAATTATTATTATGCAAATTTAATATTTTCAGCATCTTTAATACGCTTGATTTTTTTTTAGATTTTTATATCATCGTGTTCGAAATTCCCTCTCATTTCTCTGAAACTTTCGCGAAGTGAACACGGTATTCGCAAGGACTACCTTAACATTGGTATTGATATGTTTGGGGCTGGCTCTCCGTACGTCGGCCAGCGTACATTCCGCGCGGCCACACGGACGTCTGACCGTAGAGTCAAAAACGCTTGATGAAAAGTTTGGCGAGTTTAACAGCGCCGATCGTTCGGCGCGGGCACGTTCGCGCGAGCCTTCGTTGCCGTTTACCAGCGAGCACGAAAACCTGTTGCTCCGAGCGTGAACGGGGGTTACAGGAGGCGCGAGTGCGCGTGCACTCGCCGCGCGTACAGCGGTGAACGGTAGGAGAGAGAGATCGCGGCACACCGAGCATAACAGCAAGACGAGCACATGACAGCACGCGAGAGCCCGACTAGCCGAGAAAGATAATACCAACGCTAGAGCTAGGACGGAAATTCCGCGGGCCAAGAGAGCTACGATACAGCGTACACCGCACGTTAGGCACACACGAGAGTCCACGATAATACACGTACGCTTCCCAGTGTACACACGAAACGCCCAGTTTTCGACGACTCTTGCCATTCTCGTGTAAGCAATCGCGAGTATCTATGACATTGTGTGCCGAGTCTATGACTAACGGAAAATCCATTAAAACGACGACTTCTGAGAGATGGGAAAACGTCGGCAAAAAAAAATTACGTCCATGAGCGAAAGTGTCTAAGGAAATTTCAGTTACGCGACGACGCGAAGACGTCTCGTTACTGACCTTCGGGGTATTAAGGCTCGATGCAAAAAAGAATAAATCAGTGGCTTAAAAGGTAAAAAACAAAGGCTATATTTACTTTATCGTTGTTCAGCGATTCCCTATAGACGCTGTCTCGCCCAATGTCGGGAGTTTGACAAACGCGATAGTTACACACGCGTGTGGCAAGTTTATGGCCTTACCCAATGATAAACTAATTCGCAGGCCGAACACAACGCAGGACCGTCGTGCAACTTCGGCGAGTAAACGGGCCTTACGCGGAAATTATTGTTTCCAATAGCGATCGAAGATTATTATTTGTTACTCACCGTAAGCGAATTCTACTGATAGTCCGGATTCCCCTTCTCGGGACACTTCGAATTAACGACAGAGACGACATAACCCGCGCACGAATATTCACAAGCCATATTGTTTACGGAGTTTGACCGAACGTGCCGTTTAGTTGGGCCGCACTTGAACGCTCATACCGATATTTTCAGTGTCCAACTTGTGTATACGACGGCTCCACAGCCGCACACAATCTACGCGAGGCTGCCCAAGCGGCGGTCCGTTACGAGTCGCGCCGTGGTGCGCTCTAGCGTCACCCACGCGAACCGTCCAACGCACCGAACGGCCCGTCCGATGGTCCAGAGCGCACCCTCTGACGGTCTCCGGCTGCAACCTCCGCCGATCGCTCTCGTACCTTTCGCTTTCGCGACGCGAAGTCTCTCGCCGCACTCCGCTGTCCGGCCCGCCACCTGCTCTCGTGTCCTCCACGAGTCGTCACTGTTCCTTTCACACTCTGCCACTCTTACGATCGAGAAAGCCAAGAGATTCACTTTTTTTTCCTTTTTGTTTTGCTTTCTACGCGAGTTCTATCCGATGGATCGTACTTTGTCAGATCGAACAAACGGAAAGCCCGAAACTTTTTTCCGCGTGACTGTCAATGAGAATGATGGGAACATTTTATTGGCCGGACCTCGCGGCCAACTGCGCGGGCCTCTTTCCTATGCGAGCCTCTTTGATGGTTCAAGCTGTTGCCATGGGCAACGAAAGCAATGCCATTCGATGCCTCGACGGTTCGGACTTCCCGGTAGCGTGCACTCACCTACCGAAAGTCACTGTTACGTGTTTTAGTTTTTTTTTTCAACGATCATATTATAAACCTCGAGATTGACATCGGATAACGTGCCGAAAGTGGCGTTTTGCCGGGACCGAGGAAATGAGTTCGATATTCGGTGGAGTCGACGCTAACGCCGAATTGATAATATTCGACGCCTCGAAGAACGAGAGAAGGCTCAACGAGGAATTCAAAGTGCTACAGAGAAAGCTCAAGCCCAAGTGGAAGTTTGTCGAGTATGTTCGTTAAACCGTAGCGCGTGTTTAGACGCGACGATATTATAATTTTTTTCGTCTATCGATTTTTGAATTAATCATGCTATCCTCTTTTTCCATTTTAAACCGTTTATCGTTAAAGAAACAACGATGTCCTCACTCAAGAGTCTCTCGTCAATGCGAAAGTTCTCGTGCTCGCTGGACCGCGAAGTAAATTCACCGAGATTGAAATGAACTCGATCAGGGGATTCATAAACGAGGGCGGCAACGTTCTCGTTATGCTCGGCGAGGGAGGGGAGACCGGATTCAACACCAATATAAACTTCTTGCTCGAGGAATACGGAATAATGGTGAACAACGGTATAACGATTATGAACTTTCGATCCAAAAACTAACGTAGAAATAATTTTCGATCGTTTAAATTACACAATCGTACAATAATCATTGTCAATCGTCAGATAGCGTCGTACGGATGAATTACAGTCAAACGAGCCATCCGAAGGAATGTCTTATCTTCCATGGTTTGGCGAACAGGTCCGAGCTGCTGAAAAATCGCGACGAATACACGTGAGTGCGATCGGCGATCTTCGCATTACGTCACGATATTTTCCGATATATATGTACCGTAGACAACCACGTAAGTTGCATCCGGATAAGTTTTACCGCCCGGATAATTTAGCCCTTATGAGTCCACCGCCCGAAACAATACCGAAACACGACTAGCGAACGTGGAGTGGGGGCCACGCATTGCTACGGTAGCGCCTAAATGTGGGGAAACAGCTGGAACTTACAAAGGGTTCAATCGGCCTTTCCTTGGAGTCCATCTGCCTGCATAGTGGGGAAACGAAATACCACTTCCATTTAGTTACCTGCCTATCAAATCGTTCCTGCTCCAAGTTTTTACAGGGGAAGGGAGAGTGGACAGGTGGAGAGTGGGAGATCCAACTTATCCGGTCGTGCCTAATTGACTTGGTCCCGAACATGCAACTTTTACGCGGCAGTCTACTGTACACGTATACTGTATATATGAGTTTAGTAAGATTCCATAATAACATTCGAATTTAGTTTTAAAAAATTTTCTGTCCAAATAAAATTTGCATTTTTAATTTTATTGTTTACGGATCGTTTATGCATTATAGGGACTCTAACTTCTTGTATCCGTACGGAGCAACGCTCAACATCGTAGAACCAGCAGCGGTCGCCCTTTCGAGTGGCTCACTAGCGATCCCGACCAACAGACCGATCTGCGCGTACTATTCGGCTCGAAACAACAACACCGCCGGTAAATTGGTTGTGCTCGGATCATCGAGAATTTTCAGCGACACTTACATCGACAAGGAACAAAACGACAAGCTTCGCCAGATGATATTTGAATTTTTTATCGCCGAAGATCGTACGTCGAATGGCGGAAACGTCGACGATATCGATGTGAGAGTTATACTTATTTCGTTGCATCGATTTTTCATCGGGCTTTATTATTATTATTATTTTTCAGTATTCAGAGTACAATTTCGTGCCCGACATTGCGCAACAGGCGGACAATCCGAAGGTCTGCACTCAAGACATGGACAACATCGATATGCCACGGGAATATACGAAACTTTTCAAGCATCACATTTATTCGATAAATCTCTCGATGATACCCGCGTGCATCAAGGCTTACGAGACTCTGGGAGTGAAGCACGAGCCTTTGACGCTGATAGCTCCTCACTTCGAGACTCCCCTGCCGGCGACGCAGGCGTCGGTAAGGAAGACTTTCGCAAATTATTGTTCGTCATCGATATAAAAAATGTTTATCGCGCGGTTAACTGATGGCAGGTGTTTCCGCCGAGCTTTCAAGAGCTCGATCCACCGGCTCTGGAGTTGTTCGATCTCGACGAGGCGTTCAGTTCGGACATACTAAAACTCTCTCAGCTTAGCAACAAATACATGGCCTCGAAGGAGCCGGTAAACGTTACCGAGCTCGATTACTACATAAGAGAATTCGGGGCCATAATTAGGTTCGACAGTGGAGACATGACGACGACGAGCAGACAAGTTTTGAACCACGTGTTTCAAAAATTGAGCAACTACAAGGCCGTACACGGCTAATATACTGTTTACGGTTCCGGGCGCTCTTCCGTATTCGGCGTTTTGTTTTCTCACCCGATACGATTACTTTATTAATGTAAATAACTTATACATTCGTATTTCACGAATGAAAAACTACCTGTATGCAAATAAAAAGTTCCGTAAAGCCGATAACGTTGTAGAGTGGGTAAAAGCGATCCCTGCTAAGCCGACGAATCCTTCGAACTTTTCTACAGTTAAAGCACAGTGTGTTTACCGTAGTATAAAAAAAGGCACATCCACTTGCTGAGCGAGAGAAGCGGCGATTGGCGAGAAATTCCGGCGCAAATATTCGGCCGAAGCAAATCGTTCGTCAATAAAGTTGAGCCGCGACATTTTCAAATACGACTGGAACAAAATACGGACACCCAATTCGAAGGATAATGTGCCTCATCAGCGAATGAAAAAATTTCACACGTTTACACACGCTATCCTCCCTTAGCACATTCCAAGATGTCGGTGTTCTTCGTTAACGCGTGAGTACGAAACATTGTTACGTTTCGAGGTTATGTAACCCGTCCCGTATACTCCGTTATAAAAATAAAACATCGCGCGACTCGTCTCTGTTCGTCGGATCGTCGTTTGTCGCGTCGGACAAAACAATACCGCGACCTTGCCGCTTCGGCCGCGAGCGACTCGATTAATAATACCTACGTTTTGTTTCAGGAATCAGGACAGCGAGGTCGAGGGCGATTCGAATGGAGATTTGCAAAATTCGTCGCCGGGCAGTTCGGAGGCTCAACAGGCCCTCGTCACGTTTTGGCCAAAGGTTACGGAGGAAATTAAAAAAATCACAACAGTGGGTACATCTTTTCGCTACACCTGCGAGTCAAGTACGGTCGTCGGCACGGTCGGGAAGAAAAGTAAAAACGATACTTTGCAGATGGAAATCGTAGCGTTGGTCTAGTGGTTAGCGTGCTCGCTTCTAAACCAAAGCACCGTTAGGTCGAGGGTTCGAGTTTCGGTGGCGCCCTTTCGTCAAGAATAAAAATATGGGTGGGACGTAGCTTCAGATATATACGTGATTCATACGTGTTGCTGTAGTCCATGTTTACATTCTTGGCGAAACACGACATAGTTCTGCAGCTGTGAAGTGAATCTGAGACCGACGGAGATTGGGTATCGGCATAGGTTTTTGTAGTTTCTCTATGCCTTTGACAGAAATGTGAAGGCGAATGCTATATATTAGGGAATTTGGCTACAGCAGCAAGGGGGGGGACTGGCTGCTGACCCGGGCCGACCCTGTACAGGCAAAATCCTCATAAGAGAGGGAAAAGGGAAAAAAAGAAAAATAACAACGAAATACTTTGCAGATGGACCTGAAAACCCAATCGCTGCCCCTGGCCAGGATAAAGAAGATAATGAAACTGGACGGGGATGTAAAGATGATAAGCGCTGAGGCTCCTATGCTCTTCTCGAAAGCGGCGGAAATATTCATCCACGAACTTACACTGAGAGCGTGGGTTCATACGGAGGACAACAAGAGGCGGACCCTCCAGAGGAACGACATAGCAATGGCTATCACGAAATACGATCAGTTTGACTTTCTGATCGACATTGTACCTAGGGACGAGCTGAAGCAGAGCAAAGCCCAGACTGAGAGCATAGTTCGTACTTCTATGAACTCGGATCAGGTTCATTACTATTTTCAACTGGCTCAGCAGCAGGCTTCGGCGAATCAGAACGTTCAGAACAACGGCACGGCCGGACAGCCCATACAGATCGTTCAACCGTCGACCGGACAAATTCAGACCATCAATATCGGCAGTCCTGTTGAGCAGGTGAATATATATTGTTTGCCGCTTTTCGATGATCGATAAATCAACGGTTTGAGACACGGCGCGGATACCGCGGTCGGTAATGGATCAGCTCTATTTTCTCCGAGAACTTTCGATACTTTGACAAAAGCGAAGTAGATTTTCACTCGTCTTGAAACAAAAAAAAAATCGATTAAAAACGATTTTTCACTGTTTGTGAGAGACCGTTTCACGTCGCCCCAATGGCTAATTGAAGTTTCGTTACTCGCAATGATTTCGCAGGAAACGCCGAACGCGGCTACAACGCAAACGGTTACGGTACAGAGTCCGCAGCAGTCGTCCGGCCAGCAGCAGGTCATACAGTTGCAGCAAGCCCAACAAACGGCGAACTCCCAGGCCGGCGGGATACAGATAGTCCAACAAATTGTAACGCCGAACGGCGATATACAACAAATACCGGTAAGAGTCGCCCGAAAACAATAATCAATCCGCGATATCCTTCCAAATAATTCATCGAACAAGCCCCATCTACTCGTTGATTAATGCGTTTGTTTACGTGTATAGACGGGCAAAGCCCTTTTTAAAGTTTTTCATTACCTTCATTATTATTATTTATTATTACTATAACAATTAATGCGTTTTTCATCGTTCCGGCAAATCACAGATTCAGCTGACCCCCCAACAATTGCAAATGATTCGGATGCAAGTGCAAGGCGGAAGCAATCAACCTATAATAATTCAAGCGGCACCGATACAGGCCCAGCCGCAGATCATCCAAGTGGCTCAGAGCGGACAGACTCCGGTCTATCTACAAACGACCGGCAACGACAACGAATGATTGTCCTTCGAAACGCAACGAACGACAAGTTAACGCTTTCATTATTCTAAACACATCTCTATTCTAAACGATCTTAGGATTAAGACCATAAATTTTAAGTGGTAAGATAATAAACATTTTTTAAATTATTACAAACACGAGTATTTTTTGGGTGAACGATCGGAGGGGTGAGCCTATACGAGCCGCGTAGTTTCGAGCGCGCTTCCTCACGTGGCGTTACCGGTCGATAACTCACCCGGCGCTCGTCCGAGCCGCGACAAATTTTTCGATCATCCTCCCTGGAAGGCTGTCGTACCTGCGCGACCGCGTATATATCATACAGGCAAAGGAATCCACGAGCCTCCGTTGTCGTCGAAACGAAATCGAGTGAACTGAGTTGAACTGGAAGTTTATAAAACGAACAGAAAAAAAAAAGACGACAAAAAAAATTAATAAAATTAAAAAAAAATAAAAAATGAAGATAAGCGGGTAAGTACCACCGGACCCGAGATGTAATCTGATTCGAGCGTCGCCTTCTTTGGCCTGCTGGCCTCCTAGCTAGCTCCTTCGCATGGCTGAGCTCTCTCAACCGCCCCCCCCCCTCCCCCTCCTCCCTCGTCCCTCCGCCGTTGCTCACCTCTCTCGCTGCTGCAACTTGTATTATGTTTCACGCGATGCTGCGGTTCTTGTCTGGCCAGCCTCGTCCAGCTTCGGCGCTCCGCGCAACTTTGCGCTGCTCTCCGAACGACAAAGGCCCATGAGCAGCGTTAACAGCGAAAATTTTCATTCGCGGGAAATCCCCGCGCTGCGCCAGAGCAGAGTCGGTCGTACGCTCTAAAACCGGCATAAAAGCTTGACGATCGCGCTGGTTGCAGCGCAGCGCCTCCGCGTAGTCGATATAAAGTTTCGATTATAAAGGATCGAGACGGCGAGCCTTTATCTCTGCGGTGAGCAACAGCGAGCACCGTGCAAGGAGAGAACAACATTCGACCCAAAGAAACGATCTTGCAGAGTCGTTTTCGGCAAAAACCGGATGAAGTCGCGCAAAGAGCCTACCAAGGCAGAGGATATTCTTCGGGACGCTTCACCGGTACCTCCGCAGAAAAGACCACCGGCGCTCGGGCCTCTGCGCCTGAGTGGAAAGAAGAGAGAAGGAGCCGGCACAACAACGCGGAGGTGGCTTCGGAAGCCTCGGCTAAAACAGACCATCCCCCCGTACTCTACGCCACTGTCGGGGTACTCGGATTTCACGACATGTTTACAAAGATCCTAGAGATAAGTTGAGAATGGCCGGCCCAGCCCCATGTCTCCTCCATGGGTGTAAGGTGACAGCTGCCCGCGCCTGCGCCCTCCACCGCGCCTATGTACATTCTCTATATACCCTAACCGCTCTTTCCCACTCGCGCCCGTGCGTGTATGTGTGCGTACAATACGCGCGGAGCTACATACAGGGCGAATATATAACGCTGTACACTTGAAATATTCTCACGTAGGAGTAACGTAATACATACGGGTTCTGTGGACATTGCAAGAGGAAACTTGCGGTAGTGGTGTAGGACGAACAAAAATGTGCGTTTCGTTGCAACCACAGCGAGGGCGAGGATATATATATAAATATATACATATTGTATACAGCGTATATACGAAGGTACAGGTACATATGGCCGCACGTATAGTCCCGCGCGACGACCACGAAGCCGCTACGGTTGTTTGTAGCACTCGGAGCTTCGTCAGCTAAAGTAAATCTGAATCAAATGCCTTAGGGCCGCAGGATCCGAGCGTCGCACGGTGACGAAGTCCAATGGAAGCCCGGGAGTAATGTCACTCGTGGATGTCTAACGTGAGAGTGACGGTAGGCATCTATAAATCGGAAGATTTTACCCAATTTTCAGTTGGATCCATTCTTTTTCTTGGCCGGGCAAATCCTTCGATATTGTCGTCTTTGGTTTTTTTGTTTTTTTTTGAGAAGGGATTGTGAAACCGTTGAAGAGGAATATTTACCGATATTGCAGGGCCGTGTGTCTGTCCGGTGCTCGGTAGGTAATCCCACCCAGAACACTTCTCTTGTTTCAAGTTTCGCAAGAATGAACGATTTTTTTTTCTTTTTTAAGTAGATTCGAGAAATAACGTCGGGTTTGGTCTCGAGAGAATTTTTCGCATCCCACGCGCATACACACAGATCCACTTCTTTCTCTTTGGAGAGATTCGAACGATTCTCGGTCGAGCGTGAAAATACTAGGTCCACGAGGATTAAGACCCGCTTACGAACCTTTCGCGTCCCTGGCTGTGTCTCTTCTGGCTCCTTCCGAGGCTTATACATCCATTATGAGGATACAATAGGCATGTGCACCGGAGATCGCTCGGGTATGAACACTGCCGGAACTAATGATCAGCAACTCATCCGAAAGCTATGACGAACGAACGGGACGGTACTCTCGATAGCATTTAAAAAAAAATATTGGCCTTAGACGATTGATAAAAAAAAATTATACGTCGATTGACACGTTACACGAATCCACTAAAGCCAACCCTAACCATCCTGTAACATTGATGCGAACATTTATTACGCCTAGATAGTATTGTCGTGTGTCTTGAAACGAACATCGCAGTAACGTCGATAATGCAGGAAATCCGTTATCTTTTTATAGAAGATGAAATTTCATTCCGGATGCGAAAAAATAATTGCTCTAATAACTTCTGTTAGTTCCGAGCACTTCGAGACGGTCAAAAGTAATGTTGACAAGCACCTACCATAGTTCTCTTAATATGCACGCCTCCTGTTCTCTCCTAAGGGTTGTAAGTCGTTTTATCCTATTTAATAAAGATTAAATAGTAATATAAAATAGTATTATTAAATGGTATTATTAAATAATATCATTAATCAGTATTATTGTGCGACTTGGAAGCGAACACCGCAGTGACGTCGATAATGCAGAAAATACGTTATCTTTTTTATAGATCCAAAAATTTCATTCCGTATGCGGGAAAAAAAGTCGCCCGCCCAACGTCTATTAGTTCCGAGTGCTTCGACACGGTCGAAATTAATGTTGACAAGCATCTACCATAATTCTCTATAATACGAACGCCTCGAGTTCTCTCCTAAGGGTTATAAGCCCTCTTCACCCCGAGAGCGCTCCCACCGATTGTCCCACGAGTCCTCTCCGTCCCCGTCCCTCCCTCCTCGTCAACTCGCGCCGCTTCGCTCTCATTATCTTCTCTCACACTCCAATTAACGGAGCGGAGTCACGACGAGGAGCCCCGAACGGCCGCGGTGAGAAGAAGGACAGACCGGGACGGTGGGGGCATCGCCCAAGAACCACGTGATCGTCGAGCGGGGGTGGCCAGACGACATTTCGCATGCTCAGAACTCCACAGGCTGCAGAGCAGCAGCATCACGCCGGGAGCGAGGAGAGAGAGCCTGTGTATATACCGTATATACAGTACGACGCGACAGAGGACTAGGCAGAGAGCGCACAGCGACACAAAGCGCCGAACCACCGGCTACGCGAGCCTTACGTTCGCGATGACAATTCATTTTTTCTCGAATTAAACGGCGTACGAACAAGAAAAATCAAAATATATACATACATGCATATCTCTTACGTTAAATAACGCAAGAAATCATCGAAGTGTCACGAGAGTGGTCGGGAGTAAAGAGTTGGAGAAATATAACAAGTGATAGTCGACGCATCGTACAGTGAGTCCTTTTTTTCCCGTCCGTAAGACTACCGACAACTCGGCCTCGCCGCTATTTGTTTTCCTTCCCGTCCGTGCGTCGGGCAGAAGAGCAGTCGCCGACGTTGGGCCGAGCTCGCGCCACCCTCGTAGCTTTGTCTCAGCCTCGCTCATCTCCGTCGTCCAACCCCTCGAGTTTATTCGACCGGATAGTCCATTCGTTTCTTCGTCCCAGTGTTTTTGTAACACCGACCACTGAACTACACCGCGTACATCGGGCCGGGTTTATAGACGAGGCGCGCTTCGCCCGGCTATTCGTCCGAGAGGTCCGGACAAGCTCGGACGTGCACGATGCTTTTTCGCATGTGGAAAGCCAGGGAGAAGTGAGAAGATTCTCTCTCTCTCGCTCCACGTCAGGAGGGAAAACAGTGAGGCAGAGCTGGAATAATCCAACGCCGGTGGGAACGTGTTTACGATCGGGGAACAAAACAAGTGTGGCGATTCTGTGGCGCACGGAGTTACAAAACGAAGTGGGGAATAATAAAGAGCGCGCAGCGGGGATGACGTTGGTCCGCCGTGCAGGAAAGATCGTCAATCGTGACTGTCGATAGTATTAGATCGAACGGGAAATCGACGCCGGTGGACTACGCCTTAATTATCCAACAGGTCAGTGACGACGGCTCAATCGTCTTATTGCTCTTTCGATTAAATTCCCATAGTTCGTTTACTTACAATGTATTTTTTTTTCGACGATAGTTTTTATATTAACGCTGTATCGAGAGTTTGCGAAAGTTCGTCGTGCAATTATGGTTTTTGCTTCAAGGAGCTCGGCTGAAAGTCATTTTTATAGCTCGTTGGGTTCCTTCGAGTAGGTTTTTTATTATCGTTTTAGTTTTTTTTATTATCATTTTAGTTTTTTTTTAATTATCATTTCAGTTTTTTTTTTATCATTTTAGTTTTTTTTTTCATTATCATTTTAGTTTTTTTTTATTATCGTTTTAGTACCGTCGGATTGAGACGATATTGTTTACCTTGAGAACGACTCAGTAGGATTCGAATTTGCCGGCTGATTTTATTTTCCCCGCATCTGGTTGACATGCACGGAACATTCCTTCTCACGAACTCTCTCTCACGTGCGCATTGTCTTTGCCAGCCGTTCGACGTACCCGGAAAGAGACTCACTCGGAACACGTTGGGAAGCTTTTCGGGAGACGAGCATCGACTTGTAGGTTTCACGCACCGGCAATGTTTTCCATCGGTTAATATAATATAGTTATTTATATCGAAAATGCGTAGAAAGGAAGTTCTTGGCGAGTACGAAAGTGCCCCATCGACTCCCCTTTCTACGCCCATGCCATTCACATCATTTTTTCTTAACAAATTCACCGAAGTCTCGTTTTTCGTTTTTACGAAGCGTGCGCCGAAAGGCACTTTCTCGCACTAGTGCAAGATAAAATACATTATTGCGTTTGTGCCCCCGCGCAGTATTTTTCTCGCACGCGATGCGAAAAGGTGCCTTTCTACGCTCACTTCGAGAGAATGGAAAGCAGAATGTTACGCGCATGCGTTAGGAAATTAGTAACTTACGACACTAGAGCGATAAAACTTGTTTCTGACGAGTGTGAATTTGCAGTAACGTTTTTCGCACGAGTATTGGACCAAATTTTCTTTCACAAGGTGTGAAGTTTTACATACGCGAAATGTGCGTAAAACTGCAATTTACGCACCGACTGAAGTAAAATATTATTATTCGCCGGCCTCGCAGCTCAACGGGATTTGTAGTGGACAGGCTTGACGTGGTCGATCCGGCGGCAGCGCTCGAAGCTACCGGTAGCTCAACCTCGAGCGTCTCAATTAAACACGAAAAATAAAAAAACCGGTGATGCTGCAAAAGTTAATTAATCTGCACGTTGTCCTTCGTGTTCGATTCGATTCAGAAACGGGGTTCGCTGAATGTGTGAAAAACCTTTACGATAATGACGATGCTCGTCGGCGTTAAAGTTCGTGCATCTCATCTCCACCTCTGCATCCCATTCGGCTAGTTAACCGTAATATATTCTAATTGACGAGGCTCGCTAGTGGCATTCTTCCGAGCGCTCTTCGCTCAGTTAGTTTCCCGTCGCTTCCAAACACACTGCTGTGAAAACTGTTACGGGCAGCCCTTGGGCGATTGATAAAACAGACAAGAATTACTGTCGATAATTATTAGCCTTGTTATATTCCACTTTACGATTTGCGACAGTCCCGCGTCTGGAAATATGCGATAATGAACGCGCTACGAGCAACTCTAGTTAAGAGAATTGCAAAGAATAATCGAGTTCTCGGAAAAGATTATACATTTTTGCAGGAATATTATGCCAGGAAAATTTGGGCGAAGAAAAAGCGTTACGGAAGTAATCGGCGAAATTTGTAGACATTCTCAAAGAAATTTTTTAAATAACTTTTCAGATAAAGTTTCCAATAAAGTTTCAAATACATTTCCAAACAAATGTTCAGAGTAATGGTCGAAATAATTTTCAGAATAATGTTGAAAGTAATTTTAAAGAAATTTCCGGAGAAATTTCCAGAGAAATTACCAGAGAAATATTATCAGCAGGGTAGTTGATGCAATCCGAGCCGGCCACGAATTCCTCGTCGATAACTCGGTTGTGGCAGCTTGAATAGTTCTGTTCGAACATATATATAGTCTCGTCGACTTGGTTGTCGCTTCTCTTAATCGGAGGCTTAATCGTATCTTCTTACCGGCATGTATATAACATCGAGCCGAGTATCTCGTCCCCATTATGCAGAATAATGACTTTCTTATACGACGTATCGCTGTTGTAAAATATCAACGCCTACTCTCCTATGTGCCCTATTGTTAGTGTTTTAGCGCTTAATATGCTACAATTAACGTGACTGACGCTGCGCCACTTCATCGAGCACGATTATCCCTAATTTGGCTGGATTAGAGAACGTCATACACGTAGACGTGCACACAAGTACATTTTTCGAGAAAAATCCGGTTTCGCATATTGTTTCCCTAATCTTCGATGTCTATATAGATATATATATCTATATACATACACAGATTAAAAACAAGAAAAAAAAACTACAATCAATCAACGTTTTCATTCCATTAGTCGTCATATAACATTTTTCCTGGTACGATGATATAATTTATTGAAATAAAATATAATTTATTGGTTCGAGCAAACAATGTTCGATTGTAAAATTTTCAAGTTTACTTCACTGAATTGTTTTCTCCTTTGAAAAAATATGTTGTGGCTAGTGGAACAAAAACGGTAATTTTAGTACTTCTTTTCTTCAGTGTGTATATACGCATATATAGATACATATATATTTACTGGTAATGATGATTGTGACGTAATTGTAACTCGATTAGGACGAGAGAATGGCGAACGAGCGTGCGGGAAGCAGGCCTCGCGCGCCTTTGATATTCTCTCTCTCACCTGCTATAGTCGGGACTTAAGGGCGGAGCACGCCGATGGATAGTGACTTGGGCAACATAAAGAATATACAGAATGTACAGTGTATCGTCGTGAAAGGAGTTTTCATTGGCCAGTCGGAAGGGATTGGAGTGTACGCCTACTCATCCCGTCACCCCTCCACTGAGACACCGTAATTTCGCAACCGACATTATGAATAACGAATGACAAAAGGGAGGAAGGCAAAAAAACATCAAAATAAAACGAACTTTTGCCGGAATCGGAATAGCGGTCATTTAGTCACCCAACGTGTGCGCATCCAGGAACGACAATTTTTCAGATTGTTGCATCGAGCGAGAGATCGTAAAAAAAAGGTTCCACAGAACGACCCGAATATGCCCGGTCCAGATCACCCTGAAGATACGAGCATCAGACTAAATGCGTGCGTTCGGTTAAATCCGGAAATATTCGAGATGTAGATGTATAGGCAGCTGAAATAGGCGTTCTTATATCCCAGTCGGCTCTCCATTCGGGGTTTAGTTTTGACACAAATCTGCTCTGATAAGCGTTCTTTTCTTACCAAAACGGACAAAATGTATCCCGCTGAAAGAATCGGACGTACCGTTGGCAACTTAAAAAACGCACTCGCAGTGAACAGCCAAAAATGAAAGAACGTATCGCTGAGCGAATCTGCACTGAAGAGCGCACCCAATTTCATCACTTTATAACAGCTGGGTTTGGCATCGAGCAAACTTCGCTCGGGCAAATTTACTTCAAGAATAAAGTTCTACAGGTGAACAATTTATTTTCTTCCTGCAGCAGTGGATCGACGGAGACTTGCCGAAGATGAAATTTGATGTCGAATATCTACAGGGTCGTCGTTGGGTTCCGAATAATTCTAATTCTAACTTTTATTTTCGGTATCCTTTGCACAGAACTCAAAAGTGCTGAATCGAAAATCGAGGCACATAAAATGTTAATATACATAACACATAATACAAATAAGTCCAACAAACAACAGGCTGTCGAACAACCCTGGAAATCACGAGAGTTCTTAAATAATTATGAATATAAAAAAGTTGAACAAAATAAATAAAATAACGACCATTTACCGAGTCATCCAATTTATTTCAATCGGATAATCCATTAGTCAGCCGGCTGAGTGTTCCGAATATTTTCAAGAAATTGGGACATTGCTCGGGATTCGCGGGATCTCGAACAGTAAAATTGCTAACCATTTTTTTTCCCCCATGATAAATAGTTTCCGATTGACGAAAGATATTCACTCGAGACCGTGTTTTGTTTTGTAATCTTTTCAGGCAGAGTGTGATATGTTAACCGAGGACAATGATCCGACGAAACCGGCAGGAGTTTTAGACAATGCCGGCAACGTGTCTTCGTCAACGGAGGCCCCGGTGCAGCATCCTCGGACTGCGAACAATGGTCGGTATAATTAGAAAATAAAAAAAATAACAATAAAATGAATAAACAAAAAAAAAAAAATTATCGACTTCAGCCGGTGTGACTTGTATATCAATCTATAAGTATAACTGCGCTCTCGGTATCTCGATAGCTGTTCAGCGGGAGAGTCGGGACGATAGTAGTTGCGATAGGTCCCGCTGGTGTGTGTGTGGCGCTGGCGCTGCCTCGTGCGTTCGTAGGTACGAACGCGCGTGGATCGATATCGCGTTAGGAGGAGAGCGAGAAGCGGGCACGGGCCTCGAAATATTCTACCCAATGTGTACAACGCACACACGCGCACACACACGCATCTTTGCTCGCCCTCGGGACACACGCAGAGGGAGGGACCGAGCGAACTACGAAACTATGGCCAGTTGCATCTTGAACGGACTTTTGTGACTGAAGTTTCAGAGACTGAGGTGAAAAACGAAGTGCAGGATTGTTCGGAGAGCGACAATGTGCCGGGCGGCGAGCTGTACATCGACGAGACTGCCGATGACAAGGATCAGGAGTATCCGGCCGATTCGATGGAAAAGGCGGACTACAGCTCTCTCTACGGAGCCAATCAGTATTATAACAGGCATGTTCGCATTGCGCGTAAAGTTTCGTAAATCGATCGGACTAGATCTTTTTTTTTTCTATTACAACGATGCGGCGTTTGTCGAATTTTCCAGTCTGTACAATTCCACGAGTTACGGATCGACGACGGCTTCGAAAAACTCGTCGACCTTACAGGGCTCGTACCTGAGCTCGTACACGACACCGAGCCCGATGGGACAGTACACCGCTTATCCCGGTTACAACAGTGGCGGAACTACTTTTCCGACTGTACCTCAGAATATATCGTCCGCCTCGCAAGTATGTTTTTTTTTTAAACTTTTTAATCATCTTATGAACTTTGAATTGAAATTAAAATTATTTATTTTTATTCATTTATGTGATTTTGAAAATATTGTATGCAATTCAAAAATTCCGGATACGAATCTTCGTCGTAATAAAAAAAAAACAATTTATTTAGGTGTAAATTAAAAAAGAAAACTCGTCCAATTGTATAACATTTGCCTCAGAAGCTGGACTACAGCGCGTACAGCAGCAGTTTGTATGGAAACGACAGAGTACCGATCCAGTATTCCGGATATTATCCGATGCCGGGTTACCACGCGACGCCGACGTCCTTCAATATCACCAATCTTAACTTTGCCGGTAAGTAAAGCGGATAACGGCGAGCTCTGCAATGCCGGCGCGCTCGACCCGAGAACACCGCGCTAGGTCAGGCAGACTCCGCTCATTTCGAGAAAATGTTCCTTTTTTAAACAAAATAATTTTGTTATTTTTTGCAAGAAGACTCGACGAAAACGGCCCTGGCGTTGGACACGACACCGCACGACACGGCCGACCCGACTTCACGGGAAACCGGAAACATCGAAGGTACGTTGAATTTAATTTGGCGCTGTAACGATGGTCGAGCGGTCCGTGGTGGGCTTTCGTCGTAACGGATAGAAATCGACTTCAGGGGGATCGGCGAAGCCTTGCCGACGCGGACGACGGCAGAGCGGAAGCGGAAACAGTATCGGCTCGGCGGACACGACAGAAGCCGGCCCGGATCGGATATTCATTTGGGATCTTGACGAAACCATAGTCGTGTTCCACTCCTTGCTGACCGGACAATTTGCGAACAAACACGGCAAGGACCCCGTGCCACTCGGGCAGCTCGCTTACAGAATGGAGGAGATGATATTCAATTTGGCGGACACCCACTTTTTTTTCAACGACGTCGAGGTACATTTCCAAGAAAAAAACCGATATATTTGCTTGAAATATTTGTTTTCAAGACAGAAAAAAAAATTGTTAGACATTTATGTTTAAGGAAAGCAAAAAAAAAACAACAACAAATTAGTTTGAAACATTTTTTAAAAGAAAAAAAGCCTGCAGAATTTCGAATCGCTTATCTGTTCGTTTGTAAACTTAAATTTGCAGGACTGCGACCAGGTTCACATAGAGGACGTGGCGTCGGATGACAACGGGCAGGATCTGTCGTCTTACAACTTCGCGGCCGACGGCTTTCAGTGTGCCTCGGCGAACAACGGAATATGCTTGGCCTCGGGTGTGCGCGGCGGCGTCGATTGGATGCGAAAGCTGGCCTTTCGTTACAGAAAGATCAAGGAGATATATTGTAATTACAGAAACAACGTCGGCGGTCTATTGGGGGTTGCGAAACGCGAACAGTGGCTTCAGTTGCGTTCGGAAATAGAGTTGTCGACGGACAACTGGTTGACGTCGGCCGTAAAGTGTCTGAACCTCATAAACAAGAGGGGACATTGCGTCAACATACTTGTAACGACGACTCAGCTTGTACCGGCTTTGTCGAAGGTGTTGCTCTTCGGTATCGGCGGAATATTTCCAATAGAAAACATCTATTCGGCCACGAAAATTGGTGAGGCTCGTCATTTCGTTCTTCATTCTTCAGTCGTTAGGTTCGCCCATCGAGGCAAAGCTAAGTCGATCGAGTGCTGAGATTCCGAAAAATTGAAATAAAAAAAATAACACTTTTCGACAAAATTTTCGAAATCTCCGTACCGCGTTGCCTCGACTGGACCGCAAAAACTATCTTAAGGGTAGACTCGCTTTTTACGGGCAATTTTTCGGGCTCAGGTTCATTCCAATAAACACAAAAACGTTCTTTAATAAAAATCCTCAGAATGCCTGAAAGAAGGTGACTCTACCCTTATTTTTCTCAAAAGCCTGCGAACTGCTTCGCCGGATGCGACACGATAATCTTTGTTTATCTTGCAGGAAAGGAAAGCTGCTTCGGACGGGTGGTCGCACGTTTCGGAAGACGTTGCACATACGTTGTCATAGGCGACGGCTCCGACGAGGAAACCGCCGCTCGCGCGCACAATTTTCCATTCTGGAGAATCAACAGCCACTCGGACACGCAGAATCTCTATAACGCACTGGAAATGGGATTTCTTTAATGAAAAATCCGCGCTGCTGTGATCGAAGAGGAAACGGACGAGAAAAAAAATGAAAAAAGAAATACCTGCAATTTCAGAAACACGCGTCCTTTGCTTTCGGCCGGGCTCTCATCATTCCTAATTATTATCTATTTATTATCGTAGGTGTACTGCGCGGGTACGCGTGTGCGTGCTCGCGGTACAAATATAGATACGCAAAAGGGGTAAATTGATCGGCGCGAAAATTGCCGGCAGATCGAGACGGTAAAATAATGATTATTAGTTGTATTAGAACGATCTAGGACGATCGGTCAATTCAGGGTCCATGATTCATTGATATATATAGGGGAATGAAAGTAAAACGATGAAATCAAGAAAGTGATTACGAAATATTATTAAACTATTGTGAAACTTTTTTAACTGAGATATTAGCGAGCTTATACTTGTATGTGTATAGAGAGAGAGAGAGATGAATTTATTGAAAATAATAAGAAGAAAAAAAATTGTCTTGAGAGTACTTAAGCAACGACGATCAACGAGATTTAATTTTTTTTTTATAATTACTCTTCCGACGTCACATACAATATGTAGTCGTTGAAAAAATATGGAATCATCGCATGCGCTAGATTATATTTCCGGGTATTTCGTATACACCTGTTATCGATAAATCGGCTCCAAGTTATTCGGCGCGTGGTCGAGCGTGTCGAACGATCGCGTCGCGATTTTATTCATTACAATCAAATGTCGGGATTAAACGGTACGGAAGTAAACTGTTAATTACCATATGGCAGCATCGAATTCTACGGCCAGTTAATCATCAGCTCAAATAAACGTATTGTTAAATGACTCCTACCGAGAATTTATTGATTTCTCAAACATGACGGATTCATTCGAACGTTTTTAATCCGTTGCTCGAGCAAACATTTACAATTCGTCCACGTTATGCGTTGAACAGATAATTACTAGAATTAGGGTAGTACGAGCTTAAGGCAGCTTCATTTTCTCTAGACATTTCAATCACAAATTCAATCGTTTACAACACTATCGGACACGGATCGTAGAGAGCTTAACACTTTATTATTACTATTTTCTTTTTTTCATTACAGAAATAGGATAAACTTTGACAGTCTATCGTTGATAATATCCGGCTATATAATATATGCGATTGTATAATAAACGAAAGAAAAAAAAAAGAATAATCTCGGGGAGGACGTGGAAGTTTTACGCCATGACGGCATAAGTCGGCGTCGTCATGACGCCGCAGTTATTGTCCTTTTGGGCCATGAGAATGTACCCGTCGTTACCCCAGTAGTTCGACCACGAGTTCTTCACGAGCCAGTAGCCCTTTCCGTTCATCGTTCCGTAGCCGACGGCGAGGACCGCGTGATCCATTTTGTCCTCGGTATTGCCTGAAGAAAAAAGAATAGTGAAACGCGTGTCGGGCGATTCTTCGTACCCGCTCAATTTTTTTTATCAACAGAAGCGGTAGCGTTTCGACGCCAAGTACTTTAAAAAAAATGTAAGCGAGACGCTGTCAAGTACTTGTACTTGAGAATGCCGAAAGTCGAAACTTCGAATCAATGTTATTTGAAAAAGAAGCTTCAGTTATTCGTACCGCAAGTTGGCTCGAAGTATACGCCGTGCGAGTAGAACGAGAATGTCTTGTGCGAAGCGTCGATGGAGACGGAGATCGGACCGTGCTTGGCGATCGCCACTTTCAACGCATCGACGTCGTTCGGCGTGATGTTTACGAATCCCGTCATTTTCGCTGTGAGGGTCACGTTCTCCGCGTGACAATAGCCGTTCTGCAAAACGCATTTTAAAAAATCGCAAATGGAAAAAAAATCTCACATGGAGTTTTGGCTCGTTCTCTTCGTAACGAACAATTGGTAACTCGATTGCATACTTGGCCAATGTAACCACCGTATTCCTCCTCGGTCGGCAATCCGCCGTGCTTGATTATCCATTGATAGGACCGGAAGTCCTCCCCACCGTCGCAGCCGTTGTTGCCGTATCCCCACGAGCAATCGATCAGAGCCTGCGAGGCCAAATCTCGTTAATAAAAAAAACATAACTTATAGACGGTTAAAAAAAATGGTGAATTTAATGTATCGGACTGAAAGTTTTTATGCAAAAATTGGTACACTAAATTTAATGTACAACTGTGATGAAAAATTAATATACTTTTTCATTTGAATTAAAGTAAATTATAAAAAATAAGTATCCCCAATGTTTTCAATACACTGAACATAAATTTTTCATGACAATTGTACATGAAATTTAATACTAATTTGTTTTACTGTGATTGTCGAACCGGGTAACCGAACCCTGTTGAGATAATCGTAACCGGCACTCACCTGTTGAGACAATCTCACGAGTTTACCGTACTTGACGAAGTAAGCTCCCTCAACGGCACCCGTTGTACCGAAGCTCCAGCAGGAACCGCAGACCGATTGATCTGAAACAAGAAAAAAAATTGATCGGTAAATTTACTTACAGCTCGGCACAAGTATCGTTTGTCTTACCTTTGACCGGTGTAACAGCTCCGAAAAGCCTCCAATCCATACTGTCCGGCGTATCTTTAATGTGCTCCTGGGTATCGTACGGGAACGGTAGACCACCGTTGCCTCCAGTCTTTCCGCTGTATTGCTTACCGCACAGAGCCTTCAATTCGAGCTCCGTTCGATCAGCCAGATGATTAACGTCCAGCTGGTAACCCAAGTTCGCTCGGTTCGTAGAATGGATGAATCTACGAATTGACTCCAATTTAAAATCTATGAATTTAGCCCAATGAAAAATCTACGCATTTACTCCAATGCAATTTTTAAAAAATTGCAAATCTATTAACTCCAAACGGCATGGAATTCTACCTCAAATTCTGTCTGAAGATTTCTTTGCGTTCGCTGTGCGCCCGATCGTCGGCGTAGTGCTTTTTGTGCGTGTGCTTGAATCTATCGAACGCCGCCTCCACGTGGGAATCGTCGTTGTGAACGAATTCGCGCATCGGGTTGAAGGTGTAAATGTGTCGGTCACCGGGTCCGGGGAAACTCGAGCACGTGGAGTCTGCGATAAAAAAAAAGAGCTCGATAAAAGATGCTGGCTTAGCGGGCATCGACGAGATCGAAGTTTAACGCTCACTGTCGGTTATTTGAAACACATCGGCGCTCGGTACGTCGAACGAGTACCACTCGTACTCGAGATAGTAATGATCATAGTGGGAGCCGAGAAGTGTGTTGAATCCGCGCATCTCGTACCTCACCGGTATGGGTTCTTTGACCAGCGGCAGCTTTGTGTTTTTCTGAAATTTTACGATCGAATCGTTGATTATCTCATTTCCATTAACTACGCCGAGGTCTAAGCCGTGGCTGTCGACGAGTATCCGACAATCGCACCTTGTAACGTATCCACAGAGTGTACTTGTTAGATTTTTCGCCGATGGTCTCGACCAATCGCCATTTCTCGCACGGCAATCCATTTATTATCTCCTCGCCTATGCACTGTGAAAAAAAAAGAAAAAAAAATTCGTAAAAAAATATTATTAATAAGCAAAAAGAAGAATCTCATCGATTCACCTCCATTCCCATCGTGTTCGGAACTATCGTTTGCGGCGTGAAAGCGAATTCCTCGCTGCCGTTAACTTTCAGACAAGTTTCCTTGTTCATTTCGGTCTCGGTCGTAATCGGCGACAGTTTTATGCTCGATCCGTAGGGACCGTCGTGGGCGAGTTGGAAAGTCTTTACCATACCTGAAAGAATAAAAAAAAAAAATATACACATCGTTAGCTCCGATTCGGATTTTAATAAAAAGTCGGCGAAACAATTTCGGGGAAATATATTGATTCATCACCTCCATAATAATCGATGCGACTGGATCCGGCCTTTTTGTCATACCAGGCATAAAATGGCTCGCGAATCTCCGCGTACGGGATGTACAGAGTTCCCTTGACCGTGTAGGCATCGCTGAAAGTCGGAGACTTCCGGTTGCCGGCCGCAGCATAGCATACACCTGGAATATCAACCAACAATATTGTCATCTGTTACGATAATAATAATAAAAATAAAAATCATGATGCTCCAAAAAAAATGTGTACTAATTGTTCTTTTTTTTTGCAACTGTATTTTTAATTGAAAAAAAAATTAAGATATTAATTTGACCTTGAGAAGCATGTAGAGATTTCTTTCACATTGTGTATCATTCAATTCTTCTATACAAATAAATATTTTTCTCTCCTATTCATAATTACTTTTATTAAAAGTAATTAACATTCAATAAATTAAAACATATTATAATATATAATATTATATAATAAATGAAACAGTTTAATAAATAAGAAGAAAAGAATATGTTTACTTTTTTACATGAAATTCAAAATTCGAATCACAAAGAGAGCAATGCAAAAATAAAGACGATAAAAGAACAATAAATATCTGTACATACCAATCAGCAGAAAAACAAGCTTTCCTTTGAGTGAGTCGAGCATGGTCGGTCGGTCTCTTCCGCACTGCAAAATAATTAATGCGCATTCATATCGTCTCGTATTCTACTTATTTGTGTCGAGCGATAACACGTTGAACCGCGGTTCATCCGTCATCGACTTATTGTCCGATGGAAGATACACGTATCAGTTTAGAGAGGTTTGTAAACTTTCCAGGATATTTCCGCCTTCAAGGTTATCGCTAGTGTGCGAAACGATATTCGACAATGTATACAAAAGCCATCAGTTGTTCGCGGGAGAATGGCATATTTATTTTTCACTCCGTTTACGAAATACACAATCGATCTTGGAACTCGCAGCCTATCGGCATTTGCCAAACGAGTGAGAAAAAAAAGAGATCAACAGTTTTAAAGCTTTCGTATTTTCTTGGTCTCAAATAAAAACTTTTTCCTACATACCCGTCGATGCAGATGCTCGTTGCGCGAAGCCTCGACGCGCTATAGTGCAAAACCGATTATTATGATGGGATAATAATTGCCACGACGCTCGCGCAAGGAAATATCTCTGAACGCTTTGTTATGAGAGACCGATGCCGTCGCCGCTTGACCGCTTGTGCCCGTGTGCTTCGATGTGCTACGTACCAATCGTTGAGATGATTTGTAACATAGGTTGGTCGAGTGTGGAGAGGGAGGCAGTACTCTGCTGCAACTACGGTCGGCAACTCTCCTATAGTGTCCTGTATAAGGTCGTAATATCGCGATAATCGTATACTCATGCGCGTATTCGTATTCATCGGCTAGGGTGTATGCTCCGGCGAAATTATGAAAGCCGATTATTGCGTTGCGAAGATAATAATTCCTTCGAAGCTTGCGCAATTGGGAGCCGAGATCGCGATCTTTGAAAATCACGAAAATTAAGGATCTTCCAAAAATGGCTAAAAATGGAAAAATCGTTGTTTAATAGATTTTTTTTTGTTTCAAGGCTATATTCCACGTATTTTTTCCCGCTGATCACGAATATCACCATTAAGCTGATGTGATATCATCACCTTAATTCCCCAAATCTGGAGCACCTCAAATCGTCAAGATAATTTCGGAGGGAGGCAGCGCTCTGCTATGACTAAGGTCGACAACTTCAAGTTGGGCCATCTCGACGGCAACGTGCCAACTCTCCTGTCATATCCACATTACATCTCAGCTCGAACAGTCGTAATATCGCGATAGTTGTATAGTATACACATGCGCGTACAAACTCATCGTCTAGCGGAGATACCTCGCTCCGGCGCTTCCAGCACCTCCTCGACGAATCTTGTCCTGCTGACTGCGGCAGAGCCATAATCGCGCAGTGCGACTTGCGAGACTCGACACAGCAGCAGATTCAACGACAGCCAAGGTAAGCTTCATTCACGGCAATGCCATCAAACTTGCGCGACGATTTGTCGTTTAGACAACATAAAAAAAAACGTATTTGCCGATAGAGTAATTACGTAACAGTCTCGAGGAACAATAATTTTATCGGACGTCATGTTTCCCCAAGACAGTGCGAGACTCGCAGTTGCGCGATCTTGTCGCACGGAAAACCATCGTCGAGCGATCATGGATTTTAACAGTTATATAAAAATAAAAAAAAATATTAAAAAAGGAAAAAAAAATCCGATTTTCACAATTTTCTTTACAGATGTCCGTTATCGCCAAGCCCAAGATGAGAGGCCTTCTCGAGGCTAACATCAAGAGGAATATTATCGGGGCGACCATTTGCAGTTTGTCTGTAGGTTTGCTCTGGAAGATATTCGTAGCCGACGCTAGGAAGAAAGCCTACGCAGATTTCTACAAGTACACATTACATTTTATTTTTTCATTGCAAAAAATCTTAACAAAAAACTTTAATGCAATAATTTGATTTTCATTGCAGAACGTACGACCCCGAGGCGTCTCTGAAAATCATGAACGACGCTGGTTTGATGCAATCCTGTCCCAAGTAAAAACGTGTCGAGCGCTTGATGTGCCGTAGTGAATGGCTCTCAGGAGTCGATCGGAAATGTAACGATGAGTTTAAAAGAATGAGAGAGAGGAGAGCGGATGAAGTATATCGATGTAATAAAGGGTATTAACAAAAGATCTATTGTTTTGCATGGAATAATTATCGGCGATGACGAACGCGCGTCGATCGTCCAGGAAGTTTACATCGCTGACGAAACGAGCCGAACGATGCGCGAAACATCGGCGGCGGGACGATGGCTCGAAAAAAAATTCGGCATTTTTTTTCCTCGTTATCGGGTAGTTCAAAAAGCGCAGAGATCGCTCGGCGTTCGAGGATCGGGCGAGGCGCGCTGTGTCGAATAGACGTCAAAAAATCAAGCGCCTAATCTCGACCTGTGAGGCGAGATTCTTGATAAAGCGAAAGAAGGAGTTTAAAGTATTATAATAATAAAACAGAGGTTAAGATGTCGATAGACGATCGGCGAAGATGGCGTTCCGGTCGTACCCAGCGTGCCCCGCGCGATTGATTTGCGCATGTCAGTTAGTCGCATTGCAAATGGCGGCTCCTTGTTATTGTTCATGGCGTTTTATGACTTGTCCCTTTATATTGCCGAATTATGTCGAGTATTTTCGTGATCCTCACGGGGCGCCGTGTTAGGAAAGTGGATTAAGCTGGGCGCGTTGTGTTTTAGGTTAAGACAAGTGGATCGTCGTTGTGTTTGACGGTGATATTGGAACGCGAATAAATCACCCACCAAGTTGGAGAGAGAAATGGGGTAACGTTGAAAATTCATTCTTCGGTTCATACGGTATAGAATAATTCGTTAGCGCGAGGAAACAAACGGTCCGCGAATCCCAGTTTAATAACCAGAGGAGAGTACGAGAGTTCGGGTAAGCGCTAATACGATCACCCGATACTTTAAACCCCATCGAAATTTGTAAACTGACCGTCGTTTGACGGGCTATCTTGAGCATGCTTGAGCCCACTTCACGGTAGTACACCTCCCCCGACGGACAAAATGGTGGTCCCAGGATATCCAATGGTCTGGGCGCCTTATTTTATCGTAAAACATCGTCGTTTTTCACTCCAGAGACAATTGAAAGCCATGCGAAACTCGCTGTTTCGATAAACTCGATAATAACTCTCGCGCGCCTCGTCGATAAACTTTTTCTCTATAACCTATTTTTCATTATTCCTATAGAGGGATAGGGAAGCCGCCTTTCGCGGTGGGCCGAAAAAGAGACTTTAATTGCCGTTCGAGAAATGGTAAAGCCTCGCATTTACCGTAACATTTTATTTTCAACCGGACCAACGCTCACGACAGATCGCCCGTCAACGACGTCGGTCCGTACGTTAAAAGCAATTAAACGCGAAACGAATTTTCGAATTTGTGTGTACGCAAATTGTCACGGGATTATAACCTAATAAATGTGTACACTTCGGGGCCTTACATTGTGTTTACCCTACGCGCTTTCCGTGCTTGTTTTTTTTTCGTTTTTTTTTTTTTTTTTTGAGTGTATTCGAAAAACTCGCCAGAGAGACGGAGACCGATCGACGAATCGCTCGCCGGCGAAATCTCGATCGGCCCACGAAATAACGTCGGTAGTTTTGCTAAACGCTATCGCACGATCCCAAGGCTGAACCATGCGTATATTATTTTTTTATGCCTTCGTTATAATAGCACGCGCGTAATAATCGCGCTGCTGTTTGACAATACGGAAATACGAAATTTCGTTACAGACGATCGCGTCGTTCTCTGGTTTTATTTTTTAGTCTCACTATTATTGTCGAAGCGATTCGCGAGCGTAATTATCCGTCGCGAATTATTTTCGCACTTTTGTTTTTTTCTTTTTTTCGCCTCCGTTTTCATTTTTTTCGGCAACGCAGCCGCAAAAATGAACGCTCCGTTTTATTGTCACAATTATCGTGAATACATTTTATTATGATATTTTTTTTTGTTTTCTCGTTCTCAATATCGCAGCATCCGCTCAATGTGTTATTGTATTGTTGAAAAAAAAAAAACAGTGGAAAGGGTAATTAAGCACGCAGCCCGGAGTGGAGTGCGGGACTGTCGGTTTGGAGCCGACAGACGGACGTCCGATCGATCGAAGGAAAAGGAAGAAGAGGAAAAAGAAAGAAAAGCGCTCTTCTCACTGATACGTCCCCAGGCTCTCCGGGTAGTTATGTGATTAATGATTGGTGAGTGAGACGACCGACCGTCATCTTTGAGTTGCGACTCGTTAGTCGTCGATATTCGTTGAATATTTAATTTTCTTTTTCTTCTTTTCATTTGTTGTTTTTTTCTTGTATATAGTCATGGCGGCTGATAGCGATGGTGATTTGATCGAGACGGTGGTAACTTGCGAGGGTGACCTTGGGGATCCGGAATTTCCGCACAAATTCAAAGTCATCGTAGATCGTCTCAAATATCTACTGTCTAAAGGTAAGTGCCCAAAAACAGTTTTGTTCAAACGGATATGTATATATATTTTCTTTTTTTAAATTACGATGTATGATTTTGTGATTAATAACTTGTTTATTTCATTTTTTTAAATTAATTTTTTCCAATTTGCAGAGAAAGGCGACGTTTTACGGGTGAACAAGGTAGAGCCATGGAACTCCGTGAGAGTGACGTTCTCAATTCCAAGAGAGGCGGCTCTGCGTCTCAGAGAGCTCGCGGCGCAAGGTTCTTCGACCTTGACGCAGCTCGGCATTCTCTCGGTACAGGTAGAAGGAGATCAGGTAAGAATGCTCTTGCTATTAATTAATTAATTAATTTCTTTATTTGTATAACGTTAAATTTATATATATATATATATACACACACATTATATATAAATGTAATGTACCAGTCTGGACGTTTTTATAGAGAAATTGATACATCAGATTTAATGTGCAATTGTGATGAAAAATTAATACAATTTTTCACTGCAATTAAAGTAAGTTATTAAAACATACAGTATTTCTGATATGTTTAATACACCGAACATTAATATTTCATCACAATTGTACATGAAAATTAGTGTAACAATTGTTGCATAAAAACTTCCAGTATGTTACATTAAATTTCATACTAATTTTTTTGATGGTGTAAAATGTATAATATATAGCTAACGTACAATAATATACAATTTATATTTACGACGGTTTATTTAAAATGAATACTTAAAAATCTAATTGATTGCCCTACCAGGTGATATCGCTGAGAATAGCCGGTCGATTCGGTGGAGAGGCCCAGGAGATAGTGCTGCGTACGGGGGAGGCTCACGAGGCGGCGAACAGATCGCGAGAGGATGCGATGCAGGGTGCATCGGCGAGCGTTAACGACGACTCGGCGACAGCGGTGCCCGGTCCGAGCAACAGTTCCGGTATCTCGTCGGTGATGAGCAACGTCGCTCAGCTCATAGCAGCCGGTAATTCGAAGCATCCAACATCCACATATATCACGATTGAAATTTGCGTCTCGCAAATTTTCGTCTCCCGCCGACTCTCTCTCCGGACTGAAAACATTTTTTCTATTTTCCATTCTCAGGAACATCGTCGGAGAAGAGTCCGCCGTTTCGTTCGCCAAACGTTGTAGCGCCGACGGATTGCGATCCGATACCGGCGTTCATAGCGAAGGCCGGTCAGGCCTCGTCGAGCAACAGCGGCGTCGGAATATCGGGGAGTCAGGCGTCGGCAAATAATTCCAACGCCTCGAACCGAAGCAACTACAACGGTCCATTCCCGTTTGCGAGCATGACCCACGCTGCGCAAGCGATACACAGTCGCGAGTCTCAAGCCAGTACGATAAAGAGTTCCGTGCAATTCAAGCATAAGCCACCACCTCCGCCTTACCCGACCGTTCAAGAGAGCATGAAAACGATAACGTCGTTGACGACCGGTCACACGACCGCCCAGCCGATAGCGTCATACAAGTCAACGGCCACGACCGCGGGCCTGAGCTGTTCGCCGGTCGCGTCGAACAATCTCGTCGGCAGCGTCAGCGCGGGCGGCAATCAGGTCGCTCTGTCGAGTCCGCTGCTGGTGAATCTCCTGCAGAACGACGGCAGCTCGCATCCGAACAACGTCGGCATACAAGCACCGAAGATGTTGCCACCGGCGGTTGTGGAGAGCGGTGGAAGCGCGAGTCGCGCGAGGCCAACGAAGAAGCCCGTGCGAAGGAAAGATCTCTCATCGCCTTGTCTGGACTCGCCGCCGAGTCTCGACTCGCTGAGAACGGAGGATCTGATCGGAGCCTCGTCGATCATCGGCAACCTGAGCTCGAGTTCGGGACCGTCGGCATTCGTCACGGTGAACGTTAATCAGCCGTCGACGTTGCCGCTCTCGGGCTCCACGGGCCCGATCGGCGGCGCGGCCTCGTCCGGCGCGACGCCGGTCCAGGCGCTCCATCCGGTGACGGTCACGATGCATCAGTCGCAGCCGGGGCTGCACACACAAGTACAAATGCCACAGAAGTTTTCCATCAGGCAGGAGCTCACGTTCAAACCCACTCAGGCTCAGATGCAGAGCATAATCGGAGCGAGGCATCCGGTTAACGGTCAGCAGACGAGAACTCCGCCGCAGCAGCGCCAGCCACTGATTCTGCATCAGCAGCAACAGATGGCGCAGCAACAGGTCGTAGGCGGTCAACAATTGATCCAGCAGCAGACCGCCTCGAATCTGCAGCAGCCGGTCTTGCATCAGCAGAACGTCGTTCAAACTGCGAGCAATCACCAGATTCTGCAGCAGCAATCGCAGCAGCAGCAGCCACCGCAGCAGCAATCGAGCGTCGGAATGAACGTGGCTCAGCAACGATTAGGGTACCTGAGCAATCAGCGTCAGCAAACGCCGCCGCCTTACCCCAGATCGGCGGGCCTTCAGCAACAGGCGAACGTCATGCCGCAGGCGCAACAACAGCAGCAGCAACAGCAGCAGCAGCAACAACAGCAGCAGCAACAGCAACAGCAGCAACAACAGCAGCAGCAGCAGCAACAGAGTCAGGCACTTAATGTACAGCAACAATTGCATCACAATCAAGTGAAGAACGTTAACGTCAATACAAGCGCGACGACAGATTTTCGCTATGGTCAGAGTCAAAACATACTTAGCAGAAATTATCCCGTCGCGACCGGTAGCTCGAACGGTACGACGTGGAAGACGCAGAACAGCAGCGGCGCAGCGCAGACGGGACAGACGAGTCAGCGCGGGGCGGTCGGGGCGAGCGGCAATTTGGTAGGTGGATTTTCGTCCACGGGCGCCAACAGTCTGCGCACGGCCAATCACAGTTCCGGAACGAGCGGCGCGACGGAGCCGCTCGGGAAGGTGAAGTCCGGCGAACTCGGCTCGAGCGTCGACGAGCCCGAGGAGGAGGACGAGCAGAGGCAAGCCGGGCCGGAACCCGAGTACACTTCGTCCGGGAAGATAAGGCAGTTTCTCATAAATCCGTTGACCGGTCATCTAGAGCCGATGCCGAGCGACAGCTCGGACTCGGAACCGGAGAGCGCAGTCGACAATCAGGACGATTTCTTTTCGTTTCCGTCGCCGTCGAACGATCGCTCGAACTCGATATTCTCCGACGACGACGCGGACAGCAATTTCTCGCGAAGAAACGACACGACGACCAACACCGACCAATCTGACTCGGAAACGACGACGGTGAAGTCGACGGCGAGCGAGGGTAGTCTGAAGCACGGCGGCGGTCGAGTCAAATCCGGCAGAGAGAACGCTCACAGTCCGGCGATACCGGGCGAGAAGATCAAGCTTCGATTGAAGCTGGAAAAATCCGAGCCCGTCACACCGGCTTACAAGGTCGACGTGTCTTTCGTTAATACACCGCCGGTGAGAAAAGCCGACAAGTCCGTCAGCGGCAAGATGTTCAACGCTGGAATAGGCAATTCCGGCGTTGGCTGCGAGGAACCGCGCGTCCCTCCCTTGCACATATCGTTGAGGGGGCGAAACGCAGCGGTCGTGCAGATAAGAAAGAAGGAGAAGAAATCGATTCGCGATCCGGACACGGACACGCTGAGTCTCAAGAGGCGGGGAAAACTCAAGAAGAAGGAATCCACGGAGGGCGGTAAATCGTTGCAAAAAAAATCGTTAAACATGATTATCGGCGGTGCGACGTCGGCGTCGAAGCTACCACTGTCGAATTCGGCAGTCGTCAACAGCGCCAGTTGCCTCGCCAAGATCAACAACGCCCTACAGACTGTCGTGACCAAAACCAATGCCTTACAAAAAGATAGCTGCCCCGTCGAAACGTCCAGACTGCAGAGCGGCGCCGCGACGAAAGCGAGCTCTAGCAAGAGCAGCGATCTCGACGATATCCCATTGAACAGCAGGATGCCATCGCCCCTCAAGCACAAATCGTCGACGTTAATTAATCAAAGCTCGAACCCTCAGCAGCCGCTGGCCGCGAAGGTTCACGTGGAGGCCGAGACTCAGAATCACACGAACGAGCATAAAATTGGCGGAGGTAATATGCGATCTTTATTTGTTTGTTTATTTATTTCATAACAAACGGGCGAAGTTCAATTACAAGCGGTTGAAATCGGAGCGAGAAGTATTTGACTTAAATTAAAGTTACATTTCAAATAAAAATTAATGTAATGGCAAAGTTTATTTATTTATTTATTTGCGCTCCCGATGTGGCTGAGAAAAGAAAATAGGGCAATAATAGTAGCGATATTCTTGATTTATTATTTGATATTTTACTCCTTATTTTTCTCTTAATCCGCTTAATGTTACAAAGTTCTTATAAGGTTCTTATTTAATAGCTCTTAATACATAAAAATTAAAAAAACGTTACAGAATATTATATATTTATTTAACATGCAATAATGGCTTACCGACCGAACGAATTTATATTTTGCAGGCAAGACGAAGAGAAGAGACTCTAAAAAGAAATCGGAATCCGGTGAAGGCTTGCATCGTGAACAGAATCTGTTGTCCGGTGGAAGGATTCTCGCTAATCAAGCAAAGTGGCAGAAGCTCGGTTACAAGGGTGACATAGGGCAGCAAGCCGTTAAAAAGACTGAATCCCATTCGACTGGTAACGACGCGAGCGCGATTAAGAAGGTCGGGGAGATTAGGAGAACGAGCGACGGTGATGCGGTGGTGAGTAGGTCCGCCCTGCTGGAAAAGGGTAATCCGCTGAGTGCGGTTTCGCGGCTCACCGAGGCGAACGGTATCAGAAAGGATCTCGTGAGTCAGGAGAAGAGGAGGCGGCTGAGCCTGATGGACGAGAAGGACCTTCATTTAGCAGGTTATTAATCATTCCATATTATTTATTCCGACGCAGTCGGTAAAACATCGCACGATAAAAAAAAGACAAAAAATACCCAACGAGTAAAAAAATATATCTCAACCTGTTTCTGTCCGTAATTTTTCAGAATCTCATAATGCCGAGACGGCGCATCACCAGAGCAGGAAGGCCGTTGCGGAGAGCGTCGCACAGAATCCATCGTCGATGGTGAAGTCGACGAGCAATTCGCCGCACGACAACGAGAATCCTCCTTCGAAGAATCCCGTCACGCCGTCGCAGCAAACAAAGACGATCGCCTCGTACGCGGACTGCGCGACGAACAATTCCCAGCAGGTTGTCGTCGGCAAGCTCGCGCCGGTGAAGAGCAGGTTGGACCCGGAGTGCGCGAAGACGAATTCGCCGATGGCCGGCAAGCCTCACGGGACGGGCCAGAAGTTGAAGAACCACGGTGGGTCGAAGAACAGCGGCGCGGGTGGCGGCGAGCAGTCGGCGGGCGGTGTCGTTGGTCCGAGGCACAAGGTGTTCGAGCAGTACCAGGCGACCCACAAGAAAGTACTGCAGAATCACGTGATGAAGGATTCCGAGAGGGATCGTCAGGCGGCGCTGGTGGCGAGCAAGTTGGAGAGCGCCCATCAGCGAGTGAGTCTGCTGAAGAGCCCGGTGAATCCGCCGATCTGCAACGCGACGACGGAGCAGATCGCGAGGCTGACGAGCCTCGAGTTGACGACGAGCTGCAAGCCCGTCGCCACTGAATCGACGCAGCCGAAGGCGAAGCAAAAATCACCGGAAAGCCCGACGGCGACGTCAACGGCGGGGACGACGCCGACGTCCGGGGCGACGGCTCCGAGTCCGGCGAGGCCGCTGACGACGGCGCCGACGACGAGTCCGCCGGTCGTCGTCGGGACGGCGCAGATAGTCGACGCGAACGCCGAGAGGGTCGGCAGCGGGGGAAACGGCGGCGGCGAGGATTCCGGGATCGAATCGATGGACGCTCTCTCGGAAAAGTCGCCGAACCAAGGGGAATCCCCGCTGCACAGGCCACAGTCGAGCGTCGAATCGGTGGCCGCGCAGCAGCCCCAGCAGCAAAACAGTACGAAGACCGCAATTCCGAGTGAATCGACGAATTCACTTAAAGCAACCAATAAGAACGTGCCTTCCTCGACTAGCAGTAGTGATATGTGTTCAAATTCGCACACGGAACTTTTAAAGTCCAGCAGCGACCCAAAGAGATCGAGTCCCGTATTCGTGGGTAGTTATCTCAATAATCATTTGAGTGACCGTATGAAAGTAGAAGTCGAGAGCTCCGTCGAGCCCGCCGAGCCGACGCTCGCGTTCGCTCCCAGTGAAAAGTCGGCGGGCTCGAGGAGCGCCGACACGAGGGAGGGGAGCGCCGAGAGGACGGTGGTTAGGGACGGTGTAGACGATAATTCCTTCGTGACCGGAACGGCGGGCGCGGCCGTCGCGCTCGGTCCGAGGGACGGCCCGAACGTTTGTGATAATAAATTGTTGAAATGCGCTAGCGCGCAATCCATAGACTTACCGTTAACGGAGAATCGAGATAAGATTGAAAAATTGGATATTATGCTCAAGAACAATGTAGACGAGGTCGACGAGGAGACATCGAGGAACGACGAGGTGGCGCGATCGCCGATCGGCGTCGATGTGGAGGCGAAGCGCGCGTCGGTAACGTCGCTCGCGAGTCCGGCGGCGAGCGCCGAGCCGGCCGACGATCCGCTCGGCAGGAACAACAACGAGAGGACGATCGTCGTCGAGAATCACGTCGACTGCCCGAGGAAAACGGAGAGGGAGAAGAGTCCTCCGAGTCCCACGCGCCTCGACGACGATGAGTTCAAGTGCGAACTCTCGACATGCTCGAACGTTCAGCCGCCGACTTCGGAGATCAAGTGCGAGTCGATAGTCAAAGCGGAGATCAAGATCGACGACACGGGACAGGAGAAGTCCGAGAGATTGACGAGCGTCGCGAAGATCGAGCCATCGATCCTCGAGAAGAGCGAAGCGGCGACGCAGCCGAGCGAAAAAGTCCAGGCGCTTCAGGCTCAGCGACTGACGACCGGAAGAGTCGAGCAGCCGGCGATTAACGCGCAGATCTGTCCGACGGAGAACTCGGCGAAGAAGAGCATCGACGAGACGTGCGACTCGAGCGTCGTCAGCGTGCAGTCGCCTCACACACTCGGCGAGGATCCTCAGCCCATAAGGATAACACCGCCTCTCTACACGTACTCGAATCCGGTTGTTCTCCAGCGCGACGACACGCCCAGCCCGGCCGGCAACAATCCCGACGTCGAATCCGGCGAGGCCGATCACGCCAAGCGGAAACGCCGGAGAAAGCAGGAACTCGAGGGCCGTCAGGACGTCATATGCATCGAGGACAACGACGAGACGGCGCACTTCGTCGAGAGACTCACGCCCAACAGCAACGAGGATTACGTGAAGCGAGCGCCGAAGTCGCTGCTCGAGCAGCTGCTCATCGAAATACCGAACGAGAGCAACGAGAAAAGATCGCTGCGGACGAGATCGCAGAAAGTCAACAGTCCCGACATCGTTAAGACGACACCGAAGAGCAGCCCGCACGGGACTAACAAGGGGCTCGAAGAGAGACGCAGCATATCGCCGTACGCCAAAGCTAGCCCGAAGCTCGGAGGACTGCCGAAATTGTCCCCGAACGCGACGGCGGTTAAAGTCGGAAAACGAAAAAGGCAGGAAAGCGAGAGTTCGGTAGCTTCGAGTACCGCTGACGAACCGCAACCAAGGCCAGGTAAACGGAAATGCTCGGAGAACGCCGCGGAACTTATTAAGGCTTGCATGGGCGTAGAGGAGGGCGGTCCTATTAAGAAACAAGTACCCGGCAAGGATGAACAGTCAAAGAAGTCGTTCAACATATTGGCCAAAGCCAAGAAAGGTGTCTATCCCTTTACCTTCTATTGTTCTTAAAGTCTTCTAATGTCTTGTTTAATGCCTTGGACAATTTGTTCTTTGCTTCCTTACTTCGAATGACGATGGGCCAAAGACTGGGCTATAAATCCGGTAAATCTCATTGATTTCTCCGACGATCCGTGAAAACTTATGTTTAATTCGTACACGAAAAAAAAAAGATCGTGACCAGTAACGAATAACGTTATTTTTAATCAAAAGTAAACGCTCCAATATATATATATATATATACGCTCGAATATATATATTTTATGATAGGAGGGAGAGCGGGGCAAAACGGAACCCGGGGCAAAACGGCCCAGATCCTCCATTTCGGATGAAAATTTCTTTCGCGTTTCTTTTTTTTTTATGTACCGCGATATATTTGCGAAAATTGTCCGTCTTGCTCCGCTCTCCCCTATAGACTGTGTACTCGTAGGCCGGCTGTGTGATTCGCACGTGTGCGTGCCTATGTGTGACTGTGTGAGCGTGAACGCGCCCGGCTGAATCGGAGGCCCATCATTTATAGGCATGCCCTCGTATAGAAACGAACGAACGATGTACGTCGAACGACGATACGTGTATAATAACATGTTTTTTTCCCTCCAAAAACCCAGGTCCAATTCTGGTAGAGGTGGAGTCGTCCGACGACGAGCCATTGATCGAGTTGGCGACGGGCAAGACGAGGATCCGGCTAACGGACGACGCATCGGCTCCGTCCCCAAAGGCAAAAGATCTAAAGTAAGCAAGGTAGAGCGAGGTAGAAGCCTAACGATATATTTATATGTAGATTGTTTTTTTTTGTTTTTTTTTTTTAGAAATTGAGTACCGTCGACTGGTCCACTTTGAAAATTTCGTTAAAAGTTTATAATTTAATTTTTATTTTTCCTCTCACGACAGAACAATTTCGGGCTCGACGGTGCCTGGCAATCAAGTGAACTCCGGTAACGTTGCCAATTTCAATGCCGGCAATAGAGGGCAAAGGGAGAGCAGGTTGTTGACGACGAAACAGCCGGGCATTGTGGCGAACGCGGTGACCGTCGGGAAGGAGAGACTGCGGGGCACGTCCGTGTCGAGTAACGAGTCCATCGGGGAAGTGACGACACGCAGGTCTGTTCGACAGAGCGCAGCCTCACCGCTGGCAACACCGGCAAGCAATACAAGAGGTGCGTCTAGATCGATGGAGGATGTAAATAGGAGAAAGACTCGTAGTGGCGCTGGTGAGTAATTTATCTCGTGTATTTGTCACTCTCTGAAAACTTTGACATCCGGTTATCGTTCGAGCAATTAAACACCGGGGGAAAAAAAATGATCGTGTATAATTCATATACGATATATGACAATGTATCGATTATATACGAATTTTTATATGCAATTTTCATATGTAATTTTCATATGATTTTCATGTGATTTTCCTGTAAATTTCATATGATTTTTATGTAATGATACATGGTAATGAATCAATTACATATGAATTTTGCCCATTGGCTAAGAGCTGGACAAGATTCGTGTATAATTCATTCATGACAATTTTTTTTCCCCGTGGACCATATGGAATCAACTGTTGCGGCTCGCTCTTACCGGCTTATATAATATCTCTCGAATTCTCTCGGTCTCACTTTCCCGAGCTCCGCGTATACATAACGATAATTCGTCACTAGCGTCATTAACGTCTTGATGGAATGTTGAATTGTTTTTTTTATTATTACTTTTTTAAACCGTTACGCTTGATCCGGAAGAGCAGAGTAAAAAAAAAATCACGCAAAATCTCCTTTCCTCTTACGACTAACTTACTTTATAATTCTACTGTAAAGTTAATTGAAGATACTTGGTACAGTGGGAACGTTGTTTTAGTGACAGCCGAGACAGCTGAACAGGCGAAACGGAGGCGAATATCTCGAGAAAACAAATGACCCTTGGGAAGCGACCTTGACAGTGATTAGCTACCGTCTCTCGTCAAGGCCTATTTGTCTGGTTATTTGTCTCTTATCGACGGTTATTCGATCGCCGTGTGGCTGGACTCCACCTGGTGATTCCTTCCGTACGTGTCAATAGCGCACAACAACGCTATGTGTACTAGTCTCTGGAGTGTAACGGTGTGAAAACGTGTGTCGGTTTTTTTGGGGGGCGAGAATAATAGGTACATCAGAGCGCGTATACTCATCGTAACTCGTAAGCTAAAAAAAAGAAGAAAAATTAAACTAAATTAAATTAAATGGACAAAGAAAATTTTTGTATCCGTCTGCCTTGACGAAAGGCGACGCAATTTATATGTCGCGATATCGCTCGCTCGCTCATTATAAAAAAAAAGTCACTGACGCCTCGACGTCTCTCTGTACCCTGCCTGGCATTCGTTAATAATACTGTTTGACGCATTCGGAGATGAGAGTTTCGCAAACTGGGAAGCTGAAATAAACGAACACGCGTTCAATTGCGTTCAAATACCATTTATCCAAGTGACTGAATTAGGTTTCGAAACTGCCGAATTCATCCGCAACTTTCATCGACCATTCTTCATCTCCCTTATGAACATAAAAAAACACACATATACATACACACACATACACACAGACAAAACCACTCGTTGCAAGCCACCAGAATTCTTTCACGTACGTTCCAATTTCTTGACTTACTCGCCGGCATCGGGATTCGTATTCGTTGAATTAAAAAAATATATATATATGGAGAACCTTTAATTAAGAGTCGGCAATTAATGGCAATAAAAATTAAAAAGAAAATAAGACAGCCAAAGATAATAGCACTCTTGCGACTCGAGTCGACGAGTTATCCGGATACCGAGTGCTTTATCGCGATGATTGATCTCTTTCGTACTGATATACGAATTGGTAATGGAAAGCCCAAAGACGACGCGTCACGAATGAATATGACCGTAACTGCCGTAAAAAAAATATCATCTCCGCTTACTCCGAGTATCTCGAAGGAAAGTGTGTTTTAATAGCCGGTGGGGCTTCGATCGCTCGAACGACGACTGTACTGATCGACTTTGTACAAAAAAAAAACTATGTTCGATATATATACCGTATATCCATTGTATCCATCTAATTTATTTATCACCATTTGGACATCACAAAAAAAGAGTAACGCGTTTTTCATGTAAATAACTGCAGTCGCCTAGTTTTTCGAGCGCGTCGACGGCAATATATTTGGCGAAAAACTAAAATCGTCCGAAACACTCGGCGTCGAAGTACGAAAAAAAATAGTCGAAACAATGTTTTCCACAATTCCCGTCGGGCTTGATATATTTATAGTCGTGTCGCTGTGACGCCTTAACGATCGTTTATCGATAAGAAAAAATCACGAATCATCGCAGGAGAAAAGTTTCTACGATCGTGTTACAGAGACGCACGGTCCTTCGGTACAAGAGTCGTCGGGCGTCTTATTAATAATATAGCTGATGACTGGGGTATAGGGTTATTACGAAAGGAATTATTTTATTTATACAAAGAAAATGATAAAAAAAAGAAGAAAAAAAAACGTTGGAATACGAACATTATAAGAATTAATCATTATAAACAACAAAAAAAACAACAACAACAATTAATACAATGTTAATTTGATAGGTAATATATGGATGAATATATTTTGTAAATAATGTCTTGTAAAGATACCTCCCCTCCCCCCACCCCAACCACCCCGCAAACCCCTCCCATTGTACATACAGGAACTGTTTAAAATTTTATTAAACTAGTGATAATTCAAATTGTGCAACTTTACTGTCATTGTATGTAATTAAGTAATTCTTTTTTTTATTATTATTATTTTTTTTGTTTAATTTTATTTCTTCATAAACGGTGTAATTCGAACGATCGAGAAGCGCATTTGTCATCTTCCTCTTGGCGCACTGGGCGAAGCAAAAAGAAAAAAACGTAATTTGCACGCACATGCGATGAGACGAATCCTCGCATGTGCGTGCAACATTATTCGGAGGTCTACTGTATTCGCAGAGAATCTAGTTTTTTATATTGTATAAATGTGAGTTACACAGTTGAGGGTTCGGACGTTTGAGCGAACTTTCTCGGCAGCCATCGCGCACTCTGTCCCCGTAATGCTATATAGATACGTTTGTTACCCCCCCCCCCCCCCCTCCTCCTCCCTCCCCCAGTCATAATATTCTTTCACCGAGTCAACGCTCAGCGATGAGCACAATAGAACACATGGGACATTCTTTTAATGCATTCCGTTGTTTTATCGATAGCCGATATTAATAATACGCGGAGATGCCGATGGCTACGAGATGCACGGATCCATTCGATTAACAGAGTCTGTCTGGCCCGGAAAATCGCTCGAATGTCGACTGATTCGCGATAGATGGAAAATGAATTTTAAAAAAGCAATCGAAACGTTTTCCGGCAAACATCAGCAGCCGCTGCTTCTCCAGACTCGAGAGTTGAATTCTGCAAAGAGTTAAGCTTTCTCTCGTTCTTAAAAAAAAAAGAAAATAATAATGATATTTCGATTTAAATTATTTAAGTAGCACGTTGCTTGTTTTTTTTTCTTGGATATAAAAATTGTTTCGAACGCCGAGTTTATTGTACATAATATGCATATTTTACTCAGTCGGGATACAATGGCTTCGGGAGTGTACATAATGAAGAAAAAAAACTTATCGACAAACGAATGCGAGAGATAGATTTACTTTTGTTGAAGCCCTCCTCCCCCCCCCCTCCCCCCGTTCTCAAGGGTCGTCGCGGTGTGTAATATGAAATTTAGTGATAACTGGTACTTGGCGAGTTTATGGACTATTGCGAATGAAGAAGAGAAAAAAGGAAAGAAAGCAAAAAGTTGTAATTTCGATGTAACATATTCCGTTTGACATTAGTTAGGTAGATTAAGTCTCATTATGTTATAATTTTATTAATAAATATTAATTAAATTGATTGTATAGATTATAAAAAGAAAAATGAAAAAAAAAAATCAAGCTTCATATGTAAATACAAATATACTTTTGATCTAAGTGGATTTTAAGCATGCTCACAATATCAAGGGGCTCTTAAAGTATTTTTCAGCATCCATTTGTGCATAAAAAAAACAAGTCCAATCGAGTATGATATAGCAGTTTTATTATTAGAGGATTATACATTTATTTAGAATGATGGATATATATTTTTTGTTGCCTTTCCATATGAATTGTAAAGGAAACCGATTCACTCTTTTTACCATGCTACTATAATCAACTAATCTTAGATCACTAAAGATTTATGATTAATTGATATCGGTGTTATGTACTCCACGTAGTATATGTACGGACGACTAGACGAATGTACTGTGGGCGCAGAAATAAAAAAAAACAAATAAAATACAAATAAAAATGAAAAAAAAAACAAAAATAATCGAAACACATTTCTCCAGATTAACGGAAAGATTACTTTGTCTAAGTCCGTTTTTCCGTACTCGGCTCAGTTAAATAATGCGCAATAATTTCTTCTTAAGCCCCTTAATTTTGTAGGCAAAGCTACAAATATGAATCTATGATATAAATAGGGAGAGATGATTTTCAAAGGAACCGAACCTCGGACGAGTCTCGACGATCTTTGAAACATGTATGAAGAAAAAAAAACCACAAAAAAAACAAAAAAATAAACATTTGTATTTTTAGTATTTGATTAAATGATATATAAATAAGAGTACAGGTGAATGATTGATAATAATTCAAGTGGATATATGGAACAAAATAAAATATTAAGTATCATATTATATTTGTAGAAACCGTCAAGCACGTGAAAAGAGACAAAGACGCGCTATGATTATGAAAAAAAAAAACAAAACAAAACAAAACAAAAATATTACAATTATATTATTATCTATTATTACACAAAGTGAATACACAATACTATAGTAATTTGCTAATTGTACTTTTTAATAATTACTGTAGACACATTGATGAAAAAGTTTCTCTTTTTTTTCTTGTTATTAATTATCATAGCCTTACCGGAAAAATGAAAAATGTGTTATAAAAAAAAAAAAAAAAAAAAAAAAAAATGGCAATGTTTGTTTTATCCTGCAAACATTCCCACCACATCCACATGCACGCCCCTGAAGTTTTTACCGAAGCGTACCTTTAGTACGGTTTGGTAACTTTTTTTAATTATTATTTTTTCTTAAACAACAAAATCGTTCTTACCCCAAGCTGCGTGAGTATGTCTGGACGGGTAGCCGGGCAAACTGCAAAGGAAATGGTACGGGGGTTTATTTTAAGAATATCTGAAAATACGCCAGCACCGAGAAGAGTGTTTCACGCTTACATTCTTCAGTTCCAACGCTGCCCCGCGATAGGATCATGGACCTGCCACAATTTGCTCTGCTCACTATATTGTCGATAGTTTTGTCCGGTGCGTAAAAATTTGAGAATACATTTATTAAAAAAATGTTCGACGCGAAGTTGTCGTTTGTGTGGATAACATTAATGGTAATAATTTTATAGGTGTACGCGAAGCAGCGTCATGGAGATCGAACGAAGACCGGTACGTTATAGGACATAATCGTGTCCCACATAGCTCGGGAATATTTTTGAAGGGTTTCAAAAAGATTTTGTTGGAAATATTGAAAATATTTTACACATTATGAAATTTTTTTTTGTCCTCTCATAAATCTTACATTGAAATGTTCCAGAAATGAAAGATTGCATCACCAGTCCAATTTGCATATACAAATATGCAATAAACGCTTGTAAAAATAGTTCGGTGGAAATTAAACATATTTGAGAATATTTGATCACGATGTTTCAGAAATATTTCAAAACGTGTCAAAAGATTAAGTAATTTTCCGAAATATTTAAGAAACGTTTCGTTGAAATATTTTGACACAATATTTCAAAATATTATTTTCATATATTTCAGAAATATTACGTAAGATTTTAAAGATTGAAAAAATGTATAACATGATTTGAAAATATTTTGTGCTACATGGATTAAATAATAAATTTAATTTCGTTAGTTCGGCAGGCCGTAATTTTTGGTTCCTCTGACGGAGAAAGTTTAACGTGAGTTCAGTGCTCTTCGTTTTTGCATTTGTCAAGGTCGGACGGCTACGATCTCCAGCGAGGGCCTGTGTTCTACGAGGCGTACTACCCTGACAATCAAGGACTGCCAGCGCCGGGTCAACAGCTGATTCCCATCAACGCCAACGCCCAGCGGAGATATCCGGATCGCGTAAATGTTCTCCAGAAGACTCGCCAGTCTCTCGATGCGCCTTACGGCATGCCGTACGACTTAGACTCGAGACAGCCTCGGATCGAACGAAGTTTCGCCAGACCCTACGATTGGTCGAGCCAGCCCAGTGTTTCGTCCGAAAGCTTCCTCCTCGACACCCCCAAAGAATCGAACGTGCCGATAGATCGCAACATCGCCAACGTTGAAGCTGAAAAAGTCGCTCGGCAATTGAAGACGCTCGTGGAGAGCCTTCGACAGGACGCCAGCTCGATAAATTTCTCGGACCGCAGTTCAAGGCTCGACGATGACCCAACGAACTTTCGTCGTCCCTACTCGAGAAGGAATTACGAAGGAAATACAAACAGCTATCCGGACGAAAGACTGGACGACTCGATTAATGTAATATTGTCCGCCGTGAGAAACGGCGCATTGAAAATTTCCGAAGATGTACCGGTGGATTCAACACGCGATAAGGAAGAAAATATGCGGGTCGGATCGGACGATCTTGTTCGTCGATACCGGCCATCGGTAGTGCCCGATGGCTCCGCTCTCGAGGAAAGCAGAGCCGCGGTCTGGGGCGGACGCTTCGGTCGTGTGAGCGACAACCAGTTCGAGCGGACTTCCGGCGACGAGTACGGCGACGTGCGAGGGCCCGTTTCCGGAATGGCGCTTGGTCGGATGGAAAATATCTTCCAGCCACGGCCGCAGGTGATCAGCTATGTGTTCAGCCCTATAAGAGTGCCGGCGAAAGCCTCGCCGCTCGCGTCGACCGGCGAGATTCCACAGACGCGATCGATTCGCTCGAACGAGCGGCCGGTCAAAAACGGCGGAGACAATATCATCGACAGCGGGGTTGGGAAGGACGTTGGGAGATCGGCCGGCGCGAGCGCTGGTGTCGCTTCCATAGAGGTCAGCGAGATACCTCGCCACAAAATCCGCCATCACCACGGTGAAAAACCCAGACGCGAACACCAACGTCATCAGGCCGCAGCGAGAAATTAAGGAGGATCGAATATCACATGAAATCCAACTTAAGGCATCCATTATTTTATTATGTTCTACATGAACACTATGCATCTGTTCCTGAAGTGAGAGCAATTTTGAGCGTATAGATTATTTGTAATACAATTTAGAAGTTGACGACTTTGAGCGTATCAGCCTATGTTCTAACATTTGGAGTCTGTAGTAGTTCGGTAGTAGTTCCGAAGTCGTCGTGATTCTTAAACTTGACTAAATATTCTTCTTAATCTTCGATACACGGATAATTATTGCAAAATATACCCCATGAATGCGCAATTCATTTGATCAATATTGCATGCGATTCAGGACAGCTGTGATGAATTTTTTTTCAATCACATTTTTGATACCAAAGAAACAGTCGATCCTCCTTAATTCCACAAGCAAACTCGTCGATACATTTTTGATGGAACGTCTTTATTTCATTATTATTCTCAACAGCGTTACAGTTCATCTGAAATAACAATGCTGGTAACATACACTATCTGTTACGACGATCTTTTTAAACTTGCGATACTCAAGGGACTCTCCGTACGGTTAAGTACGTTTGATAAAACTTTTTTGTTTACACTCTGAACACGGTGTACAGACGGGCGATAGATCGCTAGGGTGCCATGCCATGCAGTTTACATTTATTTCGAAGCATTTTTTTTTTACACAACTAATTTGCAGCAATGTTGAAAAATTTGTAGACAATTGTTAAAAAAATTATCACTATTCCGACAACCTAATCGTCGTTCGTGAATAGCGAATAATGTAAAGTTTTGCAATCCGCCGCTGTCGGACGAAGATGTTGCAGGGCGAATAAAAATTTCTTACTTTCAACGTGGTCGAGTAAAACAGCGCATCAATGTAGAACCGTCGGATACGAAGATAGTGCAAATATTTGTTTTTTATGATAGAATATTGAAAAATACAATTTCTCCCGCAAAAGGAACATTTGACAATTTTTATATCTCTCAGTTTAACAAATATTTATACAATAAAAACAACACAAAAAAAATATAACGATTTTCGAGGTCTCAAAACCCTCTCCCGATCAGAATCTTAAGTATTTATTCGTAATCACCATAACTCCTCTCGCAGAGAGCCCCCCAATAATCGTCATCCTCTACGTGTACTATACATTTTGATTTCTACCTATCGCTAAACATGATTCGCGCGATGAATTCGTAATCGGTAAAAAAAAAAAATCTAAAATGTACAACTTATCGAATCGATCGCATCGGTTAAATAATCGTGGCTCTGTGTAAATTCAGGGATGACGCGACTCGAATAACGAGAACTCGCGAATTATGATAATATGATGTTTTCGCTATTACACCTTCTCCGTCGGTACTCTTATTGGCAATCTTACGTCCACGAACGAGTACCGACGGAGGGACAGGACACTTACAGTAGTATCTAATTCTATTAGAACACAACTTCATTTTGGTGAATCGTCTCAGTTTTCTACACCTAGGGCTATAAGTACAGATCATCACTTAACGGTAACTTGTTGTTTTTTTTCCCATGGTAGAGTAAAAGTAACGTTTGGCCGAAGGATATAACATGTTTGATTTTTCAGGATCATTTGCGCAACGTGTACTCGATTTTAATACTCAAGTGAGACAATCGTCTCGTGCCGCTCGTAGAGATGCTTCGACCCTTCGCGTACGAGGGACTGCGCACGCAGTTCGCGCATGACCGGGACTCGCAGCTAAATCGTGGTACATTACCACGCTAAAATGGCCCAGTTTCTGCCTCTGTCCCAGTCATCGCCATCGAACGTAATTTGTACTAATAATAAAGAGATTTCGTTTAATACAAAAGAAATTGATGGCACGTTGAATGGCGGGTTTTACTCTTGATTAATGGCGTAAAACGTCTATTTTGTATGAAATGTTCCATTTAACAATTTAAGATGACAGAAACTGGGCCGCTTACTGTATACTACACGCTGTATAGTCGTGCTTTCGATTTGGCGTTTTTCGTTATTATAACGTGACTCGTACGAACTCTTACCAAAAAACAACGGTGCGCATGCGCACTCGTGTTATAATAACAAAAAATGCCAAAGCGAAAACACCTCAGAACTCGACCATTGGAACATCCGAAGGGTCGAGATATTTTTTTTTTATTCCGTCGTCTTTCAACCCTTTGAAGGCTAGTTGGCTACACGGCATCACAAATATCGTCCATTTTTGTTTAATTACTCATATAGTTCATAAAAAAATTAGCTGCGTTTAGAGAAATTCATGAAAAATCTTTGTAATACTATGCGACGCTTGCAGAATCTCATTTTTAAATCGATTTAAGCAAAATAAATATACTTTGTAACTAAACAAAAAAGAAAACTTTTTTTTTGCTCCTGTTGGTCCCTTTTTAAGAGCATGTAAAATACCGCAGTCGGTATGAAAAACTTTAATGAATTTTGTTGCGAGTCGCCGTCCGTTTGGGACAGAAACGAATTTGTGTCGGGTTCGCCCAGCGATTCCACATCCGGTACGATTCCGCCTTTGTCCCAAAGCGACGAAATTTCTCGAAAAAATGCAATTACGTCGTACTCGACACATGTTTCATTTCGCCTTCAGGTGAAGTGAAACACGTTCTCTGCCGCTATCTCTCGCTCCACTGTAAGACCAATCTCTCACACTCTCACACTCCCGGCTCCGGTACGCAACTTTCACTTCACCTTAACTACCACACCCAACAATGTTTAACTGGCAATATTTTAATACTCTGTGGCACAATGTAGCGCCGATTTGACACGATTTCTTTGTTACATTAGATTTTTAACATTTTTTTTTAACTATCTTCGCCGATCTTGTCTTGCCGAACAACTTTCAGCGCAAAAACAAATTTAAGAAAAGTTCACTTCAAAGGGTCAAACGCGGTAAAACGACATAAACGTCGCCGACGAGTTATCGGAGGACCTTAAGTTTTCAGTTCTGTGAAATTACTGTTATTCGTAGAATGGACCAAGGTACCAGTAAAATTGAGAAAAGTTGAGAAATGCTGGAGTTCGTCGACTCACCTTATCACTTAGCTCAAAAGACGAGCTTACCCTCACTCGCACTCGCACGCTCATAGCCGACCAACGCGGCGCACAAAACCTCGTGATTTTTTTTCTCCTGATAAAGATATTTCTATACATTACAAACGGACATCATTTTTTTTATACAGCACATGTATGTACAATTATTAATCGCGCGGGCATTGTTCATTAGACATTTAAGGTGCATTCCAATTTTAGGACAATGCATTTCTGACTGCAATCGAATGCGAAGAATTTAATTTGATTACGAAAAAACAAGATTGATCAATTCAGCATTACTAAGTGTTATTGTTTTTTTAAATAAATCTTTTGGAGTGTCCGCTTGTAAAAACACAGCGCTTTCGCTTAAACGGAAAACACATTCTTACGTTGAATTATTTCCGGTACGAGAAACTTCCGTCTACACCTATGAGTCACAGCTATTTTCCGGCATAGTTTCTCATATCTACTTCACCCGAAATTCTTTTGAAAATTTCCGGCTCCGCGGAAATTTAATGAGTGTGTGTAGTTTCGCAACGAAGCGCAGGATCTGCTCCACGAATACATTTCGATTCTATTATACAGTTTAGCTCTCTGCAATTTGTTAAACGAGTTCGTGAGCAGTGGGCCGATAATGAGATCGCGTACTATCGCGACCAATTCATAGCTTTGTCATGTCTCACTTACCTATCTCACGGTAGCGCTTGAGCTCGTCGAGAACTACTTCGCGCAACTTTTCGTACGCCTTGTCCAGATTGTCGTTGACAATTACGGCGTGAAAGTTGCCCGGCTTTTCACCTGAAAATTATCAAATTAATATACTTTTTCAAAGTTCATATTTTGAAAAAAATGACTGAATACTTACCATAGTCAATTTCTGCCCGGGCGACGGAAAGTCGGCGCTGCAGCGAGTCAAAAGTCTCGGTTTTTCGGCCTTTCAGTCGGTTCTCGAGTTCGGGTATGGACGGTGGTTTTATAAAAACGAGCAGGGGATCGAGATCGCTCTTTTTAATCTGCATTACCCCTTGCATATCGATATCAAGAACGCACACTTTCCCGCTTTTCCTCACATCCTCGACTGCCTTTTTGCTAGATCGGTCGAGCGGGTTGTGAGAATCAAAATTTTTATTAGAAAAAAGATTAAAATAAAAAAATTTCAAAAATACTTTTTGGATAAAATAAATTTCAACAAAAAAGTCTCGCAGGATACCTACCTGGTGCCGTACATGTTGTCACTGAATATGGCGCTCTCTATGAACTCCCCACTGTCTATCCGACCTTGCATCTTTTCTTTACTCGTGAAGTAGTAATGCTTTCCGTCCACCTCGCCGGGTCTCGGGCTCCTAGTTGTATGAGAAACAGAAAATCCGAACGTATGAGGAAATTCTTCGAAGAGACGCTTTATCAAGGTACTTTTTCCAGTGCCGGACGGACCGCACAGCACCAGCGGTCTCGGACCCTCTTGCAGCATGCTGCAAAATCCTGTAAAAATATATAAACATGTTTTTGCGTTTTTATCAAATGGGGGTCTTTTTTTTATATATAGAAGTGAAACTTTGCACATTCGAGTCAATGGAAGCACATATTTAGAATGGGAAACAAGGCCAAAGCTAGCGAGCAGTAGTCGGGAGACGAATAGTTTATAATCCCTCTTGTCCTCTATCGAACTAGACTCGACGAATGATATTCGATTGTCAAAATTCTTAATTAAAATACTGAATACATACAAGAAAGGTTTTCTTGCCAATTTGTTTGTTCCATTGATAATTTTTTTGTCATAGAGGAAGTTTTTTTTAAATAATAATAAATTTTAATAAATGATAATAATTAAAGGTAAGAACACCCAATTATTGTTCGCTAGATTTTTCCAGTGTGAGCTTGAGTAATGTTAGTAATATACGCTCTCTTCACACACTCGTTTTTTAAATAAAACTCTAGTGAAATTAATGCTCCCGTACCTACGCTTAATCTTTTAAAGCCCAACTTGAACCCCATTCTCAGAAGGATTCTCACAGATCCTTGGCTGAAATATGTTTTCATAAAGCATACGTTTTTTTTTTAATCATTGATAAAGCTACAGTGCGGTTATTTTTTAATTGGTACAAATGCGCAGCATTCGCGCTCTCGACAGGACAATTGGATTACCGAGCGTCGGAGGGACGAGAAACCGTGTAAGCCAATCGTCGCAAAACGGGGCGCATAAAGTGTAACATTCGCAGCATGTGCCGCGCGGTTTGCAGCACATGTCGCAAATATTGCGTCTTACGCGTCCGTCTCGTCGCGCTGTTCTTGTTCGGTAACGACGTGCTGTTTTTTTCCACGAAAACTTCAATGTCAACTGGGCTGCTCTTCACTCGAGCGCAATCGCAAAAGTTGCGCGAAGGAATATCAAGAAATATCTTAACGAAGTTAAGGGGACACGATCGAAAGAGATTAGCTATTGCCGCAGCAGTGCGTATACGTACCACACTCGCGAACAGTTGATAGAACACTGTGTAGCTATATCGAACGAATGGACTTATATATTTATGAACATTTTCGGCAGGACAGCTGCCAGCTGAATGCGCTCTGGGAACTCGGAACGGGTCAATTGATTGAATGAAAACAAATTACTCAATCTATCGCTGCGCACTGTGCAATTCGCGATAAACAATAAACCGTCGGCGCAACGCGTTTATAGCCATCTCCTTTATTGTTTTTCTTTTATTTATTTTTTTTTTACATTTTATTTATCGAATGACAGCCTCGGAATGTTCGAAAAGTTGCTCACCTTTGCGGATCAGCGAAACCCTTTGAAATTGCCACTCGCTCTCGGTAAAATCGCGATTAATTTTCGCGGAGAGATTTTGCGGCACGTTCCGAACGTGTCAGCGGAGAACGAGGCATGCGAAGATGCCGGACGTCCACTACGCTCTCGCACGGTCCGCGACGCGCATGCGCACCTTCAACGGTCGACGGTTGTTCACGGTCATCGACGCGATTACGAATTTTATCTGCCGTCGAAAAACCGGAAGTGCGTATCAGCTGTTCCCGATCGCGAGCCACTTCTTACCCTTTTGTTATATTAAAAGTGGACTCGGCGAGATTAGAAATGATTTATTTTCCGTTATCGATTTTAATTGATGTCATCCTTCGCCCGATACGCCGCAGGCTGACGACTCGGCATTGAACTATCAATATGTATATATGTATTTTTAACTAGCCTAGATAGTTTTAAATGGAATTTGCAATTAAGAGAATTTCAATAGATGATGTTTTGCGAGAACTGGTGTATGAATTTATTTTATCGTGCGCCAACAATTCATTGTATTTTACGAACAATAGATTTACATTTATAGTTGGATTTCTTACGTAAAGAAGTCGTCCGAGGATTCGTTCCGAACATTCTATTTCTCAAAATATATGTATATATAATATATCATTTGGAATGTGTCGGTGAATAAAGTTTCTTGCACCGTTTTATTTTTCTATTCTCTTACAATACTGTCGCTCAATAGAATGTGATACACATAATAATATATTTGCGCAATCAAAAAAAAATCGATAGTAAAAAAAAATTGACTCTCATAGGCACTAAACGAAATATACATTAAATTAAATTACGAAACAGGGAAAATATTGGCACTATGCGTGTGACCACTGAATCACGGGGCGAGGGACGATTTGTAGTTTCTATTATCTCACAAGTTTCATTCTTTCATCTTAAATGTTCGCATATTTACATAATTGGACGCCGCGACTAGCGGGCGCGTAGCGCGACGATCAACCGGGTTCGGAGGGAATCGTAGATGCAAGTTTTTGTGATAATGCACTGTCGGCTTCATTATTTTTCTTTTTTTCACTCTAAATTTCATTTATCAGACACACACGCATCTGCAAACATTGTAAACTTCAATGCATCAACGTGAAATATATATAATTTGAACAGAACTTATCACATTACGATTTGGTGACGTTTGTCTAATTAGCTAGCAGGTTATTGACTCTACGAAACATTCGTGACAACATGGATATGCACCTCTCGTTCGTATCGGGCTTTGACACGATATTGGAGTCGTTTGTAGAAAAAGAAATTGTAGACAGAAAATAAAGTAATAAAGAACAATCTGTTCGTACTGCGCGTTTCGTGTTACCTGCTATTATTTCTTGTATGTACAGTACAGAGAGCACGAAAAAAATATCTTCAAACTTGCGTCGGACCGGTAGGCTTGGCCTGTGTCCTGCGACGGGCGAGTTCCGACATAACTACTGGACCGATGTGCGGTGATCTTGGGCTGCTCGACATCGCCCTATAAGTCGCAGCCACTGCAGTCTGCGAAAAAGTTTTTTTTTCAAGTAAGTTGTAAAAAATGAACACAACAAACAGATATTGATCTAAAAGAAACAAATATGAATATCGTCTCTATTTGTGCATTTTTTTTATCGCTAGCCGCAATAAATACCTTGAGGCTGTGAGGATCCCTATTGATATCCGGCAAATTTTTTTGTGGCAGCCTGTGTCGATTCGCCAGCCAAGGATACTTAAGAATCGCCGCGGCTGTGGGGCGCCGTTGAGGATCAATATGTAACATTCTCCGAACTAGTTCCTTCGCTTCGTCTGATATCTGACACCACACGCCCGTGTCGGTGTCGACGAAGCCGGGTCCTATGCGATCCAAAATATCGCTGGCGCTGTCGCCTGGGCTGTTGGGGAAAGGTGTGCGCCTGTTGGAGAACATCCATGTTTCAATCCCATTGTACGCAATAGGATCGGAAATATTAAGAAAATCGATAGCTTTGACGGGCGTTGCGACGGGTTTATTTTATTTGCAGTACTTTAGGTGTCACGTGAAATTTAACCTTATGCAATTTACGTATCACGTGAAATTTAATCTCATGCAAATATCTTCTGAGTCATGATTTTCAAATGACCCCGAAGATATCTTGGCACGTTATCAAATTTCGTCTTTGGAAAGTCTCTGTCAATGCACTGCATCCGGAAAAAAAAGGTTCACTCATAGAATTTTTATTCTCTAAGTGAACGTTTCCGAGTAAAGTTTGTTATAACTGGATGAAATTTAATATGATGCAGATATCTTCGGGGTGACGAAGAAACGCTTTAGAATTATCTAATGGCAAGGTTGTAAACTGAATAAATTACCCGGACAGCATTATGTAAAGCAGAACACCGAGAGACCAGATATCACAAGCTGCGTCGTATCCCTGACGCTTAAGGACCTCCGGTGCGACGAAATTAGCGGTGTAACAGGGTGTCATTAGTAGGCCATTTTCAGCACGAAGTTGCTTAGCGAATCCGAGATCGCATATGCACAGAGTGCCTGGGTCGCCTCCGGGCTTCGAGTACAATATATTCGATGGCTTGAGATCCCGGTGAACGACCTGCGAAGTAACAGCGACAAGATAGAGTTGACATCCTTGCGAGACACGTGGATTTGTACCATTATTTTTATATTGGATAAAATTAAACGTACCCCGTTCTCGTGCAGATAATGCACGACACTGGCGATCGTGAACGTGACTTCCGCGGCTTCCCGCTCAGTGAAGTTTCGCCGCTGCAGCAAGCGATCGAGAAGTTCACCGCCTCTCAGCAGCTCCAGGACTAGATAGACTCGCTTGTCGTCTTCGTGTACGGCGCGCAAGGAAACGATATGAGGGTGTCGGCCGTACCTAAGTAGAATCTCGATTTCCTCCGTCGGATCGCGCTTCGCCTTCTCTATAACCTGGCCACGTCGAACAATTATTTTATTTTATTTTAGTCGAGTGAAAATAAAAATATTGCATGCCATTCGAAGCGAGCAGGAAGCTCCGGCGAGCTCCGGAAGTTCGGTAAAGGCGCGATAACAATACCTTAACCGCATATTCCGCTTTCGTTGCTTTGTGAACAGCGAGATAAACCGTGCTGTAACTTCCGTTGCCGATTTCCTGCTTGAAATCGTACTCGTCCCTGATCGAGGCGAGGCTTACATAAGTCGGAAAATTGCTGCTTATGCTCTCGCAATTTTTGTACTCCGGTGTTTTGGCGTGCTCGTCGAGCAGGCCCGGCGCTATGAAGCTGAAGCCGCGGAAAAGCTCGTGCGCGTTGGCGCTCGGCGGTACGCCGGGAGAATCTAAAAATCCCGCACCTACCATCAAGTCGGCATCTTTGACAAAATTCCTACGATAATTTAACAGGCGACGAGTTCGCTTACCTTTGGGAGTTTTGCACGTAAATTCGCTATCGAAGTAAAGTGCGTCGTCCTCCTGACTGACCGCCGGCTTGAACGGAGGTACGACTTGCTTCTTGTACAGAGCTTTCCAGTCGATCGACGTGAAAAAACCGTGACTCTTTATCTCTTCCACTCCACCTGTAGATTATTATTAAAAAATCAGAATATATAACATTTATTTTTTGAAATCGGTAACGGGCAGAATTTTACCCGATCCAAGTCGATTGGCTGGATTTCTTTTGAACAAGACGCGCAGAAGTTCTTGGGCTTTCGGCGAGATGTTGTAGGGCATGCCCAACTTCGCTTTTAGAATCTGGGTCATCGTTTCCTTTCTGTTCGCCCCTTGGAACGGCAGTGCTCCGGTCAACATCTCGAACTGCGACATACGTTTAATCAATTTTACCATTGGAGAAAGTATAATTGTCGAATGCTGCGACCGATGAGAACATTTATTTCGGAACGGTCTAATTTTAGAATCCTCTCCTTTTTGGGTTTTTATGATTCTAATAAAAACTCCATGAGCACCCAAAAAAAAAAAAAAGAAAGCAAGAAAAAAGCATAATGAAAAGATACAGGTAATCTAGGGGAAAAATATAAATATAATATAAGATTGAAATATATTGACCTGTATCCGTTTTAAATTCAACCATAGACAAAATAAACAACGTTCTGAAGAGAGCCCCGACCAGAGTCAAAACGTAATTGAATTACTTCATTAAAACCCAAAAAGAGGATTCCGAAATTAGACCGTTTTGAAGTCACAGCAAATCAAAGAAACAGATGAGGAGAGTTTTTTCAATTGTCTGACCATCAAAACTCCGAAACTCCACCAGTCGGCCGCGAACGAGTGTCCTTGACGATTGACCACTTCCGGCGCCATGTACTCTACTGTGCCGCAAAACGAGTACGTTTTGGTGTCGTCCAACGGCTGTTTGCTCAAGCCGAAATCAGTAAGGGACATGTGCCCGTCGGTATCCAACAATATGCTGCAACGAAAATTTTTCTTTATAAATACACTCGTTCCGAGCTTGGTTTATTCGATAATTTAATCGCGTGTAAATCTTTAAAGGCTTACTTTTCAGGCTTGAGATCTCTGTAAATAATACCCAACTTGTGTATATGACCGAGGGCCAGTGCGAGCTCCGCCAAATAAAATTTCACGTCCTCCTCGGTGAACATTACCTGCGGAATAAAAATCTTCGTGAAATCAACGGGACACTAAACGCGAAGGCGTATCGTCTCCGCACATAAGCATGAACGGAAAAAAGCACACTCAATATCCTTTCAGTATATGAATATATTGACCTCCTTTGAAAGTCGAGAGAAGAGATCCCCACCTCTCAGAAAATCAAGTATCAGGTAAAGCTTGCCCTCTGTCTGAAAGGCATAGTGCAGACGAACGATGAAAGGATGCTCGACGTCCACGAGTATGTTTCTCTCCATTTTTGTTCGCACCCTGTCCTGAACTGGGAGTACTTGTTGGTCAGCAAAATTACAATTCCATAACGAATTAAATAATCAATAATTTTGAACTATAGAAGTACCTTTGAGAGTAGCTTTTCTGAGGACTTTCATCGCGTACAAAGTTCCCTTGTCTTTTCCAACAATCTTTCGTACTAAGAAGACCTGCAATAATTCAAAACAATGTCCAAAGTTCAATGGTGCTTTCAAGTACATGTTACTATCCCAGATAACATTTTGTTGACAGGAGCTCGTCAATCTTGTGCAAGTCATTTCCCCAATGTGAACGCGCCTTAATGCAATAATTAAAATATCTCTTGCTAAAGCCAAACAACAAATGGTAAGCCCATGCTTATGACTAGAAACAATTTGCAATGAACCTCTCTACTCGGAACTACTTAACAGCTGGTGCCCCACGCTCAGGCAACCAAGGAATCTACTTTGCCCCTGGAACTTTTGTTATCCAGAATTTTGTTTATTTTATTCCGAAAATTTATACCTTCCCAAAGGAACCTTGCCCGAGAACTTTCAACAGTTCAAAGTATCCTGGCTCGGCTTTCTCGTGACCGTCTCGAACGACCTCTCGCAATTCGATCTCATGGGAGTCTGTGCACCCATTGGATTGGGGTAGAACCACCGTGCCTGGAGCAGTCATGTTTTCCTCCTGGTTCTCAGCTGGAAGAATTTCCCGAGTTTGCTGTAAAATGAAAAAAAAAAAATAATGAAAAAAAATAATATGTGCAAAATATCCTATAGTGTAAATAAATGCGACAGGTAAGAATTTAAAAAAAAATAAAAAATTGCGGATTAATGTATTATGTATACCTTTTCCGTTACATGTTGCTCATTCCAAGGAACTGTCAGAGCCGCCAGCGGCATTATACGTGCTGTCGCGGTTATTTGTTCAGCGATAAAAAATAACGACGATTCTTTAGCGAACACGATATCGTCGGTGAGAGCATCGAAGAGTAACTTTGGACATATGACAAGCAGAGTTTCGATCCGCGATGTGGAGAGTGCGAACGATCAACGTCGCGAATTCGCGGTACAATGGAATACATCAAGGTTAAATCGGCTGCTGTGCGCGTATTGGCTAAAGATTAAAAAAAAATAATCTCTCCACGGATAAGCCTCGAGTAATGTTTACACTGTCGGATACATCGATATTCTTGATATTCGAGGAAAACTGTCGACGGACTGATCTTGGATGGGAATAACAGCTGCACGGGAGCTCGCTCAAGCTCATTGACCGCTCGCAACTTCTGCGCATCCTTCGAAAAGCTCTGCGCTAAACGAAGCTCGAAAAACGTTCGAATTTATCGGTTAATTTTGTCGCTCGTTAATTTTGCTGGTAAAATTACCGACCGCGTCAACGGACTGTATTTGAGTCGCGGGAATTCGATTGCCGCACCGCCTGGAGTCTCGAGCAGTGCACTAAGCGCTTGTCGCCGTATTTACCGCTAATTTGGGGCTCTCCATCCAGCCGTGGAAATCATTACGTTATAATGACGGATCGATTTGATTGGTCCATTCTGTCGGATGATGCTAATGTCTGAGAGAAGGGACCAATCAAATCCATCCGTCATTTTAACGCAATCATTTTCACGGCCGATGGAAAGGGCCAATTGTTATCAATTTATCGCACATTATATTTCGCGATTTAATTTCAACTCTCCTGCGCTCCCGAGTTTGACGTTTTGCGGGCTGCCCACGCCAATAACAAAGTCCTGTCGCTAATAGCTATAGCAGTCAAAGCGACGTTAAATAAAAAAAAATAACACAGTCAATCCGACATGTAATGTCACGAAGGGTCGACGGTGACCAACATCGACGGTGACCGAATGACTTATTTATCGACGACAACGATTTTTCGTCGACCGACAATTTGTGCGAACCTGAACCAAAGTACGATGTTGTATAATAATTTATGTTACCTTGTTACTCGTGTGAACGGTGTTGCATTGATATATATATATATATTTTTTTTTTCACCAACCAATAATTTGAGTTAGTGAGGATAATCAGTACGTAATCAGTTCGTGGTTTGCAGTTCGACCGAAAAATCAAATATTTCGAGAAAAAGATATATAGTGCTAGTTCTCATTGGCAACCATTAAAATACAATTGTGAAAAAGAAAAAACTTATAACATCATTATATTTTTATTTTCAGTGATTCGGGTGCTTTAAATGGAACATCATACATCTCTGCAAAATATTCAGCCATACACGGATAAAAATGTCTTCCGCCGATGATGTATCGAACCTTACGTCGCGTACCCACGATCTCAATTTGGGACAGAATGATGGAAACGGTGGGAATGCCGGTGATGAGGGTGGAACCTCGCCGTCGCCGCAGAATGTACAGAATATAGTCATGTTTTCTCGTGCCAGACGAGCGCTTCTCTTTGGATGCGACGAGGAACAGCCTTCCTCGTCGTCTGGGAGGAGCGGAGAGTCTTCTGCTTTGAATGTAGACAAGTATGCAAACTTATTCATTGAATTTAATCGTTAAGTTTTAATGAAACTTGAATAGTGAATTATTAAATGTTAAAAAACATGAAAAACACTTAAGCTTACAATGCATGATGTAAAGTAGTATAATTAGAACTCTGTAATTAACATTCTAAAGAGTTCATCAAGTGTTCATCCGCCCTATTATATTCATTTATAGATTTGTTTTTTAATGTAATGATTTTGAATGTTTTTTTTTTATGTACAAATTGACAAAATAATCTGACGAAAAAACATCTTAAAACGGAAATTTGTATGCAAGGATAATAATTTGCGCCAAGTAAGAGTGTACAGGAGTACACTGTGTACTATGTGTTGTATATTTAGAATTACGACCATTATTAGAAAAGATTAAATAGTTTATAAAATCAAGAAATCGAGCAGTTAAATTTTTTCTTTGCTGTTTCGAATTATATTTCAATTTTCGTCTCACCACGTTAGCCTTATTTAATTTTAATATTCCATTATTTAAGCCTACGATTTTGCGTAACGTTACAGCCGGCCTCCGAGCAATTCCATAAACACGCTGCATCTCGAAGCCCGCCCCTGCAACGACTCGTCCTTGGAGAACGTTCAGCTTCATAATTCAGCTCCGGCGACGTACAACTGGCAAGGGAGCAAAGCAACGATAAAGGAAAGATTCGCGTTTCTCTTCAATAACGAAATACTGGCGGACGTGAGATTTTTGGTCGGACGGGGAGCCCAGCAACAGCGTATTCCGGCTCACAAGTTGGTCCTGTCCTCCGGCAGCGCCGTGTTCGACGCGATGTTCAACGGAACCCTCGCAACGGCGTCGCCGGAAATCGAGGTACCGGACGTCGAGCCGGTCGCGTTCTTGGCTGTCCTGCTGTTTCTGTACACCGATCAGTTGCAAATCGGTCCCGAAACCGTTATGACGACACTGTACACGGCAAAGAAATACGCGGTGTCCCCGTTAGAAAAGCACTGCGTAGAATTTCTTCGAAGCAATTTGACGAGCGACAATGCCTTCTTGCTACTGACGCAAGCTCGTCTCTTCGACGAGCCGCAACTCGCTTCCGTCTGCCTCGACACCATCGATGAATTCACGACCGACGCACTGAACGCCGACGGATTCACGGACATCGACATCGACACATTGATGGTCGTGCTGGAACGGGATACGCTACGGATTAGAGAATCAAAGATATTCCAGGCTGTCGTCAGGTAATTAAACCTTGTTGCCTTTGCAGTATAAGAGATCAAAACTCAAAAATCAAACAAACGGAACAAATGGACCAAACAAATAAAATTAGTATTTTCTAATGTTTACCACACTATACATAGACATGTAAGAGACTAAGCTATGAGAGTCTGATAACGTCCGAATACATTCGAACATCCAGAAAAATATTCCGATCGAGAGGACTAACGAGTAAACCACGAATTATGATGTAAACTGCAGATGGTCGGAAGCAGAATGTGTCCGACAACAATTGCCGGTCACACCGGAGAACCAGCGATCGGTTTTGGGTCGGGCGTTGTCCTTGGTTCGTTTTCCGTTGATGTCGGTCGAAGAATTTGCAGCGGGTCCCGCCCAGGGTGGACTTCTTACCGACAAAGAGGCGAGTAATGCAAACATTGTAAGTTAATCAATAATTAATTTTGATAATTGTGTCCGCAGGTTGTCTCGCTGTTTCTGTATTTCACGGTAAATCCGAAGCCCCCGGTGGGGTTTGAAGCGATGCCGCGATGCCGGATGTTGGGAAAAGAATTGACCGTCTGTAGATTTCAAAACACCGATCGCCGATGGGGATACAGCGGTACAAGCGACCGGATACGGTTAGTGACATCGTCAATCATGGAAAAAATATTTCGTCTCTTGGTCGTTAAATTTTCATCTGTGTTGCAGATTTAGCGTCGACCGACGAATATTCCTCATCGGCTACGGAGTTTACGGCAGTGCCTTCGGGCCGGCCGAATACGAAGTACTGATAGAACTCATTCACACCGCTTCCGGAAAAGTCATTGCCACTAACGCAACGACCTTCAGCTGCGACGGCTCAAACTATACTTATCGATTAATGTTCAAGGAACCTGCTGAAATTATTTCGAACACTATCTACACTGCCTCGGCGAAGTTTAAGGTTTGTTACCTAATCAAATTTTACAAGACGTTTCGGCGCCGTTGAAACGAAGCGGCAGAAATATAGTTCTATTAAGGCACGCGTTTGTGATTATCGTTATTGTTACAGGGCCCAGATTCACATTACGGAACGAAAGGCTCACGCCGCGTGACAGTGGACTGTGATTCAGGAAAAGACAAAGTCAGGTTTCAGTTTAGTTTTGCAGCCGGTGACAACAATGGAACATCGCTCGAAGACGGCCAAATACCGGAGCTCATATTTTACACTTGATGCATGGTAAACATTTTTCTTTATTTTTTTGTTTCTCTGAATTATTAACTGCATTCCTTCCTAATTGTGAATATTCCGTAGTCAAAAATTAAATCGACGATAATAGTATACAATTACGTCCGATGTAAAACTATATTAAAATATACGAAAAATGTTGGTGAATTTACGTACTGTCGTCAATAGCTCTCTTTTCTTTGTTTTATCAATAATCTCATATATATTTTAGGAAACTGAGTACTCTCGGTAAAAGAATGAGATTTTAAAACCAGAACGTAGTTTCTCGTCCCGCAATAGCTTGATTCGGTCCAAAGCCGCGCAATCGTATCGTAGCGCCATCTGCAGTATATATAAGAGTCACATAATAGTGTTATTCTCCAGGCTAGTTACTGTATGACGAAAACGTATTTTAGCTGAAATGAATTTGGCGCAAATGATGCCCTCTCTCTCGTAAACGTCAAATTTGCCGAAAGTATCGCAAACACTTTCCGTTTCTCGGACGTCGTGTCAGCAAAAACTTTTCCCCAAAGTAGCGCCAATTGATCGTCGGATTTTCGTGCTGCGATGAGCCTTTAAGAAAAGTTCTTTCGCTCTCCCGCACAATCCCATCGAAGTGTCATCGATGTGAGGTTAAGACCCGCGCAGTTGCCCGCTCAAGACCCGAGCGTCGATATCACAAAAATGTCTCCCGAACCGACGCAAGAGCCGATCGAACAGAATCTGAGTGCTCCGAACCTGGCGGCCGCCGCAAGGGCGACGAATGATTCCGACAGCGAGGACGAGGAGGCGGGAATGGCGGGCTACATGCCGCTCTCCCAAGTGCCGATCGACAGCGACCCGATGCTGGAGGACGACGATGAGGTTTTGTTTTTTTTCTTTACGAAATACAAAAATGTAAGCAACTTGTTTACACATGTATACATTTCAGGACGACGAATGGATTTCCGCGTCTGGTTTTCAGGGACTGGCACCGAGCGACGAGCGAAACGTAAGAATGCAAAACTTAAATTCGCTACTCTTATAATTTTTTAGGCACTTACTCCTTACACATTATTATTATTATTATTTGATTTACAGAAAGTTAGTTTTACACTTGTTACATCTGCTTCTAAGTAAATGCTCTGTGAATAAAAACGTATAAATCAATTGTGTTCTTGAAAATATTAATTGACTCCGCTTTGTTTACATTCGATAATATTCTTGTATTTGAGCATTGCCCGTTATACTATAATTAGGCATTTATTTAATTGAACAATTATAAATATAGGTTCATACAATTAATAGCTAAAGACAAAAAGAACAATGTTTTAGTCCGTTGAACGTCCGTATCACATTGTAACTTTGATACGGATGAACTAATTTCACTGTATTTAGTGGCATAACTTTCTGCATACTATGACATGAATCCCTGAAAATTTGAAACCATTTGGTTAATTGGGAACAATCTTTTAAGCCATTTACATTTAAATCTTCTTTTTATTTTAGTTTAAAAGTTTGTCCATCGCACATTCGTATCATGCTCAAATTTGTTTATTTATGTTTCCAATAATGAATTTATAAAACGTTTTTTGCTTCAGGAGGATCCTTCGGAGACCATTCAAGTGTGGACGTCGCCTTGTAACAGATCGAACATAGAACTAGACCCAGACAAAATAAATCAGGTGAAATCTATGATGGCGACTTTCACATTGCCCACCACGGCGATACCCGAGTGGGCCGCGTCGATTTCCGAGGAAGAATGGAAGGAACAACTCATAGATCGCATAAAGGAGATGCAAAATAGAGAAGCTTAAACTCGTCCGAGCGTAATGCTGTTGCAATGACTCCGCCATTTAGATCTTCCCTGTTTGAGGATTGGAGCAACCGTAAGGTTGCACAGATAACATTTCCGCATTTATATCTGTTTAACAACGAGAATGTATTTTCCCCTTTGTATGATCCAGATTGTTGTTTAATAAACTCTTCGAGCCATCCTACGATGGCTTCTTTCGTTATCAATTTGCCACTTTGTTTGAACCTTTTTCACTCCAAAGTTTTTTTTAAAGAGATTGTCCTCACTCCAATGTTACAATGTTATACGATTATTTATTTGTGTACTTCGTAAATTGAACAGAGCGTATTGGAGAAACCTTTTGCAGGACAATTGGCACTGCCAGAAATGTCTTTTTAACGTTAGGTATAATTATTTCTTTGGCGATTCTTATACTACGATTATTAACAATCCTCACACTGGATCCTCTTAAACGCGACATAAAGTTTATAAACTTATGAATTAAAACACGCGCCGTTGCACTGCAACCACTGGCACACATTCATCGATTTATCGAAGTATAAAGTAGACTTCGCTACAAGTTATATTCGTCCTTAATGATAGCGGCTTTTTGAGGATTCAATTTCGCTCTGAGAGTCGCCACGTCATCGTCTATTCGTATTAATTTTCGATATTTCTGGAAATTAAGAAGTAAACGAATTATCGTGTCGATTGAAGGAAGAAAAAGTCAAAATACTGCCTTTCAATGAAGCTCATCGATCGGCATTGCTTGTTCGATTCTCTAAAATCATTTACCTCCGACGTTGTTCCCGGTGTAACGCACCATATGTAAATCATGTAAACTGGAATGCACATCATTGACGACAGTCCGGCCATCCATCCCAGCAAATGACTCCACCAAGGGTACTCGTAGCTGAGGTATTTAACCGGTGAGAATTTAACGATATTGAAGATGAATACACTCTGTTAACAATCCAAGATTAAACGATATCAAAATACAATATTCAAGATCGAAACTAATACAAAAATTCAAGATTGACAGTAATACAAAAATACAAGATTGAAGGTAATGCAAAAATACAATATAATATGTTTCAGGCGTTAAACTCACAATGCAAATGGCAGGAGTAGTGAAGGTCCAACAGATTTTCCACCAGAAGCACGGATAGTAACCGATCATGTCTCGGATTCCATCGTAAAATTTGTTGACCCCGAACGCCCACGCAACGGCGATGCACTCGAAGAACATAAGGAACAGCAGGACGAAACCGCTTACCGCGTACGAATCCAACAGTTGAAAAACATACATTCCACCCTGGAAAAAAAATTGCATTATGCAATATATTAAATGAAAAATTGCATTATGCAATATATTAAATTTAAAAACTGCATTTGATTCTGACGGATAAAATCATGGACTCACTTCAGTAACGCAAAAGAGACCGATAAGATACGAGAAGAAACAGACAATCGCTATGAATATCTCCTTCCGCTTTCTGAGAAGTTTCGGCCACTCGTCAACGGCCGCTGTTATAAATCCCTCCACTGTACAAAACTGAAAAAAATGCACCAGAGTCAGTTAATATTTTTTACTGTTGTTCGCAGTGGCAAAGCTGTAACTGCGATTAAAAATCTGTGAAACGACTCACCTGACTGTCCAACCCGATGAGGATCAGCATGAGGAAGAAGAGGCACGACCAGACGGAAGCTCCCGGCAGTTGGAGAACCGCGGAGGGATAAACGAGGAAAGCCAGACCGGGACCTATAGAGAAGCAATCGTGTGTGATTAAAATCCGACCAAGAAATCATTAAATTATAAGTAACTAAATTTTCAAACTTTTCTCGAGGCGACTAAAATTCCTCGTTGCGCTTACAAACAATAATCGTATGTGAATTATTAATACGTCAATCGTCATCACGAAATTTCTTTCAATTTGATGAATTTAGTAGCTCAACAAGGGTTCTTAGTCATCTCAAACCTTGCTCCAATTGCCATGTCCGACGAATAATCATTTTTTTATTCGTCCGATTGTGAGACAATTTGTAACAATTTTTTTTTTTTAACAAGTAATGATACTGTTACCGGATGCTGCAACATCAGCGACCGGTTTCTGTTGTTCGTGAGCCATGAAACCGACGACCGAGAAAATAACGACGCCGCTGAGCATACTCGTGCCCGAGTTCACCATACACACGACCAGTGCATCCCTGACCGAAGAAGAAATCATTATCGCGAATTATCTCTCGTTAAACAGGCATCCGGCTGGAGCTACGACTATGGAGTACTCACTTGTAAACGTTGTTGTTGAACTTATTGTAACTGCCGAGAGCCACCAGGGCACCAAGTCCAAGTGCGTAAGAGAAGAAAATTTGGGTGACCGCGTCGATCCAGACCTACGGGAAGAATTAAACGACGAGCGTTACGACTTACTCTATTGTGCGACATAAAACATCGTTTGTACAAAAATTACCTCGGGATCGCCGAGTTTCGAGAGATTCGGAGTAGCGTAATACTTGAGGCCCTCGATTGCACCGGGCAGGGTGAGTCCTCGGACCAGAAGAACAGCCAACAGGGCGTAGGGAAACAGCGAAGTAAAGTACACGACCTGAAATTGAAGAATAGCGACCGTACTGTAGATATGTCGAGTCTGCAACTCAAAGATTTTTTTAAATTGTTTCTTTTAATACTTTTCCAGTCCACTTGACACCCTTCCAGATGCAGAAGTAGCACATCAGCCACACGACCGCGAGGGTTCCCGCCAGCTCCCATCTTATCCCTCCGATTTCTTCCACGCCACTCGAGATCTGAAGCGTGCGCCTCCTTTACGATCATATAAATATAAATAATAAATAAATAAATTGTACATATGTTTTAGAAAACTGGGGATTTGTTTGTTGATTTGGATGTTTGTCCCGCCCCAGCCAACACAAGCGCTACTAAATAAATAAATACATAAATAAATATGACGAGCTCAAATGTTTTTTATCGCCCCATAGTATAAAAATTCATTGTTTTTTTTTTTAGAAAAGAAGTGTTTAAAGAACGACCCCGAAAAGTTTTATAAATGAAGGATAAATATCGTGCTGGGAAAAAGTGGTCGATTCATCGAAACGGTGCGGGTTACTCACTCCCAAAATTCCTTGACCGGATCATTGAGAAGTACGTGACTGAGGTTGCCAATGGAAGTCGAGCATATTGTGTCACCTTCCTCGGGCCAACACACGGCGGCCAAACGCTCGGTCGGCGTTATGCAGTAGTTTGTGTTCCACGGGTTGTCGCAAGTCCTCCACGGTACATCTGAGATTAATAATGAACACAAATCGAAAATTCACTTCCACTCGTTTCCCCGAACAACAAATTCGCAACTGACGCAACCTTGACGTTATTTTTTTTGTTTTTTTTCACAATTTATCAACCTTAGACATACGAAAGTTTCCTTGATATTTTGTATTTACGACACGATTTCGTATCGAGAGTCGCGAATGACAATGTTATGCAGATTTTTCGAACGATTCGCAAAACTCGTGACTCATCGTTAAGCGAGAGAATAAAAAATGGAACTTACTTCAGCGAAAAGTACCTCTTCATTGTTTAGAGTACAAGTTTTATATAGATCACATTGAAACAATGACCGAAACATAAAAAAAAAGTCTTTGATAGAATCCAGTCAGCTTTATTTACCAGCACGAAGTGAAACGAGGAAGTAGAATAGCGCCCACGCCAGAATGATAATGTAGTAGACGTTAGTCCAACAGGACAGGACGCAGGTAGCATATCCAATGCCTAAAAAAAATAGCTTCGATTAGCTGCATTCAATTATTAAGTAACACTGGTCTCAATTAACCGATCTACATAATAATAAAGTTCATGTCGATGGAACACTCACAGATGCTCACAGATGCTCACACGTGCTCACACATACTCATAGATACTCACAAATACTCACCGATACTCACCGACTCTCACACGGATGCTTACACGGATACTCATACGGATACTCACACGGATACTAACAGATACTCATTTATACTCACTTATACTCACTTATACTCACTTATACCCACAGATTGCTAGTAACAATATATTGTTAATAAATCTACGAATCTAATAATGTCCCAAACACATTTTAAAAAGTGACTAAATCGGACCTTTAAAGATAGGTGCTATCTGGAAGACACCGAGACCTCCGATGGTCATCATCTGACCGAGGGACAGTTCCATGAGGAACATGGGTATGCCGGCGAGCGCCAGGGCTATGAAATACGGCACCATAAATGCCCCGCCGCCGTTTTTGTAGCACAGATAGGGAAAGCGCCAAAGATTTCCCAGACCGATGGCCAATCCAACGACCGACAGGATGAACTCCACCTACACTCGACGAACATTGACGGAACTCAAGGTAAAAAAAAAAGAAAAAAAAAACCACGAAGCGGAAGAAGCGATTTCGAAGAGGCGATCTTAGCGACTTCCGATCGGGACACAGAATGCAACCGTTCTCTTACCTTGCTGCCCCAGCTACCGCGCTCCGGAACATCGTCGTGGTCGGTTTTGACTGGTCGTTCGATCTCCAGACACTGTATAACTTCCAACCGGAAGTCCTGCGGCTGTTGCTGCTGCTGTTCGCTGCCGCCATTCGTGACTCTGCTGATCGGTGGCTCGGAGAACAGAGCCTTGAGCTCTTGGACCGGGTTCGCCGGCCTGCGAGGAAGAGGACTCGTCGATCTGTCCACCCGAACTCGTCCGGCCGTTTCGCACGAAGGCATAATAAATCTTCCGACCGGTTGTCGTCTTTCCCGTCTTCGTGGTCCTCGATCCTTCCGATATTATTTTCACCTCATCTTTTTTTGTCCAGGTGGTTTTTGTTGCCCAGTTCGCCGGAGAGGTAGGAGAGCCTATCGACGAGAGATCACGATCGAGCTGAATTAAATCGTTAGTCGGGAATGCGCTGCGGATGTTGGGGAACGGCGAAGAAATAAACGATCGATTTATGCGGCTGTTGATCGGAAGTGCCAGGCATTAATTTCTTCACCGATAAACGAAACCTTTTCTTGGGTCCCCCAAAAATCGCGTCGGGTAAGATAAGTCAACCGGCAAACGACCTGTCGAGCAAATATTAACGATGGCTTCCGTAATTTTTTTTTTTATTATTAATTTGACGAAGCAATGAAACTGAATTAAATCGTTCAAACGCGCCTCGGATGTGGGGGAACCGTGAAGAAATAACCGATTGATTTATAGTCGCGGCTACGGCACGGCTCTATGCCGCACTTTAATTTCTTCCCCGACAAATGAAACCTTTTCTTCGGCGGCCCAAAAATCGCTTCCGGTAAGATAAATCCGGTAAACGATCCTTCCAGAAAATCGACAATAGCTTCCTCACGGAAGCTATTGTCGATTTTCTGGAAGGATCGTGATATTTTTATTCAATGGTTCGACGAAAATTTATTCGAGGATAAAAAAAATCACTCAGCGGTGCCATCACCTTGTCCACTCGTTGGTTCGACCCCCGCGGCCAACTGTCGCGAGTGAGAGTGACAAAAGTGACGGCACCGCCGGTGAAAGAGCATTCGGGCCCGATGGACCAAATCCGAGGTTTAATAAACCGTCGGGAATGATTATGTCGAACGGGGGGAAGGGGCCCAGTGCTCGATTCCGAAGGGCTTTAAATATTCAGCGGTCATCGTCGTAACGTAGCGAAACGTATGCTGCCTGAAGGGTCTTGATGATGATGGATGACGGGCAACGAGCCACTTCCGGGAATCACTGTTTGACGAACGTTGTTCCCATCGCGCGCAACCTTGTCCCATTTTACAACGAACCCGCAGGCCCAGCTGGCGAGGCGGAGAAATTTTGCGCGATCGACGAACGCCAATGACGAAGGCGCATCGAGCCGAATTCGTCTCTCGATCATCTTCGCGATTATCGAACGTTAACTTGGATTCTCAGATATTTTTCGGTCGAATTCGCCGAAAAAGAAGAAAACGATAGTCAGACTTTGAAACTCAAGTGAAGATTCATGCCACGAGCGTCGTAAAAAATCTTCGAGGCAGTGCGCATGCGCGGTGGATCTTAACGACCTCGCCGTGATTGAAAGAAGCGATTTGTCTGTGAATCATCGATTTAAAGCCGGATAAATTCTAGCTTCGGCGAGCATCGATCCGACCGTCTGATCGAAGACCACCCGAAGAGAAATTAATTCGAAGGACCTCGGTCGCTTCGTTGTCTTCATGCCGCGCTGTTGCGCACGTAAAAAACACACTAACGATCGCGCGGGAGGATCAAATGTCTTCGCGAAACAATTTCGCACCATCGATCTTTTTTTGTTCGTTCGTTTGTTATTAGAATAATTTTTCCTGTCGCTTCGTTGGAACGCGACGTGTCTCCGATCTCAGCCACGACCGTCGTAAAAAATCTTCGATGCAGTGCGCATGCGCGATGGATCTTAACGACCTCGCCGTGATTGAAAAAAGCGATTTGTCTTTGAATCATCGATTTAATGCCGGATAAATAATTCGGCGAGCATCGATCATGCGACCCCGTTTGATCGAAGACGATGAATTCAAAAGACCTCGAACGCGCGTCGTTGTCTTCGTTCCGCATACGTGAAAAAACACACTAAAGATCGCGCAGGAGGATCGAATATCTTTGCAAAACAATTTCGCACGATCGATAATTTTTTTTCCTTTCGTTATTGCGACAGTTTTTCGGTTCACTTCGTTGGAACGTTATGTCGACGAGAACTTCCTCGAAGGATCAGCAAATTGGTGTGTACGTACGCGTATGCCGTAGTCACGTGACCCTCGCGCGGCTCGAAGAAGAAGAAAAAAAAATGGACGCGAAAACGAGGAAGAAAAGAAGAAAAAAGAGACAACTCGTCGAGGTAAACGGTGGAAAGTGAAGTGCAACGCCGAGTCCGTGTCCGATCAAGGTTCGGCGATAAGGTTCAAGAGTTCACTAACGTGTAGACCGCGCGGCTGCGATTCGTAGCGGTGCCCTGCCGATCCACCCTATGAACATCGGTCCAGTCCCCCAGGCAGCACCAACACACCTATAGATTCATTCGACAAATTGGTGCCACAGTGTCACTCTATATTTAGTCTTGTTCCACGGCGCACACACGTCAACATGCGAACGACAAAGAGGGCTAACAAATTGAGCGCTGCCACACCGACAGGCGCCCGAACCGCTCTTCCATCTACGACTATTCCACACTGATAGTGCAACAATATGAATTTATAATACCTGTACGGGGAAGAAGAAAATAAAAATGTAGGCCGAAGTACGTGTCAAGGGATAAAAGGCGTTGTTGCCAATAATTCGGTGACTAAAAATTGTCAAATTGGTGATTGTATTTTTTTATTTTCATAATTACAACAGAATACAATATGGTTGTGAGTCGTTACAAATATGTTGTAACAGAATTTTTACACTGTAATTATGATGTAAATAATTCTGAGTAAGATCTGTGGTATGGGCGCACAGTGGAAATTGCCTTACGCGAACCTTCATGATGTATAAGGATTCGCCGAGTGGTTCGTTATTCTTCTCGTTATGCGTTTGATATTCGTATCGTATCGCGTGATATGCATACGAAGAAGTGGAGATGTCAAGCTACTGGATAGTTAAGGAGGATCAAGTGTCGGACTCGGGAGGGGGACGGGGTAATGGGGGTCATCTAAGGAACAATTCAAAGTTTTCCTTTTAACCTCCCTTCCTCTGCCATGAAAAGAATCAATGAAGAATCAATGAAGAATCAATGAAGAATCAATGAAGAATCAATGAATAATCAATGAAGAATCAATGAGGAATCAATGAGGAATCAATGAGGAATCAATGAGGAATCAATGAGGAATCAATGAGGAATCAATGACGAATCAATGAGGAATCAATGAGGAATCAATGAGGAATCAATGAAGAATCAATGAGGAATCAATGAAGAATCAATGAAGAATCAATGAAGAATCAATGAAGAATCAATTAATGAAGGGTAGAAGAAGTAAACGTCTTACAGAGGGGGTGGGGGAGGTCGTGGTCTTTCGAGGGTTTAAGACTAGGTATTGATGGGCGGGCAATATACGGATTGCACTATACTTGCAACGTTCATATTTACATTTTCCACCTGTACACGTACCCTGCACAAGGTGACTTCGGTCGTTTCTCTGTCCACCGCTTCGCATCGCTTCTACGACTTATAAGAATCTCATCCACGTACTGCCCGACAGTTACCTTGCGACCGGCCGCGCTATAAGGAGGCCTGTATAATTTTTTTTTTATTTCGCTATGGGCACTATCGCTTTTCTATTGTCGTGACAATAATTCGCAAGTGCTTCATTATTCTATATAGAGAAACGCTATGACCTGGCAATTTATTAATCGCTTCGCCGAGGGCTCTTCCGCTTGCCTTTGGCATTTCTTCAGTTCTCGAGGTAAGTATAGTTGGTCGGTGTTCCGTTCGTTGAGTGCGATGCGGCATCCTCACACGTTTCTGCCTCTGGCAAATTTTGGAGGACTATTTGTAATTTCCAAACATATGCCGTATAGACGTATCATCGGCTAGTTAAAAACAATAATGACAAAAATGATTGATTCCTGAAACGTTCGCATTGTATTTCGTAGGATACCTGGCGGCAATTGTTGTGATCCTCGCTGGATTTCACTGCTGGAAGAGAGTGTCCAATTGGTGGTGGCGTAGGGCACGATTGATCAAATTTTCATTGACTTTGCCGGGGCCCCGCTTGTTGCCAATAATTGGCAACGCTCTTGAATTTGCATGCAAATGCGAAGGTACCAAAGCTTATTGACGGTATTTCTGGCACTAGGAATCGATTATTGATTTATTCATTTATTCATTTATTCATTTATTCATTTATTCATTTATTCATTTATTCATTTATTCATTTATTCATTTATTCATTTATTCATTTATTCATTTATTCATTTATTCATTTATTCATTTATTCATTTATTCATTTATTCATTTATTCATTTATTCATTTATTCATTTATTCATTTATTCATTTATTCATTTATTCATTTATTCATTTATTCATTTATTCATTTATTCATTTATTCATTTATTCATTTATTCATTTATTCATTTATTCATTTATTCATTTATTGATCAATAACTTGGACCAACTGCTTGATTGATAATCAAGGATTTATAGATCCGATATCAATTGATTTATAGATACTTTGGAGAGGATCGTCGATATTTGTTTGCGTTACGAGTCACCGTTTCGCATATGGCTGGGACCAAAACTTTTCATCGTCACGACGGAACCGCGAGACTATGAGGCATGTTTATTTATTAAAGCGCGACTGCTGTTGCTAACGCGAGAGTCAATTTTTCCACAAACATAAAATTGAATTTATTTAACGAACGAAGATAAATCTTCCAGATTATTCTTGGAAGTGGAAAAGCCGCGTACAAGGACACGGTTTATCGTGTAATGGAACCTTTTGTAGGTCAAGGTCTCGTTAGTGGTTCAGGAGCGAAACACAAGGCTCACCGTAAAATAATAATGCCTATGCTGAACAGCAAAACCTTGTCGACTTACCTCGAACACTTTGACCGCCATTCGCGAACTTGTGCCGATCTTCTGGAAAAGGAAGTCGGTAAAGGAGAATTTGATATATCGTCGTACATGGCCCATTGTACGATTGATATAATGTTAGGTTCGTCCGGTCGCAATTGAAGCAATAAAATAATTTTTTTAAAATATTTTTACATAAATGATCAATGAACTCATTTGATACATGTTAAACGTTTTTATAGAAACGATAATGGGATCCCCAGGAACTACACAGAAGAACGATTACGAGGAACTCGTTTACTGGACTGAAAGGTACCTGAAAAAAATAAGATATTTTCGATGCTGTATTGCAATATTATTAATCAATTTAATACTAAGTATACTTAGTATTAAATTGATTAATAATCCGGATTATAAAAAAACTTGAAGAAAAAAAATACGCTTTTGTAGGATCTATGAGATAATCCACACGAGAATGATGAAAGTTTGGCTCCAGTACGACAAAGTTTTCTTCCATACGCAGTTGGGTGAAGATCACAATAAAGGATTAAATGTGATTCACAGTTTTGTAGAAGATGTGAGTTAACTTTCCTACGATGGTGCAAATTTATGCCGTAAAACTATGCTGTACTAAAAAAAACATAAATAAATTTTATTTTTATCGCCGAAGGTGATAGCACGCAAGAAGAAAGAGCATCGTTCGGTGGAACGAGCTAGAAGAGAACCCGAGAGGCCCCGAGTCATTTTGCTCGAGCAACTTATTGCCCATGTAGAGAAGGCCAATGACATGGACGATGTCGAGCTCCGGGATGAAATCTATACACTCTTCACTGCTGTAATTATAACGGATAAAAGATACGTTATCTTCTCCGTCGCAGTAGAGAATGAAGTATATGTTGTTTTTTTTCTAGGCGCAGGACACATCGTGCGTTATCAGTTCCTTCGCGTTTTTGATGCTGGCTATGCATCCTGAGATACAAGTGTGTACAATCGCTAAAAAGAAGAACTCACTATAATGATACTTTTTACTTTAATGTCTCTTCGTTTCGCAGAACAAGGTTCGGGATGAAGTGAACGAAGTACTTGGCAATGAGGATATCCAAGAGAAGCATCTACAAAATTTGAAGTATCTCGAGATGGTTATTCGCGAAACAATACGATTGTTTCCTATCGCACCGCTGATGGTTCGCCAGTTGAAAGGAGACCTTAAACTCGGTGAATGTACTTTCAATGTTTTATGACTTATCGATGAACAAGGTGAAGTCTTATACGGAAGAGATACTGAAGAGTAGTGGTGTGACTTTAGTGACTGTCGATTCAGCAGCTTCATTGGTAATTAATTACATGCAGTCTATAATTTTTTTATTCCGCAGAGTCCTGCACTCTTCCCGAGGGTTGTTCCGTAGTCATGGTACCGTTCGTGACCCATAGAAATCCAAAATACTGGAGAGAACCTGAAAAATTTGTGCCCGAAAGGTTTCTTCCCGAAAATTCCAAGGGAAGACATCAGTGCGCTAACCTTTCGTTCAGCGGTGGACTCAGGGGCTGTATAGGTAAATTTAAGGATCGAGATCTATCGTCAAATATGTTGAGTCGATGCAATATAGTTTTCGTTCGTTCTTTTTAGGTCAAAAGTTTGCCATAATGTGCCTGAAGACTATTATAGCGAACGTAGTGAGGCGGTACCGATTATCGTCCACCCAAAGATTGGAATCTCTACCGCTCAAAACGGATATTTCAATACGTTCACGAAACGGTTATAAATTGTCATTAACGAAAATTGATTAGAAATCATCTTTCAAGTGTACTCTGTAAATTACAATCAATAAATGATCGTCAATAAATATGCGTAACCATCTCGACACCAAGTTATTTTAGAAAAACGAAAAATTGTATTTTTGGGATTTAAATGGAAAATATTTGGTTGGTAGTAAAATAATTGTTATATTCGTGATCAGCGGGAAAAAATACGTGGAATATAGCCTTGGACAAAAAAAAATCGATTGAACAACAATTTTTCACTTTTTGAGCCACTTTTGAAAAAATGTCGATTTTCGTGATTTTCAAAGGTCCATATCTCGGCTCCCAATGGAGCTAGGAAAAATCCGGGGTGCCCATCGTGTTCTACGGGAAAAAATACACAAAATTGGCCTTGTGCAAAGTTTTACACTCGTTCTATCGTCCCGTTCGAGGACGTTGAAAAATGTGAAAAATGAATTGGAAAAGAGTAGCCTTGGAATTTCCCTCCGGAAGTGACGTTTTCCTCACTTTCGCAGAAGTTACAATCGGCTCCGAGCTCCTGCAGCTGGTATCGAAACTCGCCCATGGTAACTTTGCCAAGCACATGCCGAGATGCGGGAGCTTCCGCTTCGCGCCAAAACTCATTCAGAACCTCGCTGGGCCGCTGCTCGGTAGCCGGTTTTTTCGTCACTCGCTGAAAGACTTTTATTATTAATTTGTACGAGTTTTTATTTCCCAGAAAATATCGCGAGCACAATGAGTCCCAAGGGGAAGATGTTCGTGCTGAAGCGCGGTGAGTAATATTATTAATGCAACAATTTCCGCAAAGTTCAACCAAAGTTTCACCAAAGTCGTCCTCCACGACCGTTCCCGATCGCACAACGAATTCTATGCGTGCACAATGCGCGCGAGCTTCGCATGCAGCACACAGACCCAATCTATCGCACTGTCGGAAACGCTGTGAATCGTTTCATAAATTTTGCAATAATTTTAATCGCCACTCTTACTCCTGCGCGTCTTGACGCTTCACTGTTTGCATGAATGATTTTTGTAGAAAAAAAATTCATTTATATCCTGCTCCAAGTTCATTGAACTCCAGAGTGTCCTTGACGTTGATGCCGATGCTTTGTTTTCAGATGGGCGCAAAGAGGCGATACATTACGACAAGATCACGTCCAGGATACAGAATCTATGTGCCGGCTTGGACATGGATTGGGTGGATCCGGTATTGATCTTTTTAATAACAAAAATTCTTGCAACAATTGTTGAATCAACTTGCCAGGACAAAAATTTACGATTGTTTTCATGTTTTTTAGCCTGCCATTACCTTGAGAGTCATCAGCGGCCTATACTCCGGAGTCACCACAGTAGAGTTGGACAATCTCGCAGCCGAGACTGCTGCTACGATGACAACGAAGCATCCGGACTATGCCATTCTCGCAGCCAGAATCGCCGTTTCTAATCTCCACAAGGAAACAAAGAAATCCTTCAGCGGTACGTTGTCGTCTAACTCACATGGCGAATGTGCAAATAGGCTATTGTTTTCATAATCGAACTTGCTGTAGGTAACTCGTCGGACGAGATAGCATGGTTTTTATTTTTGTTTATTGAATTATTCACTCATTCATTTATTCATTTATGCATTTATTCATTTATGCATTTATTCATTTATGCATTTATTCATTTATGCATTTATTCATTTATGCATTTATTCATTTATGCATTTATTCATTTATGCATTTATTCATTTATGCATTTATTCATTTATGCATTTATTCATTTATGCATTTATTCATTTATTTATTCGCGGCGCAAGCTCTTTTTCACAGGAAATGAAGATAAAATTCATGATTCTATTGGCACAGTGTTTTCCAAATAATTAATGTTGATTTTGTGTTATTGAATTATTGCAGACGTAATGTCTGATCTGCACAACATGGAGGATCCTGTTACAAAGGAGAAAAGGCCTATGATCAGCGCACACTACCACAAGATCATTCAAGCGAACGCTGACAGGCTCAATTCCGCGATAATATACAGTCGAGATTTCAGCTACAATTACTTCGGTTTCAAAACACTGGAGCGCAGTTACTTGCTGAAGATCCAGGGAAAAGTTGTCGAGAGGCCACAGCACATGCTGATGCGCGTATCCGTCGGGATTCACGGCGAGGACATCGAAAAAGTCATCGAGACTTACAACTTTCTGTCCGAGAGATACTTCACTCACGCATCGCCGACGCTTTTCGCCGCCTGCACAATGAGGCCGCAATTGTCCAGGTAAAATAATTATTTATTACTTTATGGTCGTTTTTAAAATTATTTATTAATTTGCGTTCTTTTTTTTTTCAAACGATGATAACCACTCGTCTTTTCTCACCGTTTGTTCTTTGTTGATCGGAGATGCTCTAACCGAAGAATACTTTCAGTTGCTTCCTATTGACGATGACCGAGGACAGTATAGAGGGAATCTACGACACCTTGAAGAGATGCGCGCTGATCAGCAAATCGGCGGGAGGAATCGGTCTGAGTGTTCACTGCATAAGATCGAAGGGCACGAGGATCGCCGGCACCCACGGACAATCCAACGGACTGGTCCCGATGATCCGGGTGTACAATAATACCGCGCGTTACGTCGATCAAGGTGGCAACAAGAGGCCCGGTGCTTTCGCCATTTATATCGAGCCTTGGCACGCCGATGTATTCGAGTTTTTGGATCTGAAGAAAAACACGGGTGAGCGCAGCGAAACGTCTAGAAAAAGGGTTTTCTCGATAATAGCAAAATAAATACAATAATTGATTCGTACAGGCAAGGAAGAACACAGGGCGAGAGAACTCTTCTACGCGTTGTGGATACCCGATCTCTTCATGCAAAGGGTCTTTGAAAATAAAGACTGGAGCCTGATGTGCCCTCACGAATCTCCAGGACTGCCGGAGGTCTGGGGAAAGGAATTCGAAGATCTCTACACAAAGTAAACAGAATTCTTTAAATTAAATGATTAATATTTTCGATTACTTTGACGTATTTCTCCTTTACGATCAGTATATAGTTAATCCTAAATACTAGGGCTTCTGAATGACGAATTATAAAAGTTCAATATTTTTCGAATCCGATATTTTTTTTTGTCGTAAGAGTATCGATGTACGATGTATTATTGTATCACTGTGTAAGTTATGCTGTATTTATGCCCAAGGTACGAAAAGGAAGGGCGTTTCAAGCGACAGGTGCCCGCCCGCGATCTGTGGACCGCAATTTTGATGTCGCAAGTGGAGACCGGCACGCCTTACATGCTTTACAAGGATCACTGCAACAGTAAATCGAATCAGCAGAACGTCGGAACAATAAAGAGTAGCAATCTTTGCACCGAGGTCGTCCAATATTCGAGTCCCGACGAAGTGGCCGTCTGCAACTTGGCCTCGATCGCCGTCAACATGTTCGTCAACGCGGCGGCGAAGACCTTCGACTTCGAAAAATTGAGGCGGGTCGCCAAGATCGTGACGCGCAATCTCGACAAGGTTATAGACATCAATTATTACCCGATTCCCGAGGCGGAACGGTCCAACCGTAGACACCGTCCCATAGGTAAGCACTCGATAATTCGATAATAATCCATCGACGAAATTCCTTCATTAACGAACAACTGTAATTTTTAAACGAAAAATACTATCGAACATCCAGACGATGAATTCGTTGAGCGTGTTGAAACGGAGAGCAGACTAGAATGCAAACTATTGATACATCTCGATAAATTCCGGATTTAATAACGCATTTACTCTGTTCGAGCTGGACGACGACTCAACTTACATTTGTTCCGCAGGAATCGGCATCCAGGGTCTCGCCGACGCTTTCCTTCTGATGCGTTATCCCTTCGAGAGCGAGGAAGCTCAGAAGCTCAATGTCCAAATTTTTGAGACGCTCTACTACGGAGCCCTGGAGGCGAGTTGCGAACTTGCCCAGGAAAAGGGCCCTTACGAATCCTACGAGGGCAGCCCCGTCAGCAAAGGCGTAAGTGCGATTCCGCAATTCGTCCACTCGGATCGCCGAAAAATGTGCAAAATCTAACTCGAAAAATGTTCTCCCTCGCAGATCCTTCAATATGATATGTGGAAGGTAACGCCGTCGGATCTCTGGGACTGGGCGAAGCTGAAGGAAAAAATCGCCGAGTACGGAGTGAGAAATTCTCTGTTGCTCGCGCCGATGCCGACCGCTTCGACGGCACAGATATTGGGAAACAACGAATCGATCGAGCCGTACACGAGCAACATCTACACGAGACGCGTTCTCTCCGGCGAATTCCAAGTCGTAAATCCCCACTTGCTCAAAGATCTCACCGACAGAGACCTGTGGGACGATCATATGAAGAATGATATAATAGCGAGCAACGGCTCGGTTCAGGTAAATACAATGAAAAAAAGAAAAAAAACGAAAAAAAGCGCAAAAAATAGTTGAAAATTGAAATTTTCATATCGCTTCCTCATACATTTTTTTCATCAATTTTTTATTTTTCTGTGTAGAACATCGATCGTATTCCCGACGATCTCAAAGCCCTCTACAAGACCGTATGGGAAATATCGCAGAAAACTATTCTGAAAATGGCAGCCGATCGCGGCGCGTTCATCGACCAGTCTCAATCGTTGAACGTTCACATGGCCAAACCTTCGATGGAGAAACTCACGTCGATGCACTTCTACGGCTGGAAAATCGTAAGATTCGTCCGTCGATTAAATCGTTACAGTTCGTTTTATTTATGTTCTTTAAACTTTCACATTCAATTTTTGCAGGGTTTGAAAACGGGAATGTACTATCTGCGAACCAAGCCAGCGGCGAATGCCCTTCAATTCACCGTGGACAAGTCGATGCTGCAGAACGCAGCGAGTCCGAACACGAGTCAAACACGAACGAAATCCGAAGACGACGACATGGACGCGGCGTTCGTCTGCTCGCGCGAGAACGGCGACGCGTGCATGGCTTGCAGCTCGTAAATCGTGTCTTCGTCTCGATCACTTAAAAAGAACAATTGCAAGTACAAAAAAGCTGCAGGGCCTGTAATTCTGTACTTACGGCGAGGTGGAATTAGTGTTTTATCGCGAAGCGAAGCTGCGTCGCGTGCCATGACTAAAACACAAGTTTCTCGAATTCTCGTCGACCGGTCGGAACGTTATTTTTTTTATCAAAGTCATCTCTGTCCGAAGAGCGGTGCAACGATTTCTTTATATCTAAAATCGAAACCGATACCTCTTACCGTCGAACGGCTCAGTGCCCTTGTGACGCGTTACTGTATTTTTATATCAGATAAGATCATTTATAAGAAATATAAACAATTATTGTTTTTTTTATACGGATACGCGAAGAACAATTGTTAGCTTTAATGTGCACTTTATTCATACGTCGCAGTTAGTCGTAAGAAAATTGTTTTAGTCTCAATTACTTAAAAAGAAAAATTTCAGGGACTGTAATTAATTTTTTATCGCGAAGCAAAGTCGCGTCGCGTGCCCAGGCTAAATCACAAGTTCCTCGAATTCTCGTCGATCGATCGAAACGTTCTTTTTTTCAAAGTCCTCTCTGTCCGAAGTTAAAACTGAAAGTGAAAATGATACTTCTTGTCGTCGAACGACTCAGTGCCCTTGTGACTCGTCACTGTATTTTTATATCAGCTAATAACAACTATGAAATATGTTTAAAAAAATAAATTCTTTTTAATATTTTTTTTATACGGATATGTAAAAGAATATGGTTAGCTTTAATGTGCACTATATTGATATGTCGAAGTTAGTCGTAAGAAAATTTACCTTACTGTTATAAGATTAAGCCTGGCGGAGGAGCATGTGCCGAAATGAATAAACTCGTTTGTATTTAAAGAAAAAAAAAAGTTTGATTAATTACCCGAACGATTCTCCATTAAATATCAGTGTCGGTCGAAAACGTTGCGGGATTTTCAATGAACATACAGTGAATAACATTGTTTATTGTATTTTCTGTATTCAAGGTATTCCGAATCAGTGTTACAAGCGATGCTATAATTTAATTATAATTATATATAATAAAAAGCGAAGGTAATCAAATCAGACGTTACACCTCTTTCACATTGTCGCAACTGTTTTGTTTCATTTTTTTTCTTTTGTTTTTTGTTTCGCACACCGTTGATTGATTTTTTCGCATTTACTTCATTCGTCATTCTTTCTTGTTTTTTTTTCATCTTATCTGTTTTTTTTGTTTTTTTTCTTTAAATAATTTGTACTTCTCTTGGTGCAATCTTCTGTCTCTCGCGGCTTCTAGGAAACCGAGACCCCGAGGATTGCTTTCCAACGCCGACATTTTCGCGAGGCTCTCAAACTACACGTTTTAAACTTTTGTTTTTTTTTCTTTTTTTTATTACGACGATAATGCTACTCGGGAACGATGCCACCTGTTACACCTTACATCGTACCGATTATGAACTTACGTACAATTAAAATAGGCCCAGAACAGCAACGAGAGAGACCTTGTCGCATATAATCTTAGAGTGTATAAAAAAAAAAAAAAAAAAATCGTACCAAAAAATCCAATGAAAATTCATTGAATATTGCAAATGTAAGGGACGCGGCTTCTCTCCCGATTGACTAGCATTCGATGTGCCTGGGTTTATACAATCGAAGAAAAAAAAAGTCGAAAAGAAACGAACTTCTACCATCGTGACGAAAAAGTTCGTGATATAAAAAAAAATATACTTATAACAACTCTCATCCCCTGGCCCGTACTAATCGTGGCCCAGGTCGCATCGTTACGGTGAATCAATATAAAATAATCACTATATCTTTACCGATAGTACTTACAACAAACCTGTATCGTAATAGTAAATTCATAATTAATTATAATTATTTCCGATCGTAATTACACACCACTTCTACGTTGTTGTTCCTGCTTTTGTTTATCTTTTTTTTCTATTTTTATTTTTCTTATTTAAAAAATGTTTTAAATTATTTTATTATTTCTTTCTTTTTTTTTTCGATTGTTAATAATTATTGGAAATATACAAAATGTGTAGAAAAAGGAAAGTAAACTCGTCTATATTCTCGTAATGGTACCTTTTTTTTCTTCGTTACTTTATTCCCCGTATGCTTTAATATACACAAACGTATATCTATACACTCGTGAGTGTACCGCGCGTCTCAAGAGTGATCGAATGTTAAAACGAGAACGAATCTCTTCGCGTTTTTAATTTTATTTCAATTTATTTTTATTTCATTTTTTTTCTTCCTCGTCCTCTCTCGTAAGTTTAATTACATAGGCTACTACAACTCTCCTTTTTATTACTTCTCAACAGGCTCGTAGAAAAAACCATGAAAAATCAACCGCCCCATCGAGTGTTTCGTCGCGATTATTCGGACAACCTGCGGACTTTCTTCCGATTGATCTTTATTGCGATCGTCCACAAAATCCGCTCGCCCGAAGATACAACGCGAATTTTTCTATCTTCGAACACTCTGAACATCGATGCATATGCTTTTAAAGTTCCTGTTTTTTTTTCTTTTTTTTTTGTTCATTTATTCGTATGTATCGTATATGCATATAATGTTTTAACAGTAAAGCAATATGCAAAGGGTATGAAGACCTTTCGCTCTCTCTGAGTCTCTCGCCCCCTTTCATCCATCGGTCGTCGGTGAATTCTCGATCGGCCCCTCCTTCCGTGCATAATACCAGCCAAACGGAATTTTATAAGTATTTTTGATGACCCGCCAAAAACATTGATTTTGCATAATAATAATTGCCGAAAAAGTTATTTTAAAATGAATAGAAAAAAAAACAAATATATATATATAAATATTTTATATATTCTATATATAATATATATTTTATATTATATACTGCGAAAAGAAAATGCTGACGTAGAGAGAGTAATATCGCGAAAGAATTTTTTTTTTTCATTTCTTCTATCCACGAAAATACTTTTCTGTTACGCTTCGAAAGAAATTTTCGCATGCACGGAATGTGCCTATCGAGAAATTTCACGTCTAGTATATTTACCGCTGGGGGTGAGTAAAACTGTTTCGATAATTCAATGAATAGTCGATGCAATTTTTTTTCACTTGTTCGCTCGAAAATAAAAAATTCCTGATAATGCGCAACACACACTCACATTCGCACTGTCAGCACGCTCGCTTCTCGTTTAATCGCTATGCCACGTGTTTATCGCGTCTTTCGGGAAGACTTAAAGCTTCGACAAGGAATGATCGTATCGATTAATTAGTCGCATTCATTCTTTCTGTATTTTATCCCTTAAAAACGATCGCGGGGCTCGAGCCACCGTGCGGAAGAACGAGGTCGTCCAGTACGCAAAAGTACTTTCGTTAATTTTTTTATTTTATTTTACTTTTATTTTTTTCCTTCAATTTTTATTTTTTCAATTTTTTGCCATTTAATCGCAATTGATCAGAGAGCGCAATCGATACGATCAGCGTGGCGTAGAAAAATCGAACCTTCGACGCTCCGCGCCGGTAGCCGATTCGCGGGGAAACCACGTGGACGAGGCATCGAGCGATTTAACAATTCTTGTCTACTTACAAATAAAAGGCCGAATACGTGCCTCACCTCGAAACCCGAATTTTCGTCGATTTTTCTTACTCGTCCGAAAATTCCATTTGTTTTTCATTATTTGTATGTTTTTTTAATTCTCTCCCTTCATCATTTATAATTTTCGTTCGACTTTCCCACTACCGATTCCTAGCGATTTTTTACTTAAGAAAAATAAAAGCTTTTTTTTAATTCTCACCATTATACGCAGCTATATAATCTGTATTCTTGGCTTCATCGGGTTTTCATAATTCTTCAGGGGGGAGGGGGGAACAAGAGATTCGCCTCTAAAGGCTTGCGACAAATGTGCATCGGATAGAGATAGTAACGTAACTTTCCTTCACGGGCGATCGAAATCAGAGATATCTATTTCATATTGAAAAAAAAGAAGAAAAAAAAGATACACTATAGTCGATATACAAGTAACATGTCGGTGAATATAGTAATAATAATTAATTAGTATAATAATAAAGGTATATAAATATCATCACAGAGAATTATGTTTTCTTCTTTTCTCGAGAAGAGCGGAGAGGGCCTCGCTAGCGTCAAGATTTCGTTGGCACAACGATCTGACGACGATTTCTTTTTTTACGGATTAAAAAAATCTCATTTTTCGCGAGCCCTCTCAGTCGGTCGCTCTCTTTTTTTTTCTTCTCAAAACGGTCTTCGCACTCTCACGCTCCACGTCACATATTGGGCGATATTCGAATATTCAAATTATTCACTTTTTTACGTAAATACGAATTTTCACTATCGACGCAAATTACTGGGAAAATGTTTCCATCAATTATGGCCAAGTGATTGGAATCTTTAATTTAAAAATATTTTTTTTAGAAGAGTGATCAAGATTCTAGATTCTTGAATGAATATTCTTGAATCCTATAATTTGCCCATTTCTTCTTCACACTCCCTCGCTCCCTCGATCTCGATATTTCCCACATTACTTGAACGTTAACGAAACAATGTTTCAAAGTTTTTTCTTCTTCCCTATCAACTCAACGAGAAACGTTTAGTTTTCTTCGTCGACAATCATTCCGAAATCTGTTCCTCAGACCCCTCTTTGCTACCGGAATTTTGGGTTCATTGACTTATCGCCGAGTACGATTCGAGTGATCGAAGTAAACTTCGCACGAGCGCGAAGCTGCAATAACGACGATGATCATCGAGGAAGATATTATAATCGAGCGAACGACGAATTATATTCATATAATTATAATCGCGCGAACGCACTGCCTCAATCATACAATTTATAATTTTCTGTTTCTCTAAATTATATATATTTTTTCACGTCGTCTAATAGGATACGCTCTATTTTTTTATTTTTCAAATATTAAATTCTAACGTTGATTTGAATATAAAATGCGTGAGCTCCGACCAATCTCATCTTCGTATCGATAAATCCGATCCGTACAGCAAGGTGCTCGTTCCGTTTTTACTTTCATTGTATTCAATTTCTTCGGTTTTTCTTTTCTCCGGCCTCGAACTACCTCCCACCTATCTTTCCCTCGATATATGCATTTTTATTACACAACATGTACATTCATCGTGTTTCAATGGCAGTCTGTTCTTGTTTCAGCCGCGCGTTTCCCGACGCGCTCGCCACTTCCGGTACGCGAATGCAGCGCGCGCGACCCAAGCGCGGCCAGTTTTAAGGAACTTTTTGTCGAAAATAGTAAATTAAATGTTACAAACGCAACGGACCCAACAAAAATCGCTTCGTTGCCCGTTTACTCGGAAAAAAATTCGAGTTAAAAAGGCATGTCTTCGTTTAATTTTTTCCACCCCTCCCCCTTCCCCTGGCGAACGGAAAGGATTTTTTTTTACTTCATCGACCAACGATTCCTTCAACGATTCCTAGGCAACAGTAGGAACCCTTTCTTCCTTGTAGAAAAAATGACTGCAGAATAACTACACGTGGAAAATTCTTGAATTCGTGACAATATTTTGGTTTTCTTTTTTTTTCATTTTTTTTTTCATTTTTTTATCAAAAGAGAAAAAATTGTATTTCAATGATTTTCAAGACATTCCTCTAGCTGCTCTACACTGCATTCTTCGTACATAATCTACAATATTAATACGCTATTTTTTCACTTTTTCTCGCTTCTCAATGCTCCCACGCCCAGCCTTTTAAACCCCTACTCAGTTCGGTTTCTCATCGCTCACTTCAATTATTTTTGTCTCACATACTCGATTCGCTCGCTCACAAACTCTCATGCGCCCCCTCCGCTTCCCCCTCTTCGGTCCGACCTCGTCAACGAACAAAAGTCATACAGGCAAAAGTCATGTTTTCGCAATGAAATAATTTTCTCGATACATCGTAAGGTTGTTTTGTTTTTATTAAGAAATATTGCTAGCTCATCTAGATCGAATCGGATAATCAATGGGTCACACATGTCGCGACCGTTGTTATCTCTTCTGTACTTTTTTTTCTGACCCGGCACTCGCCTTCAGCAACTACCTCACCGCCGAGTACCAACTTACGATTACTCTTAATTGTTATTTTTCATTTTTTTTTTAGTTGTTCCCTTCCTACACGCGAGACGACTGCTGGCGTATATAAGAAAAAACAAAACTTTTTCACACAGTGACGAGATTATTAATATTATTATTTTTTTTTTTGTACAAAAAGAGACGAATCTCCGTGTGGTTGTAAAAAACGCATTTACGAATTTAATCTTTACCATTCAGCGAATGCCCTGTAATTCCGATCCAGCGATGGTGTTGTAATATTAAATGGTTAAAAAATGTATGTGGTTTAGAAAAGAAAAAAGAATAATCAACGACGATCGAAATAATCGTGAGGCGAGGGAAACAACTTTCGCTCTTCTACTCGATTAACCGAGATATCGTGTGCACATCTCTCTTTAATACCGTAACACCTCGTCTAATAAAATAATAATAAAATTAATAATAATAATAATAATAATGTTAATAATAATAATAATAATAATAATAATAATAAAGAGTATAAGGTAAAGCACTGGGCGGTGCTGGAGATGGAGAGAGCTTACGAAACGTCGATGTGTATTTATGAAGAATAAAAAAATTAAATCAATTCGCGACGCCTCATTATATACGAGATCTGAATAATCGTATGGCCTAATCGAGCCTAATAGTCGCAAACACTTTTTACACACATCATTTTCCCTCTCTCTTTCTCTCTTTCTCTATCTCTATCTCTCTTTCTCTCTCGCTCGATACAAATAGAATTTTCTCATAATAAATAACTTAACACGCGACAACTAGAAACAAAATTTGGTTGTTCGGCGTCGAAAACGATTCGATTTATCTGCTCGGTTTCATTTTAATTTTTTAAAATAAAAAATACACATCGACGTTTGTGGCAGAGGAGTTTTTTTCGAGTGACCACGAACGTCCCTCGACGATACACTCGATCACTTAAATGATTAGCGTTTTTTTTTTGTTTGTTTTTACTGGCGACTTTTTTCTTCTTCTTCCTCCCGTTACAATTTCCTCCGCGTTTCCAACTACATTAACTCAATCCTAATGCGATTATCATCGAACTCGACGTATGCGCTAAGATTTGTTTTTTTTTTCACTTTTGTTTGTTCTTTTATCTACATATATTCGTATACATGCTTGAGAGGACCACGATTCGTGCCGAGACGCCGGAGTATACGAAGACATTTGTTTCTCTTTTTTTAATTATTAAAATTTATTATTTATTTTTCTTCAATTTTGACGAACAAACGAGAAAAATTCGTTCGCGACACTCGAAACGCGAACGAGCGAGGCGCGACGAGACGGCAACGATCGTCGCCGAGTCTTTCGCGTGCTCGTGTATAATTTTTTTAAATAAAAAAAAAGATAGAAAGTTTTTACGAGACATGTGTGAATAATAACGCGCCTCGACGGGCGTTTCACCGTCGTCGCGGTCGGCGAGCCTTTATGAATATCGGATACGAGTTATTAATATATATGTATTTGTGTATGTATATATATATAGGTTGCCTCGCGTCGATGGGACTTGTATGCTCCTCGCGCCTGTGAGAACACAAACCGCGGTCTTTTATATCCGCGCGTTTCGCGACAGCCCATACTATAAGATTCTCGGCAACTCTAATTACACGGTGTCATGCGGGTCATTAAATCTTACGAGTCTTCGTCGTAGTCGTCTCTCTGTATCTGCTTTAAACCCTTCTCGCCAGTGCGTACCGATATCGCGAGTGGAAATTATCGCCCGACGGAGTTAACTCCAAGGGCGATAAGCACGTCGGAGAAAAATTCATTAGCGCGACAAAAATGGTCTCGCGATCGCTCGAACTTGGTATCCGCCCTTTCATGAATATTACATAAAATATCATTCAGCGATTAATACTGATTCTCGATAGATGGCTTCGAGATACACCGGGGCGAAGTCACCGATTAAATTTAATCGATCGAACGAACACGTTGGACTCTTTTGAATAGTGAACGAATTTTATTTTTTTATTTTTATTTTTTGTAAAAAATATTTTTAGTTCGCTCCGTAAAGCGGAGTTACATCGAACGATATCGAATTCGTGGAGCGAACGTCGATTTAACGAGTCGTTGACTTGCGGTCATTTTGTAACTTAAGAAAAAAAAGTCATTTTTACAAAATGTAATTTTCGCAAAAAGTAGTTTTTGCAAAATGTAATTTTTTAAAAAGATTTTTCCCCCACTGTAATTCCATCGCGATTGAGAATAGAGAATCGAATAATTTTTTTTTCTGTCAGCATTTTTGTCCTCTCGCTTATATCCGTGTTTTGTCTTTCGACGACCCGCTGCGATTAGTCGCGAGCGCAACGGTATGGCGACGTGGCTAAATAGTTAAAGTGCGCGCACTCGGTTTTACACATTAACGTCACGACATAATAAGAAAACCTGGCATGTGTGTTTCGTGTTCGTGTGTGTGTGTATTTCGTTTCTCTTTAATTACATTGTTACACTTAACGCGCGTCGTGAATTCGTGAGTCTCTTCCTAATTCCTCGATTTAAACTAAACGGTTTCACAATCTCTCACCATCTTCGCACACTCGATCGCTCGCGCTCGCACATCCAGAATACCTAAAATAATATTCTCCCTGGTTTTTTTTACCCTATCGTTCTATCGTAACTAACCCTTAAAAATCTAGTCGACCTTACATTTATAAGTTATTTTTTTTTTCTTTTCCATTTTTTTCTTTCTTTCTTTTCTTCGTTCCTCAATGTTATTATTACACAACGATCGATTGGCTCGTCGATCGTACAAAGTATGAATAATCGTATCAATAATAATATTATCGATGATAATAAATTGCAATCGTACAACACGCTCGAGAAAAATTTGCCTGCCCCTCCCCCCCGCCCGCTGTAATCGGGTCTATGGATTTATTGGTGATTCGTCGATCGTCTTCTGTAATAATTAAACGCTTAAACTTAATACGCACTAACAAACAAAAAAAGACCTCACATCTCGGGTCACCCGTTCACCAGTCTGGCGATAGTCGGTGCTCTCGACATCATACACGAATCGGACACCCCTCCGAGGTCGCACATAGTCTCGTGAGATATTTGCATTTTTTGAAAAAAAAAATAATAATAATTCACAACAGTCAGGATTTAATGAGAGACGACCGTGGGAAAGGTATCCGATTCCACGCCGATCCACCGACCGCCGCCACCACCTCAGAAACGCACTATCTCTACAAAGGAACAAAAGTCTCGATACTCGATATTTGGCACAGATTAAACGAAAAAACTCGAACTGGGCAGAAGAGAAGAAAATAAAAATATAGAAGATAAATTGAGGAGAAAAAAAAATGATTAAACCGATCGAGAGAAGTGAGAAGAGGAAAGGAGTTACCACGCCGGTTTCGGTGCGATAGCGGCTATCGAAGCTTCCGCCGCACGAGGATAGAACGTTTACGTATCGGGTCGCTTCCTTAATGTGTGTCAAATATTAAGCATGCACGTATTTTGATTTTTTTTAATCTGTAGCATTCGACAATGACACAGTGGACATTGCGCAAACATACAACATCGTTTCCCTTTTCTCGTCGTCAGTTTTTCTGTAACAATTGGTATAAAAAAAAATAATCGGTCATGAGAGAAAGAGAAGGAAAAAAAAGAAACGTAAATATATTATAATACATCGCACGCGTCATGCGAGCCTTAACTGCTAGGAATATTTTTGTTTTTTTTGTTGTTTTTTTTTTCATTAATCGTAGAGTGAATTTTTATTTTTTCGGGCTTGACGCGAGGTCGCGATCTTTCCCTCGTCGGGAATCTGGATGCTTTGGAGCTTCTTCAGCCTGACAATCGTTCACGACGAGTTCTCGCTGGATGAACGTTATTTTTTTGTTTGCTTCTATCGCGAAACTAATCGAATGAGATCTGAGAAATATGGGTTTTTTCCCATTGTCTCTGACGAAAAAAATCTTCACGAAGGACGCAAGATTTATCAACACAGTAGTTCAACAAATAGATAAAAGTAGTCTGACGAGTAGTTTCCGTGCACGACGTTCTGTCGTCCACCTCGAAGGCGAAAAGAGGCGTATTTATGCTCGTTCTTTTTTTTCAGACCCTTTTTTCAACTCAGCTAACGAAAGTGAAAAATAAAAGATACTCTCAGTGATCCGGGATGTGACAATGAAGTAACGAAACTTAAGGTAAAATGGTCCTCGCGATCATCGAAATAATTCTTCGCTCTCCCCCCGAACGATTCATATGCGTCGGCGAACGTGAGTTTAGCTTAAGAAGCCGAAGCAGTCCAGATTATTTATCTTCATTTTTTTGTTGTTGTTTTTCTACATATACTATTTTTTATATGTAAAAAGTTACTAATCGCGAACGTTCTCTTCTCTTAAGTAAAAACAAACATGTACTGGGATTGTACCGTAAGTGCATATAATAATAGTGGTGTTGTTTGTTGTTGAAGTTGTGTGTGTTTAATGGTTCGCGGGCAAAGCGACGGATGATCACGAGTGCTTGACGACGATGACGCCAGGCCGCTGTTGGGTCTGCTGTTGCGTATGGAACTGAAGGAAGTTGTTAACCTCGGCGTGCAGTAGCCGCTGTTTCGTCGCCGAAGCCGTCGTCGCACCGGCGCTCGTTTGTTTGTTCGTCAGGGCAAGTGGCACGTCCTGCGCGGGCTCGTCGCTGAACAGGTGATCGCCCTCGAGATGTCGTATCGCTTCGACAATTGTCTCGAGATTCTGTCTCGACGTGTTGCCGAGGTAGAGCCTCGCCTGGGCCGTACCGTCGTCCAGGGAGTTTGCCGGCGAAGGCAATCTGTACGGAACAAATTTCAATGTTTAATTTCTGTTTTTTTCTATACTAATAATAATAATCATATATTAATTATATATTATATATATGGAATTCCACGTCAAGTCGAACAGCCCAACACCCTAAGCCTTTTTAGATTGAGCTGAAATTTCGTGATGTTATAGTATTATAGAGTGTGAGTGTCTAGAATTTTTTAAAGATTTTGTACGACCAAAAGTTTCCGAGATATAAGAATTTCGAAAACGAGATCGAATAAAAATCTGAAAAAAATTCCAGATAATCACCCTATATAATACTAAACCATCGGGAACTTTCAGCTTGACCTAAGAGGGTCAGCATTTTGGGCCCTTCGACTTGACATGAAATTTCCATATATTGTATATTTTGTTGTATTTTTTTTTTTGGTTCAGATAATTTTCGAAAGACGTTAACTCGTACCTTTCAACCTCGACCTTTGGTTCGGCCTTTATCGCCGCCTCGAGAACGCTAGGTAATCGTTGCGGTTCCGCCGGCGGTGAGAACGGTCTCGTTGGACTCGCAGTTATAAATTGCGCCGCGGTAGCGGCTATTGGAGCGATGTTCTTAAATTCGGCTGAGGTCGTGGTCGCGTAGGCGACCCTCGTGGGTGAGAACGAGCCCGCCGGGCTCGGTTGCTCCTCGATCGCGTCGCTGAACACTTGGGTAGCGGTGAACGCCATGATCTTTGGACTCGCGGGCTCGCTATCCTCCACCTTTATCTCGTCGGTCACGATCTCCGCGGGCTGCGGCGATAACGGCGGTGAATTGGGATCGGGATTGGACGTTTCCACCGTCTGCGTTGAACCGACCGGTGGCAACGACACGACCGAAACTACCTGGAGTGCCGCCACAGCCTCCTCGGTTTCCTGGGCCATCACGTTGTCCGTGTGCTCGATTACCTTAAAAAAAAACATTTATATTAAAAAATCAATTATCTTCTTCTGTTAAAAACATTATAAAAAAAACAAATATCTCTCTGGACCGATAATTGTAAAGTACTAATTGAATCAAATTATATTATCTTATCTTACGTCAACATAAATATACAATATTATATCTTTTGTAAAACGGTTATTACCGTTGAATAAATAAATAAATAAATAAATAAATAAATAAATACGTTCTTTACGTTAAAAAAACTAATTAATAAAAAAAATTGTATCTTGTGACTACGGGAATGATTTTTTTTTATCACAAATATGTATATATATTTTTTTTTCATAATAGTGATTCTCGGTGTTTCTTACCTCATGAGGCTGATAGGCGATGAGCTGACTATCCCGGAATCTCTCCGGATAGAGTTGCGTCTGAAAGGCTCTTATCTGCTTCTCCAGGTGCACCCTCTGCTGGCGTTCTCTCTCCAACTGTCGTTTCAGTTCTGCAACATCGTTGCTGCTCGTCGTGCTGTTGTTGGTGCTAATTACGGCTTGGACGTCAGTCGAGACCGTGATTACCGACATTGGCTCCGGCGACATGCTGCCAAGTCCCTCGTCCCCGCTCTCGTTAACGTGCATTGGCAAACTGACCACGACGCCTACAATCAGAAATCGACGATATGCGTTAGAATTCACTGGCCATCAATTGAGCTCTGTTTGCGTCCAATCGTCGGGCACATATCGGGCACCTTTGCCGATTCCGAATTCGAACAGATATTTTTATCGGACATTTTTTCAGATAAAAATATCAGAATAAAAAATAGTGGTTTTTATTTTTATTTTGCTTCCCTTACTAATTGCTTCACAATTCTTAAAAAAAAAAAAATCGTTTTATTTTTTCAACCGATTCAAGAAGTTTACACGTGGATTTTGAGCCAATTTTAACGGTACTCAGGTACACGGTCGATAACCGAAAATCAATGCTTAACGTCACGTTCCACAGAATGTTATTAAATCCAGAAAGAAAGAAAAAAATAATTGGTTTTTAGATTTTTTTATTTTTGCTTCTCTCACTAATTGCCTTGTTTTGCTACTCGCTTCTTGCTCGTAATATAATTTTTTATTCGCGTACACGCACGCACGCCGCAACGGACAAGGTAATTACGTAATTTCGAAGATATTTATACCGTAAGGGGAGGAAGAGTGCGAGGGGCGTTCTGGAGTTTTGAAGCGGTAGCGAGTTATCCGCTCGGCTTTATTTTCCCTGCAGGCCGAAGTTGGCGAATAAGTGCGGCGTTCGGGGCGATTACCAAATCGCATGTAGCACTGTCCGAAAGGCTATTATCCTCGACTTCATTTTGCCCATTTGACCGGAGATGCTTCTTTTCACAGTGTAATTTTTTTTGAATCTTTTAATTCTTTTTTTTTCCACGAAAATCGCGTGTTTTGGTTCGCTGCAGGCGAAACCCCGCACAATTATCAGAACGGAAGACTAAAAATAAAATAAAAATACCGCAGTCGCCGTAGTTGCCGCAGTTATCGTACATTTCACGCTTCGGTTTTTTTATTTCTTTAAATCGCAACTGCCTGAATGGTGTTTTTTTTATCGTTTGGTTTTTTAAAAACTTTTATTAAAAATATTTATTTCGAGCGAAAATTAAAAATTAAAATAAACAAAAACAGCTGATTTTCAGCTGTTTTAATATATCGTAAAATTATAATAAATCGTAAAATGCTCTTTCCGTCCATTACGGGCCACAGACCATTCTACATAAACCAGTCTCTTCTAATGACTTATTGATTTTTAGCAACTGTGCCGAGAGAACGCGTATCGATTTCCATGATATATTATTAGTCTTTTTCCCCGACCGATCGTGCACATTTAATACTTGTCGTCGCACCGTAGACTGCTCATCATCGTAATACTCGTCGTCGTACGGTATAATGCTCGGTGCTATTTCTAATGGAATTGAGCCGCTCATAAATGTATTTATGTATGTATTTATTTATTACTATTTACCGTAACGCTCATGGCAAACCGTATCGTTTTATCGATGCCGATAACATTTTATGTCGATCGAGTACTAATGATTTTTTTTTAAATTTACAAATACAAATAAATTATAATGAAATTAGAGAACAAAAATGCATGCCCACTTAATATCTGGCGGAGAATGTTGCTCGTCATCGTACTTCTCAGGGCTATTCGAATGGAATTGAGCTGCCCATAAATGTATTTATAACTATTTACCGTAACGTTCATGGCAAACCGTATGCTTCTATCGAAGCCGACAAAATTTAATGCCGAACGAGTACTAATGAAATTTAATTTTTTTACTTATAAATATAAATAAATTATTATAAAATTAGAGAAAAAGCTCACCCTGGGTCTCCGCCTTGCGTTTCTTGATCGGCACATCGCCACCCTCGTGCTGATTCACTAGTCTCTTAAGCTGGCAGTTTTGTGACAGAAGTTGCGTCTTCTCTTGCTCCAACTGGTATATGTATTCGGCTGTCTGCTGGAGTATCGCGGCCTGGAACGAATAATAATAACAAATAAATAATTATTCTTCTTACTAAAATTTAAAAAATTAATAAATGGTACTTTTACAACATTATTAAGTAATATAGCAGTTGTTTAGTCACATTATATTACTATTAATGATTTATAAAAAAAGTCATTGTTTTAAATACGATCACACGAGTAAAATTTCAAACGCGCGACCAAACAACTGCGTGCGGGAAAGACAAACACGATTATTATTATTTGTTTAAAAATGCATTACTAATAATGTTATATTATTATACAATAATTAAGTTATATGGTAGTTGTTCAGTTGTATTATATTATGACTAATCATTTATAAAAAAACATGTAATTCTTTTTTTTTCACTACGATCATCGTCGTCGGTGGACGAAAGTTTCGTACGCGTGAGCGACCAAGCAAGCGCGGGTGGGCAGGACAAGCACGATCAATTTTTCTTTCCCTCCGTCCCTACATTGCATGACACACAGTGCTGGATAATCGATTCCCGGCTGGTTAGCCAGCGATCCTCCTCGGTGCGTCGATCTTTCGCCAACTTACAAAAACCTGGTATTATCGAGAGTGCGCTATAACGACTCGCCACATGTGGAGGAAGACTTCCTGTTTACGCGAGCGAGGAGTTAACGGGGCACCCCCCCCCCCTCCCGACGCGCGGTAATAATTCAGGGTTGTTCACCGCCAGCCGCCCACCACGTGTACAGGATGTTTCAGAAAAAAATCGATCGACCTCGTTGCCGAGCAGAAATAATGCCCGGAGTAAAATTGCTCGGTCAACGCTCCGAAATTTTCTTTCAGAGACGAAGCCGAACGGCTACAGCGATCGCGAAAAAACGTCTCTCGATTTCGATATTTAATCGCCTTGCTTTCAATGAGCTCAACCCGTACATGCAGAAAAATAATTTATTTAATTTATTTGATTTTTCTTTTTTTATTCAAATAAATATTTTACTCTATTTAATTTTTCTGCGTGTAGATAAATGCGTCCCGCTGCAGGTCTTACAGTTCGGTTGATCCATATCACATACATACATACATATATATATAGGACGTCTGTCGACCCCCCCCCCCCTTGACCCCCACCCCCGATTCTGGACACGGCGTCGACGGCGATGGCGAAATCTTTTTATATTGTAGATATATATAAAATTGTAGATATATTTAAAATTCCGGTCACTATATATATATATATATATATATATATATATATATATATATATATATATAATATATGTAGAGCCCACATACTCGTGCGGATCCAGCTTGAGCGTACGACGAGCCTGCGGGCTTTCGCGAACCTGTAACGCTTTATCGTGCGTAAAAGCTGGTGGGACGTAGTAAACAAGAATGACCTCGAGGTGCCGGGAGCCGGTGGATGGAAAACAAAAGGGTTAATTGATACGAGGGCGTGCCATGAGGGGGGAGACAGCGGGCGAGGAGGGGCGGGCGTTATACTATACTACGATATCGCCGTACGCTCGATACGCTGCTGTTGCCCCTTGTCTTATGGGGAGGAAGATGAAGATGAGGATGAATACGAAGAAGAAGAGGGAACGCGAAGTTGCGAGGCCGTCGCGTTGTACACCTGCCCAGACCGGGGAAGACATCTTTTTATCTTAAAAGAATTATTTAAAATATAATCAATTGAATTCTTACGTTTAAAAAAATCATCTTTCTACCGTAAAAAAATTATTTAAAGCAAATCAATTATATTTCTACCTTATCAAGAAAAATTACTTAAAACAAATCAATTGTCTTATTACGTTAAAAAAATTATTTTGTAAAAAAATCAATTATCTTCTTACGTAAAAAAAAGTAAATGAAATGCCTGAACATACGACGAGGATACGGGCTCTTGTGAACCTGTGTCGAGTTATCGTGCGTAAAAGGCGGTGGGACGTAGTAAACACGAATGACCTCGAGGTGCCGGGAGCCGTGGATGGAAAACAAAAGGGTTAATTGATAGGCGGGCGTACCATGGGGGGAGGAAGCGGGAGGGGAGGGGGCGGGTGTTACGCTATACTACGATATCGGTGTACGCTCGATACGCTGCTGTTGCCGCCGGTCTTATGGGGAGGAAGGTGATGATGAAGAAGAAGGGAAAGAAGAGGGAACGCGAAGTTGCGGGGCCGCCGCGAAGTGCACCTGCCGACGCCGGGGAAGAGGGACAGATGGCCAACGAAGAGCAGATGCCCCGTCTCTCGTACTCCCGCGCGGCTCGCTCACTCCTCTTCTTATTCGATGGAAGCGGATCGCTGAAATTAAATAGTGAAGCCCCCCCCCCCCCCCGCCCCTCCGAAACACACAGAAACTATAATCATGTTCGACATCTGCCAGAGTCTCTTTAACGCTTCAAAAGTTGCAGGGTAAAGGTCGATGGTATTCACTTTTTTATGCCATCGGTGAAACAACCAATTCGCTATTTTACAAATAGCGAATTGGAAAATATTCGCTATCTTAAAATTCGCTATTTGACAAATAGCCATTTTGCAAATATCGCTATCTTAAAATTCGCTATTTGACAAATAGCGAATTGGACAATATTCGCTATCTTAAAATTCGCTATTTGACAAATAGCGATTTTGGAAATATTTGCTATTTTACAAATAACGCTATTTTACAAATAACGCTATTTTACAAATAACGCTATTTTACAAATAACGCTATTTTACAAATAACTCTATTTTACAAATAACTCTATTTTACAAGTATCCCTATTTTACAAGTATCCCTATTTTACAAGTATCCCTATTTTACAAGTATCCCTATTTTACAGGTTTCGCTATTTTACAAATAACGCGATTCTACAAATCGGTGACTTTCGGCAAACAGCGCAAGCGATGCAGCGGTGCGGGACTCTCGGAGTGCACTCACCGCTGCGCGTCGCGCCTGCGCAGATGTTCATTCCTGAGATAAATAATCGCCTCCCCCACCGAACGCTCACATTCTCGACGATTATTCATGCAATCAAAGTGTGTCGAGCACTCCGAGCAGTGACACTCCAACCAATTATAACCCTTTGTGAAGCGTGTACATTTTTTTTTTCACACACAAGAGTTTGGGTCCAACATTCTCGAGCTCATTAGCGTCAGAACTGTAAGGAATCTTATCCCGGCGATAGACGAGAGAGACAGAGAAAAGTGAGAAACGGAAGGAGCTGTGCGGCTCGTAGGCTGAACATCAGCTGCGAGCGGAGGCGAACGAGAGGGGGGAAGACGAATCAATGGGGGAAAGAGAAAGACGATTGGGGTGGAGGAGAACGAGAGCGAGAGATGCGGAGAAGAGCCGCGTTCCATCTACGGTCGGCTCGACCAAAGTTGCAACGCACGTGCCGAATTCGCGTTGATACCATTTCGCAAAGCCCCGGGGCCAAGGCCGAGGTTCTTCATTCGCGGAGAGTTTCAGGCGGCTGCCGAGGAGCGATCGGCGAACGCGAGTTTGTGCTCGGCTCAGCGGAGAAGAGGAACCAATGGTAAACGATGGCCCCGGTACAAATTTTGTGGAGTTAAAATCTCGGATTAGGTCCCGGGACCTGGAAAGGTCTCCACTTGACCGGAATCTCTAATGGGGGATTGAAGGATTTTTTTTCTCCATGACCCATTCTGGTGGGTTCGCGGATAACGAATGCCCAAATTTGTCGATGATTTTTGACTCTGTTCACCTGTTATTAATCGGGGAACACGAGTGTGTGTGTTCGGCTCAGCAGACAATGGTCAATCAACGCTAAATGGCCCTGGTAGAAATTTTGTACCGTTAAATCGGGCCCTGATAAGTACCCGAAAAGACCTTTTTAGGCGATCAAATCAAGTCCCGAGTTGACCAGAAAATCTAACAAAGGTAAACAGGTAAACAGGCTCCACCTGTTTACCTGTTGTTAACTCGGCAAACACGAGTGTATGCAATATTCGGCTCAGAGAAGAAGGGTCAATGCTAAGTGGTCTTGGTAGAAATTTCGGAAAGAAAACGGGACCTGAAAAGGTCTCAATTTCACTAGAATTTCTAATGGGAAATCGTGTTAAAACTGTTTCCTCGATGACCCATTCTGGCGACTTCGCGGATAGCGAATGCCCAAATTTGTCGACCATGCTAGTTTCTATCTCTCTATCGGTTTATGTGTTATTAATCGACGAACAAGAGTCTGTGCTCGGTTTAGCTGAGAATGGTCAATCAATGCTAAATGGCCCTGGTAGAAATTTCGCGGCGTTAAATCAGGTCCCGATAAGTCCCGACAAGGCGTTTCTGGGCGACCAAATCAGATCCCGATTTGACCAGAATTTCTAAAAAGAAGACCTCAATGACCCATCTGGCGGGTTCGCGGATAACGAATGCCCAAATTTGTCCACGATATCGGGCTCTACCTGTTCAGCGTCTTCAAGGTTCGGCCACACATGACGCCGAGCCTCGAACCCCGCGGAGCAGTTTACGAGCCCGGAATGCCGGAGTGGAGGAATGACAATGCGCAATTGCGCGACGGAACAAATGGAGAGAAGAGGTATCGAATGAGGGATGGCCGAGCGCTGTCCAACTTCTTTCATTCCGCTAGGGACCTACAGTATCGGTGTAACGAGCGTCATGCCAGCATTCCACGACTGGTTACTACTACTACTCGGGGGACTCGCTCGACCCCTACGTCCTCTTCTTCTCGTCCCGTTTCTGCTGTTTAGCTTCGCTCTCTCCTCTTCCTCAGCTCTCTTCTTCTCGTCCGGTTTCTGCTCTTCAGCTTCGCTCTTTCCTCTTCCTCAGCTCTCTTCTTCTCGTCCGGTTTCTGCTCTTCAGCTTCGCTCTTTCCTCTTCCTCAGCTCTCTTCTTCTCGTCCCGTTTCTGCTCTTCAGCTTCGTTCTCGCCTCTCACTCAGCTGCCTTCTTCTCGTCTCGTTTCTGCTCTTCGGCTTCGCTCTTTCCTCTTCCTCAGCTCTCTTCGTTTCATTCCGTTTCTGCTCTTTAGCTTCACTCTTTCCTCTTCCTCAGCTCTCTTCGTTTCATCCCGTTTCTGCTCTTCAGCTTCGCTCTTTCCGCTTCCTCAGCTCTCTTCGTCTCGTCCCGTTTCTGCTCTTCAGCTTCGCTCTTTCCTCTTCCTCAGCTCTCTTCATCTCGTCCCGTTTCTGCTCTTCAGCTTCGCTCTTTCCGCTTTCTCAGCTCTCTTCGTCTCGTCCCGTTTCTGCTCTTCAGCTTCGCTCTTTCCTCCTCCTCAGCTCTCTTCTTCTCGTCCCGTTTCTGCTCTTTAGTTTTGCTCTTTCCTCTTCCTCAGCTCTCTTCTTCTCCTTCTTCTTCTTCGCCACTTTCCGACTCGTCTGGTCGAATCGCCGGGCAAAGCTCCGATGTATTCCACGTCCTCTCCTCTCCGCTCCGCGCCTACTTCGCCACCACCTCCGGCCTTCCTGTGCCCTCCTGACAGGAATCGAATCGCGGTCTTCTTATTGCGGCGGCATTCCAAAGACCGGACGACCGACTCTGTAACGCAGCATCAACGGCGAGAGGAGCCCGGGATCAGAAGCGGTTGGCAAACGAGATGAGAGGTTGGGTTGATCGGTACGACGGGAGAAAAGAATATCGCAACGGGGCTCGACGAGCACGTTATAATTACGAATTTACTCGACTCGCCTTTCCGTGACTCGGCAGCGAATTTTCCGATTTTTTTTAAACACTTGACGATTATCGGTTTTATCGAAAGATGTCCTGTTTTCGGGACTAAAGTACAGTAAGACCTTGAAAATCTCGATTTTATGTCCGAAAAATTGCATTTTTGGGATTTAAAAGGAAAATATTGGGTTGAGAGTAAAATAATTGTTATATTCGTGATCAGCAGGAAAAAATACATCGAATATAGCCTTGAAATAAAAAAAATCGATTGAACGACGATTTTTCCATTTTTGAGCCATTTTTGGAAAAACGTCAATTTTCGTGATTTTCAAAGGTCGATATCTCGGCCGCCAATGGAGCTAGGAAAAATCCGGGGTGCCTATCGTGTTCTACGGGAAAAAATACACAAGATAGGATCCTGCCCGAAGTTTAGCAGGCGTTTTATTGTGCCGTTTGAGGACGTTGAAAAACGCAACAAATTGACTCGAAAGGGGTAGCCTTGCAATTTTTTGACGAAATATTTTTTTCTTTTCTAAAAATGAACTGCCATGTACTTCGACGTATTTTTTCCCGCTGAACGCGAATCCGTTGGCATTTTTGGGGCTAAACTACAGTAAGACCTTGAAAATCTCGATTTTATGTCCGAAAAATTGCATTTTTGGGATTTAAAAGGAAAATATTGGGTTGAGAGTAAAATAATTATTATATTCGTGTTCAGCGGGAAAAAATACGTGGGATAGTCAGACGCTACGTTAATACGTGAGATAACAACGAGAGCTGATCGCTAAATTACAACATCAAAAAATGCGACAATGTTCGCTGGTGGTCCGACCAAGTCTTCGCGAATCTCGCGGGTGGGGCGAGGTGGACGGAGAGGAGGGGCTTTGAAAAATTGGTTGTAAAATTGTGCGAGGTGTCCGTTATGCCATTATACGTAGTCACGTTTTGATGAAACGAACGGATCCGAATCGTGAGCCGAGCCACGGATACGGCGCGGTAGCCTCCTTAGTTTTCGTGCCTTTGTTCCTCCTCAGCCTTCCCTCTCTTCGCTCTTTCGCTCCTGGTATCGTACCTCGACCCTGCGGATGAGGTACGACCGATGAGAGCTTGGCGATTACACCGGGTTATTCTTGTATAATAGCGCACGTAACGTAGCGCCGCTGTTGCTGATGGCGAACGCTTTACTGTTCGCTCTCCTTGTGGTCTGCATTATTTTTACTCGTTTATTCCACCGGTATCTTTGCGGAATAAACAAAAATACACCGAGTTATTGGACGCAACGATCTTTGAGATTTTCTTCCATTCGCTCGATCCAATTTGGTAATGTTCAGTGATTTTTAAAATTTTGTTTATTGCCAATTAAGAATTTTTTTGACAAGGTCGATGACCAATGTTCTTGAACCTTGAAACGGCTGAGACTTACGACACTTAAAAATACTTTATAGATTTATTTTTTTAAGATCTACAAAAGCTTCCCGATCAAGTCCCTGAAGTGAAATGACGTCATACCTGAAATCCGTCACTTCCGGTTTGAAAATCTCACGTTTCCAACCGAAAGTGACGTCACACCCGAAAATACGTCACTTCCGGTTTGAAAAATCTCATTGCTCGGACGGAAATGACGTCACACCGAGAATATGTCACTTCCGGTTTGAAAATCTCATCGTTCCAACGGAAATGACGTCATACCGGAAATACGTCATTTCCGTTTTGAAAACCTCACTTTTCAATAGGAAGTGACGTCACACCCGAAAATGATAAAAGTAAGCATAGCGATCCATTTTTTTAAATTCTCGTAAATGATTATCCGGTGATTATCACAGCACTCGTTTCTCTTTTCTCTAATCTATATAAAATAAAAAATGTAACGATCATAAAAATTTTACCCGAGGTTCGTCGGTGTCGCATACAATATAATCCGCGATTAAATCGTTCGTTGTGCATTTGAGAATTCAGCTGAACGCGAGGAGTGGAGAGAAGAGCGATATTGTCTCGGTTTATTGGCTCGGCACGCGAGTTCCACGTGCAGCACACCAGAACATGCACGACAGGGAGGGGGGGGGGGGGTGGAGGAGGGGGGATGTGAGGTGACGGAGGCGCCGCGACGACCGTGTGGTAAATCGGTCGCGAGTCCGCATCCGTCACATTATGTTGCGCGGGTCAGGCGTCGCGGCGCCAAACAACGTCGTGGGTGCCGTGCCCGATGCACTCCCTCTCGGTCTCTATGTGCATATGCGTCTGTGCACGCAGCCGGAGAGCAACCGCGGCACCCTCGCAGCCGAGCCCGAAACGCGAGCGAGCGCGGGAGTTTGCAACGCTTTTCCTATTAGTGTTCTCCTCGCGATTCCCAAAATACGCTTCTAAGAACGCGAATTCTCTTACCCACCCTCATCCTTTCCTCGCGTATTCTTGTTCCCAAAATTACCCCGCTGCGGCGACGATTTTCGAACGCAAGCGGGTTCGCGCGAAACGGCCTGTAAACGACGACTCGACCATCGAAAACTTATCTTCCTTCGATCGCAGTGGTCGATCGCAGTGGTCGATCGCAGTGGTCGATCGCTGTTAGGGTAAAAGTGGCGAATGTGGGTCACTAAAAAGATCGGGTTTGTAACTTTTACAAAAGCCTGGGAATTGAACATTTGCTTCTTTAATTCCACCACTCAGGCTATTAAAAGTTTGGGCCTTGCATCTACATTAACATTTGGAGCCATTTGTTGTTACCAATAACAGTTTGGGAATGAGACATTTTTAGAATTAAAAATTCAACCGCTTGAGTCGCCAAAAAGTCTGGTCCTGCATCAACATTAACATTTGGGCCATTTGTAATTAACATAAAAATTTGGGCCATTTTGCATCAACATTAAAATTTGCGCCATTTATAATTAACATTCACAGTTTGCGACTGTAACATTTTTAGAATAAAAAATCCCACCACTTGAGCCACTAAAAAGTTTGGACCTATATCGACATTAATATTATGGGCCTTGTGTTATAAATTGAACAGTTTGGTTTCCTCGCTATTATTTTCACGCTCGAATGGTACTTTATGCTCACACATCCGGAAATCCATATTGCTAAAAATTCACCCCAAAATCTAAAAAAACCCTCATTCCTATTTCAAAATACCAGCGATTTTTCGGTTCGAAAAAGTCGAGTTCAACTCCCTTTTCGCATCCGGAAGTCTCTCTTATCTCTTCGTCGCCGAGACAATCGAGCGCGTCGCCGCCCCGGTCCACCCGCGAGTGCGAGGATGGAAGTCGGTTCGGCCGGGAAGTGGCACCTGGTGCTCGGTTGCCAGGAATCCAGTGCCATTCCGTGGTGCACCGAGCGATGGACCACGGGACAGTCGAGCTGCATGTTCCTCCGGATGGAGTTTCGAGAGCTGCGAAGAGTTACGCGGGGCGGGCGAATTCTCGGCGGAATCCGGAGGGTGGGAGCGACTTGGCAGAGCCAGCAGAACGTAGTGTGTACTCCGTGCCGGCTAACCGACGAGATATAACTCAAGTTCGTTTCGAGTTGGAGACACGAACGGGTCTTCCCTCGGCGCTCGCGCGGTGCCCGAAGAGTCGGACACCTTGCCAAGGCACGAAGCTCGCCCGCACATTATCGCGAGCGGAGGCAACAGGGTGAGAGAGCGACGGGACGAAATTCAGGAGGACGCGACGGAGGGAAGAGAATTCACCGGACTGAAAGGCCGGAGAGCTTCCTCTCGCTTATGCAACCGCGTCCAGCGCGTACGCGGGCTCCGCACTCGAGGACAATACCCTCTCGACACGAGTTCAGTCTGTCTGTCCGGCCCGTCCGTTCTCGTCGTCGTGGTTGAAGCGGGCGCGGAGGGAAATAATCTAATCCGCTGGCGAACTGTTAAACGGTAAAATAAAGAGGCTGATAACGCTTCGGAGAATTCTGAGGGTGACGGGCACTCGTGGGGCTCGTCCAGCAGCTCGGCGGTCGGCATTGAGGATGTTGGAGCGCTGGGCACTAGTCAATTGGGCGCCAGATTTTTAAAGTCGGTTATACTGACTTTTAAGCTTCTATTGATTATAGCGGATGGTTATTTGTGTTAGAGCGGGTATCGTTAATCTGTAGAAACATTAATTGCAGTGGATTTCGAAAAAATGTTAACTGGTTTCTGCTAATTTTTGAAAAAGTAAATATTTGTTCAGTTTTCTCGGAGAATGATCCAACATTTTTTGCTGGTTCTTGATGTAGAGTGTCTTTTTATGAGGTCTTGTTATTAGGATTATGTATTATTATTTCATTTATTTTTAGTTTCAGTTTCAGTTGTAGTTTAGGTTTAGTTTATAAACTAAACCTAAACTACAACTGAAACTGAAACTATAGTTATTGAATTTTTCTATGTATGAGTATGTGCAATTTTTTTTTTTTTGCTAATTTCAATGTTACTTGATATTTGTATCCATGATTTTGTACCGCGCTTGAAAGGATATCCTCCAGGACGCTCAATAAATGTTTCTTTTTCTCTCTAAAGCTTGCAGTGAGATATCCAACTTATCCGGTCGTGCCTAATTGGCTTGGTTTCCGAGCACGCAACTTACGCAGTCGTCCGCTGTACGTCTTTTCCAGTCTCACTTCCAGAGGGGAAAATTTAAAGGGTCTCGTTGCTTCTTCGTTCCAGCGGTGCGGAAAATATTTCGCGCTCGTGCGTTTTTCGGTTTTAACGGTCCGCGAGGAGTCGCGGAGCTTCGGTCACGTTTGTTCGGTACAGTTTGCGACGGGTCGCTCCGTCGGGCGCGGAAAACCGAGGGAGATCACGTACATCCGTTGGAGGGCTTCGCGAATTTCTTTCGCGGGTAAAACCGATCGGCGCAGATGCGTTTCCGTTCGATGTGGTGAGCCTCGTGGGCGACCATCCGAAATTCCGTCCCGATTCGTCAGATTCGCGAACGCGACAGACAACACCGACGGCCAGTCGACTCGTCGGTGGGGCGAGGAACGCGACTGCGAGTCACGCGAGTGTGACAAGTGGGTCAGGACGATAAGCGTACTCCAGTGAATTCGGCGAGGTCTCAAGGGGCGAAGAAGAGGGTTCTGAATAGAATTTACTTCCTCCCTTTTCTTTCGCACTTCTCCGCTGCCCTTGCCTCAACCTGACCGTTTTCCATCGTTTCCCGAGCGAGATGCACTCGTCGCTCGAGATCCTGAGGAGATGAATAGAACTGGAGTACTCGGGAAGAGCGATAAGGAAATAGTCCGGTTAGACCAACGGCAACAGCACCCTGAGGTTTTCCTGAGGTTCCCGTAGTAGAAATTTCGGAGCGTTACATCGGAACCTGATGAGAAGCTTCCCGCCTGCTCTTCCTGCAGGCAGGGGCTGCGTGGGTCTCATCAGGGCCTGATGTTCCATCTTATCCATCGTTTTCTGAGAGAGATGCATTTGTTGTTTGAAATCCTGAGGTTGGTTGAAATCCTAAGAATAGGAGTATTGGGCCGGAGAACCCTGAAATTCGGAGAGCTCTGAAACTTCTACCAGAGAGTGCGACGTTGCCTGACGGGGCGTCGACTGGATTTCGTCAGGACTTGACGTAATGTTCTGAAGTTTCTACCAGTATCCGGAAAAGTCGTTGACGCTCTATCCGGAAAAGTCGTTGACGGCGGAAAGAGCTTGAAGAACCAAGTCCTCCGAGAATCTTGGCGTGGACCTTGCTGCTCGCCGAAGTGTAACCAGTCGAGATGGATGAGCGGATGGAACCAATGAGGGAAAGGGAGGAAAGGATGATCGAACAAGCAGGCACGTGACCGTTTATGGTAGAACCGTAGAGACCAGACGCCGATCTTGTTCGTTCCTCGGTCGGGATGGGAGCGGTTGCACCGTGACACCGCGTGCTCATGGCAACCATGGCCTTGACTAGCGGACAAGGACAGTCGGACGGAGAACGCGAGACTGAGCGAACGAGACACAGGACGATCACTGGAAACGTGGCTACGAGGAAAGTACACCGTTGTTTCAGGTGCTTGCGTTTTGTATTCCTCACCTGTTATCTCTCCGCAGACCTTTGTTATTTGCAGACTTTGTACTGCTTCTCTATAGTCGAAATGCATTTTCACCACGAATAGTTCCACAGCTATTTAGTTGTATTACTTCACGTCAATGGGCTGTACCAGTCCATACCGCATCGATTGACCGTACCAGCCACATCACCCTGAATTATCCTACAGGAATTTTATCAAAATTTCATTGTATTCCGGAAATGGTCCATTTGGCTCCACGTCTTCACTTTGACCGACTGGATGATTGAGGTTGGTCAGATCTTAAGGAATGCCATGGTTCATTTTATTTTCCAATTCCTTTTTAACAAATTATAGTTTTGTTACAACTTATCATTGATTTACATTCGGCATGCTGAGCTATACCGTACGATCGGCCATGTCTTCATCCGACATATCACGTTGAATTATCCTACAGGAATTTTATCAAAATTTCATTGTATTCCAGAACTGCTCCATTTTTGCTTCACGTCTTCACTTGGATCAACTGGACGAATGAGGTTGGTCAGATCTTAAGGAATGTTATGGTTAATTTTATTTCCCAATTCCTTTTTAACAAATTATATTTTTTTTACAACTTTTTACATCCTGAATTATTCCACAGGAATGTTGCCAAAACTTCATTGTATTTCGGAACTAGTCCATTTTGCCCCACCACATGAAATTTCACTTTGACCGACTCTCGCCTGAGTAGGCAAGTTCCGAATTCGTTGTCGCTTCGGCCCTGGAAGTGCTCGCGGTCATGGAGCGTACTGCTGTAAGCTGTAATGGATACTACTTGTTGTGGGAGCAGCGAACGTCGTGCGACACGGCGGCGCACACGGGAATATTAATCGCCGCATACAACCTTCCGTACTTCACGTCGGGAAGATATAGTGCCCCTTGTTCGGACTTCGTGTGTTTTACGCGCCACCAATACAGCGTCCCACCGGTACGGCGCGACAAACCGCAGCGCACAGGCGAGCGTGTGCAGCACACGGGCGTACGAGGGCGATTCGCGGGTTTCATTGAAACCTCCGGCGTGCACGAATAATGGAATCGAGACGCGGTTATCGAGCTGAAAACTCTGGCGCGGTAGAGTTTCAGCCCCCGCACGGTTCTCCGTGGAGCGGACGTGTCACAGCGAAGCGAGAGAACGAATCGGTATTGCAGGTTTCTGCAACGTTCGCCACGAGGGAAACGATAGCGTTTCTAGGCGCATGGAATCTTTTTTTTCTTTTTTTTTTTTTTGCTCCATGTTGAATAACCGGGTGCACTGAGAAAAAACTTTGGTTGGATTAACTAAAAGTCGCAGTGACGTACGTTCGAAGCTGATATTTGTTTGGTACAGATAAAGCATCGTTTTGTTAAACGATTATTCGCTTCAATTTATTCAAAATTTGTCGATTGAAAGAATCATTTTTGTTGGACCAACCAAATACACCTTTGAACGTATTTCACCGCGCATTTGCTTAATCCAACCATTTCGTCCTCTCGAGCAACGTCGGACATTCGAAAGAATTGGGTAAAAAAAAAAGTATAGAAAATAAATTAACAAATTGCAGGTGTTGCGGGTTTCTGCGCCGGTTCGCCACGAGGGAAACGATTGCGTCTCTAGGCACATCGAATTTTTTTCTCCTAGTAGAACAAGCGACCGGGTACTTGCGAGGCTAGAGGAACGTCGGACGTGCGAAAGAGTTTTGCAAATAAGAAAAGCCAAAAAAAAAACCAAAAAATTGCCGATATTGCAGGTTTCTGCGCCAGTTCGCCACGAGAGAAACGACCGTGTCTCCAGGCACATGGAATATATATATTTTTTTAATTCCAAGTAGAATACGGACCGAGTACTTGCAACGCCAAAGGACATTCGAACCTTCGAAAGAATTTCGTAAAAAAAAAAGAAAAGACAAAAAAAACAAACAAACAAAAAATATCACGAAAGCCCCCGAAGTTCCTCTTTCTGTTCTTCCTTCTGGTCCCGCTCACCCTCGGTCCAGAAAATCCATTTACTTATGCCCCGAAAGTCGCGCCAATATGGCCGGGCTTCACCTTCCGAAGGGTCCGGGAAGGTCCTCTTGTCCCTCTAAGGGCGACGACGCCGACGCCGAGGGAAACTTAAAATCCATTTCATCCCCGGTATTCCGAGTTACCGTCGGAAGGACCGCGAAGTGAGAGTCGACCGGAAGTGAGGGAAAGAAGAAGAGGGGGGGGGGGGCCCTCGAGAACTTTAATATCCCGTCTTCGTCGAAGATTAAAGATTCAACCGCTATTTGTCATTCCATCGCCACGCTTCGGTCCCGCAGATGCTCCTCCTCTTCCTCCCGGTTCTTTCCCACTTTCCTCGGAGCCTTCGAGGGTCCTCGCGTTCTCGAGCGCCGAAGAACGCGGACTCGCCGAACCCTCGCCCACTCTTTTCTTCCCTTTCTTCCCCTTCGCCGGGAGAAGAAAATTTCTCGCCGAAAACCCTTCGCACCGGTCAGAATTTCATTCCACGGCCGTTCTCCGGATGACTCTCGGAAAACGGACGCAGGTCGCGGCCCACGGAAAGCGGGCGGGACGAACGCGGCGACAGCGGGAAAAGAGGTCGGGCGGATTTCTCGCTCGCCTCTCTCGCGCGTTCCTCGGCGAAAATTCGTCGTAATTTATGCGGCGAGGTGGCGGATAAATTACGAGGTGAGAACGCCGGGTGCGCGACTGCGGGGGGGGGGGGGGAAGACGAACGGCGGAGAGGAGAAAAAAATGGCCGAGGTGCGAGGGTGGACTCGACGAGAGTCTCGCGACGGGCCGGACGGAGGGAACGAGGAAGCGGCTCCAGCGTTCTCCAACTAGGTGGAGAACGGCGGAAGAAAATCGCCCCGGGCGCTCGCACCGGTACGGATGCGGACGGAGGAGATGGAACGAGATGTGAAAGGTACACGAGGCGAGACTGCGAGATATTAATTATCTGTCGCGGGTAGTCGTCGCCTTCTATACTCGAACGGCGCAGGCCATTGACGAGTGGGACACTGGCAAGTAGTAACGTCCGCTATAAATCAGACGCGTGACGGCAATCGCGCTGCCAATCATCGGGTGTACGCGGTGTCCCGGTTGAAAGGCCCCTCGGCCGGACCACTCGTAACGCGTGGTTGTTGATTATTTATTATTTATTATTTATGCCTCTTATTTATTACTTATGCTGTACGACCGCTTGAATGTGGTTTCATGTATTTTGGTGTCGGCTCTCAAGGGACGTAGTCCTAGAGCCTTAGATTCAATAAATAATAATAATAATATTTATTATAAAAAATAAATTTATTATCAATTTATTATAAAAATAGGGTAAAAGTGGGGAAAATGGCCCGGTTCATATATCATTGATTTACGTGTTAATCGAGGTGGGACATATTCACCACTTTTACCCTATTTATTATAATAAATAATAATAATAATATTTATTATTTATTGCTGGAAATTGCACTCATTAGAATAGCCGCAGAAACCGCTGCAGAATGTTTCAATGTCGCCCGGCCTTGCACTTACGGCCCAATTAAGACTTGCGAACAAGGACTCCTTTAGGATCGTAGCAGATAGAAACAGCTACAAGTTCGACTTTTAAGTCGAACTTGTAGTTGTAAACTGTTGCATGTCGTACACTGTCAATAAATTCAGTATTACTAATGCTAATAAATATTTACTTGCTTTTAAGAATACAATTGATTCTATAGCAAGGGAAAGCTTAGCCTTAACTCATTTGTTAATCATAAACGCGCGCATTTTACGTCCGTTGATGACAAAGTGAAAAATTGCATTTACCGCGTTGCTGTCGCAGCTCAGCAGCGAGTCTGACATTGTGTGATTTACCGGGCATGCGCGGGCTAAATAATGCTTTCTTAACGACTCGAGAATTGGGCATTTTTACACAATGTTGTTACACATTGTGTAAAAATACCCGAGTCTTAGCCCGCGCATGCCCGGTAAATCACACAATGTCAGACTCACTGCTGAGCTGCGACAGCAACGCGGTAAATGCAATTTTTCACTTTGTTATCAACGGACGTAAAATGCGCGCGTTTATGATTAACGAATAAGTTAAGGCTAAGCTTTCCCTTGCCATAGAATCAATTGTATTCTTAAAAGCAAGTAAATATTTATCAGCAGTAATAAAAAAAAATTTATTTGACTGCACCGTTTATTTAGTTTAAGGAAAATATTTATTTGATTTAAATAAATATTTATTTAATTTAAGTAACTATTTACTTAATTTAAATAAATATTTATTTAAATCAAATAAATATTTTACTTTAACGAAATAAACGGTGGCCGTCAAATAAATTTTTTTTCTGGGTGTGAATGAGGATAATAATGTCCGTTTGCAGTCGCGTCTCGCAGTGCGCGGAGTCGCCAGTGAGCGTGAGCATCGACTGTTTCATTATGTGCGCTCAATTACAGGCGCCACAGCGGTTTCGTCGAGACACGAACCGAACGATTAAAGGAAATTTATCCGACTTTTTTTTTTGTCCCCGTCAGCGTCGGAGAAGAAACTCTTTACATGTAATTGCGGTATTATTAGCGTAAGCCGGAGCCACGCGACGTATCGCGAAATGGCTCGTAACATTTTTTTTTTTTAAATTGCGTAATGAGACGTTTAATTACGATGTCCGACCGAGCCATTCACGAAGCCGCGGTCTCGTTGTCTCGCGCGGTTATTCGGTGCGGCACGGCTTATTTTCCTCGCTCGCTTTGTCGCAAACGCTCGGGCGAGTTCACCGACTGTGGGTTTATCCGAACAGCGGTGAGATATTGTCGAATTAACGAAGCGTGTCAGCAGTGGTATTCGTTCCCTCCGTATAAATTATCGTTCGGTTGGGCCGCTGTTACGGGCTGCAGTGGAATCGCGTGTTGCCGAACGCCAGCAGGTCGATAAGAGCGTACCGATAAAACGCCAAGTCGAAAGACGCAATCGTATAAAAGTGTTAAAGGTCGACAGGTCGATTCAACGTCTTAATTGGACAATTCAAAGAGTCAACAGAATAATCTGTTGGGGAATTTCGTTCGGTAAATTGATTAAAAAGAAAAGAAGATTTGTTCCCAGCGAAGGAAAAACGGGGTCTGATTTACGGCCGATCGGCAATCGGGAACTGAGAATGTCTCGGGTTAATCGATCCCGAGGAAGCTGTTTTGTGTCATTCGAATTCCACCCTGTCGATAAGAGTCAAGTCGAACGACTAAATGGTATAAAAGTGTTAAAGGTCGACAGGTCGACTCAACGACTTAGGGTAAAAGTGGGGAATACGGACCGGTCCATATATCATTGATTTACGTGTTAATCGAGGTGGGCCATATTCACCACTTTTACCTTAATTGGACAATTCAAAGAGTCAACAGAATAATTTGTTGGGGAATTTTGTTCGGTAAATTGATTAAAAAGAAAAGAAGATTTGTTCCCAGCGAAGAAAAAACGGGGTCTGATCTACGGCCGATCGGTAATCGGGAACTGAGAATGACTCGGGTTAATCGATCACGAAGAAGCTGTTTTGTGTCATCTGAACTCCACCCTGTCGATAAGAGTCAAGTCGAACGACTAAATGGTGTAAAAGTGTTAAAGGTCGACAGGTCGATTCAACATCTTAATTGGACAATTCAAAGAGTCAACAGAATAATATGTCGGATAAATCTACTAAATGGATTTCTTTTTTTTCCCAGCGAAGAAAAAACTGGGGCTGATCGACGGCCGGTTTGGCGATCGGGGACTGACAATGTCTCGAGTTAATCGATCACGAAGACGCTGTAGTTTCTTCTCGTTGTAGTCGTTGAGACCGGGTCAGGATAATTAGGGATAATCGGGGAGGGTAGAGCTTCGGAGAGAGAAGGACGTGTAGCATACGAAGGAGTCGTTCGCGACTCCTCGAAGACCGGCGAGTCGCGAAGCCATCGGGGAGTCGCGAAGCCATCGGGATACTATCGCGGGCTGTATAACGAGATAACCGTGAGTGGCACACAGCGTTGATCAACGATTCGCGATAGTGCCTGCCAATCTCGCGTAATTACGGTCATCTCGATAAGTATCGACCGACGAGTCGCCCGATCGAGGTCTGCGGTTCGCAAGGCCATACGGGAACTGATAGTCGTCATCGTCCTCGCCGTCGCGGCCGTTATCGGCCACTGCCGATCGATTCTTCATAGAGCAATGTCGGTCGATGTTACCAATGGGCTTCTTTTTACACGCGAAAACGTCTTCGACAGGAAGTCGAACTCGAAAGTGTCCTGAGGCAGCGTTGCAGTCAGATCGGTCCGGAAAGGACTCTGAATGATTCGGGTTCATAAATTTACTCGAGGGAACTCACCTGGTGCACCAACACATCGCGAAGTGTGGCAGAATGGTTTGGTAACGTCGGTTTTCCATCGACCTCATGCGTTTTCCACCTATCTGAACTTCATCATCTTATCGCGCGTTTTTTCCTGGGCTTCTTTTGGCGAGTTTCTCTTCCAGGATTTTCTTGGTCTGCCAGCTCACGCCGATCAATCCGTAACTTGATTTTATACAGGTCATATGGGGACTTATAATCGACACTGTCCTCATAGTCGCTGCCGTTATTGACCACTGCGCTCTATTCTTCATAGATCAGTGTCGGTCAATGTGGCCAAAGTGTTCTTTACATGGGAAAACGTCTACGGTGGGAAGTCCGACTGAGAAGTGACCTCGGGCAGCGTTTCAGTCAAAGTCTCCCCGGGGAAGACTTCAGCTCGGAAGGGACTCCGAGTGATTCAGGACCTGGGACAACTCTTAGGGACACTTTGGTCCAGAAGAGATTCGTAACAATCAGGTCCCTGGACGGCTCCGAGGGAGTCTGTGACTGCGATTCGTTCTCTCCAGACGGCGTCTTGTATATCTAGCGAAAATTAAGGTGTTTCGCCGATCGGACAGCCCGCAATCAACGTCCCACGGGAACGACCCAACGTGCAGAGAACAAAAAAAGTGTGCCGACAACTGGTGGCAAGCCGCCCGTGAAAGAGCCAATAACTGTCGGTAAACCATTTATCCTAGGCCGAGGGCGAGAGGAAGAGGGACATTGGGAGACGAGACGATGCGGTGGAGAAGCCGCCACCGGTGATGGTGTCCGTTCTACTCCAGCAGGGTGTTCACCACTGTGGAAGCTGGGTTACCCCCCCCCCCCCCAATCCATCTTCCTTCGTCCGTTCGCCTCACTCGATACTATCACCGACTACAACTATTATCACTTTGGAACGTTGGTGAAATTGCCAGTATGATAAAAAAAAATACCTCAAGATTTATTGCAAAAAAATCGTTAAGCAGAGTTTTTGTATTTCGTCGTCTTGAGGCTATTTTTAATATATTTTTCATATTTCTTTTTTCATCCTAAATCCAAAATCCTAAAAAAGCACTTAAAGTACTTAAAGGATTAAAAGTGCTCGAAGTACTAAAAAGTACTTGAAGTATGTATTGAAATATCAAGCACCGAGTCACTGCCCAGGCAGAACTTCGTCAATTCAGTTCTGCCAGTACTCGATACATCGGCACTCAAGAACTCCCCAGCGCTCAGTACTTCAAGGACCAAAAGTGCTCAAAATCCTAAAAATTACTTGAACTACGCATTGAAGAATCAAGAATCAAGAACTTCATCAATTCAGTTCTGCCAGTACTCGATACATCGGCACTCAACAACAACCCAACTCGCTCGGTACCTCAAGTACCCGATCTTTCAATACGCACTTCAAGTACTCGGGTTATTTGTCCAGCTCTGGGTGAGACAGTGTCCGTTTTACCCAGGCAGGGTCTCACCACTCTGGAAGCTGGGTGCCCTGCCGATCCATCTTTCCTCGTCCGTTCGCCTCGCTCGATGGGCGACCGTCACTAATACCATCACCGACAACCACCACCACTATCGTCACTTCTGAAATACTACTGTGATACTACGTTGGGTGTACTATATAGCCAGTGCACACGTACTACTTCCCACTCTGAGAAGTCTCGAGTACACCGGACGTCGGGCGGGAGGCTCGATAGTAGTAGTACTAGCGATAGTAGTAGTAATAGTAGCGGTGTGGTAGTACCGGAGGTTGGGCGCAGCAAACTGCAATGGGTAGACGGGGGCGGGTGGTTACGAGAGCGACGGTGCGGCATCGTCAGCGGCGGCTGCCGCCACGGTCTGGTAGAGCTAGGTCGTCGGCTGCACGCTGCACTCGGTAATGAATGGTGCAGCACCGCGAGGAAGCGAACGGGGCAACGCCCTGTCAGCCAGCTGACTGAAATGAACCGAGTCGGAGCCGCGGGCGCGCGCAACGCGTCGAGCCGGCCCGAGAGTTCGACCCGCTGAGGAGAGCCGGGAGAGAGGATGGAACCCGAGGGTGAGGCCGGATTAGCGTGGGGAGGAAAGGAGGGGCGAATCGACTCGGGGACCAAAGTTTCTCTCTTTCTCTCTCTCTCTCGGTCTCTCTCGGGTACCGCGCTGTGGGTACACGTGCCATTAAGCGGCGGTGGCGGAAAAAGGAGAGACGGTTACACCGGAGGAGGAATACCGGTGGAATACCGGAGGAATACCGGAAGATGACCCTTTTTTTTTGTCGATGCTACGAGTTGAACTTCAAAGCTGTGGGACATGGGAAGTATTTTTTTTTAATTATCGCGGAGATAAATAAAATAATTTTTGAAACTGCGAGGAATACCGGAGGAATACCGGAAGATGACCTTTTTTTTGTGGATGCTACGAGTTGAAATTCAAAGCTGTGGGACATGGGAAGTATTTTTTTTTAATTACCGCGGAGATAGATAAAATAATTATTGGAAAAAGGTGATATACGAAAGGAATACCGGAGGATGACCTTTTTGTGGATGGTACGAGTTCAAATTTGAAGCCGTGGGACAGCGGAAGTAATTTTTTGTTCTTTTCAACTACAGCGGACATGAATAACATAATATTGTAATAATAAATAATATAAATAACAAAACAATATAAAATAATTATTAAAACATGAGTAATACGGTTCGCTGTAATGATAAATATATTTGAGACGACTATAGTAATGCCGAGAATGTTACGATAGTGCGAGAAAGAAAACCGAGCTTCGTCGCTCTTCCAGGTCGGGTGCTCGCGGACGGTCAAGTTCCTAGCGGGGGCAAACGGCCTTACTTACACGTGTATTACGATTATCGACGACCTGAAGTAAAGACCATCGATCGAACAATTTCTGCCAACGTCATTCCACACATTGTACTCACCGAAACGCCTTCGAATCGATCTTAAGCCGAATCCCGCAATGGTTGAAAAAAATTCTTACCTGTAACAGAAAAACAAGTGATACTTAGTTCCGTATTTATTTTAATTATTATATTAATTTTAAATTAATTAATTCCTTTTAATTATTTTTTTGACTTTGAGTTTTTATCGACGCAGAAGAGTAAAGCTAGATAAAAGTTATTTGGTTTCCTACGTCTTCCTCCCCGTACCCCAAAAATGGGGGTAAAACTTCCGGTCGGGGGCTGGACGGGTGCACGGGCTTCGCCCCCCCCCCCCTCCCCAGTGACGTCACGGTCCCGCGAACGACGGAATCGAAGAGATGAGCCAAGCGAAGTTAGGACATGAGGGGGAGGCTAAAGAGCAGTACGGAGCGCAGGAGGGACCGGAAGTGAGGAGTGTAGAGATATAGTACGAAGAGGGGAGGGGGAGAGGGGAAAAAGCGTCGCCCGGGCGAGTGGAGAATATCGACCCGAGTCCGGCGTCAGGACGCCGACCCACGCAAGCCGTGACGTCATCGCGTCAGCTGCTGCTGCAGAGGGCGATGCCGCCGTGCACGAGGGGTTGTGAACCCCGTAGCCGGGAGTTTATGCGCGGCGGCGTTTATACCCGAACACACGAGACGTCGTTTTCGCCCAAGGCTCCATTTATTCATTTATTACTTTTCAAATTTATGTCAATTTATATATATTTATTATTTTATTTATGCCAATTTATTTATTTATTATTTTATTTATGCCAATTTATTTATTTATTATTTTATTTATGCCAATTAATTTTTTTATTATTTTATTTGTCAATTTATTTATTTGATTTATTTACTTATGTATTTAATATTTATAACGCTTCCGATCATAATAAAAACCTCGACATTTTTTATGCAGTCCGTTCGCGAGGAAAGATCAACGCCGGAGATAGAGCGAGACGTCGAGGAAATTGATAAGCGAAGAGCCAGGCCGGAACGATTTTTTTTGGAACGTGGCCCACGCATTTGAAGCGTAAGGCTGGAAGGGTGCGAGACGTGGAAGCGGAGGGAAATAAAATGCCGCGAGACGGCGGAGGGAGAGTTGCCGGAAGCTGCGGGTTGATAGGACCGTGCCAGTGAACACCCGGAAGTCGCGCTGCCAGAGACGGCGTGTACTCGCGCAGTGACGGTAACAGCGGCAGCAACAGCAGCGGGAAAACGACAACAGTAACGCCATCGCAAAAGTCCACGAGCGCATAGGCGTCATTGTCTACGAATCTACGTTGGCTGTTCTTCCGCCTGGGCGTATCAACTTCTCGCGGTCGCGCGACCTGACTGACGGCTTTGTGCCGTACTGTCCTCCGGCACTCTGGACTTTGTTCGCTTTGCTCCTGGTACCCTGCTCGCTGTGCCTCCGACTACCTACGTACGACATCGGACCGCACACCCGAAGGCCCGCGCTCCCCGGAATCCTTCGCCGACGTTTAAATCTGCCGCGTCCACTTTCACGCTCCATGCACGATACGATTAACCGGGTGATTTGTGGTTACCGAATCTTCACGTGCTCTTCCGGTTCGCGATGCTTCCTGGGCGAAAACAACAGAGCTTGGGGCACGCGTGAACTTCACATGTTCGCAGCGGACCAAGATGGAACTTTGGTACACTGCAAATTATTGTCCAGAAAGTAGCTAAACTTTATTGTCCAGAAATTACCTAAACATTTTTGGCCAAAAATTACCTAAACATTTTTGTCCAAAAATTATCTAAACATTATTGTCTAAAAAGTACCTAAACATTTTTGTCCAAAACTACCTAAACATTTTTGTCCAAAACTACCTAAAAATGTTTGTCCAAAATTTTCCAGCGACAATGCTTTCGGCATTCTGCACGAATGATGTTTCGTCACTTCCGCTTCATGGTCATCCGAGGTTGCTGGTTTCCTTGAGAGTATCTCCCGCTGTCCCCCGCCTCCGGAATCATCAGGTAGCCTGATGCCTCTCAAAGACAATTGGCTAACAGGATAAACGTCTGAGAATTGCTCGATGTCGGTACAGGAACTTTCCGTGAGGATGTCGACATATAAAGATACTACACGTTTCAACAGCATTTTTCCACGCATGCGTAATTGAATCCCGGAAACTAAACTTCCGAAAGAAAAACCCTCGGAAAAAAAACTTCCGTAGTCATAAATTGACTCCGGTAGGCTCACCGGCAGATAGAATGGATAACCCTGCTTTTCCATCCACCTAATGTTTTCCCAACCTACCTCAACCTCATCATCGTATCGAAGGTTTTCATCCAGAATTTTTTTTTAATTTCCCACTGTTTTCTCCGCCCTCCAACCCACCCCGATCAACCCGTAAATCGACGATGCACCAACCGGTCCATATTGACCACACTTCCCTCATATCGGCTCCTCACATCGAAACCTTCCATGTCAATCAGAGTCAACCAGAGTCAACCAGAGCCAGTCGCCGATTAATTATGAAGTGGCCAATCGCAACGTCTCTCGTCAGCGACGACATCGATGAGAAGTACGAAGTGCGAAGTGCGAAGTGCAGCCTGAGAGGCAACGGCGAGAAGCATCGAGTTAGTCGGTCATCGGGCGATCAGGCGCGTTCGGGCTTCCTGTCTCTCGTCACCGACCGCTGGTACAGCCACGATCACGAGTGTGCAAGAAGAGCGCACCGCGCGGCCTGGTACCGCTAGACACTGCCGTACGTCCATACGCGAAATCCCTTCCAACGTTAACGCTAAGCGTCGACGTCACCGTCGTCCGTATAGAGGGTAAACGATTGAGTGACCGGCCAATCGCTAGTTTTCAGCGGACCTTCATCACCGTCCGGCCGCACATGTTTTATTCCTGCCATCCACTCTAAACCGGCGAGTCCAACGTTCTTTCGAAAATTACTGTTCGGATATCCAGCATCGATCGTGGCGCGGATCGGGCGAGACGAAGTCGCGGACAATTTAATCGCAATTTATCACAGCTTCGCTAGATTTTTTAAAAATCAGCTCCACGCTTTGCTGGCGAATCCGAATCCGCAGAGGTGGAAATGGACGTTGTAATTGTCATTTTATCATCGATGTCTGAGATTTGTATTAATCTTCATCAACGATTCACCGGTTCCACACCCAGAAAAAAAAATTTCTTTGACGGCCACCGTTTATTAAGATCAAGTAAAATATTTATTTGATTTAAATAAATATTTTATTGTATTTAAATACTTAAATACAATAAATATTTATTTAAATCAAATAAATATTTTACATAATCTTAATAAACGGTGGCCGTCAAATAAATTTTTTTTCTGGGTGCACTTTGCCAGATTTTATTCCACGCCCCGCTCATCGTTATCGGAGAAATTCATTTTTCCAATGGGGAAAAAATGGAAAAAACGGCAGCCCAGAGAATTCGAGGGGGTCGTTGACCGGTGGGAAAAACAGCGACTCAGGTGAAACCGCATTCTTGTCAAGTACGTTAGCGCGGCCGATGGCAAGACACCCAGAGCTGGCCGATCGTCGTCGTGCCTATCGGTATTCAGCGGCAAGGTGAACGCCAAGTGCCTTTCCGAGAATGTCGTGCGCTTCGGCGTTCACCGTACCGTTCGGTTGCCACGCTGACCGACAGCTTTTCCAATACCCGAGCGAACCATTGGAAATTCCAGTAATTCACCCGTTCACCGGAGGCGCGCCGCGATGTTTTGCTCGAGGAGGAAAACAATCGGTAGCCGGCCTCTCGCCGAGCCCTGCCATTTCGTGGCGATATCTCCGGGGAAGCGAAAAGACAACAACGACGGCGGTAGCGAAAACGGTGATATGGAAAAAGTAAGAAAAGAAATGGAGGCGAACATTGCATCGTTACGCAATATTAAACCGGTGATCGGTAATAACCTGAAATCCCGTCTGCGAGGCAAAATGGAACAGTGTCGAAGTCGATGACGAGCGTGACGCAACGATCCAGAGAAGAATCGGAGAGCTCTCCAAGGGTCGCATTTTTAGACGCTAGTTTGAACTTAAGATCGATCTGAAGATCGAAGTTCAACCCGAACTTAATCGTGTGCTTAAGATCTATCTCAAGTTTGAACTTAATTTCGTGCTTTCGATTGATCTTAATTTTGAACTTGAGTCCGAACTTGAGGTAAAACTGGAACTTCAAAATTTGAGTTCAGACTTAAGATCAAGCTTAAGCACGAAATCAAGTTGGAACTGAGGTTGGATCTTAAGTTCGAACTTAAGATAGATCTTGGGCACGCGATGAAGTTCGGGTCAAACGTCGATCTTAAGTTCAAACTGTCTTAAAATCGACGCTGTTTCGATATAGTGCAGAACGGTGTAGGTGATGTCGAGGAATGGTTTCCAAGGGATCAACTTTACGAGGCTGATCGGGGTCAAGATAAATATCCGAAGCAGTCTGCTAGAAAAGCGGAAAGGCAACAATGACAAAAACAGCAAAACCAGTAAGATAAAAAAAGTGGGAAAAAATGGAAAAGAAGACAAACATTGAATCGTTACGCAATATTGAGTCGACAATCGGTAATACTCCGAAAGTCCGTCCGTCAGGTAAAGTGGAGCAGTGTCGAAGTCGACGATGAACGTGACGCAACGGTCCATAAAAGAATCCGAGATCTCTCTGAGAGTTTCGATACAGTGCAGCACGGAGCCGGTGATGTCGAGGTGAGGTTTCCGAGGGATCAACTTTAGGAGGCCAATCGGGGTCAAGATATGTATCCGAAGCGGCCCGGTAGAAACGCGAACGGGCGAGAAGGCGGCGGATAAAGACCGACCTGGAGAGGGAATCGAGATAATGATATTCTTGGAGCGAGACAGGTAGGTTCGAAAGGCGTAACACGAAATAGTCAAGGTTCACGGGAGAAGGTATGCGGATCTGCGAGGCAGATATACCCACTATAATAGAGAGAGTCCGAGGAGCTTTGGAACTGTCTGGGAGTAGGGCAAGCGGCGGGAGCCGCCGTGGTAAGAGCAAAGTGGCCAGCCAACTTTTGCCACCGACGCAGCTGCCGCTGCACGAATGCTTTGATATGCTGCTGATGATAACTCGGGGTCCTTATCGAACTCACGCGAGCAATTTCGTCACTCGATCGCAGGGGAGAACCGTCATACTTGGACCACTTTAGACCATGCGACGCAGACTCGGTCGGTAACAAAATTGCTTTCCCTATTTTTCTCTACAGGACATTTAATATTTTTGACAAAAGCAAATTAGGTTTGCTGAAATTCAATATAAAATGTTATCTGCTTATATATATTTTGGAAAATTGTGGATTTGCTTGTTGGGTTGGATTTTTGTCCCCCCCCCCCCCCCCCCCCAAGGTAAACCTTTCCCTTTCGGTGAAGCTGACACCTCGTCAGTTTTTATAGCATATAGAATGGAATTCGAAATCCGAATTCCATCCCATATGCAATATTCTCGAAAGTTCGGTTTTTATGGCATATGGAATGGAATTTGAAACTCCGAAATTCCATTCCATTTGGAATGAATTTTCACATGCTATGAACCATGCGCTCCATGCGATCGCGCGAGCCAACATAACCGCTAGTATATAATATTTAACATTATATACTAGCGGTTATGTTGGCTCGCGCGCTCTCATGCGAGGCTCTGAAATATTATCCATAACGTTTTAATTGAATTTCAGCAAACCCAATTTGCTTCTGTCCAAAATATTAAAAGTCGCGAAGACAAATAGGGAAAGCAATTTTGTTACCGTTGATATAATATTAAATGGTCCAACGTTAATATAATATTAAATATATATATTTCAAGAAATAAAATTCAGACATCTCGAAAGTTGGAAGTCACATGACCGCGATTGCTCGTCGCATTGCTGAGAAATAAAAGCGGTCCGTTTATTAAACTGATTGTTTTTTACATGAGAAACGCGATTCTCACCCTTAAAAAAAAAAAAAAAACATGTATCTTCACCGCCGTCCCGCCCGATGATCGATGTCGATCGGTCATCGATCCATTCGTTTCGCCAGCTCTCGGGCGCGAGGATCGTTAGCCCGAGGGAATCAACCGACCGGGAAGGATGATCCTCGATCCCCAGGCGGAGGAACTTAGGAGCAAAACCCGAGACTCGCTTCGTCCGCGTCGTCTTCATCGCGGTCGCGAGGACCGAGGAGAAACTTTCGTTCCGCTTGGTGGCGAGGGCAAAAAGGATAATAAAGGAGGATCGTAATGGCACGCTTCCACATGGTTTATAGTTTACTATGGTATGCCCGTAGGCGAAGTGGCGGTCCTCTCGAGAGTCGCACGCGCGTAGGCGCGTAAGGATCTCGACCGACTTCCTCCTTAAGGTCGATCGAGCGTGTCCGAAGCGGACTCGGGAAGATCGCGAGGGCCGCAGACGGTGTCCGGCGTGTCAAGTCGGGAATATATATGAAGCTCGTGATGACGATGCCCTCTCCGCGATGCAGCACGGGCTGTAATGCGGTTCATGATGTACACAGTACCGTCCATCAATCTGCATCAGATAGACGTAGGGAAGAGCGGGGCAAAACGGGACGGTGGGGCAAAACGGGACGGAAAATCCGGATGCATCGCTGAGGCAAAATGGGGCATCCAAGAACTTTTGGAAAATTGCGACTAACCTGAGTATCCAATTTTACCCCCTCGCCCCCACGGTCGCGAGAGGAAGACGGAAGCGCGAGCCCCCAGAAAAATTATTTATTTGACGAGCACCCGCAAATAAATATTTATTTAAATGAAATAAATTTTTAATTAAATGAAATAGATATTTATTAAATGAAATAGATATTTATTAAATGAAATAGATATTTATTAAATGAAATAGATATTTATTAAATGAAATAGATATTTATTAAATGAAATAGATATTTATTAAATGAAATAGATATTTATTAAATGAAATAGATATTTATTAAATGAAATAGATATTTATTTAAATCAAACAAATATTTATTTAAACCAAATTAATATTCATTTGCGGGTGCTCGTCGAATAAATTATTTTTCTGAGTGCGTAAATCTCTTGACCAGCTCGTCGTCGGGCTGGAGAGTTCCGAGCGTTGGTGAGAACGTGATTGGCTCGACTACGGAAGACGAAGATGTCCTGGTAGGAATGTCACGCGGGACCTGTGCTGGCCGACGTTGGGCCAATCCTGCGTGTCTGACTAGGGTGGCTACCGAGGAATCGAAGAAATCGTAAAGGAGAAGCGCGTTCGTACGTTGGCAATGTAATTTGTCCATTAAAAAAATGACAATTCTACGACGCAGTTAAATCAATTACCGACTCGAGTCACCGCACGAACGATCATCGGATACGGAATCGAACGAATCGGCTTTCTAAGACGACGATAAAAACAATATTGCTCTTCATCGGCAATTACAGAGATGTCTTTTACGCGGTACAGTGGATTCGTTTAATTGGAATATTTGATGCCGTGGATTCTTTCATACGGTTTTCCTGGACTGGGTTAGCGTGTCCTGAGGCGCTGCGGAAACGAACGCGGTTCGACGACGAGTGAGACTTCTGCTCATTCGCGGATAGCTTTTACATGCACATACGCAGCGCATCTGATACCCTGCAGAATCCTGGAAACCTCGATCTCTAGACGATCGAATCGAGTCTCGACGACCGGACAACCGGACATAAGTAGACTAGACGACGGAGCCTCCGGCGAAGTCTGCGTCGCCCATCGGAGTTGCTCGTTTTACCAGCTTGTTTGTATCGAGGAAAGTCATAATGCGACGGGATAATCAACAGCCGGTTGCCAATTAGCCGATCGTACGCTGGCTCGGCGATGTTGTGCAAGTTTTTTTACACCTTCCATCCTTCGAGGAACTGATCACTTCGAGTCTCCGCGCCAGGTCGGAACCGCCCCAGAATCATCCTAAGCCATGATTAGTTTGAGGCTGATTTTTAAGGTTTCCCTGATGCGATTCTGCCGCAACAGGAAAATTTGCCCGATCCTGTCGGGGAAAGTCATAATGCGATGGGAGGATCTACGGCCAGTTGCCAATTAGTCGATCGGATGATCGCTCGGTGATGGTGTACAAGTTTTTGCACTTTCCATCCTTCTGAGCCTGATTACTTCGAGTCTCCGCGCTAGGTCAGAATCTCTCCAGAATCATCACGGGCTATGATTGGTTTCAGTCTGATTTTTGAGTTTTACCTCAAAAATCAAATCAAATCAAATCCATCAAAAAATCGTGGGATTCTGCCGTAAGTGGAAAATTCCCCCGCTCGTATCGAGGAAAGTCATGTTTTACAGTTTCCATCTTTCAGGGCCTGATTACTTCAATCCGCCCCACCAGGTCGGAATTATCCCAGGCCATGATTAAGGTTTCCCTTGTAGGATTCCGATGTAACTGACAAAACAGAATGTCGCTGCCTCTATACAGGCTGCCGTACCTCAAAAGAGAAAAACAACAAAAGTTCTCTTTCAAGTCGCTTCCGATTTGAAGCTCCCACTTTAAAACCGAAACCAACGTCTCGGAGAAAATGTTGAAGAATGTGTCTATGACGTTACTTCGGGTCTCAAAATCTCGGTTCTCACCCGGACGTTACTCTCACCCGTGTTACGGCGATACCCGGAAGAGGCGTCCATAGTCGGAGCGACACGCAGGACCGGTACCGGCCGACGTTGGGCCAGCACCGGCCCAGTGTGGCGCTCCCGCTAGGGGTTTCCCGCCGAGACTTCCGACCGTCAACCGGACGACCCGATCGCGAAAAAAAATCTAAAAGTTACACACCGACTCCCATCGTTTAATTGGCAAAACCCGCCAGCGAGAAAGTCGTTCGAGCCTCGTAGTCGGTGTTGTTTCTCCTAATGGAACACCGACGCTGCCCCTCGTCCGCAGCGTTGGCTTTTAAGCCAACGCGAAGAAAACGGTCCGACGCCCGGAGCGCGGAACAACTCGCGGTCCAACGTAAATACAAGTCCGCGTTGTAACGATAACGATAAATTATTGGCAGGATACTTAGAACGGCGGGACGCAGGAAACCCCCGACGATAAATCCAGGAGAGGCATATCTCTTGTCGAACAAACGTCCCCGTGGCTCTTGCCGGAGCAGCTGCTGCCCGGTTAACCTTCGGCAATCTCGTAGCCGCGCGGACGAGAACGGAATATCATTGCTGGGAGAAAACCTCGTCTACCCGGCTCTTGTCTCGGTCGTCCTCGTGGTGCCGTTTCATCGACGTCACCCTGCCGGCGGAAAGAAAGTTCTCCGTTCGTCTCGCTCGCCCTGCCATTTTCGTTGCCGCACCGCGGTCTCCCTCGTCGATGCACTATACATGAGCTCCCGTTCGCGATTCCTAACGGCGACACGCACGGTGAAATCGCCTTTGGTATAATACCCGACCGACATGATCCTCCGTATAGCTATGCGCTGTACGGTATATCATGCCGTGGCACTGCGTATCCGCGATGAGGACGGTGGTGCGGGATTGAAGAAAAATGAACGGAACGCGTCTGTCCAATCAAAGCCAAACGGTTACAGCTCTGGCGTTGTTGGACCAGTTGAGGAACGAACGACTTTCGTATCTCGGCGACGCGGACGAGGAGTCGCGCTGCTGTGGTTTCAGCTTTTCCATATTCTATGGTGATAGCGGGATGAAGAGATAGTTAGGATTTTTATTGAATTCCTGGGTGGAAGAGGCGAGGGGATTCGAAGTTCGCGTTTTGGACGTTTGGGCCGAGGAAGATCGAACTCTAATGTCTTCGCGATAATGAAATCTATGGCAATGGTCAATGAGTGATTGCTTACCCTTAAAAGTGAAATATGACAATGGGCAATGAGTGATTGTTTACCCTTAAAAGTGAAATTTCACTCAAATGCGTAGGCCCAAAAAAGGGACTTGAATTCATCTTCAAAGTCCATTGATGAAACCTGTGATGGTCTATCCGTTAAAGTGGTCTATTGGCGACAAAAATCGGTTGCACTAAGTCTACTATTCCAAGTTCCATCTGAATCAAATCATGAACCACCTTCATCGCCACCAGTTGCTAAGTGATGAGATGCCATCATAATTTGCCAGATTCATAATTTGCCTTATCATTTGCCAGATATCGACAACAGTCGTAAACCAATTTACACTCAAATCGGTAGAGCTCAAAGGGCATCGCAAAGTCCATTGACGGAACTAGTACGGTCAATTCGTTAAAGTGGTCCACCGGCAACAAAAATCAGTTGCACTAATGGACCTCACTCCAAATCCGAAGGGAAGTTCTTATCTGCGGAATTTCACCATTTTCTCCCCAAGTGGTCCAGAGATAAAAGTTCTCCCCCAATGCGTTCCAGCCTCATGAACTCCACACCTGTATGCTCTGTCCAGAATTAGGCAAGTTTTATTTGGGGCGCACACTTCCCGTCATCGAGAGGCTTTTTTAGTCTCTTCATAAAACCCGCACATAAATCGTGCCCTAAATAATCACATCTATACCGCCGCTCTGCTCACTACCCGTCGATCCGTTATCATTCATTAACGCCGATGAACGAATGGTTTCTGCTTATAGCATCAGCGCCATTCATCAAACGACCCGCGCGACGGAAAAAGCCCGGCAGTGAAATAACGAACGTCCGAGCCATTGGCAGCCAGTTGACCCTTTACACCCGCGTGACCACTCTCGCTCCCGATTTTCCGATAGCCCATGGATAGCCGATCCATCATCGCGCGGTCCGATACCGTGCATACCGTGTGTAATCGTGTAATGCGCCGCCCCCGGAGCTCTGACACTGTCCCAATTCCTGACGAGTAAAACCTCTCGATAGGCCTGTCGATAGTCACTTTCGTTTTTTTCATCCTTTTGTCTCTAGGGAGTACCTTTTTGTGTCGGGACATTTTTTGTGACATTTTTTTTTTCAAATCCTCCGTTATTTATGGACTCAGGCCACTTCATTCTCGTCGGGCGCAGCTGTTCCACTTCAACTTTCAGGCCGGTAATTTCTCAGGCTCCTCTCCCGACGCTTCCTACTTCGTGCAAACGATTAGTCTGCGAACCACCGACCGCTTCAACTTCCAGCAACAGAGTCTCTCGAATCCTCTCACCCGCCTGCAAATACTCATTCCCGTTCCTATACCTGCGGCTGGGCTTACCGCTTCGGTTGTTCACTTTTTTTTTTTTTTTTTTTTTTCAATTCGCATAGCAGCCCAGCACTCCCTCGCATCATACCGCGATCGGTATCGCCCCCATGCCGCTTCGTGGGATGCCCGAGACAGCGACATATTTACGAGGTCGTAATAACTGTGCACCGCGCGCGAGACCCGAGAGTACGCCGAGAAGGGATCAAGAGAATTATAGGAGGAGGCTGAGAGAGGAGAAAAATATAAATAAAGAGAGTTATTTAAAAAATGTGAAGTAGATCGCGAAGAGGACGTCATTCGATCCGCAGCGAGTCTCGCAACAATGTCGGGCGTGTCCCGACGCAGATGGGGCTTAGGTAATACGAGGGAGACCTCGAGAGTAGTGAACTTCTATTTTTTTTTTTTTTTTTTTTTTAAGGGTACGGTGGAGGAAGAAGAGATTGACGGCCTCGGCAAATAACCAATTTATGAGCGATCGGAAAAATTGCATCCATCACTATCCCAACTTTACCTTCGAGTACAAAAATGACACGCTCGATCACAGATAGGAAAGTGAAAATCTCCCGAAGGAAACTTTTTGGATTTCCGATCGTGATTCTGTAACTCTACGTTTTGGTTTTAACAGATTCGAGAAGGGTTTCATTTTATGCACGAAATCATGGACGATTTTGTGCACTTGGTCGGCTAAAATGAATTAGTCGGCTAAAATAGTTTAGCCGGCCAAACTATAAAATCCATTAGCCGGATAAGATATTTTAGCCTTTGTTTTTCTCTCAGTATGGCCGTTTAGGTAAAATTACAGTAGACCTGGATCGTTATAATTTGCTGTATGATTTTCTTGCAAATTTGTTTGCGAGAAAATCACTGAATGCTGTGACGGTCAGTTTCCGCTCATCTTTTATACGTCTCGGAAAATGAAAAATGAAAAATGAAAAATGAAAAATGAAAAATGAAAAATGAATGGACAATTCTCTTAATTTATGGAAGGTAAGACTGTACCGTTTATGGCATCTAAGACCGCGCAAATATATATTTTTATTATTGTCATCTAAGCGAAAGACAAGCATGCTTTTAACAAGTCGCGGCGCGTCTTAGCACCTTCCCAGCCCAGAATTAGCGAACTTTTCTCTCTTTTTATTTTTCTCTCTAACATGGACCACCCGGCAAGCCGAGCCGGCTCGCCGAGACCATCCCAGTATTCGCGATCTCGCTAAGTTTTCAACGTCGGTAAAGAGAGAGGGTGAGGCGTCTCTCCTGCGCCGCATAGTTCTGCCACTTATCGCCCGAGCGGCTCGGTTTCCTCTGTTGCTCCGCGCACGATTAGCACCGATCTACCGAGCAGCGTTTCGAGTGTGCACGAGCGAGACAGCCGGACGGACACTGGCCATGCGTTAACGAAACACCTGAGCGTTCCGTACGAGCTCCGAGACCACCGTGTGGGGCTTTCCGCGCTCGTCTCTCCGCTTCCTTCTTCGGCGGTAAACGCGACTTCCGCGATTAAAGCACATCCGCTATTTCATCCATCGGCGAATAAAATCGTTTGTCGAACGAGGTGAAATCGCTTTTCTTTTTTTTCCTTTTCTTCGTCGTTATTATTTCGACGGCAAATTTTTATCTTGAGTTGTGTAAAATGTTTTGGTTGCAATTTTGAAGAAAAAAAATCTAAAAAAATCACGGATTTTTGTTATTCTCGGGTCTGGATGGACCGAGAGATAATTGAGATTTCATCGCGACCTTTCGCAATAAATCCGTCGAAGCAGCGGGAAATGACGTTTACAGCTTCAACGAGTGGCAAGGAGTCTCGCTGACCGAATCGTTTACCGAGCGATGTGAAATCTCTTTTCTTTTATTTTTTTTTCTTCATCACTATTACTTTGATGACAAATTTTAATCTTGAGTTTAATTTCAAGGGTTCTCCGTAATGTTTAAGCAAAGAAAAAAAATCTAAAAACCTTTCGCAATGCACTGGTCGCTGCAATGACATCGTCATCTTTAACGTTTTCCAGCTTCAACCGCGTGGCGAGACACGAAAAGGAGTTTCGTTTACCAAAGTAAGTGAAATCGCTTTTCTTTTATTTTATTTTTTCTTCACCACTATATAATATTCATGATAAATTTTAATCGTGAGTTTAATTCCAATGTTTCTCCGTAATATCGAAAAAAAAAAATCTAAAAAAAATGACAGCAGATGTCCGTAATTCTCGGGTCTGAATGAACCGCGAGATAATTGAGATTCCATCGTGACCTTTCGCAGTGCACTCGTCGATGCAACGGGGAATGACATCGTCATCTTTAACGTTTTCCAGGCTCGACGAGTAACGAGACACGAACAGGAGTTTCATTTGCCGAACTAGGTGAAATCGCGTTTCTTTTCTTTTATTTCTTCTCCATCACTATATTATTTTTATGATAAATTCTAATCCTGCGTTTTATTTCAGTGTTTCTCCGTAATTTAGAAGAAATAAAAACTAAAAAAAATTCAAGCACATTTCCGTAATTCTCGGGTCTGAATGAACCGCGAGATAATTGAGATTCCATCGTGACCTTTCGCAGTGCACTCGTCGATGCAACGGGGAATGACATCGTCATCTTTAACGTTTTCCAGGCTCGACGAGTAACGAGACACGAACAGTAGTTTCATTTGCCGAACTAGGTGAAATCGCTTTTCTTTTCTTTTATTTCTTCTCCATCACTATATTATTTTTATGATAAATTCTAATCTTGCATTTTATTTCAGTGTTTCTCCGTAATTTAGAAGAAATAAAAACTAAAAAAAAATTCAAGCACATTTCCGTAATTCTCGGGTCTGAATGAACCGCGAGATAATTGAGATTCCATCGTGACCTTTCGCAGTGCACTCGTCGATGCAACGGGGAATGACATCGTCATCTTTAACGTTTTCCAGGCTCGACGAGTGGCGAGACTCGGAGAGGAGTTTCGCCGGCGCTGCTGCTGCTGCGTAGTGGAGCTCGGTCGAGCTTCGCGCTCGTATACTCTCCGCGAAACAGCATTCACGCGGCACGATGACCGGCTCACCTTGACGGGGTCCTTCCACTCGGGCTTTGGAATGCACCGTGCAACGTGCAACGTGCAACGCTCGCGCGCGCGCGCGCCGGCTCTCGTCGCTGCTCTCCGTGAAACGAGACGCGCTCAGGATGATCGAGAAAAGTAAATGAAGAAAAATAAGCTCTCGGCGCGAAGCTCCGAGGGGAAAGAGGGAGCGGCGCGCGGTGACCAGGCGAGCGCGGCAAAAGAGACCAAGAAGAATCGAAGCTCCTGCGACGAAATTGGGTTAATAGCCGGCGGCAGCGAACGAGGATTCAATCCTGTCCGCATTTATATTCATCAGTGTCTCGGGTCACTGCTGCTCGAATAATTCATCGAGATAAAGAAAATTTTTGTTATAAAAAATGTTTCATTTATGTTTTTAAAAAAGTCATTGAAGAATTGAATTGAAATTTTGTCGTCAGAAAATTGTAATCAAAGTTTTTTCATTAAAAAATTGGTATTAAACATTTTTCATTGAAAAATTAATATTAAACCTTTTTCATTGAAAAATGAATATTAAACCTTTTTCATTGAGAAATGAATATTAAACCTTTTTCATTGAAAAATGAATATTAAACCTTTTTCATTGAAAAATGGATATTAAACCTTTTTCATTGAAAAATGAATATTAAACATTTTTCATTGAAAAATGAATATTAAACATTTTTCATTGAAAAATGAATATTGAACATTTTTCATTGAAAAATGAATATTAAACCTTTTTCATTAAAAAAATTGAAATTACACATGTTTCATTAAAATATTGAAATTAAAGTTAAAAGAAATTTTAGTAGCCTCATAGGAAAAATTGTCGATCCACGGGGAGAGAAAGATAAATGCACGAGGTTTGACCGCTGCGGAGACTCTTTCCCTAATTGAACAAACAATGTTATTTTTTTTCGTTGAACATAGACGAGAAAGACAAATTTTAATTTTATTATTGTCTTTTCAATTCTTTAAATACAAAAAAAAATGGTGATGTTATGATTATATCCGAGCGCAATTCGTGACGATAATGAAAACGTCGGCTTCGCGGACGACGGATTGCCGTGTCGCATGTGCGCGATGTCTGAATCAATTTTCTCGCTCCCTTTCTCCGGGGAAAGCCGCGACGACTAGGCTGCTCGGTCGTGTCTGTCTGCGTTCGCGTTGCACTGGGCGCTCCCGGAACGGCGATAAACGTTGTCCCGTGACACACACTTGAGCCTCGCCAAACGGAGAGACAGTGCGCCGTCGTCGACGTCTGGGACAGACAAGTAATGCTTGCACGGTCGCCCGTCGGGCATTTACGCGCAACGGGACTCCGGGGATTACGGACGGAGTTGATTAGCCAAATACGCAGAGACGAGAAAAAAAAAGTCGCGTCGCGCGTGCCGCGGAACAATAACATGACGGGGAATCCCACGAAGAAATCTCAGTCAGTGACACCGAAACGAGCGTTAAATTCTCACTAATGTGTCCAGAATCGAAAGTAATTCGTTATCCAGAAAAGCTATGAAAATTTAAGTTAAAAAAAAATATCTTTAATGTTCCTAGTCCAAATTTTGATTACGTTGTTTAGCCAAATACGAAGAATCGAGAAAAAAAGTCGCACCGAGCGTGCAAAACGTCACGGGGCGTCATACGAAGAAATCTCAATCGGTAACACCGAAGTGAGCATTAAATTTTCCCCAATATGTCCAAACTCGAGGACAATTCGTTTTCTCAAAGCGACGAAAATTTAAGTTTAGAAAAAAATCATCTTAAATGTCCCTAGTACAAACTTTTGAGAGTTGGACGAGGGATTACGGACGGAGTTGATTAGCCAACTACGCAAAGTCGAGAAAAAGAAAGTTGGATTGAGAGTGCAACGTAACAATGACGTCTCGGGGAATCCCACGAAGAAACTTCAGCCGATAACATCGAAATGAGCCTTAAATTCTCCCCAATGTATCCAGAATAAAAAATAATACGTTTCCCCAAAAAAACATCGAAATTTAAAAATAAAAAAATATAACAAAATCTGCAAACTTCCTACTGGCAATTTTGGAGCGTTGAATGCGGTCCTTATCAGGGCTGGTCCTTATCAGGCCTTTTCCGGACTGCGTCATGATCTGACGTAACGCTCTAAAATTTCTACGCGCGAAGCATCAAGACGTCGAAAAAAAAGTACTCATCGCTACGAATACTTTTTTTTTTATTGGCCCAAAGACATGGACAAGAACAGTCCGTACGCGTAGGCCAGCCGTTAAAGGGTTGATAATCCGGCGCTGCGAGAGCTTCGGTGATTGGTAATGGTTAGGGATTCCGATCCGGTGACCCGACGTGTAAATTGATCAACAGGTTGGCCGCCTATATTAATTTGTTCGCCGCCTAAACCCGCATAACCATTCCGGGATCGAGGTGCAATTGCACTACGCTGCAGGATTATGGTAGGCGCATGCAGCGAAGCTCGGTTTCAACGCAAATGCGAGAGTTCTCGTACGCCGGAATGGTGAACGGCGCCAGACCGCATAAGGCGAGGTCTGCGCACCGCTCTCTCTTTCTCTCTCCCTCTCTCCCGATAGTCGCTCACTGGGATCTACGCACCTCATCGTCGTGGCTCCGTGGCAATAGCACATCATTTATGCACGATCACTTTATGATTCACTTCCAGATCACCAGCAGGTTGTTGTGGCTCGAGCGCTTGGCTCGCTATCAACAGTCGAATTTAGAAACTGGACATTTATATTTCCGGAAATTTACCGCAAATACGTCACTTCCGGTTTGAAAATCTCACTTTTCGACCGGAAGTGAAATCATACCGGAAAGTTAGGTCTTAATTTGAAAATAGAGATTTTCAAACCGGATGTGACGTATTTTAGGTATGAAGTCACTTCCGGTCGAAAAATTTGATCTCCAAACCGGAAGTGCGTTTCAGATATGGCGTCACTTCCGGTCGAAAAATGAGACTTTCACACCGGAAGTGACACTTCTGGTCGAAGAATGATTTTTGCGGACCGGAAGTGACGCATTTCATATCGAAAAATGAGTTTTCCGGAAATGAGTGACGTATTTCCGGTCTAAAACTGCGTTTTCCGGACGTCACGACTTTCTGGTATGACGCAATTTCCGGTAAAAAATGAGAATTCCAGCCCGAAAGTGACGCATTTCCGTTCGCAAAAACAAGACGAAGGAGGGGATACAACTTCGCACCCGACGCGTTCACAGTGACGAACCTTCTCCGGTTCGTTCGCCGAGAAACGCACAGGTGTCGATAATCGAGCGGATAATGAGCGGGACGAAAAAGTGTTTGAAGAAAGAATAAAAAATGACGCAAAAAATTGTGACACGAGCGACGGAGCGAGGTGGCACGTGTCGTAACGATCCGAGAGGTGCGCGTTACGAGCAACGAGCGTCGATGAACTAGTATCGGGGCTATATAGATCGAGAAAAAGGTGAGTGCTCCGAGTGGTGTCTGGAACGATTCCAAGGATCGCGCTCGACCGCCCGGCGTTGTGCCGCTGTTGCACGAGAGATTACGAAATTCCGCGATGCCAACAAACCCATCGACTTCTTCTGCGTGACGACGACGATGACGCTGGGACTCGGGCGGCGTACCTATAGCGACCCGGTGATTCACGCTCGCGCCGCGTCCGCAGCATGCGAAACTCTACTGTAGCTCGGTTGATGTTGCTTCAAAATATTTTTTTCAATTTTTTTTTATAGAGTACATGTAGGGCAAAAGTGCTGAATACGGAGACGACGGTAAATGGACGAAGGCAAATGTAGGCAAATGTGGATTTGGAAAAAAAAATTGGAAAACATCGTTTATGTTACTTCGATCGACAGCAGCGAGTATTTCAAGTGTTAAGCCTTGCTCCCGATCGGACTTAAAAATACCACACGAGCCTGCTGGATTTTCATAAACCATCCATAGTTGGGGCAATATGGACCAGCGTTTTATCTCATTGCAACATTAAAAGTTACTTCGTTATCCATAAAAACTTGAACTTTTGAGAAACGTTAAAATAATGTTTACTTTTTTTTTTTTGCTAGTTTTACGTGAAGGGTAGAAATGCTGAATACGGACGTCCTGGTAAATGGAGCAGCGCGCGTGAATGCAAATGCGGATTTAAAAAAATCTGAAAGATCGTTCATCTTACTTATATCGACAGCAGTGAGGTATTTCAAGTGCTAAACCTTGCTCCGGATGAGGTTTATAAATACCACACGAGCCTCCTTGATTTTCATAAACCATACGTAGTCCGGGTAATATGGACCACCCTTTTATATCATTGCAGCATGGAAATTAATTTCGTTGCGAAAAAAAAAAAAAAAATGATCAAAAGAATCTTTAGAATGTGTAATTGTCAGGCTTATATAAAGGATGTTTTAGGGTGGATATTTCTTCTAGCGAAATGGGATTTACGAAGTGGGAACACGAGATTCGGGCCCAAAGTCTTCGGTGGTCCATATTGACCTCTTTTACCTTATATGTCTGCACCGATCATACCTTCGAGAATATGAGTGCATAGAGAAAGGCAATCCTTTTTTGCCTCTCGACTTGCCTACTCGTCGTTACATGTTTACGTTTACTGGAACGATATAGAACATGCACGTCCGACACATGCGACCGTCGAGAGATTCCATGAGACGCGAGAGTAGCTACATGATGTCGGGCGAACGGTATCGAGATCTCGAAGATTTCTGCCCGCGCCGGTCCGGCATCACGACTCGGCGAGAGAGTCGAGCGTAAAACAGGCGATTAACGTGTCCGATAGAATGATGAAATAAAATTAAAAAAAAAAAATGCAAGGAGAACGACTGAGTCAAAAAATAATGATTTTTCATTCTAGGGAAATAATAAAATGATTTTTACGGACGGGAAAAAAGTTTCGAATGGCGATTGGGCAAATTCGAACGACGGATTTTTCGTGAAAAAGGTTCCGAATTTTACGTACGATAAATAAAAAATCTCCCCCCGGGAATCTCGTTCCCGTAAGGTAAAAAAAGGGTCGTCCAGTTTACAAATATTTGCAGTTCACAAACTTCCAAATTTTCTTTTTTTCTCGATATTTTTACCTTTTTGTGTGGGTGGATTTTTTTTATACAGTTGGCTGAAAAAGTTAACAAACGTAAGCATAATGCGTAAAGTTAACAAGTGAAAAAAAAAACATTGTGAACATTTCTGGACAACAAATTGTTATTAAATGTACGAATTGTTTTTCTTTTTTTTCGGTCCAAGCCGAACGCACGTAAAACTCTTGTTTTTTCATTCGAGCGACGAATTATTCATGGAACACGTTCCCATGGGAACATCCGACAAATCTGGGAACTTCACTCGCACGAGCTAAAAAAAAGGGTTAACAAACATTGACTGTTTCTCAACTGCCATAAAATGTGAAGTTAACACGAGAAAAAAACCTTTTGGACGTTTCTGGACAAGAAAAACGTTCGTTAAGCGTGCGAATTTTTTTTGTGTCTTTTACCGTCCAAGTCGAACGCACGTAAAAGTCCCCTTTTTTCATCCGAGCGTTAAAAATAATCGAGGGAATCGTCTCGGAGAAACAATTTACCGCGACCCAGATGCGGAGATTGAAAGATAAGGACTCTCAGCGTGGCGCTTTTTTTTTCTTTTCCTTATAACGTTCAATTTTGCAAGATGGAGATTCTAATTGCGAGAAGAATAACTAACTGTTTGCTCGCACACCGTCGGACACACACGTAGGAACGGCATGCGCGATGACGACACGTCCCCGAGAGGTTCTATAAAATAACTCACGATCCGCGCAGGCCTCCACGTATATCTGCAGCGCGTGTATTCGCAGATTGCCGCTAACACACTGTAATCGAGTATCGACAAGTCGAGAATAAGGAATGGCCGATGTTCTGCGATTGGAGGCAAAAAAGAAAAAAAAAATTGTAATTGCAAAATTATTCAAGCCTCCGTCGTGTCTCTTTCTCGGCTCGCGCTCTGGCCGATCTATCGATCGTTTCTCAAGATCTCGGATAATTTCAATTCGCCTCGAAGACGCTTTTCACTCCGCTCTTGGACACGTCGATTTACTTCGAGGGGCTACCAATTTCCATGTTTTTTTCGGACGGTTATTGCCAGTAAGGTAATAACCAAAGAGCCAAGGTAAATAATCGATTCGACACGTATCGCCCGCCTGGGCCCTACAGCGAGACTCTTACGGCGCTTCGTCCCCGCTATCTACATGCTCATCGACCTTTACTCGAATTATAAATTCTCACTCAAAAAATAAAATAAAATAAAATAAAATAAAATAAAATAAAATAAAATAAAATAAAATAAAATAAAATAAAATAAAATAAAATAAAATAAAAATCGAAAAACGCTCGACTTAAAACTATGACTCATCGGAGGTGAGTCGATAACATAACGCAGATAATTTTTCTCCTCAGTCTGTTATTAACCCGAGCGTCATAAGGAACGGCCAATGACCGGTTGGAGTCGAACTTTCATATTTTTCCACCCAATAAAATGTAATCGCCTGTACCGTTCACTCGCCGTGCTCTTTGGCGAGACCTCGCGGAAAAGCGGATTGCGCCGCGACATGGGAAACGTATTTAAATCCCACGAGATCTCGATGCTGAGTGGAAGGGAGGGGGGGAATGTCCGCGCTGATATTTAACGCGAATCTCATATTCAATCCGCTGCATACATTGTAGATCGGGGGGATCGGCAAAGCCGTCGCGTCTGACGTGCGTGACAGCAGATATACATGTATTAAAAGTACTCACGTTCTTGTATCTACACATATATATATATATATACATATGTGTACATATATAATATAAAATGAACATACGGCAGAAGTGTACGATACAGCGATAGAAGATAGACATTGAGGTAGATTGAACGTGATTAGAGTTACAGGATTCAACGGTGCACATAAACACTATATGTGTACGTTTAGCGTGCAGGTTGTGTGCACAGCGAGGGGGAATGCGCATGCGCGAACGATGTTGCGGCGAACTTTTATTAAAATTGCAAAATTATTCAGTCCTCGTGACCGATCAGCTCGAGGATACTCTCTCGTGATTACGTGGATACCAGTTCTCGGGTTCAAAAGAAAGATGCTGAAGGGGAGGGGGGGAATCCTCTTTCTCATCCCTCTTCTGCCGGGGTGACGCTTCGTGCGGTTCCTTTTGCCGCGAAGACTTTTTCCACGGTTGCACGTTCGGAGAGCATTGCGACCCTGTGCTTAATCAAACGGCTTATCCCGCTGAAAGATTCCTGATTACGGGGCTGTTGCACGAAACCCCCGTAAGAAACTCGTCGACTTCTTCCTACGGAGCTTCTTCTCGGAGCTCCTCTATCGCGTTTCCCGCTCGTCTCTCTTGGTCGCTCTGTGCGTTTGATTCTCACGACGGCGCGAGCTGAGAATGAGATATCAGACGCATCCACGATTATAGATTCAATTTTCGGAGAATATGAGATAACACAAGGACAGTCTTTCAACGCCTTTGTGATGATAGCCAAAAGAACTAGGGTAAAAGTGGGGAATATGGACCGGTCCATATATCATTGATTTACGTGTTAAGCGAGGTGGACCATATTCACCACTTTTACCCTATACTAAAGTACGACTGAAGGAGAAGCTCCCATGTTATTCTATACTTCTGTATATATTTTTTATCTACTCTAACTAATTTCATCCAAGATGATTTACCTAATTCGCTCATTTGTAACTAGTATTATTATTTAATTTTGGATTTGTTTTGAAACCGGAAGGGAACGCATGTGATAACAAACTAGTCATATATTTATCGAAATGTTCTATTTTCATAAAACTGTAAAAGGAGTAATCCGTCAATAAATAAAATATCAAATAACGCGGTCGACAACGAAAACTGTAACTGGTTTTTTAAAATGGTATCGACCATCTGCAACCGAAAGCAAATTCTTACGTGAAGTGGATATCAATTCAGCTTCATGTAAGAATTTGCTTACTCCGGTCGGTGACATAAACTATAACTGATTTTTTAAATGCCGCCGACCATCTGCGACCAAACGCAAATTCTTACATGAAGCGGACATCAATTCAGCTTCACGTAAGAATTCCCCTAACACGGTCGGTAACGAAGTGTAAGTGATTATTCAGCAAATTCTTACATGAAGCTTAATCCATATCTGCTTCGTGTAAGAATTTACTTTCAATCATAAGATGGAATGCACTCTTTAAAAAAAAAAAAATTAATTACACTTTTTGTTACGGACTGAGTCCGGCCTAGCCGGGCCGAACGGTTTTCCACATCGCCTTAAGGCCATGTGAAAGATGTACCACGTCACATATGAGTGCGAGATAGATAGACGCACTTTTCGAATCAATGCCATTTAAAACCGGTTGCGGTTTCGCATAAAATAGAAGCATCATCGGACTCGATATTAAATTTTGCATCCACCAATACTTTTCTTTTTCCCAAAAAGTCTACAATCTCCGATTCACATTCATTACAGATTTTGCTAACCTCCCACCCGTCCAACCCGGGCTCGGTCGGTAACGAAAAACTGTAATTAATTTTTTATTTCCTCGCACACGCGATCGAAAGCAGACACGATGTCCGCAATCGATGGAACTTTTCCTCCGATCCAACGTGCCACCAGCCCCGAGCAAAATTGATTACAGTTTTTCTTACCGACCGCGGTATCGCGCATGCGCGCGACGCAACGCCACGATCGGGCGCCGCTTATCGGCTCCCGGTGGGAACAGCTTCCCGACTCCGGCTCTGCCTCCCGCATCGCGTGATCTTCGAGGCTCGGCGACCGTCGAGACCTCGCCGAGGAGAGATTCCTGGCACGAGCTCCGAGCTCATCTGCTCGACGAACTCTTTAACCTCTTTCTACCGATGGCTGGCTGCGTGTCACGCTTTGACAACTCGCTCTCTCCCGCGACCCTATCACCTGCTAGACCCGCGGGGGGAGGGGGAGGGGGGGGGAGGGGGTCACGATTTGCCGCTGTTTGTGCCCATTGACGATGGCGTGTATTATTAGAGAGAAAACGTTCCGCTTATTAGCCTTCGCCCGTGAGCATTGAAATTTATTAGGTAAAAATTCGTGCGATCCTCGGCGGTTTCCGTCGGGAATGGAGAATCAAGCGTAACGCCAATTTTCCGACGCTTCCGTGAGGCGTATCTAATGACACGATGATCCGAGGTACGAGACCGTGAGGTCGAATGGCACGCGTGTCGAGCCTGCGAAACTCGAAAGAGTCATTAAGCTCTCGAGGCCCGCTAAGGAGAATAGTCCGTGCGTGCCTGTTTCGCGCGTACGGCACATAGGCTGTGGTTCTGAGATGGAACGCACTGCGGTGCGGAAGCGTTTGGATCAAACGGGGTCAGCCACGTGGACGAACCAGGGTCGTCGGGAGAATTTTAAAGCGGCCCGAAAAAGAATCGAATTGGACGGCAGTTCAGTCCGATAAGATACTACGGTGAGTATTAGAAACTAAATCCGTATTTCGGAAGATGAACATTTTTATTCATTTTTTGATGACGAAGGAAAATATTTGACAACTTTTCGGAACTTTGGTCGTAATTATTTTTTTCACATTTAAGGCAAAGTACTAGAAACGATGGATGGATTAATGCGAAATTCTATATCAAAGTTATATTTTGTATGTGGAAGAGACACAGTAATTTTTGGGCGACTCGAAGTCTCTTCATAACAGACAGATAGAAATGTGAAAAACCTTTTTTTTGCCTCATGGGACATGAGAAACGTGTTTCTAGATCATAAGTTGACAGTCCACTTTTTGCATAAGAATACTCTCTTTCTTTTCATAATACATATGAAAGTGTAATTTTTGTAAAATATGAAATAATATGTTTGCAAAAAATGAAATTACATTTTTGCCGAATATGAAATTACATTTTTGCAAACAGTTCAATTATATTTTCGCCAAGAAGAAAGAAAAGATCGTCCTGTCAGTGGTTGCCCGTCGAATCGAGCGTAAATCTCAGCGCTCCGCATCAAAGAAATTGCAGCGAAGAGAAAAGATTTAACGAGTCCGCGCATGCGGCAACAACGGCAACAACAACGATGACGGCACGACGTAACGCGGCATGCATATTCCAGGAACGTTGAGAACGAGAGTGACCGATCGAGGACGGAAAACCGAGCCACGAAGATATAAAGAACTCCTAAGAAGCGAGAAACCACGACACGCGAGGAAAACCGCAAGAGCTTCGCTCTTTCGTTTAACGTCGCGCTGTTTTCTCGTGTGCACCGGTGATGTTTCGAGAACGACCCACGAACCGAGAATTCACAATGCCAAGTCGTAAAACGCACTCCACCATACGTGCGCATTTACGACTCTCGGCCTTACGGCGCTACAGTGGACACTCGATTAGTGCACCGCTTCGCCGATGTTTCGCGGCGGCGCTGCGCGCTGCGGCGGTTCCCGCGCTCGTTCCTTTCACAGCGTAGCACAGGCTTGAGCGTAGCATAGGCTTAAGGTAGTTCTAGCGGACACCCTGAGCCCACGGGAGTTCAGAGAGAATTAAGAGAGAATTACGAACACTTCTCGATGGGATAAAAATCTGAAAAAATCATGCATATGGAAGATGCTGAAAATATTGATTTTGCACAATAATAATTCCAAAATGTTATTAACAAATGAATGAAAAAAAGGTTCAACAAATCCGACGGTAACTTAACTTTTTGTTCATATAAAAACAATTTCTTAAACTTTTTGAATACGGATGAATTTTTTCAGAATTTTCTGTAATTTTTGAAAACGACGTTTTTTATTAACTAAAAACGCAATTTTCAAAAATTATACGTAATTCTGAAAAAATGCGTACATATTCAGAAAAATTAACGGTTAGGTTGCCGGATAATTTGTTGGAAATTTTTTTTCGTTAATTTGTTAATAACATTTGGAATTATTATTATGCAAAATCAATCTTTTCAGTACTTTCCATATGGTTGATTTTTTTCAGACTTTTAGCTCATCGAGAAGTGTTCGCAATTTCTCTCTCAATACTCTCTGAATTCACGTGGGTTCAAGCTGTCCGCAAGTACTACCTTAAGGACAAGCTCTTCCGAGGATTCCTCACGCCTCCGGTGCCCGTAAGGAAAACTCGCACGAACCGGGTTTTCACTGTACCGTGCATTGTGCACTCCGCGGCTCTGTCCCTTCATTCCGTCCATCTGTCAGTCTGTCAGTCGGCACAGAAGATGGTTTTTCGTGGAATCGGGGTCTCGTATCTCCCGACCACGCACCGCTTTTGGACTGCGTTCGTTTAGGTACTCTGCGGCTGTGGTGCGGCTATTACGGCGCCGATCATCGTATTTCTCCCATCCTCCGCTCCCGCACCTCGCCAGCTCATTTTCTACGTGCCCCGGATCCCACGGTGTTGCCATAGACAATACCGTACTCGGATGAGAAACCGACAAAATTTTAGGGTTTTTATTTTGCGAAACAAAATTGAAATTACAATTTAGGTGTAAAATTGTCCTGTAAGTCGATCGATGAAAAATTATGAACACGAACCGAGTACCTTAAAAATCTGAAGATTTGGTATTAAAAAAAAATTACTCGGTGTCGTTTAACCGACGAGCTCGGAGCCCCGGCGACTGACACGAATACTGTGAAGTAAAACACGAGGCGCGAAGGAAACCGACAAAATTTTAGGGTTTTTTTTTTTGCGTAACAAAATTGAAATTACAATTTAGGTGTAAAATCGTCCTGTAAGTCGATCGATGAAAAATTGTGGATACGAACCGAGTACCTTAAAAATCTGAAGATTTGGTATTAAATTTTTTTTATTTTAATGCTCGGTGTCGTTTAACCGACGAGATCGGCGCAGCGGCGACTGACACGAATACCGTAAAGTAAAACACGAGGCGCGAAGGTGCCGAGGCACGTAGCAATCAGCGACGGTCGTTGCGCGACGAAAACTCGCGGACGGTGGGAAACGCCGAGAAACAGGAAAATTAAGGTGCTCGTGTACGTTACACGAGGTTTTATAAGCGTTACGATTTAAGCGTTACTTACGCCAGCGGTGGCTCGATGTAACTTTGGAAAAAGTGCCGAGGTGTCCCCGTTTCACACACGGTTCAATGCTGGGCTCTGCATGCGCGCGTAATATTAGTCTTCGCTCTGCAAGCCCGCACGTACCGAGTCCCACTAACGTATCCTTTTTTCACGGCAACGTAAATAGGTGAATCGGTGTAACCGACTGTATATTGCCATTTCGTATGTACGTGCAGAGGCGTACTCGAACAGCCGGAAAGACCCACCGTAGATTCGATAGAAATGAGAGTAAAAAAAAATTTGAAAATTGAAATTTCATAACGCTTCCTCATAAAAGTTGAAAATTGGAATTTTCGTAACGCGTCCTCGTAAAAGTTGGAAATTGAAATTTTCTTATAATCTTCATTTATTCTCGAAGCTTCTTCCATGAGAAAGCGTTGTCTGTACTTTTGGCTTTTTGAGGAAGCAAAAAAAAATGAATAAAAAATTGAAAGCCCCGAAAAGTTTAGACAATCGGTCCGACGGTACAAAAAGTTGAACAAATGAAAATTCTCAACTAAAAAAATTGCCGAGCAATTATCTGCACCGATAGAAGACCAGCCTTAGACCCGTTGAAAATGAGGAAGAATGCAAAAAATAATATAGCAAGTTGAAAGTCCCGAAAAGTTTAGACGATCGGTCCAGCGGTACGAAAACACGACCGAGCGGAGCAAACAGCCGAAAAATCGAAACTAAAAAACATTGCCCAGCAAATTATCTGCACCGAGAAATGCGCAAGACGAATCGACGACTCGAAAAATCGCGTTACATCTCGGGTGTAAAATTTACGAGGGGCGTTACGACTCGGAGCGGAGGAGGCAAAGTTATGCGAAAAGTTTGAATCCACTTTGGACCAATACTGTCGCGGCTTTGATGCATTTCAATTTGTGAAAAAGCTCTCGAGAACCTTCGCGACAAAGATTTTCCTCCCGCCACTGACTGTACCGCGATGTTTGTCGAATATATCGGTTCCAGTAAAAATATGAGTGTCGTTGAATTCATGAGAAAAAGTTGGACCCTCGAAATTCAGTGTCGACTGTCGGATTCGCGCGATACAGCGGTCGGGCGAGCTCGCACGCAAATGAAAATTCACCGTAAAATTCCGCCCGGCGACCCGCGAAATTTTACGACCAAAACGAAAATACACAGCTCCGTATACTGGAAAATAGATAACCGGTCACGGAGCCACCGAGGAGAATGATAATAATAAAAAGTATACGAGAATCGAAGTAAAAAAATAAAAATAAAAATGAAAACGAAATTCTCGGGAAGCGTTCGACAACCGAAAAACTTGGCACGAGTTGTTATACGCTTTGGGGGAAGGCGATTGTGCGCCGCATCGTTATTCGTATCGTACGTGAATAGCTGTCGGGGAAAAAAGTCTCGCATCGGTGATCGCGAAGATTCCATTAGATCGACTTTATGCAGGGGCTCGTGTAACTCTTCGACTGATTGTAAAATCAAATAAATCAAGAAATTATAGTAATAGTAATTGAGCGAAAAAGAAAATTATCATCGAATTCGTGACATTGATAATTAAATTAAGCAAAGAAAGAAATAATGGTAATTAATGATTGGGCGAAAGAGAAAATTATCGTCGAATTCGTGTAATTAATCATCAAATTAAACAAATAAATAAATTATAGTAATAATAATTGCGCCCAAAAAATACTATCGAATACGTGAAATTATGCAAATAAATAAATGATAGTAATGATAATTGGGCTAAAAAAAATACCATCGAAACCGTGACATTGATAATCAAATTAAGCAAATAAATAAATGATGTTAATAATGATTCGGCGAGAAAGAAAATTATCATCGAATCCGTGACACTAGTAATTAAATTAAAACGTCTGGTTTCGCGATGCAGATATAAAATTATCTTACGGAATTTTTGGCGAGTCGAGAGGTCATCGATCAGCGCTCGAGTGAGCCGACCCAGGGATTAATATTGAATGACGCAAGGGGAGCGGTTTTACGCGTGTCCGAGCTGAGACTGAGATACATCGAGACGATTAAGAAAAAAATAATAACGCCGCGTTGCTGGTGTCGAGAGGAACGCGCGGAGTGTGAAAGAGTGTGTGAAAAAAAAAATCAAGGGAGGCAACCGGTACCGAGGATCATAAGAGACCGAGCCGCGGAGAGTAACACGCCGCCTCTCTTGGGTAACCCGCTCGCGCAGACCCGTCCCGTCGAGGCCAAATACAAATAGTCCGACCGGCATTAAATTTGCATTTATATTGTATTTTCGTAATTTATGAGAGCGACTTATCTCTTTCGTCTCGCGAAACACTCGACCGACGGTTTCTGCGGCTGCAATTATTTTTCATTGCCTTATTTTTTATTTTTGTCTTTTATCTATTTTTTTTTTCTTCAATTTATAATTTTTGTTCATTATTTTTATTCGCCTATTTTAGACTCGCCGTCCCGCGTTCTTCCGGCTTCGGACGAGCGACCCCGCAAATACGGAACGCAACCAAAAGTTTATCTTGAAGAAACTTAAAGTGTACAAAAAAGTAAAAAAAAAAAAAAATTAAAAAAAGCCAGAAAAAATATCAAAAATTGTAACATTAATTTCGCAAAATAACAATAATAATATCAAAGAGTTATCGACGAAACGATGGACAAAAAATTATATATATAATAATAAATAGTCGAAAAACCTTTTTTTATTTTTGTATGAAATTATTATGATCGATTATTCCGACTGGCTCGATGGGAGGAACTTTATTGCAGCACGCAGATTGACACGCTCCGATTCTCCAGTGTTTGGCGCTGTCTCTGCAATTAAATTTCGCGTAGCCCGGAGACCGGCGACGGTGTAACGGGGGGGAGGGAACATCCGGTTGCAGAGGGCGTCCCCGACGAATCACTTCCGGCCGCGCATCGTTGCTTCCCAAGTACAGAAATCCTATCGGCCTCGGGCAGCCGAGTCTTGGACGCGGGCGCGAGGCAATCATTTCAGCTTTCGGAGCAAACGAGATTCGGCGCCCCAAAAAAAAAAAAAAACAAATTACTACGTCTCTTCTTCGCCGCGGTTGATTTTTTTTCCGTAGAGTAAACGAGATTCATCGCCGAAAAAAAATCACTACATCTCTTCTTTACCCCCGCAGTTGATTTTTTTCTGTACAATTGTATGCGAAAACATCCCCGCTAGTTTTTCGATCGGGTGCTAATTTAGTAAACGTGCGACTCTCAATATTACAAATTAATAATCCCAAGATCTAATATTGTAAGGAAGGATTGTTGGAAAATTAATGAACGGTACTGGAAGCTTTTTTACATGAACTGTTTCTGAGATTTCAAACACATGTGCGTTGCAATGTAACAGTAAAATTTTTATTTTTAATGCAAATTTTTGTAAATTTCAGGCAAAAAATTTGTAATTTTAATATCTGGTATTATAATTTTACAAAAAAACTACATTAATATTGAATTAATGTAAGTAATGAAACCAAATTTTAAATTCCAGTGCATTAAATTTACAATTTATTTTCACAGTATAGAAATTTCGCCCCGGAAAGGCTCGGTCGGTAACGAAAACTGTAATTAACTTTTTTTCACGAGTGCTCGAAAGCAAGTCTTCTCTTAAAATCAAATTCTTACCTGACGCGTGTGTGAATGGAGTTTCGTGTAAGAATTTGCTTCTGACGCGTCCGAGATCGGCATCGTTGAAAAAGCGTAATTACAGTTTTGATTGCCGACCGAGGCGTCCGACACGCTCCCGAGGAGTCGCTGGTTCGTTACCGCGGGAAAAATTTAAGTATGGCGAGCGCCGATCGAGGAGGGACGAAGCTATAGGTGACAGTGCGCCGGAGTCATCAGCGAGCGAGCACCGGGCGTGCATAAACTCGGCGACTCGCGGATGGAGTAATAATTGCATTAATAATTGCGCTGAGGATCCTATAACGACGCGGTAATTACAGCGGGACTAATTCTAATTGTCCTTACGTGCGCGCACGGTCCTCCGAGCCGGGGAGGCATGCAGTGTACATCGTCGAGTCCCTCGTGTCTTAATTATGATCGACGAGCTACAGGACCCTCCCCGTCGTCTGCGCCTCGCGCTCGCTCGCCGCTCGCGGTTTCGTGGGCTATCGCCCCGTGTCATCGTAACAGCTACACTGTGTACCGCGGTAAAAGGTTTGTTGTAAAAATTTACTCGTCCTGATTTATTGCACGCGAGGGACAAAACTAGATCGCTCGAACGAATTTGCACATCGCGGCAGAAATTAGGTTCTCGATCTTCAGCTTCGTCTCTGACGCATGCGCACTCGATAATGGACTTTTGGTCTCGCCTCGACAAGTTTTTGGACTGGAGTCCAAAAAGGCCAGCGGATTCGTGTTCAGCGCGCAAAAATACGTCGGAGGACGTGGCAGTTAATAAAAAAAAATTAAATAAAACTCGTCAGAAAATTGCAAGGCCCCTTTCGAGTCTTTTTTTGCATTTTTTAACGTCCTTAACTGGCACGGCATAAAATGATTCTAAGACTTCATAGATGACCCTATATTATGTATTTTTTCGCGTAGAACACGAATATAACAATTATTTTATTCGCAGCCCAATATTTTCCTTTCAAATCCCAAAAATACGATTTTTCGTGCATAAAATCGAGCCCCTTAATGTCGCATTGTTCTTTAGTCCAAAAAGGCCAACGGATTCGTGTTCAGCTGGCAAAAATACTTAGAAATACGTTGCAGGTAACATTGGAAAAATATAAATTCGTCAAAAAATTCCAAGACTGTATTGGCTTAGTCGGCCAAACTATAAAAATTCATTAGCCGGATTCGATATTTTAGCCGACCAGGCCGGCCTATCATATAAATGACCATAAACATATAAATGAAATAAAATCCGTTCGATCGTTCGGTGCCGCACCGAAAAATATTGCAACAAATTTCGAAAAGGTTCGCTCCTCGAATGGCGAAGCACGAGCGGCGAGCGCGTTCGGCTATCTGGTAATCTGCCAGCTCGTTTACTGCGTTCTTTTTAAGATCTCTTTACCTCCCTAGCAGCCGTCCTCGCCTTTACCGTTCCGCGCATACGTGACCGGCATCGCACGTGTGAAGTTCGCCGGACGTGTGGGAGGACGAACGACGCCGCGATTTTTATGGCTTTCGCGTAACACCGGTCCGACTCTCGCCGTGAGCCACTGCGGGCTGGCGTATACCGATAGGTGCGCCGAATCCTGGCCGCTCGTCCTGACCGACCGCACGACCGGGAAAAAAAGCCGGGAGACGGAAAGAGAATCGAGAGAGCTGCGTCAGGATTTTTGGGAGTCGCGTACCAGCGATGAAACAACCGCGCCGCGAGCTCCTCTAAGAACTTGGGAATCATCGGATGTGCGGAAGGACGAGAAGAATAACAATAAGACCCGGCGAAACTTCGCGCACTCGTTCGAGGAACACATTCGAAGCGATCGACAATCACGATAATGGTAATTCTTGTTTCGTCGTACGGTGGACGAACGGACAAGTTGATGTCGAGGGAGCGAGCATGAGCAGATAAGATGACCCTGCACTGAGAAAAAGGATGGTATTTCCTACTATAACGAAGAGTTCCCAGGCGGGACGTCTGTAGGGTAAAAGTGGTGAATATGGCCCACCTCGATTAACACGTAAATCAATGATATATGGACCGGACCATATTCCCCACTTTTACCCTATAGATAGTTTGTGATAGTGTATACTCAATTGATTAAACTGTGATTATAGTTACAACTATAATTTTTGGTCATTGTCGTAACTGTAAAATGTAGACGTCCCCCCTGGGAAGTATTTACTATGTAAGTTTTTCTCAGTGTGAAGATATCTGCACCACATATACTCAATTGATTAAACTATAATTATAGTTACAACTATAATTTTTGGTCATTGTCGTAACTGTACAATGTAGACGTCCCCCCTGGGAAGTATTTACTATGTAAGTTTTTCTCAGTGTGAAGATGTCTGCACCACATCAAGTTTCATCTTTGGCAAGTTTCCGTCAATGCATGATTTGGGAGGAATAAAGAAGTTGTTCACTTGTAGAGTTTTATTCACTATGTGAAACTTCCCAGAATGAAGTTTGTGTGATGGAAAACACAGCCTTTATAACTTGGGGAAATTCAGTCTCATGCAGATATCTTCGGAGTGATCAGATAAGTCGATTGCCTCGTTGCTTGCCCAACTATCTGGCTTTTCCAGCTTCCAGTGCAGACATTTTATTTCCCCGATGGTGATGATTTATGCTCGCTGTTTTGCAGCACGCTTGCCGGCGAATCTGGCTTTTCCGCCTTCCAGTGCAAACATTTTATTTCCCCGATGGTGATAGTTTATGGTCGCCGTTTTGCAACAAGCTTGCCGGCGAATAACTTCGAGTCGATGATTCGGAGCGCAGGTAACGAAAGGGAAGGTGCGTTGCGTCTTCCCACTGAGCAGGTGGAAACGAACCAGCGCAAAAAAAAATATTTATAAAAGTTGAAAATTGGAATTTTGATATAGCTTCGTAATAAAACTTGCAAATTGAATTTTTCATATGGCTTTCAGGTAGTTCCAGCATAACTTCCACACATACATCCGGATACCAGCTAAAAATATAATTTCTCAACGTTTTACACTATTTTAAGTACTCTGACAATAAAACCTCGATTCGTTTAACGAACACATAGCTTCCTCTATAAGAAAGCAATATATTAATAATATATGAAAAATAACAATTTGCTCGTGCGAAAATATATTCTTTATAAAAATGGAGGACTTGTTTCGTGAACGCGACAATACACATTTTCATCAGCCAAGTTAAATGCAGCTTTCGTCCACCTTGTTACGTTCCTTGAAACCAAAACATCACCCCAATAAAATTTTTCCAACTCTCCCACATAACGTTTTCGGACCAACGTACAAGTTTTCTCGCTTTGTCCACGTAGCTTCCGCACTCCGAGCCTAGCATTTTTTCACTCTTCCGTTACTCATCTCTATTCTCTTCATCCGCTGCACTTTTACCTTCGCCCTCGCAACGCCGATTCTACGAGCCAACTTCCTTTTATTGTGACCGGTAGAATCTTTCGCCTCTCCATCCGGACTCAGGTGTCGGTGCTGAAGCCTATATAAACGCCGGGTGAGGGGGGGAAGGGGGGAGGGGGGAGGGGGGCGAAAAGTGTGAGCGATAAAAGAGGAATCGAAGTAAGGAATTTTCCAGTCGCTCGTAACCTTTCCCTCCCGTTCCACAGTCGAGGCGGAGGGACTTTACGAAGATGTCTCGAATTTCGCTCCGCTTCGAATTTCCAAGACCGAGAAGTAACAGCCGTAAGGGTACGAAGAGGGGAGAGGGGGAGAGAGTGAGGGGGGGGGGGGGTGTCTTACAAGAAGCGAACCGAGCTCTTTAGTGACATGTATATGGTGGTACAGTACCCGTCGTATAACTGCAAGGAATCAGCACGTTATAGCGTGGTGCCATATAACCCCCCCCCCCTCCCCCTCCCCTTCCCCGATCCACCACGTGTCCAGGACGAAAGCCATGTAACCCTGCGTCGCACGATCAACGTTAAGTGTCCCATGAACGCCTCGTCGACCAATCCCGCATTTACGAGTATCTGTTCTCTCCGAAGCTGCAGCTTCGCTTGTAACTGTATTTATGTATATCTCTCGGTGGGAAAGATAATGCTGCGTAAAGGCAAACGATAATGGTGTCGTCGTCCTTTCCGCGCGTACCGTCAAAAAATTAGCCTAGCGGGAATGAGATACGGGACCGATACTGGCCCGATGGTGGGCCGATGCTGGCCGATACTGGGCCTATGCTGGGCCGGCGCTGGCCCGATGCTGGCCGGGTGTATGGTTCCCGCATTGGTATTGGCGATCCGCATTTTGTCACAGAAACAAAAGTACCTTTTTCCGTTTATTGTGTCCTTTTAGGTGTTTACTCGTTACTACGCGGCTTCGGAGGAGCCTGTCGAAGAGGCGGCAGGCATTTTCTCTGGGGCTGGAACGCAAACATGTTACGCGCCGGGCAAACTACGCAAGATGAGATGCACTACGCAGGTACGGCGGTTTACGATCGGCAGGGCTTTACGAGCCTCCGTCCGGGAATATCAAAACCCTCGCTAGTTTCGCCCATAGCGAACCTTCGGCATCGTTCACGGATATTAGCCATCTGCAACGAAGGCTCTGAACTCGAGGAAACGAGAATTCGCTGCGTTTCGAGGGTACGCCTGCGCTCGCGTTAAACTAACTTGCTTCAAGGCGAAGCGAAGTGCCGCTGTCGGTAACGAACACTTTAATGGAATTTTCTTAATAATTCATCAATTTTTTTATGGATCGTCTCGAGATTATTAAGGGGGAAAAAAATTGATAAAATTCACGGTGGTATTTTTGATTAGACAAAATTGGGAATGTAAATTGTAAATTTGATGTACTGGAATTTGAAATTTGTTTATGTTATATTAATTGAACATTAATGTATTTTCTTGTAGATTAGAAAGTACCAGATAGTAAAAAATCCAAATAAAAAATGTACTGTAAAATTGCAACATGTGTTTGAAATTTCAGAAACAGTTCATGTAAAAAAAAAAAAAAACTTCCAATACTGTACGTTAATTTCCAAACCAAATTTTTTTACGTGGTAGGTCGCCCGTAGCGAAGCTTCGGTGCCGTTCGCGGATATTAGCGATCCTTCCGGCATATTAGCAACGAAGCTTCCGGACGCGAGGAAACGAGAATTCGCTGCGTTTCGACGCTACGCCTGCGCACCGTTAAATTAACTATTTTACGGCGGAGCGAACTACCGTAGTCGGTAACAAAAACTGCAATGAAATTTTCTTAATAATTCATCAGTTTTTATGGCTCGTCTCGAACATCATTAAGGAAAGAAAAAGAAATTTGATAAAATTGAAATAAAAATGTTTGATTCGAAAAAATAAAAAAAATAAATAAAAAAATAAAGATTAATTCCCGACGATCCAGGTAGGTTTCGACTATAATAGAGGGAATAAACTATGCGGGGAGGCGAGCCGGCAAAAATCCGCGAGTGCTGTACATTAAAACGACGGGACGCGTTTACGCCCCCGCACTCACCCTCTCACCTACACGCGCACAGGGTATGCGTGCGTATACGCGAGTACGGGCCAGTACGGGCCGGTGGGTATAGTCGGGTGGTTCGCGAGCGTGCGGACTTGACACTCTGCGAGCCGCTTGATTTATCGTCGAGGCTGACGAAGAGACGATAGCCGGGTCTACTAAATGCAGAAACGGCCGGGCGAGCGAGAGAGCGAGCGAGAGCGGGGAACACGGGAGTTTATCGGAATGCTCATTAACTCTCTTGCAGACGAGAGTGCCGACGTCGAGATCGGGCTTATACGGGGTGTTCGGAAAAGTAAACCGAGCAGCGAATTTGTGCTATTGGGTCTGCATTGAAAAATCAAAGTCCTGTAAATCACAACTCTTTTTTACAGTTAAAACCAGACAATATTGGGCGCGCCTTGCACGCGACTGAGATTTATTGCGGCTCTTCAATTCATCCATTTCTGTTCGGTTTGAAAATCTTGGTTTTTGACCGGAAGTGACGGCGCAGGGGAAAACTTCACCACTGGTTTGACTTTTTTTTATTTTTAACCGGAAGTGAGGTCATACGGAAACACGTGACTTCCGGTTTGAAAATCTTGAGTTTTGACCGCAAGTGGCATCATAGAGGAGCATCACTTCCGGTTTAGAAGACTGATTGTTGTTCGACCGGAAGTGACGCCATATGAGAAAACGTCACTTTCGGTTTGAAAAATCTTGACTTATGACCGGAAGTGACGTCACAGGGGAAAAGCGACACTTCCGGTTCAGAAGCCTCATTGTTCGACCGGAAGTGACGTCATGCAAAAAAACGTCACTTCCGGTTTGAAAATTTCATTTTAATATGTCACTTCCGGAAAAAAAACTGAGATTTTAAAACCGGAAGTGTCGCTTCCCCATATGAGGGGGCACTTCGTTTCAGAGATTTTTTTCAATTTTCCTTTGGAATGTCTCTACAATGCAGCCAGCGATATAAACATGTGAATTAAGGAACGCACGATGCGTTCTTCGCATTATTCGTCGCAAAAAACGATTGAAAGAAACAAAAAAAAAAGTTATCTTAATTAGCAATTAGTGTCTCGAAAGTTTCACGACGTCTACGAGATAGGCTAACGGCAATAATGAACAGGAGACCCAACGGCGGAAAGTCCGCGGATCGTTTGTAATGCGGTCGGATGGTTAGCCGTGTCTCGTATCCCATCCACGTTCTTCCCCACAATAACTAATTTAACCGTTCTTCGACTTGTTATAAAAACCGCCGTCACTAATGACGATTTCATAAGTGGGAAACGCAACGAATGAAAAGCACCGCCATGGGAAACTCTTCCAACTCGTCGAACAACGCCAATCAATAGCTGAGCCTGCGTACTAAAATAAATAAATAAATAAAATTAAAAAAAAATGAATAAAAAAAAATTTCTTCTGTAAAACATCATCTTTGAAAAAAAAAAAAAAAAAAAAAAAAAAAAAATGGGTTAGGAGCTTTCGCGCCACCTTTCTTGCACTCCCTCGACCTGAAGTTCAGCCCAGCCCTTCGCGCCGATTTGATAGTCGCCTCACTAAATTTATATCTGATTTAAAAAAAAAAATTGCTACTGCGATGCCCCATCTTAAAAAAAAAAAAAAGGAAAAAGGTTTAAGAGTTTCCGCGCCACCTTTCTTGCACTCCCTCGATCTGAATGCAGAAGTCCAGCCCAGCCCTTCGCGCCGATTTGATAGTTGCCTCACTAAATTTATATCTAATAAAAAAAAAAAAAAAAAATCGGTTTGAGGAACCCTCGTTACGTCTTAGATCTACGTCGAGCAGGAAAGCGGTAGGCGCGGTCCGTGCGATTGCAATGTAAACTCGCACAAAGCGGGGACGGAGCGATGGGGGTGCAGGGGGTGAAGGGGTGTGTCTTGAGGCCGACGCCCAGATCGATGCTCCCGTCTGAGGTTCCTGTGCGGGCGTCGGGCGAGTCTGCGGGAGAGAGGAGAATACCGGAGCGGTATTCCCTGGCGCTGCTCCTTGTGGAAGGGCTCTCGCCCTGTGCGCTGGTCCTTCCTGTGCTCCGCGGCTCCCTCGCTTCCGCGCGGGACCCGCCGGCTGCCGGAGGTTCCAACGCCCTCGCCTAATCCCACCGCCCTCTCCCGCTCGTACAAACCGAGGAGTCCCGAAGGAGAATCGGCGCCCGGACCGAAGACGCCCTCGGCGAACGGCGAAAGTCAAACGGGAGGGACCGATAATAATATCGGAGGGAAGCTTTTTTTGCGCCCTCGAGTCGCTAGGAAAAATCATGCGAAAATGTTCATATCCGCTATTTATTAATAATAATAATAATAATAATGTATAAAAATAGATGATTTTTTTTTGTAGTCGATCCACATTTGGAGATTGTTCGTGATAGGAAAATAACGATGAATTCAACATTTTGTGGTTAGTGACGTTATTGAGTTAATGCAGTTAGTGAAAAACTTGCGAAAAAGTTCGTATCCGCTAATTTAAAAAAATAAGATTAATCATGTAAGGAATAAATGATTTTTTTAATTTATAATTTTTTTAAATATTCGGTAGAGATGTTGAGTACCGATGAATCAAATATTGTCGGGCTCGTGAAGTTGAGATGTCGAGAGAAAAAAAATGCATTGAGCTGTCGAGGGGGAAAAAAAGTTGCGTATCTTCAAAGTGGCGCAATTTTTAGCTGCGCGCGCAGTACGAGCAGGCGCACGCAGCGAGCCGCTCCTCGGCGGTGTATCTCCTTTTTCGTCTCACCTCGGAAACGTACTTCACTCGAGACCCGGTTGAGTGCGAGACGAGAATAAAAAAAAAAAAGAAAAAAAAAGAAAAGGCAAAGAAGAAAGTAGGAATGATTAACGATGCGGCCGACGAAGTGTAGCCTCCGGGCGGTATTTTAAAAAGACATCATTGGCTTCCGAGTTCTGCGCGTTGAGCGGGGAATACCGCTCCCGTTCGCTCGTCAAGAACGCATACACGCACGAGTCCCGTCCGACTGCTCAAATACACCCGCTCGTCTAATTTCGATCGAGTAAATATATTTTTTCTCTCCCTCCATATATATATATATATATATATATATATATATATATATATATATATATATATTATATTGCGTGACTGAAGCCAGATAGCGTATTATACACGGAAACCAGGTCGTTCTGATTTTAGTCACATGATATCAAAATCCAGTCTGTACTGTAATGACGATGAATTTTACGTTACCAATACTCGTATCTACCGGCCAGTAAAGATCCTATGTACATAAGATCGTCGAAGTCCTCTTACCTGTAACAATACAACAACAAAAATTATTACATACATCTTGATTTTTGAATACCTATTACTATACAGAGTCGCACGAATACATCGAGTAATTGAACTACCTGAAGTACTTTGAATACCATAAGTACATCGAATACCGCAAGTATTTTGAATACCATAAGTACTTGGAATGCCGCAAGTACTTTGAATACAAGTACTTTGAATGCCGCAAGTACTTGGAATACCACAAGTACTTGGAAAACCGTAAGTACTTTGAATACTTTGATATCGCAAGTATTTTGAATACTTTGGATACTTTGGATTTGCAAGTACGTCAAATATCGTAAGTACTTGAATGCTTCAAGTACTTGGATATAGCACTTGGTCTTTTTCTTATGAAGGTCGGAAATCAAGTACGGAAAGGTTTAGCTATTTACGAGCACAATGCTCCAAAGTGCATCCACATAAATTCATAAACCCCCTCCTGGATGCAAAACGCTTTGATCGTCGGACGATTACGATATCGATGCTATAGACGGAATGTATCCTCGGCTGGGTGTGCTCGTCGCACTGGTACACCGTACGGCGAGGCGAGCCGCATTTCACGGTGCAATGGCCGTGAACGTAGTTTTACGATGCAGCGAGTAGCTTCGGCGGTGGCGGCGGGGTGCTGCTGCCCCCCGGCGGCGTGCCGTCGCCGCTGCCGCTCGCGATACGTCCATCAACGGAGCGAAACTCGTAGTAAGTTCCGTGAATGAGACTACCGAGTGCCGTGCAGCGCCGATACAGCGAACCCGCCGTCCCCGACCAAGTCGTACCGCGCGAGCTTTCAGTTTTTTTTTTTTTTTTTTTTTACAACGGGAAGAACCCCGAACCGACGGAACTTTCCATCATTCTCCCGCGCTCGAGTTTTCTTCCGAAGCCAAACAATTTGTATAACTCGACTTTGAATGTCCGATTCTGTACTCGGACCTAAAACCTTTCCGGTCGCTAATGCCGAATTTTGAACATTGGACATTTAAAAAAAAGAAAACGCTTACGCATTATTTCAGGGCGAAAAAAGTTATTGGGTCGAATTTTTTCGACCCGATAACTTTTTTTTTATTGTTTAATATTTTTTTATTTATATGTTTTTAACTGGTATTGAAATTTTTTCATTTGTTTCGACAAAGTCCACGTTCTCGGGCAATTTTTCATTTAAGAGCCAGGAGTGTCGGACAAGTAGCCTTGAGACTCGGTGCAGCAGCGTGTACGGGGAACACGAGGCGCAAGGAAAGGAGTATCGAGGCACAAAGTGCAGTGGACGAGCATCAGCCAGGCGGCGAGGCATGCGGCGGCGACGACTGGTCTATGTTTAGCCGCGGCCGGCCACCACGTCACGTCCGGTTCGCGGTTCTCTATCTACCCCTGCACTCGGGCTCCCGCGACTCCTCTCCGCACTCCGCTCCTCGTCGAATCGTTCGTTCCTTCTATCTCGCTGCCTCCTACCGCACGTCGATTTCCAGCTACGAATGCAGGCACGCCGCGTGCATTCACGTGCGCGCCAGCTTCGGCGTACTTGCGTACTTGCCCTCTACGCACGGCCAACCACAAGTACAATGTTCTCGTACGAGACGCGGGAATCTACGCGAGCGACATATCTCGTACACCCAATGACTGCCGAGCTACTGATAGTGAATAAAAAAAACGTTTCATTATAAAAATAATAAAATTTGTATTTCATCGGTCCGTAATAAGTAAAAATATAAGTGCTTGTTACTTTTGTTACCTGTTACTTTTGTTACTTGTTACTTTTGTTACTTGTTACTTTTGTTACTTGTTACTTTTGTTACTTGTTACTTTTGTTACTTGTTACTTTTGTTACTTGTTACTTTTGTTACTTGTTACTTTTGTTACTTGTTACTTTTGTTACTTGTTACTTTTGTTACTTGTTACTTTTGTTACTTGTTACTTTTGTTACTTGTTACTTTTGTTACTTGTTACTTTTGTTACTTGTTACTTTTGTTACTTGTTACTTTTGTTACTTGTTACGTTTGTTACTTGTTACTTTTGTTACCTGTTACTCTTGTTACTTGTAAAAATCATTGAGCCAAAGGCTTGAAAATCCACTGTAAAATTTTCCGACCGATTCTCGTCGCAGTTTATGTCCTCGTCCCGATATTTTCCCTCCCGATGACACGAGACAGTAGTGAACGTGCTTCGCTTCACCACCGGCAAAGTGAAACGGCGTCATTGACGAACCGTCGAAACTGGAGCGCGGTGAGCGAGATACAGATATAGACCTCATCCAGAGATGCCGAGAGAGAGTGTACGAAATGGTAGTACGCGAGAACGAATCGATTTCGGATTGCCCCGCTGCTGTCGCAGGCAGGTCCCACGGCGTATCGTGCGGTCGGATCCGTCGTATGTACGAGAATTAAGTACTACGGTAGAAACGTGGAAAAGGTCGAGGGTGTCCCCGCGGGGGATGAACCGACGCTGGCGGTAAAACGGGGACACGACCCGCTCTCCCGCCGAGTCCGCAAATTCGCGGATTCGTGGAAATTCGTGCGAGAGAAACCGGAAACCGTCGCACCAGGAGGGGGTTGAACTCGACTCCGCCGCGCGGTTAATTCGGGATCCAATTAAAAATATGGCGATCCAATTAAAACCTCGTTCGCATCTCCGGCCGATTGCTCGACGTACCTTGCTAAATGAAAATTTTACGCGCTGGTTACAAAAAAAAAAACCCCCAACGTAGAACGCCCGCGCTATAAATATCGTCACAAAGTTTGAGGAACTTTGTGCCAGAGGAAAATATTTTTTTTTAGATATATATATATCTAATTTTTTTATATAAAAAAACAAGGCACTAACAAGTGGTTGCTTCAAAGCGCTTAAGCCTCGCGGGTGTGTAAATGTACTACGGGCATTCACGTTTTTTTCGCCGCGGAGTGAAAAACGTGGGAGCATCCGCGGCCTTATGTAGGGTAAACATAGGTGCATTTTACGCGCCGGTTAAAAAAAAAGGAAATTACTCGGACGAGTAATTATGAGTTCTACGAGATTCAACTGCGAATTTTTCATTAACGAAAGGGCTTTTGGCTGTTTCCACTGAGCGGTGTATTACAACCGGGCCGAGCGCCAGTCGAATGCGCATGCGCACACTCGGCCACTTCGTGTGCTCGACGCGTGTGTGCATCGCGCATTAACCGAGCCGGCATTGCGTTATCGCGTAAGCGAGAGAATTAGGAAAACGCCGTAATTACTTTTCCCATTTATTTGCTTCATATCGGGCCAACAAACTATTCTGCTGGAACAAAATAATGTTCACTCCAGCATCGAATCGTTTAGCAGTCCAGCAATAATTTTTTTGCTTCTGCAACAATGAGTTACTGACAATGCGTAATTTTTGTTGGAATAACAACCCAATTTTTCTCCGCGAATCGCGGCTTAGGGAAAGTCGCCTAAAAAAATTCCCTTTTCATCAAAAATCGACCGCCCGGGAAAGGAGAAAAAAAATTATTCTCAAGCCACGCAACAACCTTCATTGGATGATGTGTGAAAAATCGCAAAAAAAGAAGATAAAAATGGTGAAAAAAAATGTATTTAAATGTATTTATGTAATGTATGAGTTTTTATATTGGTGCACCGCGTGCACCAATATAATCTCTCCTCCACGGGCGCAAAGTGTGCAAAGTGAGAAACCCCGGTGTCGTCCACCGGCTGGACGAAGGCAGTAGGTTAGTCGCCCTCGGCGTCGACGGCTGCAGGCTCGGCGGAAGGAAGATTGATAGAGATAGGAAAGAGAAAAAAAAGGAGCAAAGAAAAAAGTGGAAGGAAACGAGGGATGGCACGCTCGACGGCTTACGACATCCTGCGCGAGCTGAAGCCGTCATCCCTCGTGATAGCAGAGCTGAGTACACGTAGACAATGCAGCGCCGACTGTACGAAGCGTTTCCCCTGTCGGTCCCGACGCTCCGCTCAGCGGAGTGCGATTTAATCGTAAAATAGTCGTAGGATCGAAATTTTGCATTTCTCGCATTTTTCATTTTTTTCCGGATTAATTTCATCGCGGCCAACCAATTCGGCACTGCAAATCTAGGATTACGAAATGCGGATTAATGGCTCGTCGGCCATCTTTGCCGCAGTCGCGCCGGAGGGAGCGTAGTATAGTAGATAAAAGAAGCTCGAGGTGATTGCGATTCCCGTCAGTGGAAATCAGGTCGCCGAACGAGCCTGGCCGGATGCAAAGTGGAACGAGATGAAAAATGGAACCCTTGTGTCTGCAGCCTCAGACAATGGCGGCCGTTTGTTGCCCCCACACAGTAAAAAAGATTTGTGCATTTAACGTCCGCAATTATTTTGTTGTAAATTTCACAAAAAAATATTTGTAAAATTGCCAGACATTTTTGTAAAATTAACATGAAAAGAATTGTGGAGGTTTGTGGACAAGAAACGTTCGTACTTACTTTACTGTGCATGGAAAAAAGCGTATAGGCGAGAATATATTTTTGCGTTATTATATTATATATTTTTAAAAATTATTTTCCTATTCCTATACGATTTTTTATGCGCTTTATTGTTCAGTTTATTGCATCACCATTATTTTGTGTCTGCTATTTTTGGCTTATTTTCTTGATATTATTATTATGCCCTTTTAGGTTCAACCCCTTAGTTGTGTCTTATATATATATATATATATATATATATATATATATATATATTTGTATTTATTCGGTATTCATTCCGTTTGTTGTTGGTTGCGCGATGTGCCTAGAGGACCACAAATCCTAATGTACAATAAACGCATATCCATCCACCTTCGACCGGAAAAAGCGGCCAAGGCTGCGTTCGCTGCGCACCTACACCATTCGCTGGTGCGCTTCACAGCAGTAAGAAAACGCACGATCCCGCGCGAGAGAAAAAAAGACTGCAAGGGTTTGTGGAACATAAAAAAAAAAAAAAAAGTTGCGGTCGTTGAGCGAAGACTGAGTAGTAGCGTTGAGTACGGTCGCGGGTTGGGGGAGAGTCCCGAGAGCGGGGAGGGTTTTACGAGTGTACTTTATCGTCATGAATCGGCCGGGTAGTGGCAACGGTTCGGCGCGTCTTTCCCGTGCCGTTGACTGCTCGCACCGCGACTTCCACTGAAACCGCGTGTTCGCACAGGCCGGTGCCTCTCCGCCGGAGTTATACTATCGGGCGACGTAGCTGGAGTGACGTAGGCGGTGCATGGTAAGCCGGAGTGCATGCGGGCCTCGGTATGCTCAGTGGCACGACGAGCGAAGCCGAGGAAGGAGCGGCGGCCGGGCCGACTCTTCCGGCCACTGCCTCTCGACCGCCGGTGCAAACCCCTTCCCCCCCCCCCCTCTCCTCCCTGCCCCCACTGCCCCACGTGACCCCACGGAGACCCCGGCGTCTTGGATTTCAGCATTTCAAACTTCCTTCGCTCGCTTCGTACTGCAATTTAAATTTAATTTTCCTGACCCGTAATACAGATCGAGCGATCTTCGGAAGGGTTCGGTTACCGGATTAACGATTGAAAGTAACAAGGCGCGGCACTATCGTTCATCCATTTTTTTTTTATTAGAGTTTTCTTCATGGAACGAAGTACTTTTTTTTTTTTTTTTTTTTAAGTAACGTAGCCTCATCGCTGATGTAACCCTTTCACCCCTGCCCCCCCCCCTTCTCGCATGCCTTCACCCTCCGGGCGTCTTGGTTTTCAGCGTTTCGAACTTCGGCCGCTCGTTTCGGACTGCAATTTAACCCTTACGCGGCACTTTTTGCCGAGAGCAAAGCGTGCTTTCTTTTAAGCACAAAAACGATACATCAACTTGGTATTCGAATCGTTCGAAGGTTGCGACTTGGAAAATTCTGGGTCTCGTACCTGAAGGTTTAAATTAAATTTCCCTGGCTCGTAAAACAGATCGACCGATCTTCGAAAGCCTCCGCATCAACGATTGAAAGATAAAAGGTACGGCGTTATAGTTCTTCCATTTTTTTTAGAATTTTCTTTACAGACAAAAGTAAAACACATATATATATATTTTTTTTTATATATAGAAAGCTCGACCTCCCCCCACCCCGCATGCCTGGGCAGGTTCTCCCGCCGTCTTGGATTTCAACACTTCAAACTTCCTTTCGTACAGAAATTCCAATAAAATGCTCCCAACTTCTAAAACCAATCGACCGATTTTCGAAAGGCTCCGCTCGCCGCATTAACGCCTGGAAAAGCCGCGTTGGAAGACTCGGCGTTACAGTTCTTCCATTTTTCCCGACTTTTCTGCTCAGAACCGCGCAAAAGAGAAAAAAAAAACTAGAGTGTGGTTAGCGCCCGTTTCGAGGGGGGCGTAGTACGGAGTGCTTGTAGCGTACGCGCGCGTACTCCGTGAGAGGACGGAGAGGCCGGCTCGCCGGTTCGTAGTAGGGCGGGCGCGCGTACGCGCGCGAGGTAGTTTGCCGCCGTCGGTTTTCGACCCTGCGCGCGGCCAGCGAGGGGTGGAAAAGCGTCGCGGCGCGCGAGTCGATCCAACCCCCCCCCCCTCCCTTACAGTCGGGAACGGGCGCAGCCAGCCAGCCGCCAATTCTCCTTCCACGATTCAAGCCGTACCACCTCCGCTGCGCTACGGGAAACTCGATTCTCGTCTACTATACTGAAGTGTAGTGTATACTATGCCAGCGTGCTGCGCGTCACTATACTCGAGCGCGAGTGCGATACTATACAACGTTGGACGGTACTGCACTATAGCACCGTGTTATAGTTCGGTAGAGTATAGTAGTACATTATACTAGTTCAGGGTGGATTTTCTCTTGCCTCTCGCCGTAAAGCCCCGTCGCCCCTCGGCCCGGCTGCCCTGCCGCTGCTCTTCTTTCTCCTGTTCCTCGGCGTTTCACCGCGTAGCCATGGCAATATTGATCGAGTCGGCGTACGGAGAGTGCGAGAGAGAAAGGGGAAAAGAAAAACGGGAGGGAGATAGACTGTCGGCGACCGACGGAGAAGCAAGAGGACTCGGAGACTCCGCCAGACTCGGGGGGACTTATCGGCAGAGGGACGGCAGAGAGATTTGGAGGCGGAGACAGAGAGGCTTTGAGATACTTAGAGGGACTTGAAGCGACTTGGAGAGATTTAGAGAGACTGGTACTTAGAGGGACGGGAATTTTGAGAGACGGACATTTTGAGAGACTGTACTTAGAGAGACGGGCGTTTTGAGAGACTGTACTTAGAGAGACTGGTATTTAGACAGACGGGCATTTTGAGAAACTAGAACTTAGAGAGACTGAAACTTGGAGAGACTGGAACTTGGAGAGACTGGAACTTAGAGAGACTGGAACTTAGAGAGACTGAAACTTAGAGAGACTGTAACTTAGAGAGACTGGAACTTAGAGAGACTGGAACTTAGAGAGACTGGAACTTAGAGAGACTGGAACTTAGAGAGACTGGAACTTAGAGAGACTGGAACTTAGAGAGACTGGAACTTAGAGAGACTCTAACTTAGAGAGACTGGAACTTAGAGAGACTGGACCTTTGAGAGACTGGACCTTTGAGAGACTGGAACTTAGAGAGACTGTACAAAAAAAATAAAAAATAAACCGGGGGACGGAACGCCGACTCCTCTGTTCTATCTGTACACTTCTGAAGTTGCTCATCCGTGTATTCTCCAGTTGCTGCTGTCGCTGATGCCGGCCGGCCAGTGCATCCGACGAGGTTTCCGACGCGCAGCTGAACGCCTGCCGGCCGGCTTCCTTCATTCCATGCTAGTCGCCCCTTCCCCCCTCTCTCCGATCATAACCGCTTACTATAGATACTGATATAGAGAAACATGTGCAGGATTTTCACCCGGGCGACTCCACCTCGCTCCGTCAAGGCGGAAGTCATCGGCGGAGAGCTCTCGCGCTCTCCGCCGAGAGTCAATGAAAATCAATAAATCTCGTCTCACATTCCTAAATCTCATCAGGAGCAAAGTTCAATAATCAAAACACCTCAACGTCATCGACACAAGTGAACGAGGTTTTAGCATTTTTTATTTTTTGATCCGCATTTGGGCCAAAGCGGGCCGGTCCATCTTACCACATCCACCCTGTTCGTGAGCTGTGGAGGTGAGTTTCGTTCTGACTCGACGGACGGAAAAGGATCCCGATATTCCGTGCTCACGGCCGAGTGACCGACATCCATTAAGAGAAACGACGCGATCCTCGGCCCTCTTCGTGTGCTTTACTCGTTAAAATTGGGCGCGCGGAACGATTATGGCCGGTGAAACGTATAAATGGCGGTACACAAGAAAATCGACCGAGGTCCGCAGGATATATAATAAGACCGGAGCGACGGGGGAGACAAGGTACAGTCGCGGCCACGTTGGCTCTCGGCACACGCCGAGGTCACGACTGGATTTGGACTGGCTAATTTTAGGGTGGGCCTCCGCATCGTCGTCGGCGACTTCGGTCGACGTCGATTTTCTCCGACAACGCCGGTGCCCACTGGGTTTATACTGTGGCGGCTTTCCACCGGCGTACCCGGCGGCCACGTCGGGTCACGGGCGTGTTCCGTGACGTTGCAATAACAACCATCAACCCCCCCCCCCCCTCGCCGCGTTTCAATATCAAGTTTACGATTAAACCGTCGCTCCGGTACAATCGGCCCGATAGGTAAAATTAATTGTAAGTTTATACAGGATACGCGTAACAATTTACGATAACATTGACGATTACATCATTGGCGAATTTAGTACTGGGCGGCTGTGGTTTGCGATTGGGGAAAGTCCATTACAGTTTTTGTTACCGACCGTGGTAACTCATTTCGCCTCGGGCCCATCAGAGTTGCGGGCGTTGGTATCGAAATTTATACACTGGGAGAAGGGACATTATTTCCTACTATAACGAATAGTTCCCAGGGGAAGGTCCATATAGATAGTATATATTCAATTGGTTATACTGTAATTATAGTTGCGACCATGATTTTTGTCACTGTCGTAACTATAAAAATGTAAACGCTAGCCCTGGGAATTATTTTTTATGGTAAAGTCTGTATTGTTGCTTTTACTATGTAATTTTTTCTCGGTGTAATGAATACCGTTCCAAAACCACGCGTTTCCATCTCAAGATTATGATTAAATCGTTGGTTCTGTAGAATCGACCTGACCGGTAAAATTCATTATAAATGTTATGGTAAAATTCATTATAAATGTTATGGTAAAATTCATTATAAATGTTATGGTAAAATTCATTATAAATGTTATGGTAAAATTCATTATAAATGTAGATGATACGCGTAATAATTTCCAATAACATTGACGATTACACCATTGGCGCATTTGCTTCTGGGCGGCTGTGGTTTGCCATCGAGTAAAGTCCATTACAGTTTCTGTTACCGACGGTGGTAGCTCATTTCGCCTCGGGCTCATGCGAGTTGCGGGCTTTGGTATCGAAACGTATAATGAATACCGTTCCAAAACCACGCGTTTCAGTATCAAGTTTGCGATTTAATCATCGGTTGGGCAGAATCAGCCCGACCGTCAAAATTAATTACAAATTTGTAAAGGATACGCCCAATAATTTGCAATAACATTGACAATTACATAATTTGCAAATTTGCTTTTGGTCGGCTGTTCCTCGCTGTCGAGGAAAGTCCATTACCGTTTTTGTTAACGACCGGGGAAAGTCCATTACCGTTTTTGTTAAAAAGTGTAAAACTATACAAGAAAACAAAGCGTCGAATCGTAGAATCGTCGAATCCTCCGACCGACAAACGGTTTATTGGTCGTCGTGCAGTGAGCCTTGGCCGTGCTGTCCGTTCGTGCGACGGACGATCCGTTAATCGCGGAATGGTCCAGAGATGAGGTGAGAACGATGCCTCTTAATCCGAAGCCAAAAGGGGCGAGCGCCTCGACCGACTTCCGCGCGCCCGCGAACGATAAGCAGCCTCGTCGTCGCGTCGTCCGTGAGTTTCCGCGCCGGGGAAAACCTATAATTGGGTCTCGACCCCGCCACGAGGAGCCCTTTTAATATCGCCGGTGAATTCTAGCGCTCTCCATCCGTCTCCCGGTTCCCCCCCTTTCGTTTCTTCGTTCGTTCGGTCGGGGTCTTTAACCCCGCACGACCAGCAGAAGTACGCGACGCGTTCGACCGTACACGCTGAACGAGGCTTCCGCGTGTGCGGAACGTTCACGTGTGCCCCGAGCACGCACGTCGCCGTCGATGACGACGACCCCCGACGAATGTGGGTAGCCGGCGGAGAAGAGGAAGAGCGGCCTGGCCTCGTCGACGGCGGCTGCTGGCTCGCTCGACCTCCACTCGCCAACACTGTTGCGGATCTATACTAAGACCGATAACGCCCAATTGCGTCCCAAATCTTCGATTTTTTTTTTTTTTTTGCTATTGTAATATGGGATATGATCGCATTTTCGGTCTGATCGTCATTTTCGAAGACCTATACTTGCCAACACTAGCGTGTCTTTACTAAAACCAATAACGCCCAATTGCGTCCCAAATCTTCGATCATTGTCATTTTTTTTTTTTTTTTTGGCAATTGCAACATTGGATGATCGCATTTTTGGGTCCAATCGTCATTTTCGAAAACCTATACTTGCCAACACTAGAGTGTCTTTACTAAGACCGATAACGCCCAATTGCGTCCCAAATCTTCGATCATTTTTTTTTCTTTTTTTTTGGCAATTGTAATATTGGATGATCGAATTTTTCGGTCCCATCGTCATTTTCGAAGACCTCTACTTGTCAACACTGTAGCGGGTCGTTACTAAGACCGATAGCATACGGATAGCAGAATTTTCCATCCGAATCGTCATTTTCAAAGCCGTCATTGCTGCACCCGCAACTAATTACACGAATAAAAAAAAGTCTCGCCTCGGCATGACAAACGCGTCGCAGGACTTGCGAATCGCAATCGCGTGGTGAGGAAGACCGGTCTCGATCGGCAATGAGAGAACGGGCCGGCAAACCGCAGAGAGTACTGAGAGAAGAGTTAATGAAGAAAATAAAAGGAGACGCGGAACGGGAGTTAGGTGGAACCGAGTGCAAAAAAACAAGAGAGAAAAAACGAAATGAGTCGAAGAGAGATGTTGCGGCCCGCAGCGCATAAATTTCGCCGTTCCGATTGCAGCGCGCTCCTCCGAGCGCAAAGACTGCGAATGTTTCGCTACATTGTACGGTATAATAGAGTGTAAGAGCAAAGTAAATAAAGTCGATACAGGTGGTGCCTGTATAGGCGGTACAGCGTTGCAAGCACGAAGCGGGGTTTGAGTGCTCGAGGAAACCGGCGAACGACGGACGAGACTTACAGAGCCCCTTTGCCCATTAATATAGCGATACCGATCGGCTCTCGTATACCAGTGTCCGACACCAAAGTACACCGCTCGAGGAATCGCGCCGGCAACAGTAGTTAGCGAGCATCGAAGCCGCGATACCGGTGAACCGGTGGGTGCAAGGGTCTTCCACGATAGCCCGGGTAGTTGGACGGCGGTTCGCGCGCTAGCGGGGGCGATGTAGGAACCTCTATCGGGATCTCGGCGGTTCGCTATGGTGTAGAGAGGAACGAGGCTGTACGGGATTATTCCGCCTGGGATGGCTTCGTCGTTTTCACGACTCCGATACGTTAAACCCCGCGGAGTTGGAACACTTATGAGGGATAAAGATGAAAGATCGCACGGAGCGCTGTTACCCCGATTGGGGAATCTGTTTTACCGACCGATCTACCGGTCGTCCAGCGATCGGAGGAGGATACGCGTCGTCGTGAGAAAATCGGAGCTGATTTCCGACGAGGACCGGTACGTTAAGCTGCGCACCGTTGGAACACTTGTGAGGGATAAAGATGAAACATCGTACGGAGCGTTGTTACCCCGATTACGGAATCTGTTTTACCGACCGATCTACCGGTCGTCCAGCGATCAGAGGAGGAGACGCGTCGTCGTGAGAAAATCGGAGCTGATTTCCGGGGAGGACCGGTACGTTAAGCTGCGCACCATTGGAACACTTATGAGGGATAAAGATGAAACATCGTACGGAGCGTTGTTACCCCGATCGCAGAATCTGTTTTACCGACCGATCTACCGGTCGTCTAGCAGAAAATCGGAGGAGACGCGTCGTCGTGAGGTCAGTGAGTTATTCGCTATGCGCACCACCTATACAAGCTCACCGGATGAATGTGTATTGCGTATACATGCAGAGAGCTGGGTGTGCAAGTTGGGACTGAGCCCGCCGGTAGGCGGCGCTGATAGAACGCACGTACAGGCAGTGCACGTTCATCTGGAAGCTCTGTAAATCTCGCGCATGGCGAATCCCGGCCAAGGTGATCTCAATGGATTGGACGGTGAACTTGATGCGGGTCTTGATTTTTTTTTCAGTGAGCGACACCTCTAGAGTGTCATGCTCATGGCCGCGAGAGAGTGGACCAATAAATCAGGGGATGATCCGCCGCGATGAAACCCGTTCTTTCGCTTTTACGCTTCTCCCATCGCCGGGTACTCCCGCACTCGGGCTGTCCCAGACTGAATCGGCGAGTGGTGGGTGTCGACGCCGTATCTCAAGCTTACGACTGATGTAGTATACGGATTGACGTAGTACAAACACGTACGAGAGACATTTATACGCCCAAACGTATGTGCACGTGTCTCAATGAGTTACGGATGTTCCGCGCGACCCGGCGCATGCGCCGTTCATATTTATGCAGTGCAAACATTACGCACCGTGTTCGGTGAATTTAGGGTGCATGTTATGATGTCACGGTGCATATCGAGGTAACGCAGAACCGAGGTAATGCAACATTGTGCTGCAAAACTGGTCGCAAAATTGGCACCGAAAATTCATCATGGCCGAATTTTCCGGTTGTAAAATTAAATTTTTAAACCGTAGTGACGCATTTTCGGTATGGCGTGACTTTAGGTCACAAAATGAATTTTTAAACCGGAAGCGAGGTATTTCCAGTATAATGTTACTTCCGCCCGAAAACTGAGATCTTAAAATCGAAAGTGACGTCACATAAAAATACAAAAAATTGTTCTGCGTGACGTCGCTTGCGGTTTAAAAGTGCGATTTCCAAACCGGAAGTGACGTCACAGAGAAACTTTTTAGTTTTCCTTAGCAGCGGCGTAGCATTATCCAGTGTTTATGTGTGTTCGGAAGACGGCTTCGCTCTGGCCGGCGTTTTGTTGTGCGGCAGCCGTTGCGGAGCCAGCGATGTGCCGTTTTTCTAGTTACGACAGAAACCCACCTAGGGAATAATGAGCGGAAAGCTCGAAGTGTTACGCCGCAAACGACCCCTCGCCGTGGCAACCACCGCGGCAGGGAGGGATGGGAATGTTCCGTAAATCGTCGGTGAAGAATGTCCCAGCTGCCCGGAGAACCGGCAAAACTTCCGGTTCGAACGGCGAACTTCGAAACGAAGTGGTCGTTTCGTTGTTTGCGCGCCTCGCCGTACCGAGGAACCGCACGGCAACCGCGTTGCTTCTTCTCCCGTTTTACAAGTCGCGAGCGAACGAACGCCCAGTCCGTATTATACAGCCGAGCTACGCTTAATCTTCGGCTTTTTGCATCAACCGCGGGAGCGAGGAAGAACCTTCGCCGACTAAGTTGCGAGCACGGTGATCCACAAAACGAGTCGAGTATAATTGTGAGATACGACGGAAGATTAAGCTGTCTTTTTTCACACGAACGATCGCTAAACGAAAACTAAGATTGATAATAGTTTTCAGTCTTCTCATTTATTGTTTCGCACGATGGAAACATTTTTTAACGTCACCAGTAAAATACCAAAGTCAGAAATTATTAAATTCCTGTCAATAGACGATTAAAAAAAAATATATCTATGTCAACTTAATGAATTTCCGTGGAAGCTGCTCGGACATAAATTTACCGAAATCGATTGCTTCGCAGCGTGCGGTAAAAAGAATGTCAGGAAAAACATGAAAATCGCATTGCGGGTTGGACTTGTGGAATAAACGTGAGGAATCTGCGGAACGGAAAAGGCGAGTAGAATAAAGCCGGCGAAGTGTATCATTATAGAAGACTTCGTCTCGCTTCGCGGCCGGTAAACCTCTTGGTCGCGCGCGCGCGCTTACCGGGGCCTCCTCCTAGTCGCATAAACCCCCCGAGGGTCTGCTGAGAGGAACTTAAATTATTGCAGTCCGGTTAATAGATATATAACCACAATTTTCTCAACGCTCGAGTAAGTCGTCGGAGGGCAAGAATCAATCTTAATTCAGGCTTTTGCATGATTCTCCCTTACTTCGTCATTTCCGATAGTCCCATAGTCCAATAGTTCAATTTCCCATATAGTCCCACAGTCATATAGTTCCATTATTTTATTTCCCATAGTCCCATACTCCCATGGTCCCATAGTCCTATTTCCCATAGTCTTATTTCCCATAGTCTTATTTCCCATAGTCTTATTTCCCATAGTCTTATTTCCCATAGTCTTATTTCCCATAGTCCTATTTCCCATAGTCTTATTTCCCATAGTCTTATTTCCCATAGCCTTGTTTCCCATAGTCTTATTTCCCATAGCCTTGTTTCCCATAGCCTTGTTTCCCATAGTCTTATTTCCCATAGCCTTATTTCCCATAGTCTTATTTCCCATAGTCTTATTTCCCATAGCCTTATTTCCCATAGTCTTATTTCCCATAGCCTTATTTCCCATAGTCTTATTTCCCATAGTCTTATTTCCCATAGTCTTATTTCCCATAGTCTTATTTCCCACAGTCTTATTTCCCATAGTCTTATTTCCCATAGCCTTATTTCCCACAGTCTTATTTCCCATAGCCTTATTTCCCATAGTCTTACGAAAAAACGGAAAAGCTCCGTCGTGAGTGGGGAAAGAAATCAGACAGAGTAAATCCCTTCCAATCGTATTTGCAATTTGTATTCACTCGCAGCTCCGTCGAATTTTCGTGCAATGTTTCGTGCGATCGGGCAATAAATGAGGAAGAAAGCTTGCGATTGGATCCGCACAGATTGCCTTATTTCGCGGAATTCACTCGTCCAGAGAATGCGGAATGTTCGGGATATGGCGACGAATAAAATAACCGGAAGCGGGGAGAAATCATCGGGGAAAATGGATATCGGACGAGGCGAGGAGAATCCGACGGCGAGTGTGGAGGATGCGAGGCGGCGAGAAAGATAGATGACCGACCGGCGGAGAGTTCAATTAGCGCGCCGGGGATAAACAATTCATCGGGGCCGGCGCACGATTAGTATCGTACGTCGCCGGGCGTTAATTGGATCGCTAATTAATCGAGACCGATCTCTCCGCTCTTCCCGAGGCGGCCGCGTCGCGCCGCGCTTGAAAATCTTCGACGTGCTATCGATATGGTTATTTTGTCTCGACGCAAAAACGATTTTTAATCGACGCCCGTGAAAGTCCCTCCGGGCAGCCGAGCCTCGGCAACCCTCCAATGGGCAGGCGGCGAGAGAGAGCTCACCGAACCAGTTTGCAAATTTGAGAGACCCCTCGCTGCAGCGATTGAAATTTCGCTGATTAACTCACGGATTAAAATCAACTTTCAATTTGAACGCTGCACACGTCGAGAAGCGAAGAATCAACGAGCGAAGGCTAATCTTGGTTCGCGACGTTCTGTGAATTCAAATTTTGCCACATTCCACGGAAAACAGTACTATGCGAAGATATTTTTTTTTTCTATAATCTAATCTCGATTCGCGACGCTGTGTGAATTCAAATTCTACGAAATTTTGCGAAAAACAGTATAATGCGAACATAGATGTTTCTCTATAATCTAATCTCGTTTCGCGACGCTGTGTGAATTCAAATTCCACGAAATTCTGCGGAAAACAGCATAATACGATAATAAATTTTTTAATTTATTTTAAATAAATTGTTTAAAATAAATCACCACTAATTATCTCAAGTACGAACAGTCAGACGTCTGCTCTCTTTCAAAGTCCGGTCAAGACTCTCGTCATCCCGTCAATCGACAGACCTAAAGTACGTTTTTCACTTATCATACCGAGCTATTCCAGTCATCTATGCAATATCGCATGTCCGACTCAATCCTCATCTCTATATAGGTTACAATACGTACGGGTCACGACTATATTCGAGAAAACGATAAAATCGATATTTTCACGTATATGAAGAGTGCAATACGGGAGAGCGAAGCAAAACGGCACAGTGGGGCAAAACGGGACCGACAATCGGCATGCAACAATGGGGCAAAATTGGACCTTCTAAAATTATGTGAAAAATTCAGTTTGTTAAAAACTTTAAAACAACGCAATTTTCCAATAATTTTAGGACGTCCCATTTTGCCCCATTGTTGTTCCGTTTTGCCCCGCTGTGCCATTTTGCCCCACACTTTCCTAACTTACACACGTATTATATCTTTGGACGAACAATTCGATATTCTTAATATATTTTAATTATATTTTTCACTCATACTTTCTTTTCCCGTGCGGGTAACTTTGCGCATGCGCGGCGGAGATGCGCAGCGCGCGCGCGCGCATTGACACATCGAGAGGATGCATTAATCAGCGCGATCGAGTCGTTAACCACAGGTACGCTCGAAGCGACCGATTAGTCACGGTTTCTCGGCTAATTTGTAACTCTTGTACGGCGCGGATACAGACGGAGTACCGGGAATTCTCTTAACGAGGCTGCGCGTCGGCTCCGCGGATCGAAGTGAAAAAAAATCGAATCGGGAAATCTCCGGCGACGGCGCCAGCGATCGCCGATATCGGGCGATCGATCACCGATCGCGAGTACGAAATATAATTGTCGGCAAAAATAGAAGGGAAGGAATCGTGAGAAATTGGTCACTGGAAGTTGCCGAAGTCGGAGAAAGGGGAAGAAGCGACGATAAAGTGGGCGTCGCGGTCCGGCATGAACGATTCCATGAATGGACCGAGAGAGGCGAGGGCCGGGCGTACGCTGGTTACGTGGGTGGATGACACGGGAGAGAAACCGTGGGACTCGGAAAAATCGATGGATCGACGAGATAGAGCGCGGTGCATCGAGGAGGTGAGATCGAACGAGGGAGCGGTGAGAAACGAGCACTGAAAAAAAGCATTGGCTGGTCCAGCCAACCGATCGGTGCTTCGAGAGACGATAAATCGATTGGAGCAAAAAATTGTTGGTTGCGCCGATAAATTAAAGCTGGTTGCGAACCGATTGATCAGTCGCACCGACCACTTAAGGCGGATGCGAAACTCTTCCGCCCCGCCCGGGCTCGGTCGGTAACAAAAACTGTAACTGATTTTTTTCAAGGGTGTCGATCATTCCGGCTCGAAGTAAGTTCTTACATAATGCGGATATCAATTATGCTTCGTGTAAGAATTTCCTTTGGACGGTCGGTGGTCAGCGTCGTTGAGAAAGTTAATTACAGTTTTTGTTACCGACCGTCGTAGTTCGGATTATCTTAAATCGATGAAAGTACCGATTTCTGGCTCAAGGCGAATTCATACGTAACGAGGATGTCAATTTTTCTTCATCCAAGAATTTACTTTGAACGTCAATGGTCGGTGCCGTGGAGAAAATTAATTACAGTTTTTGTTACCGACCGTCGTATTTCGGACGATCTTAAATCGTCGCGACGACCGATTTCCGCCTCAAAGCGAATTCATACATAACCCGGAAGTCAATTCAGGCTCATCCAAGTATTTCCTTTGGACCGTCGGAGATTGCCATGATTGAGAAAATTAATTACAGTTTTTGTTACCGACCGTCGTATTTCGGACGATCTTAAATCGTCGCGACGACCGATTTCCGCCTCAAAGCGAATTCACACATAACGCGGATGTCAATTCAGGCTCATCCAAGAATTTCCATTGGACCGTTGGTCGTCGGCTTCGTTGAGAAAATTAATTACAGTTTTTGTTACCGACCGTCGTATTTCGGATGTTCTTAAATGGCTGGGACGACCGATTTCTTGTCCGGCGCAGAAATTGCCGCGACTGAGGCTTTTTTCCACGAGGGTGGGTCGAGGGCAACGAGGAACGAACGAGCGAAACGAGGAGTCTCCTACGGGGTCCAGCGTACGACCGCAGCGTCACGTCTGCCACGATAGTGCGCTCGTACTCCATCCTGTACCGGACGTACTTCGCCAGTTAAGACCTTTAACGCGGCTCGTCCGTCAGTGATTTACGAGCGGGTCATTCGTCCCGCTCCTTAATGGCAATCTCAATTAATCCTTCAAGCGAAAAGGACGCGAGGAGACACCGGACGGTGTAGCGGCTCGCCGTGCCGCGCTCAACTACGTACGGGCAGAAAACCCAGCAGCGAAATTGCAGAAGCACATCGTGCACGATAACTCACGGCTTTGAATAATCTCCGCGCCCGCGAGATAGGCGCGGGCCGCGTAAAACCGTGCAATCTCGAACACGAAAACGAGAAACGTGACCAACAAATCATTCGGAATTTCCCGTCGCGCGAACGAAAACATTTATACAACGGCAATCGTCATTAGCAGATTATTCTCGAACGAGAGATGTACATGAAAATATTTTTGTGCGCCGCGGCGTTGAATCACCGCACTTGAAACTACGAACCACGAGAGATCCGACAAAACGTGAAGAATTTTTTTCTTTTTGTCAAGTTAGACAAGTATTGAAATTTAAATAAAGCAATTTTTTGCTTCCTCATAGAGGAAGCTTTGCGATGGTGAAAAAAAAACATTTCGAGATTTTAATGAAATTGTGCTCAGAATGTTCCGAAACATCGAAAAATCACATTTTTTTTATTTATGTTAATATTAAATTGTAAAAAGATATATTGAAATAATAATAAAATCGTAATAAAAAAATACGTGAAATAATTTGACGGCATTCCCTGAAATTCGTAAAACCAAGTGCAAACTCCCCGATAACCCCGGACGTTGGTTTAGGGGAGAGCGCAAAAAAACGGAACTGACAACCGGGATGCATCGATGGGGCAAAATGAGACATCATAAAATTATTGGAAAATTACGTTTTTAAAAACGCAATTTTCCATTTCCCTTTTTAAAAACGCAATTTTCCATTGCCGTTTTTAAAAACGCAATTTTCCATTTCCCTTTTTAAAAACACAATTTTCCATTGCCTTTTTAAAAACGCAATTTTCCATTTCCGTTTTTAAAAACGCAATTTTAATTTAAAAGACTTAGTTATTTTGTTTTTATGTATTACCGACGGAAGTCTCTGCGTCGATTTACTGCGCATAGTTTACCGTTCTCGTATTTTTCCCTAAAAATTAACCGCAGAGGATTTTGGATTGCAGTTTTTGTTACCGACCGAGGAGTCGCGCTTCGCCTTAAGACGAGCGGCGTCTCGGTGGCTCGGGCGTTTCACCCTACGAGCTCAGCGCGGTGCACGGCCACGCGACGGCAGGAGTGATAGCGGCGGAAGAGAGACGGTCGCTGCTCACGCACAGTCACGCACGCACGATCGCGGTGAGCCTCGGAGTGTGCGGATGTGTGTGCGCGCACCGAGCGTGCAGCAGAAGTCCGCGGCGCACGGTCACAAGCATGCACACCCACTCTCGAACTGCATTCATTCATAAAAGTGGCCTAGCAGCGGCTGTGCGCGTGACGTAACGTATATCCGCGCGATCTGCGACTCTCGTACGAGAGGAGCAGCTGCACGACCAAGGTTTCCTCGCCAGCGGGCCGACTGACGCGTACCTATCACCGCTGGTAGGATTCACCGAGATCGGAGACTCTTCGACGTCCGGATTTTACGCGAACTTTGTCGCCGAAAGGCCGGCTTCCGGTTGAGGCGTCTCGCGCACGCGCGCCGATGGTTTTGCCAACCTTTGGCGGAAAATCACGACGGCGAAAGAATAGATTTTTTTTTATTAATTTTTTTAATATAACTTTGGAAACGCTTCGGACTGTGAGATCGGAGATTCTTCGACGTCCGGATTTTACGCGAAGTTTGTCGGCGAAAGACCGGCTTCCGGTTGAAATGGCTCGCGATTAGGCGCCGATGGTTTCGACAACCTTTGGCGGAAAATCACTAAAGCGAAAGGGTTAAAAAAAAAAAAATTATATGACTTTGGGAATTTGTCGGTCAACGCGGATCCGGACTGTGAGATCGGAGTTTCTTTGACGTCCGGATTTTACGCGAAGTTTGTCGGCGAAAGGCCGGCTTCCGGTTGACGCGGTTGAAAATCATGACGGCGAGAGAACAGAATTTTTTTATTGTTTAATTTTTAATACAACGTTGGAAATTTGTCGGTCAAATCGCTTCCTGTACTCGCGTATCCAGACCGCGAGACCGGGACCATTTCTCCCACATTCTTAATCTTGCTTCACTATAGAACCAACTCAAGTAATGCGATTTTGGATCATCATTATTTATTTATTTACCACGATTTTTTTTTATAGCGACTAAATTATAATCTGCCAACGGTGTTCCGTTTCCGCGAAATAAGACCATTTTCCCAAGATTCTGGTATTGTTTTACTATACATGCGGTTCAAGTGAATTACAACTACTATTATTACTAATAATAATAATAATTGGCACTTTCGTATCTCTTTTCTCTTAGCAAGAAAACAGTAGAAGTAAAGGAGTAACATAGAATGTTACTCTTTTTTTGAATAATCATTATTTCCACCAGGAATATATTAACCAGGCTTCTTTTTAAATCCTTAGTGTCTTGAAATTATAATTCGCCAAAGGGCTTCCATTTTCGCAAAACAAAAAAAAAAAAAAACATTTATCGCTCTTCGAAAAGTGAGAGCCTATTTTTAGAACTTTTTTCTTTTTTTTGCAACTTCAAAAATAAATTGAGTAATTATATTCGACGACAGAGAGCCGAGAAGGCCGGGGTAATGAATTACCGTGGAAGATCGCACGGTTTTTGCGGACGGCTCGCGAGTTACGTGTGTGATGCATGCGGCTCGAACAACGGGTTGGGTAAGGCATGAATTCCGCGCGGTGATGAATCGTACTAGCGCCCACGATTTCTAATTGCATTTCCTTTACGAGTTTACGCGCCGGCTCCCATTGGTGCCCAATGGCGCTGGGAACATCTGCGGCGGCAAACGGCACAGTAGCAGTCACGGTCGTTCTTCGTCCCAGTTCAAGGCCGTCGGCAAAAAGTCCAAGCGCGCCGCAAATGCAGCACCCGGTCTGTGTCTGTGTGTGTGTAACGGTACGTCGCACTCCCGCGGAGTCCGCCGGTGTGATTGAAGTTGCGGCAACTCACCGCGAACACTTTATCGCCGCACTCCGCGTCGCTCACTTTGGCCGTATAACATTTCCGCGAGAAATTCTCGGAAAGCGGAATGTAACTCGTACGGGCGAAACGTAACGCGGAGCGATTGATCGTCGTCCGGAGAATAGGGACGAATTTTTTTTTTTTTCGAGCTGATGAGATATTTTTGAAATTATATAATCGGTTCGAGTATTTGTGCAGAAAAAAAAAATAGAAATTTACGAAACGGGAATTATGCGAGGGGATTCGAGAAAAAAAAATGCCTGTGGCGCCGGAAGGCACGATGGAATGTGGAAAAGAGAACTTAATTTGCACGGGCGAAACGTAACGCGGAGCGATTGATCGTCGTCCGGAGAATAGGGACGAATTTTTTTTTTCGAGCTCATGAGATATTTTTTTAATTATGTAATCAGCTCGAGTATTTGTGCAGAAAAAAAATTGAAATTTACGAAACGGGAATTAAGCGAGGAAATTTGAGAAAAAACTTTTAAAAAATGGGATGCGGCGTCGGATGGGACGAGGGATGTGGAATTTTTTCGGTCGGCGAAGAAAAAACATAAAAAGTCAACGACGGGAAAAAATGTTTAAAAAATAAAAAATTTTAATCATGCGATTATACCCGCCGAATGGAAGTATTCGAGACCCTCGTTATCCACGCCGCGCATATTCGTGTGTACGTACGGCAAAAAAAAAAAAAAAAAAAAAACATACATATCGTCGAATTCGGCAATTCCGGGACCGGTTCGCGGGCCATCGGCGTCCACCAGCTGTACAGCGATCCGGTCAATTATGCGCCCGGACGTTTAATCGGTCTCGCGTGAACGCCGCTTCTCCGAAGATTTCTCCAGAGGCACATGCGATTCTCGTTACCCTTCCGTGATCAAAATATCCGCTTTATTTATTTTTTATTACACAAAAAAAAAAAAATCGGTGTAATAGTTTTTCCTTCGCCATGGCATTTAAAAAAAAATCAAACAAACTTGAGCTATTCAAATATTTTCCGGATTTAATTAAATCTCAATTGGCACATTTCTTTTCTGATAAATTTCTGTTTCGTTAGCCAGAAAAAAAATAAAATAAAATTTAATTTCAATTTTTGCACCCTATTTTGAAAATTCAGAAAATGGAACAAAACTCCGGACTGCAGTGTCGAATCTCGCGCTTCGAAGCGTAACAGAACGCAGACAGAACATTCCGGGTCGCGCGGGGGGAGGGGAGGGGGAGGGGGGGAGTAGTAAAGTGACGAGACCGAGAACGAGTAACACGAGTAGACTAGTTCATAATATTGCGGGTCATTCGCGAGAGCGGGCGCGCGAATGCCCGTCGAAGTTCGAGGAGAAGGAGAGCTGGACGAGGAAGCCGGGAAAGAGAGGTTGTCGGCGTTAGGAGGATGGTGTATAGACATAGTTTCAGCAGCAGCATGCAGCGGAGCAAAGTAGCCTGAAAATAGCGCGGCACTCACTGTCTGGCTATGTGAAAGCGTCTGTGCTCCACTCCCGTCGAAGTCCGTCCTCCGTCCGTCCGTCTGTCCGTCGGTTCACCTTCGCCGCCTCCCATACATTTCCCCCCCCTACTGCGCAATTTTTCAATAATCAATCGTGGATATTTTTTTAGATTCACTTGCAAAACAATAAATAAATAAGGAACTGCGGTCGGACGAAAATGGAAAAATATTTTTATTGCATTCTGCGAAATGCGAAACATTTTTCTGTACCCTAAACCAACGGTCCAAATTTTTGGAATATACCACCTTAACCCTTTGCTTCACAGTGGGACATGGGGTGTTCCAGCTTCTTTCGCTCAGTCTTCAATTCTTTTAATTAATTTGTTGACATGAAACATCGAGTTTTTGTTTTTATAGTGTCAAAATGTATGGCTCAAAGGGTTAAATGTATATCGTGTACTATTTTGGTTTTTGTTACTTTGATTGACGGTGTGCAATTCTTTGTGTATTTTCAATATGTATTCAACGGGCAAATTATATTTGTATTTTCGAATTCGAATTTCGACAGACATAAACCGATAGATCCGCCTATTGATTTATGTGATGAACATGGCACATCTGGTTTATCTCGCGAATTAACTATGTACAGTTAAATTCACCACTTTAACCCGATATAAATTCTTGGGTAGACCCGACGGTTACCCTAAGAAAAAAAAATGGTTGGATCAGCCTGTTATTTGGTTGCTACAACAAAAATTGTTTCTCTGCATCGACAAATTTTGAATCGATCGCGCTCGTCACCGCGACTTTTGGTTAAAGCAACATTTTTATTTATTTTTCTCAGTGCAACGAGGGATATTATTTCTCCGTCGCGTATCTTCGTTTATGCGGTGCGCATGCGTGAACGTACACATGTATGTTTAGTCGCTCTTTTTACGGTTCCGAGAGCCCGGGGACCGTTGGTGGCGACGGGCGATTGTAACCAAACACCCCTCGCCATTACTAGTGTTACACCGTCAGCGTTCTACTCGGATTACACGTTTCAGCGCCACCGCGTATCCCGGTCTCTCCCTCAGATCCTTTCTCATCGGAGACGTCGCTCCCAGCCACCGGATCTCGATGGAAATATCAGCGATAACGCCGATCCGCGATAGCGCGGGAGAAATATCACCGGAACTCGCGACGCTGATTGTGAATTATGACGCACCGGTCCATTGTTTCACGCAATACGGACAAACGTATTCCGATCGTTTGATTCAAACAGTGTTAACAATTTTAAAAAAATTTCAGTTAAATTATAAAAAATCGGCAATTATTAATCATAGATCGAACTCTAAGATCGAGGGTAACATAAGTTTGACTCCGAGCAGGCAAAGTCCGAGTGTGCACAGAAAAAAATGGTCAACTTTTAACTTTTTCTTGTCCACGAAGAACGACGACTTCTTGTTAATTTTACAATTTTTATTTTGTCGCCGATCTTTCGCAATTCCACACGGTAAAATCGATGAAATTTTATAAAACAATAAAACAAAAAGCAACTGTTCTCGTTCTGCATTACCGCTGCTACGTCTTTCCGAGTGGGACCGCCGATAGCGAGTTTCATATTTACCCGATAGTTTCGAAGTACCGCGATAAAATAGTTTGGACTTGTCGGGACAGTTTCAAGTGTCGAATCCGCTGTACATCGCATCGATTCTACACGAGAACGGGAATGTTATCGGATCTCAAAAAAAATATATATATATCTATATGGTCCAGCCGTTAAGGACGAATTATTGGCGCAGCTTTGAGACAGGACCTAGAAATAGTTGTAACCATTAACCGATACATATTCTTCCTCCACGAGAAGGGGACGTTATCGGATCTCTAAAAAATACCTACACGGTCCAGCCATTATATTATATTTTATTTTATTACTTTTTTTGTATATGGATCAGTCGATAAGGACGAATTATTGGCGCAGCTTTGAGAGAGGACCGAGAAATAGTTGTAACCATTAACCGATATATATTCTTCTTCCAGGAGAAGGGAACATTATCGGATCTCAAAAAAATACCTATATGGTCCAGCCATGGGATTTAGGATTTTTGAAATCCACTTCTATATGCTATGAAAGTCGAAATTTCGAGAATATACCGTATAGGAGTAATGGTACCCTTACCATTTTTTGCCGAAAATCGAATTTTTGAAAAAAAATTTTTTAGAATATCTATACAATATCTCGGTTATATTTTATATCCAAAATAAAGTTTCAAATGCCAATCAGCATATTCTAACCTTTCCTGGCATGTAAATGATAAGCCGATTATTTGCCAGGAACGAGAAATGTCGAGGTGACATTTTGACAGGTGTCAGATTGTAAAACAATACATTCTCAAAATCGGAAATCGAGCGTTCATTGGGACTGGAATCCAAATCCAGTGACTATTGGGAACCCGCGGATGTCCTTCAAACTTTATTATATATTATATATATTATATTTTATTATATTATTATATCACTTCTTTTTTGTATATGTTTCGGTCGGTGAGGCCAGATTCTTGGCGCAGCTTTGAGGGAGGACCGATAAATTGTTGCAGCCATTAAACGATACATATTCCACCTCCGGTACGTGCGGGCACGAATCGGGCACAATTTTACGAGACACTCGAGCCGATGTACCGCCGAGAACGCGCGTACTCGGAGACGGCAACCTCCGCGGGGAAAGAAAACGGGGACAGACGAGAGAAAGCCATGTGAGAAATAAGTAGCTCCGCGTTCCGGCCAAGTTTCGGCTCGTTGAATCTCCATAATGGTGGAAAAAGAAGGAAATCGAAGAGAGGGAAGGGGGGGGAGAAAAACGGGCAAGAGTCGACCAGCCCCGAACATAAGAGACTCCAGGGCGCTGTGCAGAGACGAACGTACCACGACGTCCTCTCGATTATCTCGAAATAATGTACGGCGTATGGCTCGCGGCGTTCTCGCGCTTTACGAGGACCGAGACTCCCGTTACGGCCATCGGAGAACGACGTCGTAGCTCGTTCAGGCACACCTATGTGACACGGTCAGATTTGATCTTCCTTTTTTTACTCCCGCGATTCAAATGCATTTTTTTTCAATTTTTTTTACTCTGGCCACTCAAAACGATTTTTTCCGCTTTTGCAAATTTTTTACTCATGCGATTCAAATTCATGTTTTCTGCTTTTGCAAATTTTTCACGCCTGCGATTCAAATTCATTCTTTTCAATTTTTTTTCTCTTGCCACTCAAATCGAATTTTTCTGCTTTTGCACATTTTTTACTCCTGCGATATGCTTTAATTTTTTTTACAATTTTTTTACTCTAGGTATTCAAATCAACTTTTCCTTTTTTTTGGCAAATTTTTTACATTAGCTATTTACATTGTTTTATTTTTTGCTCGATCGTAAGGACTTTTCACAATCACGCAATGTCATTGACTTGAGTATCACGCATTATTATTATTATTCTGTTTTTTTTTTCTCCGCGAACTCGTCCAGTTCTTGTTCGCCCGCGAATCACAGAACTTCGCGAGTCGCTCGCTGCGCCGAGGTTTCATTCAAGTTTCCGTTCGTCGGCCGTGGACGTCTCGCGTCGTCGTAATGGAGCAAGAGCGCGCCCGCGAGTGTCCGCTCGCGCTCCCGTAGCGGCGCTACTACTATAGCCATTATTTACTACGGGCCGGAGCGCCTGTGCACCGAGACTCTTTGCAATCGACGGGATAGCGACGGCTGCAAACAACTCGCGAAAAAATTTAGCGTCCCATTCTTTCATTTTTCTTAAAACAAACATTTCCAGACAATTTTTATCCCTTCAATTATTTCAAATGAAAAATGTAATAACAAAAAATTATAAAACTTTATGATTAACCGAGCCAAAAAAAACGTCACATAAAATGGCACTAAAGCACCGAGACTCAAACTTTACTTTCTCTTTTTTTCCGCCACAGAATAAAAATCATATCCTATCGAATAATTTATCGTACACGAAAATCGCGAAATCTAATGCCAAAAATTTAGCAATTTCGTTAATGGAATGCAAAAAAAAACAGCGCCGACTCAAACATTTTTTCTCTTTTTTTAGCCGCGCCGAATTTTGTGAATCAATTAAGAGCCCGAGATCGCAATCTCCCGCCCGTAGGGAAAGGATCGAGTCTCGTACGTGTCCTCGGAAACCTGTTGAATATATTTACCGCTAATTACAATAACGTCTATGAATGATTGCAACGCGCTCGCCGGATGAATGAACGGCCTGTGTTGCAAACACGTAAGAAGTAACGATAATAATAACAATAATAAAAAATAATAATAATAACAACAACACGACACTATCTCGCATTCTCCTGCATGCTCGAAGCTGCGTGATAAATGCGGTCGTTAAATATCGTCGACTCGCACGATTCTCCCTGGTGGGGGGGAGGGAGGGGGGAGGGGGGAGTCGTTGCAAAAATTGTTCTCGAGCATCTCGCTAATGACGAAGTGGCGACGTGAACGGGAACGTAATCGCACGCGTAGTACGTACTACAAGTGCGGATACGCCGAGTGTGCTTGCTGCACGTTACAGAATGCCGTTCGCCGGGCAACCCGGCAAACCGCGAGTTTGTGGGTCGTATCTCCCGCAATCAGTTCCATTCCGAGCGGGGTGTTTCACCCACACAACGATGCGCGTAGGTGCGCACTGGCGTGTGCGCAGGCGCGGTATGAGTTAATTGCACTTAATGAGATATCGCAATCAGTCGCCCGGAGGGGGAGGGGAGGGGAGGGGGAAACTCACTAGGACTCCTTTCGAGGTGTGTCAAGAGGGGAGTTACAAGTGTGCGTAGATTTTAGGCTGTTTGTCGAGGGAAAGGCCTTGGCAAAAAAATTGCGAAATTTTTTTTTGGCTGAACTGTGGATTTCGATTTTGTGAGCACTCGAATAAAACTACGCTTTCCTTTTTTATGTAATGGTTTGTTTCGGTAAAGTGTTTCGGGGAAAATTTGTCATTTGTTTATTTTTAGCGTCTGCGAAACGCAGCCCACAGCTTTTTTTTGAGGGCTTGGATGAAATTGTGTTTTCTTTTTCTTATCCAATTTTTTTTATCGAAACAATTTTCCAGTTCCCTTTTTTTTTTTATGTTAAGAGAGCAATGTAAAAATCAAAAATAAAAATTCACAATTTGGCCAACACCCTTGGGGGATGGTTAATTTCGGACGGTTGTCTGACGACGAATTCTTGGCTTTGAAGTAAATAAATAAATGAATAAATAAATAAATGAATAAATAAATAAATAAATAAATAAATAAATAAATAAATAAATAAATAAATAAATAAATAAATAAATAAATAAATAAATAAATAAATAAATAAATAAAATGTTTCGTCTTAGCAATTCGTCTTAGCAATTCGAAGGTTGAAGACGACTGGAGGAGCGAGAGACTCGAAGGATCGTGGCGAAAGAGGGGGAGGAAGTGAGATCGAGCGACAGACGCGGAGCAGCGAACACCCAAGCCACAGGTGTTACCGCGGCGGCCGAGAGGCCTGTGAGGTCTTCGGCAACGTGGGCAACCGCGAGAACGCGAATGACGATAGTACGAGATTACGACGGGAGATCGAGTAGGGGGCAGTGGAAGGGGGAGGGGGCGCCGGCGAGAAGTAAGCAATCATCATAAATCATCGGAGAATCGGTTATCGAGCGAGGCTCGCCGCGCCCGTCCGAGCCGACGATGGAGAACGAGCGTCCAGGGTCGCTATAACAGAGTCCCGAACGAGCGTGAGGCCCATTATTTTCGCGACGAGCGGAAATTCCACGACCATCGATGGCCCCCTCGTGGCACGGAATAAATCGCGACTCTCCGCCGGTTAAACGTCCACTGAAAAATTATCGTAATTATTTTTTCGCTTTTTTAAATTTCGGAACACGCTCGCTTCAGCTTAATTAAGAAGGAATCTAATAAATGGAAGAAAACATTCGACCAAAATATCGACATTTTTTCAATAATAATAATTGTATCCGCGCGCCTTATTGGGACCTTATTGGGAGGACGCGAGGTCCAGTGTCCAAATTAAACAAAAATGTAAACACCTTTTTTCGACGTAACTCAATATCAACTAAAATAAAAATAAAAAAAATTTATCCAATTCAAATTATTATTTTTTTTCAAAGATATTCATTTTTTTTGTTTTGCCGACTGACCATTCGACAACGCGGAATGACGAATTTTCCAGGAATTAAACGAATCACCTATGAAGTATTCTCTTGTCCAACACGGTTCAATATATTTTTTTTGTTCCCTATTTTATTTTTTAAATAAAAATACCCTTTCACGTTAAACGTAACTCATCGTCACGACGATCGATAAGAGATCTCCTAATAAATAAATGTCATGATATTTACACGATAAATAATATTGCGAGGCATAAAAATCGGCCGGCTCTCGACACCTCACTCGCCCGCGTATCGCTCGTCGCGCTCGGTCGCGAGCCGAAAAAGAACGCGACGACGATGGAGAACCGATGAGAGGAGCGTATCGTGTATACGTTCTCGGTATCCATGTGTAATAGAGACGTGCCTTTGCCGCCGTGGTCGATAAGCGTGGAGTGTAAACCTTCTCGAGCCTTCTCGCTGCGTGCCGTGACCGAGGTAAACTCGGTCCTCACCGTCGATGACGACGTCGTGTAAATACGCATGGGTAAACATAAGCGCGGTGGGAGGGGGGGGGGGGGGGGGGGGTCGCGGAAGGGGGAAACTCATATGCCGCTATTCTCGGAACTATAATATGCCGTATATATATAAACATATATATATGTATATATATATTTGATATATACGTATATATATATATATATATATATATATATATATATATATATAACAATATCTCTCGGACGCTGAGCATGCGACGGTCCTGCGAACTGTGGAGCGATAACGCGACGACGCTGACGAGTGGATGACTGTTTGCATTGGTAAATGTTTTATTTTCATTTATTTTTGTAACTGTGCGATAATTTAAACTGGAGGGGTTCGCGTGAGCTTTATATATTTTTTTTTCAATTATTTTTATTAATATTATTTTACCCTTGCATGTAAAAATTTAAAGTCGCGTGGAAAAAATGTAAAACGATAAATCTCTACGTTATCAATTCGAGCTCTGAACACGGGATTTCATACTTTTATCGAAAGTTTATTCGAGGAGTCAAATTGGAAACGTTAACGGGCAACATTTGACTTTAGTAAAAAAAGTTTAGTAAAAAAGAATTAATTATTAAAATTGTATATTACTATTAAACATTAAAATTGGATATGAGAATTAAATATTAAAATTGGATATGAGGATACAATATTAAAATGAGTGGAAATAAGAGTCTGAGTTTGAGTGGCGAAGCGAGTTTTACGCTCCTCCGAGCGAACGAATGCGCGCCGGTTTTCTCGTGTGGGACCGATCCTCGTTATCGCAACGAGAGAGGCGACACGAGGGATTCGAACGGTACCTCGACGAGGTCCGTGGCTCGGCGAGGCTGAGCAAACTCGCGGAAATTACCGGCCGAGCTAGCGAGACATTTGCTCGGAATCCCACGATAAAAAATTTAACGGGGGATCGACGAGGCGCACATACATTGTGCTGAATGTGGAGCACATGGTCGGCTTCTGATGTGCCACCGCCGCCCGGCTTCTGCAATACTGTCACATCACTCTGATACATCGACGACACTGACGACGAGGTGCATTGCGAAGAAAAAAAAAATTACAAAACAAAACAAAACAAAACGAGGGAGAAAATAACCAGCCGGTAAACGAACGAAGAACCAGACCGGATTTTCCTACGTAGTCGTCGGAGAGCGGGACGGAATAACATAGGTGATGTTCAAAGCTACTCTATAATTTTTTTTTATCCTCGTATCTGTTTTTACTACTACAATGTCGGAATAATTTATCGACCAGCACAGTTTTGCATCGTAGCGAAAAGGTAAATAAACCCTGAATAGCATTTTCATATAAATTAATTACCGTAAAATATTGATGTATTTAAAAATTGTAAAAAAATAAAATTACTTGCTTGAAATGAATTTTTTTATAAATTTGCCCGGAAAGTTCTGCTAATTGTATGAATTTCATTGATTAAAAGCGTGGATATACTCATCAAAAAAATTTGCGACGAACCGGAAGTTGTACGTCGAGTTGACGAAAAGTGGTCGAAAATTCGCTATAATTTTTTTTATCCTCATATCTTTTTTTACTACCACAATGTTGGAATAATTTATCCAGCAGCACCATTTTTAACCGTAGCGAAAACTTAAATAAAGTCCCGAATAGTTTTTAAAAATGAATTACCGCAAAATATTGATATATTAAAAATTGTACAAAACAAATTTTTTAATAAAGTTCTCTTTACCCGAAAAAATCTTCTAGTTATATGAATTTCATTGATTCTCATATATTCATCAAAAGAATGTTACGACGAACCGGAAGTTGCTCGTCGAGTTGATGGAGAAAAGTCGTAGAAAATTCGCTGACGATTTTAATAAGTTGCGCAATAAAACACACTGTGCAGCGTGCGATACTTCTTCTCCATTATTATAGTTAGCGAGGGTCGATTAACGAGGTAAGAAAAATAAAAAAAAAGGATAAAACCACTTTGCGAGAAGAACTCGGTAGGAGGAACAAGAGAAATTGTTAACAGCGTTAGTGCGGTCACTACGGATGGCGAGAGCGAAGTAACAAAGTAACCGCGAGTTATATAGTTTGCGGGTAAGTGGCGAGTATAAAAAGCGCCGGAGGCACGAACCGTTCAATTATTCAATTACTCAATTAGTTCGAGAAGTAAGTCCGCGATTAGCATAAGGTGAGCTGCTGGACGCGAGTCCGGCGAAAACGACAAGATGTGCCGCGACGTACTAACTAAAAGAAAATAAACAAAAATAGATTTCAAAAAAGTCGAATAGAGATTTCTTAAATAAGGAAAAGAAGCAATGTTTTCCTCAATATTGCCTCAACTATCAACTATATATAAGTATCGACTAATATTGACTCGACGATTTTTTCGAATATTCGCTAACAATGTTTATTTGACTTGTGTCGATGATTTATAAAAAAAGCCTACTAAGGATTTTTTAAAAGAAGTAAAAATTGAACAAATACTGAAAAAATATTGTTTTATTTAAGATATTTTTTTCAATATTGACTCAACTAATTGACCCGCCGAATTTTTCGAATATTCGCAAACAACGTTTATTTGACTTATGTTAATGATGTATGAAAAAAAAAATAGTCGAGTACAGATTTATAAAAAAAAGAAAGAAAAAGCAATATTTTTCTCAATGTTGCCGCAACTAATTGACTCATCGACTTTTTCGAATTTTCGCTAAAAATGTTTATTCGACTTGTGTCAATGATTTATAAAAAAAAAAAAAAACCCGTCATATCCCCCGGCATTGCCCTATATAAATTCTGAAAGTGTGGGCGGACATCGGTGAGCGCTGTTCCAGTTCGTTCACCTTGCACTCCTCGCGGGCACTCGTCGCTCGGGCGTGCATGGTAATATACCGACTATACACGGGGCGTCGGATAGAATGGAAGAGCCGAGAGGTGGAAAGCTCGGAAGCGGGCAGGTATACGCGTACCTGTGTAAACCACGTACGTTTACCTGCATCACGTGAAACAGATGGCGATGGCGTGAGCGCAATCCGCTCGTTCTGCGATTGCTGGCGAACACATACGTATGATACTCTTTGCGGTCCCCGCATCTGTAATCGCCCGCGAATTATATAGCGTGTTACATGAGTTTGTTTATTCCCTTATGGCGCGTTAATCGATCGTACTTGCTCCCGATGCTGATTCCCGTCAAAGCGATTTAATTGATAATTGTTGAGAATTAAAGCCGTACCATTCCGCTATAAATAAATCGGGCAGATAAAAAAATAAAAATAAATGCTTATTCCCTTTTGGTATGATAACCGGGCTTGCATACTTGCATGCTTGCATATTTGCATACTTGCATACTTGCATACTTGCATACTTGCATACTTGCATACTTGCATACCTGCATACTTGCATACTTGCATAGTTGTATGCTTGCATACTTGCATACTTGCATACTTGCATACTTGCATACTTGCATACTTGCATACTTGCATACTTGCATACTTGCATACTTGCATACTTGCATACTTGCATACTTGCATACTTGTATATTTGTACATTTGTACATTTGTACATTTGTATATTTGTATACTTGTATACTTGCATACTTGCATACATGTATATTTGTACATTTGTACATTTGTATATTTGTATACTTGTATACTTGTATATTTGTATACTTGTAGACAAACATAACCAGGTACTTGTTCTCAATACTGAATCCCGTCAAAGCGATTTAATCGATAATAATTGAGAATTAAATCCATAACGTTGCGTGATAGATAAATAGGATAAAGACCAAAAAAAATTGAGAAAAATAAAAATCGCTATTCCATTAGCCGTCGGGGAAGCCAGTTACGGGAGGACATAAATTTCTATGTGTCTCGGCGAAACAAGAGCCCGTAGCTCGTAATCATCCCGTGGAATTATTATTACGAATGGTAGAGGCTGTTGCATTAGCAGCCCCGTTGCGGATGAAACTAATCGATGCTGTATTGAATATAGAGAGTGCGCACGACGAGAGCGCGGACACCCCGGGCATTCCCACAAATATCAGGCCTAACTGTGACTCTAGATAAACAAACTCCTTGACACGTAGCCGGCGGCTCTGCCTCGCGGCTGCAACCGGTCACATACCGGATAGCGAATACAGCTCTCTATGACAGACAAGACGCGCGTCGGTCTTCGAGTCCGCGTACCTAATTTAAGTGCAGCGCGGAGATCGCCGCACGTCGTCGACCACCCTTGGCACGGATCATCCTCGAGAATTGTTCTTACAATAATATTATTATAATTGTAGTAATAAAATGCATTAATTGACCTTCATTAAAATACTAGTTTTTGTTCGTTTTCTCTTCGTTCTTTTTTATACATTACAATACCTTAGGGTGAGCCAATTGGCCATTAACCGAAGTACTTCAGCCTTATTGTAAAATTATAATAGTAATATTATTATAGATTGGCTGAAGGACTTCGGTCAAAGGCCTATTGGCCCACCCTATTGTATTGGCATTGTAATGTGTAAAAAAGGAAACAAAAAAATCAAACTTGCATTGTAAGTGAGGTTAATAAATTTCTTTTATTACTACTATTATTATAAAAAGATCTACAGGTGGATTCGTTTATTTCGTGTTCTAAGGCCTGAGGCCCCCTAAAGACACTGTGCATTTGCAGCAAGAATAACATAAGTAGAAAATAAAGTAACAACAGAAAATATAATAAAACTAGGATATTATATAATATAAATAATATTATTATTGTTGTTGTTGTTGTTGGTGGATGGCTGATGTGTCGATATAAAAATTGTTCTTTCACGAAGGATAATAATAGCGTCGAAGCATGAGTGACGTCCGCGTTATTGTGCGCGACCCGGATCACGTTGCGATTTGTAAACATGCCTCCGAGCCAGGCTAAGATGTGTGTGTCCTGTGTGTGTGTGTTTGTCAACAACAAAGTGAGCGGGGAAGAGTTGCGCGACAGTGGCAAAAGCGGGCGCGATGGATGGCGTACACGGTCGTTCAACTCGACCTCCATTTCTGAAAGACCGTCCGATATAGTTGATCGTTCGTCTGTCCTCATTATTTTTTCATTGTGAATTCTTGCGATCGCGAAAACGAAGACGAGATCCCGCGGTTGGAAAGCGTGGAATCCATACATTCATTTTTTATCCTTCATCTTTTTAATATGATTAAAAAAACATATTTGTTAAAGATTTTTTTTACGTTAATTCTCCCGCTAAAATCTCGATCGATAATTTCATAATTTTTTTTTTGTCGTGAAAACAAAGATGAGAATCCGCCGTTCGAAAGCGTGGAAACCACACATTAATTGTTTATTTTTTTATATGATTTAAAAAAAATATTTTTTAAAGATCTTTTGACGTGCATTTACCCACTAAAATCTTGATCGATCATTTTATGTAAAAACTTTTTTGTGTAGGGAAGCGAAAGGAGTTGAAACTTAGAGGAAATGTAATATGTGAATTTGGAATGGATGTAGCGGCTTTTCGTTACTCCATTCGCACATACTGTACCTGCCACGGTAAACACCTGACGCAGGTACGCGAAGAACGTCGAGTTTGCATGCCACAACGAATAATCCATCGACGGTGCAGCTCTTGCATAATCCCCCCCGCTGTTCGTCCAACACACGAGCGAACCGTTAGGCCAGTAGCGCGCGATGCGCAGTTGGGAGAATGCTGAGCTTGCATATTTCGCCTGACGAGAAACTGTACTAATGTGCAGTCTGAGCTGTTACCTTTGGGCGATAGTCACGAGATACTCTAACGATGTTGCGACGGTATAATACCACCGGCCGACCGGTATAATCAGGTTATCGCGGGATGCGCAGAAATTACGGCCAGGTCAGACGAATAGGGCATAAAAATTGCGGAAACAAAAATGGAACATTTTTCATTAAAGCAAAAGCATCCTCTGCGAGGAAGAACATTTTTTTCAATTTTTCAATTTTTCAATTTTTCAATTTTTCAATTTTTCAATTTTTCAATTTTTCAATTTTTCAATTTTTCAATTTTTCAATTTTTCAATTTTTCAATTTTTCAATTTTTCAATTTTTCGATTCCCATTGTTTACATTTTTTTTATACTCAGAAGGCTTCGGACTCGTGTCCGGAAAATGGACTCGATCGAGATTCTCGCCGTTCGCGTCGGGGAAAAAAAAAGATAAGAATGTACATTCGAAGTCGATGTCACGCGTTAAACTCAACAGCGGACGTGGAACAAAACTATCGGGCCTGTGACCGACAGTTTCACTTGCCTGCACGGAGAGGAGCCTTACATAAGTGCGACACACTCTCGCTCGGTTTCCCCCCCGTTCGCCAGCCATTTGTCGTCCATTTCTCACCATCATCCTCCTTTTCCTTGCTCCTCGCGGCCGTCTACGACACGAGCCCCTTAATTAAGAGAAGTGCGTGCGAGTTACAACGATAATCACGCGTCACGTGCCAGAAACCCACAACCCCGTTGTACACCGAGCTAACACTTTTGTCCCACTGCGGTGGATTAGCAGTGTACCGCAAAGGATACCGCGACAATTATTAATGCGAGCCATTAAAGAGCCCTCGCCTCCCGCCCGAAGTTTGTGGGCGTGAGTTCCGTGATCGTCAGCTCCGGTGACCCAAATTTGTTCACGTCTGTCCTGGAAATCACACGACCTTGAAGTTTCCCCTAAGTAATTATAGCGTTTTAGGCACCGCGTTTCAAATTGGATATATAAATGTACAGAAAAAAATCACAACCGAACTGATTATGATTTCTTGATCACTCAACCGAACGAAGCAAGATCGAAGAAACAAGTCGCGCAACGACAAGTAACATTTTCATCGATCGATTCATTAATCGATTATTCATTACCAATTACTCAAGACCGTTTACGTACCTTAAAGTTTTCCCTGAATAATTATAGCGTTTTAGGCATCACATTTCAAATTGGATGTATAAATGTGAAGAAAAAAATCATAACCGAACTGATTATGATTTCTTGATCAGTCAACCGAACGAAGAAAGATCGAAGAAACAAGTCGCGCAACGACAAGTAACATTTTGATCGATCGATTGATTAATCGATTATTCATTAGCGATTTCTCAAGATCGCTTACGTACCTTAAAGTTTTCCCTAAGTAATTATAGCGTTTTAGGCATCACATTTCAAATTGGATGTATAAATGTGAAGAAAAAAATCATAACCGAACAGATTATGATTTCTTGATCAGTCAACCGAACGAAGGAAGATCGAAGAAACAAGTCGCGCAACGACAAGTAACATTTTGATCGATCGATTGATTAATCGATTATTCATTAGAGATTTCTCAAGATCGCTTACGTACCTTAAAGTTTTCCCTAAGTAATTATAGCGTTTGGGGTATCGCGTTTCAAATTGGATATACAAATGTACAGAAAAAAGTAATAACCGAACCGATTATGATTTCTTTATCAGTCAATTGAACGAGGGAAGATCGAAGAAACAAGTCGCGAGTTCATAAATTGCGCGCGCAACGACAAGTAACATTTTGCGTGATCGATTGATTAATCGATTATTCATTAGCGATTGCTCAAGACCGTTTACGTGCGATTCAGTCGGCCGAGGGTGACGTCACTCGTCACTGAGGATCTTTTTGGACGAGTTATCGCTTCGATGCCTTTAAAAAAATTAAAGCAGAAGGATTAATTCGACATGCCGTGCGCTCATTTCGAAGCGAAACAGTTTAATTGTTAATTGTTAAAATACCGATTAAATGACCATAAATCAATGTTATTCCCTCCCTGTGGAATTCCATCTTGATGCACGCGCATGCGTGCAAGCACCGAGGCGCGATACCTTATCGCGCGCCATAATCCGGAAGAGCGATCTTACAATTGCACGCGGCAGACATGCGTACGTAGATCCATTGCCTATCTCACATTCTTGTGTGAAGCCACTGTAAAAGTGTATTAATTTTTCATTACAATTATAAATCAAATTTTATATAATTGTATTGCATACAAACTTCCAGACCGGTAGATTAAATCTACAATTTTTTTTTAAGTTTGGGAAGATGCCATTTTATCACCGACCAATACGTTCGCGTCCCATATCGGTCAAAATTTGTATTATAAGTTTCTTTTTTTAATGAGTTTAATTTTCGAATACAAATACATTTTTTTTAACAGAAATTTAATGATTTTTATTTAGAACGACCTCGCACGACGTTCACGACCCGTTCTAAGCCGAGTTCAAAATTAAGATCCTTTTTCCGCGGTCACGTGACCGAGTGCACGCGAGGAGGCTTCCGGCGATTCGCGCCGGAGTCGCCGTTCCACTTGCCGCCCGGCCAACCCGATGTCCGCAGAAGCCGAGCGTAAAGGCGGTCCTCATGAGTGAGCGAAACTCAGCGTGCATCGCCAAGGGCCACGGTGCGGTGCAAAGTGCATAACGCACGAAACACCCTCCGTCTTTCTTGAGGTTGGGAGTGAGAGACGCAGGTGCGCGGACGACAATGGCGTCATTAGGGCGAGCTTGTCGCGAGGGAAGCTCGTCGTCTTCTGCCCGGCTTCTCTCCATAAACGCGTGTGTCCACGCTCCGCTCGTCCAATCGCAATCAACGAGTCACGTTCTATAAATACGACCGATGACTCCCGTGAGGATGTCGGCCCGGAGATAACAGCCGAAGCGGAGAAGACGAAGCGCACCCGAGGCGAACCGGGGAAGCCCCGAGCTTGAGAACAAATCGGGCTTAAGGGAGAGAAAGGAAAATAAGTTGAAAGAGGCTTTTGAATTCGTGTCCCAGCTCGGAAGAATCCAGTCGCCGGCGCTGCTGGCGTTGCTGGCGCTGGCCAATTATTCCGTCGAGTACGGAACGCAGCACGCGACCGGAAGTGCCGCGGCTGCGTTTCGCGCTCGGGCCGCAGCGACGACGGGAACGTCAGGGACGCACTTTGTGAAAAATTTATGAAAATCTGCTATGCATTTGTGCCGCGCGTATTCCGTCAGGACATCCTGTCAGGACATCCTGTCAGGACATCCTGTCAAAACATCCTGTCAGAACATCCTGTCAGAACATCCTGTCAGAACATCCTGTCAGAACATCCTGTCAGAACATCCTGTCAGAACATCCTGTCAGAACATCCTGTCAGAACATCCTGTCAGAACATCCTCTCAGAACATCCTGTCAGAACATCCTGTCAGAACATCCTGTCAGAACATCCTGTCAGAACATCCTGTCAGAACATCCTGTCAGAACATCCTGTCAGAACTGGAATCTTGCTAAATGTCTGCCATCATCCTGGAAGCGTATTTCCCGATCGGAGGGAAGAAAATAGAGCGAATGCAACAAGTAGCGAAGAATCGTCGACGAGCCGCGTTATCCGCGATTCCGGCTGTTGGGCTATCCAGCCGAGCGCGAGCTGATGTCGATGGTGGTACTTCCTCCTGTGTTACTTTGGTCCACGATAGCCCGTTCAGAACGTCGTTCCTTCGCCGTTCGGCGACGGTCAATTTATCATCGAATTTACGACCGCGCCAACGAGACGGCCGTTGAAACTCGGCGCATGGCTGCGCGGCTACGAAAACCGTCTCATCGCGGAGACGCGTCAGGTATTACGGTACGCGATCGCCCGCGAATCTCCTCGAGCGGCGAGGCAACACGCGCGAGAAGATTTACGCGAAGGCCTCCAAAGCGCATTACCGACGTACCCGGGACGACGATGTTTTCCATCGAGGCACGCCGCCTCTTCGGAACGACCGGGCTCGCTCAAACAATGCCATTCACCGGAGTTATTTGTCGTCTTTGTAGCACAAGGAACGCACGTAGGGGAGACGAGAAACGCGAACGAGACTGACTTTACGATCCACCCACCGCTCAGTCTTCTTCTACACCTCGTTTAACGCGCGATGCGATATTCCTAGACACACATATTTAGCTGGGTACTGAAACATCGTTTTCCAACTGACGGACTAATAAACTAGATTATGCTTGGCAAAAAAAATCTTTAGAGAAAAATAATTCTTAGCAAAAATAAATCTTTAGAAATAAGAAATAATTAAACAACAAAAATTATGAGAAAAGAAAGATTATTAGCAAAAAAAATGTATGGAATAAGAAGTGTGTCGCCGTTAGCCACGGAACTCCCGCTCTTTTCTTTCCCGTTTCCTGCACTGGGGTTACTCGGGTCGATGAGAGCCACTGGCTCTCCCGCCGGTGAACACAAATTTTTCTTCGACTTCCGTCGTCGCGTCGCGCACCGTCCCCGTCGGCCCCGTGCTCAGACAGTCGCCCGATTACGATCGACCTTCTGCAGCTCGCCGGGGCAGAGGGAACGAGACCCAGACGCGATGGTATGCAAAGTTACCGGAGAGTAACTACTGGACGAACTCGTGTACTGTAACTTAGAGCGGATACGTATAAATCGATTCCCTCTTGCCGGAGCCTAAAACAAAGTTAGCCCACAACTAATTCACTCGTCGAATATTGACGAATAATAATGCCCGTATTTACCATCACCCATTTACAATCCTTAGAAAAATAAAAGAATTAATAATCCTTAAAGAAAAAACAGAATTTTGATAAATGTACAATCCTTAAAAAAATTGTATTAAAAAAACGATTGATATTTCACCCAGCATTGGCCTATATATGCCGCATGTGCTATACCGTACAGTGGATAGGTATAAATCGGCCCGCGCCATGTATAGCAGTGCCGTATTGCGAGAGCCCGATAAAAAGTGAGTTGGACCCCGGAGCGAACGGAGAGACACGAGTCCAGAACGGCAGAAGGACAGACAGAAGGGAACAGGAGCAGCGAGGCTGGAGGTAAGACGCGAAGGTGAGACCTTTATTGGTCGTGGTCACTCGGTCCCATAGGAGGGCGAACGAGCGTGCGGGAGAGAAAGAGCGAGAGAGTGGGGGGAGAGGATCATCGGGCCGCGTTTGAGGGGCCCCTCGCTGCAGGGGCGAGTGAAACGAACAAAGGGACGCGGCATCGTGGGTCCCAGGTAGGCGAAAGAGAAGCGCGCGGCGCGGGCATGGAAGGGACCAAGCGAGAGGCCGGCCTAAAGCGTGCGGCTGCGCGCGAGGAGAGACGCAGAAGGTAGAGGGTCGTGTCAAGGGACGAGGCCGAGGGGGGAGCGGGTAGCCAGAGAAAGACGAGGAAAGAATGACGACCCAGATGCGAGGCGCGCAACACTTCGGATCCCTCGTCGAAAAATTTTCGGGCGAAGAGAAAAAAAATTCTTACCGCCAAAAATGGCCAACGCCGAATCTCGAGCCGAACGAATTCGAAATAGAAAATAAAAATATTTCAGTTATGAAGATACATCTAAAATAATTTGTTTTCTCAATAGCAACATTTTTCTTTCTCGGATTTTCGTGCATCGTAAAAAAATCTTGAAACTTATCTTCTTTATGTACGGTAACATTTATTCTAAGGTCGTCCGCCGACTGAAAATTCGAGTCGTACATTCGCCAAAAAAATCCAACGCCGATACTCTAAAATAATTTTACATTTACAATAATTTTTCTCCCAATGGAAATATATTTTTACTCCGATCTTCGGTCGTAAAAATAAAAAATCTGAAAAATTAACATTTTTTTTATTCCTTATCAAAATGTAAGTTCGCGACTTCCGAATTTTTACCATTACTGAACCCCCACCCCTCATCAAGTTAGCGAACGAGCCTCACGAGTGTCCCACGATGCATTGTGGGACTCGAGTCCGAACTCGTCCCCCGGGCACAAATCCATGGGAATGAAAAAGAAGCGTAAGAGGAAGAGCACAGCCCGTACAAAGCTGAGACATCGCAGCGGTAGTACTACGCCGCGGGCGTGGGCCCAGCGCGCGGCCTGCGCGGAACCCGAGACGCGGGAGGACAACGGAGGACAAGCGAAAACACAAGTGCGAGTGGAAGTGGAGAGGAAGAGACGAAACGATAGTTTAGCGAGGAGGAGAGAGGAGGACGGAGGGAGACGCGAAAGACGCCTAGAGCACGTGATGTCTGGGTTCCCGTCGTCCTTGTCCGACCGTGGTGCCCCACGCGTTTTCTCGGGCGTCGTCGCCGCCAGAGCCCGGCAGCCGCGGCGGGTAAACGCCGCTTCCCCCTCCCTTCGCCGAACGTTTCGTTTCTCGTTTGCTCCCCTCGGCGTTCCTTCTCCCCCTCCCCCTCTGGCCCGGCCGTTCTTTCTTGTTCTTCGGCTCGGGCGTCGTGCGCGAACCCAACCCATCGCCCTCGAGGAACCGACCAACCGCCAAAGCTGCCCGACTCCGGGCGAAGACAGCCGAGGGTATGCACGAAGGGAACGCAGAGAGAAAGCGAGCGGCGCGTATACTCCTCGTGCGCCCGCAGAGGCAGAAGTGGGGGAAGGGATTTGGTCTGTGCCTGGCAAGATAGGCCCGGGTTCGATTCCCGCCCGATGGACACATTTTCTATGCGTTTTTCTGCGCTTGGAATAGCTCTGTTTTTATGTTTCTTTTTATATTTTGTAAATTATACTAGTATATATTAACTTGTTCGGAATGTCCCGAGGCAAGTATTGTGCGTTTTGGAGAATTACAGTCAAATGTAGGGGGGAATTAAAGCAAATAATACGTAATGAAAAGCAAAAATAATATTTTAATCTGCAAAGAATTGCTGTGAGGACCAGGAAATTGAAATAGTCTGCTAGGAGTCAAGTATAGAGAATGTGCACGCGCGTGAACCGAGCCCCCGGAGATGGGATCGGTAGACGGCAAGAGACCGGTTTATTTTTAATACTCCTCTGTCTCTGCGTTTCGCGAGTGCGGAGGCAAATGAAAATGGGTCGAGGCGTCTGGGAAGCGAATGTGCGCCCCGGCGTGCGTACTATACGTCGAGCCTGTGCGTAAGCACTGTAAGTTCGTTCTCGTCACAGATCGCCGGTTCCTCGCCCTCGGCCAAGTTCCAATACACTTTTTGGGCGGCCAATCGAGGTAAAATTCGCGATGAATAAAAATAAATGAAAATCAATAACAAAAATTACAATAAATCAAACCTGGGCCGAAGCACTCCAGATCTATGGTCCATTAGAGACACGTTCTGAGGCTAAGTTCTAAGCTCTTCATTTCGCCATTGAATTTCACCTTCACTCCACCGTAAATATTGCCAAAAAAACACCCGTTTATTGGGTTTATGTGACTACTCATGCGTTTCGCATCTTCACAATATTATCGGGAAAAAAAGAATATCCTCCTCGATCTTTTCGAATTGCGTAACGCGACGATAAAAAAATCTGCAAAAAATGTACCGGTGGGATGAGTAAATGGAGAGTAAATATCTTGGCGGGACATCGATTAAAAAAAAATGTTTAGTAGGCCATGGCTTCGCGAAATTCATCATATGCCAATGGCCTTCGCTCCCGCCAGTCGCAGCGTGAAAGGGAGGGGGGGAGGAGCGAGAAGAGATCGAGGGCCGGTCACGTTCTTTCTCTCGGTCGTGCAAAGTTTCGTGCGAGAGAAGAGGAGAGGATAAATGAAGAGAGAAAATAGAGGAACGCGAGATCGCGACAGAGAGAGGGGGCGGAGAGGGGGAGGAGGGGGACGGACCGGCGAAGAAAGGAGAGGGGGGGGAGACCGAGAGAAATGCGTGGGAACCGAACCATGTGGCTCGAAAACCGGTCCGCGAAATATTGAGTTACGAGAGAGTCTCCTGTATATAGTACGCTATTCTGCTCGGCTCCGTGCAACCAAGATTTATGTAAACGCGCGCTCGGTCCTCCGTGCCGTTATTGTCGCCCGAGAAAATTCGCTCGATGCACTTTTTGCGAGAGACGATTTATTCGCCGATTAACGCAAAAAAAACAACAGAGTTTCGTTTTTTTTCTACCACACACGAAAGACTATGGTATCGAATGGAATATTTACGAGTAAGAAAAGATAAATAAATAAATAAAAGTTTCACTTTTTTTCTACCACATACGAAACGCCACGGTATCCAATGGGATTGTAACGAGTCGGAAAAAATAAATAAATAAAATTAGAAAAAAAACTCTTACACCCAAACCGGGACGAATTATTGTCGTTTTCTCTTCCTCTATTGTCGCAAACGGCTCGAGCGGACGTGAAAAGCGTGCTGTATTATTAACGAGGTGTCGACAACGGCGAGGTATCCCGGCTTCTTTCGGACATTTAACACGCGCACACGCACGGACTGAACACACATAAACACCATGGTGTGAAATCACGTGTGCCTAGAAGTTGTATCGATCGGGCTTGAACGGCGATGAGCGACGAGAGGAGAGTAAAAATTACAGGGTAGTTAACGAGCTCGTGCTGCGTTACTGCCAGTTCCTCGAACGCTTCGCACCCAGCACCACTGTAATTTGTAGTACGTAGCTCGCTGAGAGTTCACTTTCATAGAAGGCGCGCGCAGAGGACCGACGGTGTGTATTACCGCGCCTACGATTATAGTTTACCGAAATATGTTAACTCATCTTCTGAGCCACAAAAAATATAGCAAAGTATTTCACGATAAATTATGATAAAAACAACAACAACGATAATAATAAACACAACCGACTCTTTTTGAACGAGGGAGGCTCGTCGTTGGAAGAGTTTCTTCTCCTATTATTCTATGGCGAATGAATTAATTATTTATTAAATTATCATAATCTTCGGTCGTCATTAGCCTGAGCGTTTTTTTTTACTTATTTATCTTTCGTCGGAACGTAACTGGAAATGTCGAGCAATCGTGACTATATGGGTCAAATGGGGGTATTATCGTACGCGAGAGGACACGCGCGTCCGCCAACGGTTTCGCGGGTCCTAGTATGGATATAGTAGCAGCGCGGTGGTCGAGACCGCTCTGTGATGGTGACCGCCGGGACGCAGGCGGGGAGGAGAGGGGGGGGGGAGGGCTTAAGTACCTCTTTTTCTTTCTCTGCCAATCTCGCTTTCCATCTCTTTCGCGCTGTCATTTTGAACACGACATCACCACGCTCTCTTCGACACACATATCCTCCCGGTGTACCTCGGGACATTTACGATTTCCTGTGGCGCGGCGATCGCGGCGATGGCGCGCGGACGGCAGCGCGTGTTGCGAATTCGACCGACGTGCCGTGAATTACGAAAGGCACGCACGCGATGGAAACATATCGTCAACGTGCCCGGACGGCCGTCGAACATAATAGTCTCTCGAATGTACATAATATAGTTCTTTCGCTGTGACTCTCTACATAAAGTCTTGTGTATGCTTTAAAAAAAAATTCTTCCTAATAGTGGAAAGCTGTTTTCGTAAAAAAAAAATCGATATTTTAGTGCAAGAATACTTGAAATTGTCTAAAGGGTCGGGAAATGTGATTTTTAGGTGCCGTCCGGTGTGCGCATGCGCGTGCGGACGCGCGCATGCAGGGCGCATGCGCGCGTGTGCGTGATGCGTTTGATGCTGGGTCTTTAAAATCGCTGTAACTCGCGAACGGTTCGAGCCAGCTAGTTGAATCTTGGTAATCAGATAAAATTACCACTTCTCTTTGCTTAGTATAATTTTCATGAAAATTGATTTCCTACTCGAGATTTTTACGGGATTTTTGATTCGTGAAGTTTTTTGTATTATGAATAGGTTGACTCTTGCTCGGCGTTGTTAATACTATTAGTCACACGATTAATGGGAACCAGCGGCGAATATGTGCGTCACGAATTACGATGATGACTGTTCCAAAGCAAATAGTCGAACGGTTTTTTTTTTTTGCGCCACTTCGATCGCATACATACGTACATTTTTTTACACGCATTATGTGTATATGCGATTGATTCTGGGCTTTCAAAATCGCTACAGCTCGCAAACGGTTCGAGTCAGCTACTTGAAATTTGGCGAACAAATTAAGTTGCCACTTCTCTTTATTCGGTACAATTGTCATGAAATTTCACATGTTCTACTTGAAATTGTACGGGATTTAAAATTCTTGAGCAGTTTTTTGCATTATAAATAGTTTGACTCTTATTATTGCCGACCAACATGCTCGACGTTGTTATTACTGTTAGTCACACGATTAATTTGGACCGGCGACGAAGATGTGTGTCACGAATTACGATGATTACTGTTCCAAAGCAAATATTCGAACGATTTTTTTTGTTGTTTTTTTTCTTTGCGACGGTTCGATCGCATACGTACTTGAAATTTTGTTTACACGTATTTGGTCTCACCGTTTTAACACACAAGCGATGAATCCATGTATGTTACGAAAATGATCTACGTGTATGAATGACGCATGACAATCCAGCAAGAAAAGTTTTGTTCCATTTATCTCTCGATCGTTCGAATCATGAACTGTGACCATGCGTACTTCGAGACATTGTATATCGCGCATGGTACAACAGCGCAACAGTGTTATTGTACGTAAACGAGATGAAAAAAAAATGCAAGCACAGATAAGCGGAAGGGAAGAAGGCGTTACGTATGTAGATTAAAAATTAAAAAACAAAAAAATCCAATCACTATCTCTGAATACTCGGAGGCCATCTATTATTAAATCTCTCTCTGCAACATTGTCGACTCGGCGGAAAGTACTTCCCTCCGGCGAGGCTACATTTTGCCGTATCTCTATTATCATATTTTTGCAATCGCAGGAAACGAAGTACAACCTCGCGTTTTTACATTACGAATATCCGGGGAATGTGCGTGACCGGGATCTTCACATTGTATGCCGTGCATACACACACGCATGCGCAGTATGCATCGGAGGAAGAACCCGCGCGCCGTACGATATACGATAATATTTAATTGCAAGCGAAGTCGTACTTCGCAGCATCGGCTCAAGGGTGCGACGTAAAAAGAGCCAATTGTACGCACGTCACCTCTCTCTTAGCCAATTAAAAAAATCTACACTGTATTAAAAAAAAACAAGATTGATTGCTGAAAACTATTTAACTTGAAAATTTTTCATATTTCATGATCATCATGATAATCATCATAATAATCATATGATTACGGTGAATTGAAAAACAATGATTGTTGAAAATGATTTAACTTGAAAATTTTCACATTTCACTTAGTACGAATTGAAAAAAAAAAAATGTCGCGAATTTAATAGTAGTGAGTAATTCTCAAGCTCGGCATATGCGTGCATGATAAGAGAATTTTTTTTTTTCATGTTGTCCGTCTCGACTTACCTTGGAGAGTTTTTCGCCCTCGTGATGTGGCAGCAGTGTCCTGAGCGACTGAAAGCCCGCATTGATGCTCTGCATCCGACGCCGCTCGTTGCTGTTGGCGATCTCTCGCCGCATCCTCTTCTCCTGCTCCATGTGACTGCGCGGCGTTACTCTGCCGACGCTACCGTTGTGGTTGCCACTTAGCGCCGCGTTTCGTCTGACCAACCGGCAACTGGTAACCGTTCCTTCGCTGTCGCCGTTCACCACGTGGACGATCCCGTGTTTCGTTTCACCCCGCAGCGTTCCACTGCTGCTGCCACCGCTGCTGTTGTTGTCGACCACCAGTTCCGAAACCAACAGCTCTTTGCCGTCGGGACCCTCGGCGAGGACTATACTACCGGCCACCGAATTCTCGTCGAGCGTCTCACCGCCACTGCAAAGATACGACAAAAAAAAACAGGATTAGAAAAATGTGTCCAATTTTATTTTAATAATTTTTACATTTACATGGCTTCCAGTAAAATGTCTGCACGAAATTTAAGAACATTCAAGGACAAGTGACGGGGCCCCTTGATCACGAATATGACGCTCATTTTGCTCCAAACCCAATATTTTAGATTTTAATCCCAAAAATGCGATTTCACATTAGAGCAAACTGTTTTTCTTGCAATTTTTGGACGAGTTTTTTTTCTTTTTTAAAAATTAAATGCCACGTATTCCGACGTATTTTTGCGCGCTGAACACGAATCCTCCGGCCTTTTTGGCCTAAAGTACAATACGACATTAATACATACGGAATAAAAATTTAATAATTTATTATTATTATTATTATATATATTTTTAATTTATTTGTAAAGCGCAACTTCATCATAACGTACATTTACGATTGGATATTTACCGATAAAAAAAAGGCAAACTAAATATAAACAGACAATGGCATTTTTGAGTAAAACACTTCAAAAGCAATTCCACAATTTTACCATACAATGTCGACTGGGGTCAAAGAGTAAAAGAAAAGAAGGAAAAACAACAGAATTACTTCCGTAGCCCGAAACGTACGTCAGGGAGAGCGCATGCGCGCCCGGACTAACGGATATTTGATTTGTGGACGGATAAGCGAAGCAACCATCCTCGGCATGGAATCGGGCAACGCCGTTCTTTATTCCCGGTGAACTTGAAAGAGACCATGTCGTGTCTCGGGCACGTTCCGAGAGCCCAAGAGCTTTTAAGGGAATTACCAGTCGAGCGTGTAGACACCAAGAGTGAAGGGACAACCCGGGAGGGGGGGGGGGGGGGGAGCCGAGGAGAAAGAACGGGAGGGACCGGTCAATCGTTTCGCAACTCTCTTCGACTGATCGGAGCTAGCACCTTATCGAAACATCTCCGAGGTTCGATCCGACCGGATTCTCCTTCCGTCGACCACTCCTTCCTATTATTTCCTTACAAGACGACCCCGACGGGGGAGATAACACCGCTGGTCTCCGATCGAAAAATCACTTTTCTCAAGGTACGTCCTTCCTATCGCGAAATCTCGAAGAATCCTGGGGACAAATGGATATTGGCAACAATTGATTTTATTCGAAGGAAGGGCAACACGGAACTACCAAAAGATTGTACTGTTTCTTAATTTTAATTACGAAGTTTATTGTGATGATTATTGTGATGATTATTGTGGTGATTATTGTGATGATTATTGTGATGATTATTGTGATGATTATTGTGATGATTATTGTGATGATTATTGTGATGATTATTGTGATGATTATTGTGATGATTATTGTGATGATTATTGTGATGATTATTGTGATGATTATTGTGATGATTATTGTGATGATTATTGTGATGATTATTGTGATGATTATTGTGATGATTATTGTGATGATTATTGTGATGATTATTGTGATGATTATTGTGATGATTATGATGATCATTGCAGTTTCGGTAAAAAAAACAAGAGCATATATATAGAGCTAATTTAATTTTTTTTAATGTTTTATTTAAGGCAGAAACATGAGTGAGCAATGTATAACGCGAATCGAATATATGCTTGCGGTGTACGAGAGTGTTCGTGCTTGGCTGTTCGCGGTGACAGGAAACGACGGAATTCCAGTAGCAACCGGAGAGGATACGTGCAATAAAACGGGTGCTGGTTCTCTCGCGCTCGCGCACCCGTCGCCAGTGAGTACGGCATGGGCAAGGCTCTCCTGTGCAACACTGCTGTTGCCACTGCTACGTACGCGAGCAGTCTCACCTCCGCCTTCTTAACCGATCGTATATAGCGCGAGTATAATCAAGAGCGCAGAGCCAGCGACCGGCTGCTCGAGTGTAGTCGGATTTCGCTTGCGCAACACGGACCACGCTTTGAGTCTGCCTTTGAGTCTATCGTGGGAAGTCGCGGGACTCCGACTACTACGTACCTTTTAAAAGATTTGTTTTTTTTTCACCAAGTCCAGACGTACATATATTTTGGACTCATACGAGTACAAAATATAGAGAGTAAGACGAGTTATTAAATGGATGGGTTGAAAAAAGTATGGCAGAGATAATTACGGTGTACTTGATAATCCAATCATTCACCATGTACTGGGAGACCTTCGAGGATTTCAGACAACAAAAAGTTGGTTACTTGTTTGAGTATAAGGAAAAAGAAAAAGATAAAGAAAAAAGAAAAAATATGGAAAAAGAAATCTCCAGTTTCGAATATATAGAAATAATCGGACGCCACTCATAATGTATAATAAAAAAAAACCACACCGTCGCGAAATTTACCAAAATTAATAAATTGCTCCACGACATAAAAAAAAAACACCCAAAACAAAATGTATTCCACCGACCTTCCGTAAATAAAACTTTGCTTGCATTAATATTAATTAACATTTGCTTGTATTAAATTAAATATTTGCTTGAATCATCATCAACTAAATATTAGTTCGAATCAAACAAACATTAGTTTGCATTAAATTAAACATTTGTTTGAATCGAAGAAATATTTGTTTACGGCGCACCGGTCAAGAAAATAATTTTTCCGTGTCGATCGGTCGACGAAAAAAACCTCGCGTATGAACTAATTCGTAGCAATCTTTGCACGCATGAAAATTGTGACTCGGCCGTACAATAAACACCGCCCGTGTAATTGCAAGCGTGCTGTAATAAAGAGTGAGATACCGGAGCGGGACACGTCCGATTCATAAGCGGCGATAGCGAGCAATGCGCGTTCCCATTCATGAAAAGCGCTATCGGAGTGGAGCGGCGGGAAGGTGTTAGGTACACGTACGCGCGCTGCACCGCGTTCGAGAACACGAAACGGATCCGGCCGAGCCTGCCCGGCAGAGCCGATGCGCGATCGCGTGCATTACGCAAAATTACCCTCTGTATTATGTATTACGGAAGGAGGCGGAGGGAGGAGAGGACTAAACGCGCGTCGAGAAATTACGAGAGCGACGTGACGCCGTGGGTTCTGCGCAGGCGTGCGAACGCGCGTACGGAAACACGCGTTACAATGCGAGCGAGCTCGGCTCGTCGTAGAGAAATTCTCGGGGCCCTAAGAGTCGCGTCTCGGGCCGGGTCGATCGTAGTCACGTACGTTCGACCCGCACTAGGATTAACATTTACGCGTTACTATTTAATTAGACAAAATTTACTTAAACACGCACGATTCGAGGCACATGCCGGAAGTGATTTTTATAACGGTACAAATTCGGTACCCTTGGGGCTTTATTTACGAAATTTTTCAGACATACTTATCGACACTTTAAAAACGTGTATAAATTTTTGTGAATTTTTTTTTTTTATTTGTCACGTAGCTTCCACCGCAACATAACGTATACTTTTCTCACGGCCTAGCGGACAATTTATTTATGCACGGATAAAAATGTTGGAGACCCACATTTTTAGCAATTTGCTGAGAATATAAAAAAAAATACTTTAACAAGATGAATTGAGGCCGTTGGGAACAAAATTTGTTAGAAAAGACCGGCATATTTATCATCTCTTGCCGCTGTCGCTGTCTCGCTGATTTCTCGAACAATGAAGCGACTCGATACCTCGTCTGTTTATCGCGTTTCGATTTCCTACATTCCTTCGCCTCATTCTTCTCCGTTTCTCAGTTTCTCGTAATTCGAACAATGTCCCGTCTCCGACCGAGCGGGTATCGATGGAACAGCGGTAAAAGAATAACGAAACGATAGGCCACGTAGCCACGGTTTCGATTGTGTAATTCCGATTCGTGTCAACCTCGTAAATCCCCGCCGTGCTCTCTCGCTCACCCTCGATTACAATAACCCGCGACACGTGACTCTCTCGCTCTCTCGTATTTACGCTCTCTGCCGCTGACGCTGCCGAGCGAGCCCCATTGTTCGAGAATAGAGCGTGCAAGCGTCTCTCCCCGTGTGTATGCGCATGCGCTGAGACTTGTTTACATAACGTAATGTAGAGCGTCGCGAGTCTCGTGAGTTCTCCACCCGTTTTCCCTGCAATTTTATATCAATAATAAAACGAGCCGGCTTTGAGTCTGTGGAAAAGCTTTCTCGTTTTCTTGGAATCCACGAGGGGTTGCCACATATTTTTACTGGAATCCATTTTTCGACCGGAAGTGACGCCATGCCGTAAATACGTAACTTCCGGTTTGAAAAACCCATTTTTCGACCGGAAGTCACGTTACACCGGAAATACGTCACTTCCGGTCGAAAAGTGAGATTTTCGAAACCGGAAGTGACATATTTTTCACGTTTGACGTTACTTCTGGTCGAACAATGAAAATTTCAAACCGGAAGTGAATTATTTCCGGTACGTCATATCCGGTTAAAAAAATTAGATTATCAAACTGGAAGTGACATATTTCCGGTATGACGTTACTTCCGGTCGGAAAATCTTATATATTTTATAAATTATATTATATATAAATTATATTAAAAATGTTGATGCGAGAATTAAAAAAATAAGAATGAATATCGATAAAGTCTTTGAAAAATATTGCCTCAGCCTTGCCGAGACGGAAGGTTAAGCCGCAGAGTCTGGAACAGTATTCGAACGGGGAATAATCGTGACTGCGAGCTCGGAGCGAGTCCCTCTCGGTCCCAGCGAGCTCGGAGCTGCGTTCGAACGTTTAATCGGCCTATCGAGGCGACACAACGAGAGCAGCGCCGGCCGGTCGACTCGTGAGAGTCGTTATTTCCTTATCGGCATTAAAGATTCGTCGTAACGAAGCGGTCTCGAACACTCGGGCGCGCGAGTGGAAAGCGAAAGCGAAGGCCGAAGAGCCAGCAGCAGCGGCAGCATTGGAATAATATAAATTCTTATTTCGTCGACTTTACAGTACCGTCCGTAGTACGTCCGCAAAGTTACCGACACGACCAAACAATCTTTCATTTTTATTTTCTCAATTATCAAGAAAAAAAAATGTATTAATTTTTTTCGTCGAAACAAATTTCTATCATTTTTTTTCATCACAAAGAATTGAAATGATAGGCGATTGAAAAAGTTCATTCAAAAAAGTGGGTCACCGTGGAATTTCTAAATCCAAATATATATGTCATCTATATCCGTCCGTTCGGGACGTTGCACGTCGTCGATGAATGAAAACAGTGAGAAGAATTCGGGGCTTGTATTTTTCGAGCAAGAAGTATTTTCGGTGAAACACGAAAAAAAAAAACAGACGAATTAGTGTGTGTAAATGTGTGTGTGGGTAGTTCGAAGCACGGGCGTTGGAAATTCTCCGAGCAGCTGGGCGTGTTACGGATTAACCGAAACTCGTAGAGAAGCTAACGGTCGTGTTGGAGAGAAAAGAGGGGAAAAAAAGAAGAAAAAAAATACGAGGGTGAAAACTCGAAGCGAGCGTGTGGGACGGAGCGATGAGTCAGCGGGGAAGGGCCGTGACCTAGCGTTTTTCTGTCTTTCTCCCTCGGCTCTCTGGCTCCGTCGAGAATTCATGGACCGCCAGCTTTCGACATCGTAGGAAACAGGAGTGAAACGAGCGAGGCAAAGCTTTCAAAGACGGATGCGCGTGCACGGGAAAAAAATTCACAAAAAGTAACGAATCGCAGCGCTCGCCTTATCGCAGCGTCCTCAATCACTGCGATCCTTTTGCGGGCCAACAAAATCTTTCCGTTCAGACTTTTTACTACATTTCACAATACATTGGTTTTATGTATGAAAAAAGCGTACAAAACATACCAAACGGACAAAAGTATTATTTATAACAATAATAATAATAATAATAATAAGAATAATAAGAATAATGATAAGAATTATCATTATTATAAAATTGATGAAAGTGAGCAAGATGAATGAAATATTAAAAGTGACTCGAGGTCGAGACTTGCGTAAGTGTAATTTTTTTGTAGTGGAGAGCCGAGAATGGACTTTGGCACAGACTTGAACGGAAGGAAATGCCGATGTGGTGAAAAATACAGTGCAACAACGTCGTTGCTCGAGCTCTGAGAATCCGCCATATTGCTTTTTTGCTTTTTTTCAATACACAGTTATCGACGCTTATTCGAGCGGTCGAAGCCTCATCCGGGCTTTCCCAGATAACGGCAAGCGTCAGAGAGATCTGAATGAAGGCGAGTTTGACGTCGCGCCGATCGCCGCGCGAGACGATAATGCGCCCGCGACGAAGGAGAAAACAGCATTGCGAGGCGAGCGCGAGAAACACAATGGTGCACACACGCGTTATCTTCTCGCCGGAGTCTTCGGGAGGAAACGGGAGGCGAGTCGGTGCCATAATTATCGGAGAGCCGAGCGAACGATCGTCTTTCAATTCATCGCCAGATATTCGTAAAATCTGCTTCGCCGAATCGCTAATATTTTTTTTTTAACTTAAAATCATATTTATTTAATATTTGTTTCTTATAAAAAATTTTATTAAATTAATTAAAGGATCGAATAGTTTTTCTTCATTTACACTAAGAACGTTGGTATTAATTATCGTTCGAAAGATTCGACAATACAACATCCTCGCGTATCGCGGCTCGGACTCGATTGGTGTGGGACCGGGCGCGAGTGCGAACGGTCAAGGGAAATTATCGCAATTTTCCAATTCGTCCTGCCCGGGCGAGCGCGGGAGTGGAATTCGCGTTTGATTCTCGCCGCTCAGTCTCCGCATCCATTAATGGGGTCTATGAGGCTGATGTTAGTACTGGAGTATACATGTATATATATATATCTCATCGATCAGCTGATTTGGCCAATCATAATAGAGCTTTCTATATATATATATATATATATGTATGTATGTTCCTTTTAATTTATTTATATAGAAAGCTATATTATTAAATATAAATATAATTATATATTGAAGGTGTTTATAATACATAAATAAATATGTAAGCACCGGAAGCTCGCGAACACAGCTGGGACTGACTGAGTAGTTTTAACTGGCTGGTCGGTCAGTCGGTCGGCCCGCTCGGGTTCGTTCCGTGTCGTGACGTCAGACCGTTCACGTCGGATAACCCGCCGAGCTTGCTTCGCTTCTCTGATGGCTTTAGCTGCCGCGCTATATATTATGTATATACACTGTATATACCGTGCTCTTATAGAACATCGTGAGGCCCCGCTCGGACCAGCAAAGAGAAATGAGAATACATAAGGACAGGTAGAGAAATAGGTCGTCGCGGATGGTTACCTTTTCAACCCTTCTTCCGTTCGCCCCGGGTCGACGAGCGAAAGAGACTGAACGAGCGACGGACAGTCTCGTCCCTTAATTGAGCCCGACAGAGCAGAACAGATAATTAAAAAAAATATATATATAACAAAAGGTAAAAAAAATTATTTTTTAAATATGAGGAAGCCATTTTTTTTTTAAATAAAAAATCCGAGAGCTGTACCGCTACGAGCTAAACTGTAAAGTAACGATGAAATATCGTGACGTAGAAATCGCAAAGGAAGCGAATCTTTAGTCGATCGTTCGATTAATTACCGAGTAAGAAATTGCATTAAAATTTTTTAAACAAATAAAAATAAAAATGACTTCGAGCGAAAGGTCGGATCTGGGATTGAGATGAGAAGCGAGTACCGACAATCACGAATCCCCGATAAGATCTCCGAGTCCGATCGCCGCCGGTCGTGTGAGCGCGATGTGCGAGGCGGCGCGCATGCGCACTTTCTCCATTTCGGCGACCGGCTCGGCGCAGCTCGATGCGACGTCTCGTCCTACATATTATCGCGGTGAGACTCGGCGGAGGCATATAAGTATCGTCTACTGCATGCCCAATACCGTGTGCATCGGCAGAGCCGGAGAGAGAGAGAGCGGAGTCGCTAAGTTCGCTCAGTTCCTCGGCTAGACGAGTGCAAGGCTCGACTCCGCACATGACTGGGTGCAGGCCGGAGGGAGAACATGTCCATATAGATGTACGGGCGGAAAAGATAGTCGTATCGTTGGCTTATGAATACACTCCATCTCATACAATATGTATACGTGGGCCGCGATGAGGAGCGGAACGTGCGGAGTGTACCAGACTACACTATAGCGAACTGTGACGACGAGCGACGTCGTCAACGCGGACGACCCAACAGCTGGGCGCTAGAGTCTCCGGCCGGTCCTCGACTCGTAGCATGAACAGTTTTCTATGATTAATTTTTTCCTTTCTTTTATTTTTTGTTTTCTTTTATTTTTTCCTTTCTTTTACTTTTTCCTTTCTTTTACTTTTTCCTTTCTTTTACTTTTTCCTTTCTTTTACTTTTTCCTTTCTTTTACTTTTTCCATTCTTTTATTTTTTACTTTTTGGCTTTTTCATAGAAGAAAAAAATCTTGAGTAAGAATCGACAGTGCCAAAAAAAATTCAGGAGCGCATAATTCCATGTATTTTTACGTATATTTTCGTATATTTTCACGCGCTGAACCTCAATAAATAACCTTTTATTTCAAGAGCCGTAAATTGTACAAAATATCTTGCTAAAAAAAAAATCACTTTTAGTTTCCCTACCCGTATCGAATCAACAGCCGCAGACAAACATTGATCGATCGGTCGGTTAAATCAAATATGCATTCTATTAACTAATGATTATCAACAACCTCAAAAAAAAAAAGATGTATCAACCGAAGACTCACACACTCGGTGTTCAGCCTCTTACGTGATAATAGCTCGCCGGTCACCGATTGTGGGAGCGCGGAGGAAGATCGAGAAAAAAAAAATATCGGAATCTCGCTGCATCTGCCTTGTTTGGCTGGATACCAATTTACTCGGCCCAGCGTTTGTGTGCGTCTTGTCTGTGTGTAGACTGTACATGGCAACGGAAAGCTCGAGTCCGCGTTTCGCTATAGCGCTCGGGCTTCGTGGGATTCGATGTGCCCGTCGAGCGGGACGGAGAGGCCGGCCCGCACACACCGAGAAACACGGGCCGACTTGAACATAGAATGCCGAGCCGAGTAGAGCAACGCGCCAGCCCGGCGTCGGAGCCCGGCCTGTGTTTCTCTCTGTTTTGTGTGTGTGTGTGTGTGTGTGTGTGTGTGTGTGTGTGTGTGTGTGTGTGTGTGTGTGTGTGTGTGTGTGTGTGTGTGTGTGTGTGTGTGTGTGTGTGTGTGTGTGTGTGTGTGTGTGTGTGCGCGCGCGCGCGCGCGTGTGTAAGTGTACCGCGCTGTGCTCCACAGCACGCGGCCCTCGCTCTCTCGGTCGCGTGAGTCACCAACAGCTGATGGCTGGCGCCACTCAGCTGGTTGTTACCGGTGCCTTCTCGCGCGGCCACGGCGGTCCTCGCTATCTCCGTCAGCGTATCAGCTGTGTGTCTCGAGCTCACCGCCGGCCTCCTAAGCCGCAAGTACGCTTCCGCGCCGCACGGGCGTCCGCAGTGGCGCGAGGTTACGGCACATTGCGAAAAATTTATTGTTTCGATGTTATCTTTGTGTTTTTTTTTTTTGCGAGGCTGCTGGGAATTTTGGGTTTGAAGCTGCTGGGGAAATAATTATGAAACATTGGACGGTGGGTGATACTTTTGTTCGAAAATTATTTTTTATAACGCTTTGCGCACGTTGCGAAAAAATTGTTTTACAATTTTTTTTTTTAGGAGGCTGTGGCAAAATTTTTTATTTTGAAGCTTTGTGAGGGGGGGGGGGGGGGGGGGGGGGTAATTATGGAAAGGAGGTGGGTGATATTTTTATATGCTTCGATATTTTAGTTCGTCAATAGCGATTTGCGCACGTTGTCGGTGGAGGAGAAAAAAAATGTGTATCGTTCCGATTCGCAAGAACGGTGCTCGCAGATCGTTGTCACGATCTACGCAATGTTACGCAACGATCGACAGACACCTATCGTGACTGTTCAACGTCTGCGGAGAATGGACGGCGGCGATGAAGACCGGCACGATCTGTAGAGGTATTATCGATTCGACTCACTCTCTCCTTCTGTCCCGCGGGCGAGCAATGTTATTTTTAGATTTCCAGCGGAACCCGAGGTGTGCGAGAAAAGAGACCGCCTGTTTGTATATGCATACCTCCAATGCAAACAGAGCCGGGGCGGCGAGAGGACGGGAGATTCCGTTCAATAGTCGATAAATACTTGTTTTTTTTTTTCTTTTCTTTTTTATAACGAAGCGTAAAAGGAAAGACGCGTAGAAAGAATCCGTGCAGCCACGTGCCGCTGGAAACATAAAAAAAATCTGAGGAAAAAACTACGAGGATTGGTATTATTTTTTCTTCGACCACGGCGCATGTATTATTTATTGCGATTAAAAATAAACAAAAAAAAAATACTCGAGAGATATCGTAATAAAAAATTCCGTAAAATGCGCGAGAGATATTGTAATAATAATTTCTGTAAAATGCTCGAGAGAAATAATAATAATAATTTTCATAAAATGCTCGAGATATCGTAATAAAAAGATCCGTAAAATGCTCGATGGATATTGTTCTAAAAAATATTCCCGACGGATGAACGAATGTTGATGTTGAAATTTTTTTTCATCGTCCGTGGATGCGAGTGCGAGTCGCGGAGAAGGGAGCGAGCGGAGTGCGCGATTTCCGAGTCACCCTGTATAATAGCGCGGGGCCCTCAAGGCCACGAGCGCGGGACTCTCCGGCTCGTCCGGAGTCGAAGTTCAGGTTCGCCGGCTGCGGATCGCCTCGGCGCTTCTCTTTTCCTCTCTACGCGCTATGTGTTATTCATTGCTGTGTACCAGAGTCGCCGCGTACGTACGCACACGCGGCGGGAGAATTGGGTGGGCGTGTACGAATGCAAGAGCGGCAAGAGTCTCTCCGTGCGTTTCGCGTAGCGAAGGGTACGCAACTCTGGAGGGTGCGTCCCCTGCTCAATGCCCCGACCGAGAGGGAGAGGCAAAGGGCTCTGGTTTCGATGCGCTCCACACACGAGCCACAGGAATTTTTTTTCACCCTCGTTGCCTACACCATGTACGCGATCACACCCCGTCCTGTGCACACATCCGCGTCAATCGCTACAGCCTGCTAGGAACGCTGAGCTTCCCGTCGCACGTGCGATTTCAGATTTTTTCAGATTTTTAAGTAATCGTTGATTTTTGTTCTATAAAAAAAAAATAAAAAATGAACGATTAGTTAAAAATCTGTAAAAATTCATACGTATTCAGAAAAATAAACGAATCATTTCATTAAAAAAAAAGTTTTGTTGCCGGGTAATTTGTTAACCAATTAATTTTTTTATGAATTTGTTAACATTTTGCAATTATTATTATGCAAAATTAATCTTCTCAGTACCTTTAGTATACATGATTTTTTTCAGATTTTTACACCATCAAGAGGTACTTGCAATTTTCTCTTATTGTTGTCGAACTTATGCGAAGTCAGCGTGCAGCGAGACTCCCTCCTTAAGTTGTACGTGTTAGGTGTGTGATAAAATAAAATAAAATAATTTTTTTTCTCACGTATCACCGGTAAAAAAAATGTTGATAAATATTGCTTCGAGAGACGTAAGCGGACAGTTTGGACCGTCGCGCCTTCGAGGGAATTTCGGTCGACCGCAGGGATAGCGAAAAGCTGGAGAAGCTCTATTTGGTGATTCGCCCTGAGATACGAAATGAAGGTGGACGGCCACGATATTATGTCGGGAGCGATAATATCCGGTGGGAATTGTTCGGCAAACGAAGCTGTCGTCGGCAGAAGGGGGGAACGGAGAAAAGCAACGACCGAGGAAGAAGCCGAACGCGGGAGGCAGAAACGGACTTCAAAGCAGCGGCGGAACGCTGAGAATCGAATCTCCGCTTCGCGACCGACGTTGATGCCACTGCGTGGCTTTCTCTGCCTTCTATCCGTTCCGTCTCTATTTTTTTTCGCTCCCTCTATTGTTCGCTCAGCCGAACTGGAAAATGCGAACGGAGAAGGAAGAGCCTGTTCGGAAATTGTAATTCCTATCGGCTTTGGCAAACATTCCATCATTGTACACTGATCAACCGCAATTAATCCGAGTAAATAGACTGTACCAATAGACATTTGTTCCACCGATTACACACCCGACGTTTCTAAATATTGGTTACAATTTATTTGTTGTACCTACAAATTTTGCATATCCGTTCATAGGCAAGTAAATTAATACTTGAAACTGTTTTCTTATCTGCATATTGCATATTCATTAATATTTGAAACTTATTGAGATTCGATAATTATTGTTAAAATCGGACCTCCGATGTTGGTTCCTTTCAACTTTGGTTAATAATTCAATTTACAACGGACTTGAATTTGTGAAACAAATTCGAACGAACTTCGTGCTATTATTATTCGTGCAGAATATTCTACGGAGGTAATCCGTGTCCTTCGGTAGGAATATTTTTATTATTTCACCGGGTTTGAATTATTACACGACAGTGTACGAGACGTTCGACGCACAACTGGGCGTAATGAGCGGGCCGACGATGAGCACAGGAGCCAAAAGCCTCGGCGGTCCTCGGGACGTCTGACCTTAATGGGGAGTAATAACAGAGCCACCGTGGGGTAGAGTCGGCGAACGGACGATTAAAGATTCAGAGAGCCGGCACGGTAAATAGTGGTCGGTAAATATTTTATCGGGACGTAAACGTCGGGGAAACAAGGGACGAGAAAGAGGAAGGGAATTTCGGAACGGCTGGGCATATGTACATATATATTCAGTGATGGACGACGGTGACGCAACGCGAGGCCCGGCCCGCCCCGCTTCGGCGACGCGGAGGACCACCTCTTCCGTCCCTCCCTCCTTTTTTTTATTTTTCTTTCCGCCGGTTTTCCTTTCGATGCCACTGCGTAGTTTTGCCCACGTGCACGGCGCACGGTCGACGATCGCGCATCGGAGAAAAATTGTTCTGTTTTAACCAAATTTCGATCCCTATTAATTTGTTGCTTACAAAGAGTAAAAAATTGCAAAAAAATGTAACAGAAATTGCAAAAAAAAAACTGTGGCTGCAACAAAATTCGTTGTCCATATATAAAGTAGGTAAGTTAGTTGCGTTAACAGAATTCTTCCCGGTACAACAAATATAACTATACAACAAAATATAATAAAATTAGAATAAAAAAAGGAACGTTACCAAAAACATTAGCTGTCGATTCGGACTTAAACAAACGTTAACAAAAAAATGTTTAATGCAAAGAAAGAAGTAAACAATTTTTTGTGGTTGTGTCTGGGAGAGGGAGGGAACTTTGGCCATCGGAAAATTTTCGCAACGTCCTGCGCCGCGGGAGAGAATTTAGCATAATACACTTTCGAGCACAAAGCGCTACCTTGACGTCACAATGCATTAACGTCAGGCGTTCGGGACGGACGGGTGAATATCGTTAGTTTCGCGATTTTTTTTTCTCTCACTGGTGTTGGGGAACATTTTGGCGAAAAAGATTTTCGTTATTGGGAATTTTGCACCGAAGGCTCGATTGGCTCGGGTAAGAATGGGACAGAGGGGAGGGAAGGCAAATACCCTTGGCTGGGCGGAACGGGGATGACGAAGGTACGACGGAAGCCCCGACCATCGGGTACCTCGCCGACAACGTCGGCCCAGGTATAACTCGGCATAGAACGAAGCATTTTTTTTTTCGACAATCCCGCCGAACCCGAAGAATTGCCTGGATGTCCCGGCCGGCCTTGGAATTTTCGGCGTTGAGAAACGCGGACAAAAAAATATTTTCGCAGATAGTTATTACATAACCATACTTTGTTCTTCTGCAAACTAGTCGATCCGATTATTCTTCTTTTTTTTCGAAATTGCAACGACGAAAAATTGTTAAGATTACAAATGCAAAAGTTTTCTGTGACGACTCAAAAGTGTGTTTTCGGGGTTTGAATTTATGTAAAATAAAATGTTTTTTACCCTCACAAACGGTTGGTTGTTTAATCATACAGCCCAATCAAAATTCCTTCATATTTGATATCGATTATGGAAAAATCGACCTATTATTATTATTATTATTATATAATAAGGCGATAATGTTCCGGGCACCGTAATAAATAAATAAATAAATAAATAAATAACAATTATTATTATTGAAAGTATGCACTTTCGAGAGGGAGAGAATCGGGGTTAGCACTGCAGTATTTTTTGGACCGTGATCCTCCAGCGAGCACCCACAAGCACAACACAGGTCATAAAGAGAGTGCATTGTTGTCTGCTGTCTGGCTGGCTGGAGGAAGTGAAGGCGAGTCAGTGATGCGAAGCATCACGCGAGTGAGCGGGGGGGGGGGGGGGGGGGGGGTAGGGGGGAGCAGCGCGTTCTTTCCTTCTCGGATGCGCTAGCATCACGATCCTCATGCACTATTAATCTAAATTTCGGTGCACAGCTGTTTAAATCTCCTTCCTCGCTCGCTTTCGCTCGTCCACCGCAGCCGCGGGAACAGACGGTGAGAGAAGCAGCTGTCCTTCGGGATATTTTTATCCCGGACTTATCCAACAGCGACGAGAGGACGATGAAAAACAAGGAGTCGGAAACTTTTTTTTTCTCACTTCTCGATCGGCTACGACGACCAAACAAAACACGACGCTCGTTCATTAAATCCGTCAGAGTTCACCGTAAAATTTCGCCCGATCGCGAGTGACTTATTTTTAACCGGTTACATTTATATATGTTCTTTTTTATTTCAATCATTTTATTTATTTCAGTAATAAAAACAACAATCAGTAATCATTTCGAATATTGAAATAATTTCCAACAACAGCACTTTTTAGACTGCAAGGACTCGACTAGTATTAAGGTTGTTATCTCACTTTTCCTATCTGACTGTTTTAAACTAATGAACCTTTTAACAACTATCTTGTTTATACGATTGTATTATCACCTATCTTCTTTTCTACTTTATTATTTAGCCGCATTATTCTATGAATTCGTATCTAAAATAAAATAATATCTAAATTCATGTTTCCTTTAACTCCCTGCACTATGAATGTCTGTATTCTTTCGTGTGCGCAATAATATCTATCTATAATTTCAATCGTTGCAACATAAAAAAAACTAAAGTTAAATAATTCTTTGATTCGACACATACATATATTGCACAACTAAATTGGCCAACATTTTTATGAAACTAGGCATTAACGAGTGTACGAGTGTAACGCTGCCTTGTCGAGAATGCAATGAATACAGATGTGCACGGAAAAGCGTCGGGTACCTCCGTAAATCGGCGATCGTGTCCGACGTCGAGTTACGAGGGGGATTTCCGCGGATTGCATCAGCGTACCGACAGTCGTAGAAGGAGATAGCGGTAGATGTATTAAAGTACGTGTGTCACCTAACAGGATTGTCGAATGTTAAGCAGCGGGCAGCAGGTGTTAAGCCCATTCCTAGACGAGGCCGGCAAAGTGCACGAGGTTTTGCACGAGCGTCGAGCGCCGACGTGGAGACTCGTGCGCATGCGCAGTACGCTCGCCCGATGCGCGCGCAGCGACGATTCGCTCGCCGACTTTCGGCCGGCTTTCCCCCACTCCGCCGGCCCGCCGAACCTCCTTGTTTTTTCTACGTAACGCGCTTCGCAGCGCCGCTTCGTTGTGCTGCTACAATGTATCGCCCCGGCTGTTCTCCTACGTGTTAACTTGTAACTACCGCGGCCAAGAGGACGCCGCACGCGACGCGTAGTAAGCTCGCCGTTCCATAGACGACTACGGATTGTACACAAGACCAACAACCTTACGATGCACACGCTGCGCAACTGCGCGTCCTTCAAACGTACAGAAGGGACGCGTAACTGTTCATTCGCTGCCGATCGATGAGCAATCACTCGGAATACTTTGCATTACGATAATCGAACGATTCTCTCGACGCCATTGCCGCGCAGAGAAAAAATAAATCGCGTTTTTTTACATTCAGAAAGTTAAACATATTTTTCGTATTTTGTAAAAATGATCTGGATATCAGCTTTTTCTTAGACAAAAAAATAGTTTCGTTTCTGACCTAATTTTTTTTTGTTTTAATTCTTTTTGCTACATTAATTCATTTCTTTGCTTCTTTCTTCGTTCTATCGATTCGGTGTGGTATTTCTGGCTCGCGCGAGCCGGAAACCGAGGCGTAGTAACCTAGCCGTTCCATAGAGACGACTACGGATTGTCCACAAGACCAACAACCTTACAACAGACACGCCGCGCAACAGCGCGTCCTTCAAACGTACGGAAGGGACGTGTAACTGTTTATCCGCCGTCGATCGACCAGCAATCACTCGCAATACCTTGCGTTACGATAATAAAACAATTCACCCGACGACACTGCTGCGCAAAGGAATAATCGTTCGCGTTTTTTTCGCTCGGGAATTAAACGAAGTTATTCATATTTTGTAAAAGTTATCGAGACGTTTTTTAAAATTAATATTTAATTATTTTTCAATTTTTTTGAATTCCATGTCAAACCCAATATTTTTAAAGATTACTTTTACAACTTAATTTATTTATATTTTTTCTTTCTTCCTCATTCAATCGATTCCGTGTGGTATTTCTGGCTCGAGTGGGCTCTAAATCGGGACTTCGCCGTATCGTTTTAAAATACCGACGGAACCTCGACTTTGACTGACGCGAGATATTTTTATCATCCCTACTGTCCTCAAAACTTTGTTCCACGCGTGGATACATTTTTGTTATTCACTTTTATTTTTTTCTGAACTTCATTGCAATGCAATTATCTACGTGCCTATTATCGTGGTACTTTGGCGGAATTATACCGACTGTTTATTCGCCGCGACACGAATACAGAAGCTCGTAATAACGCGTGCAAAGAAAAATAGCGGGAACGTTCATTTTCCAGTCGTTTTCAAAGACTCTCGGTAACGCGCAACCTTCACTCACGCCATGCAACTATAATGTGCAGGAAAAAAATGCACAGTACAAAGATACGACGACGCAATGACTGGTGCGGAAAACACAAATATCCCCGGCGCATCGATGATGTCGGGTGGTCGGTCGTTGAGCGTGGTCAGGAACAACCCGCGAACTACTTAACTTTGCGTCCGCTGAATTCCAATAGCCTAGATTCCACAACAGCTTTTTTTTCTTTGTGCGTGTCCGTCAAGTAAACTCGTACTACAGTTAGAAACTGCGCGTACCGTCTAAATATTAATCGCACGAACTCTATGCATAAACACTTTATCTAGACGAGAGGCCTCTTTCCGATTTACGTCCCTGACCTCTATTTTGAATGCGTAACGACGATGCTTCTAAATTCCATGCCATTTTTTAAAATTCTTATTTACATTTATTTTTAAAAAAAGACAAACTTTTTTTCTTCCGATTATCTTGAGCGGATTGGTTTTTTTTTTCTTTCGTGTATATAACACTTTAAGCTAATTATTTTTCGTTACTCGCAGTCTCAACTTCGTGAAAGATGCTGTGATGAATAATTGGAGAACAACGGGAAAAAAAAATTATACAAATAAATTGTAAAAGAATTAATCCACGAAAGATTAACGCACGATACTCCTCTCTGCATTCACGCATGGACGGAATCAAAGAGCTATCTGTGTAAATATTTTCAAATCGTGAACGGAGCGTCGACGATAATTGCGCATGCTGAAGCGATAACGGTCGGTCCTTGCAGATAGAGAACGGCGGAGGTGAGGACTTGCGCAATAGTCGCAGATGCGTCGATCGAGGCTGTTCTCTTATCGAAGGAAATGGGAACGGACGCAAGTCCAGGAATTTTAGTAGTCTCGATTGATAAATCCAGTTACCACTTCCACCGTTACAATGTCTACTTGCAATGCGATTTTTTAAATTATTTTTCAATGTGCATTTAATACGTATTTTTCGACGAATAAAATTCAATGCCTCGGATACATTTTCGATGACCTTCAGGGGTAGAAAGCACGAAGCTATCGGCCTGTTTCTCGATCCGATAAAAATATTTCGATAACAAAATAAAATAAATATACCCTTTTAAATTTAATTAAATTTGTTATTGGCGTTGATGTTCCGCCTCGTCGTTTATCGCTGCAATCTCCGCGCGACAGCATTACTGTTATACGATCCGAGGACGCCCGATTAAGTTTATACGATAATGCATGCACACACCACGTAACTAGTTACGAACTTTACGCGTAGTTAGTTCGAAACAACGTTCCATATACTTTAATACTTTGTATCTAATGGCTTTGGGTTTCCGTAACGACTATAGTATAATGTCACTCGCAGCTGACCCAGTCATGACGAGCTGTCGGTACGTCTTGGCGGCCGAGAATCGAAGGGGCGTAACTCACCGCGCTAAAGAACACGGATTGTCGCTTTCCGGTTCTCGGCCTTCGATAAGTTCGAACCTTCGAGTTTAACGAAACTCCGTTCCGTCGTCGCGAGCGCCGTTTGGCATCTCGCACACGAGTCAAATGCGCGAACACTTGCCAAATGTCAAAAGCCGACAGCTTTTGACATTTGTCAAACTTTCCCGCCGATTTCAATAATTTAAATCTGGCAGACACGTGCTCCGAGAACCACGAAAGAATTCACACGTTACGTGTGCAATTTCAATAAATTTTATTTTTGTTATTGTTGTTTGTTAGAATATTTTTAAAAAATGTGTACTTTAAATTTTATAACTTTTGTCGATCGAATTATAAAGTCAATCGACAAAAGTTTATAAATTAATGTGATAAAATCCGATCATTCGCGAATGAATAAAAGTAATAGATTCTATGTCGATCTCATGTTAGTCAATATAAATCAATTATTCAATTAATAAAATTAATTGTATAATTGCGTAATTGAATCGGTCTACGAGAAAGTGACACGCGAAGCGTCGTCGGAAGTTGGGAAAGAAAATACGGGCCACGACGCGACACCGGGTATGTAGCGTGCATCGATAGTTTCATTTACGCTTCATACACCCAAGGACAAAATTGCGCGATACCCTTTGGCCGTTCGGTACCTCTTCTTCCTCTACGCTGGTGTTCTACCTAGCGCGACGATGCCGAAGCATCGTCACAAACTCGCGTCAACTACGAATCTCAGTAGTTCCGAAAGTGCGATGGGGAAAAAATGTGCAAACTACCCAATTTAGTGATACACGCTCTCGCCACGTACCATGAACGCTAAATTCACGTGGCTCAAAGTCAATACGGATCTCAATGGATATATAACTACTCTAAAATAAAAGGGATTTTTCTTTCAATTTATAAAAAAAATTAACCGGAAATTCGTTACACATTTTCCTTTATTTCGTGAAAAATTAATAACCCCTATTAGCCAAATATTTTTCTCATAAATTTTTTTGTTATAAAAGAAATGTCACAAACTCTCTAAAAAAAATAAATGATTTTTTTGCAAACGAAAGAAAGTCCCAGGTCCGTCGAAGAATGTCTCGTCAGTGAATATCCGAGTACCTTTATAAGAGGCAAGGCACAAAAAATTTCGTTCCACGAAACCGGCGGCAACACAGGGCGGAGTGGGGGTTCCGAACTTAGTCGAGCGGCGGGTCGCGCGAGGGGGAGGGGGAAGGCGCAAAATGGCTCGTAAGCGCAGTGGCGCTGCGGCGGCGATGGAAATATGTAAACAAGGAGATTCACCGCGGTTGACGCGCTGGCGTTATAACGCCATACACACCGGCATCGGCTCTACGCGAGTTATTTATAGAAGTCGATTATTGTGCAACAAACGCCGGGTTTACGTAACTTATACGCGCCACGACGACGACCGCCGGCTCCCCTCTAGCGAGCGCACCGCACGACACGGGGACGAGCGGCGCACCGGCCTGTCGGTCACTCGGCCATTTACGAAAGAGAACTTTCCTCCCGGCCTTTGTCGGCGATATTAGCCGAGCAGAAGCGGTCGCCTACGAGAGATCGAGCTCGCAACGCTGGGACATCAAGGAGACGTAAATATGTGTGCACACTTCAGTTCTCCCCCCCCCCCTCCAACATCTCCTCCCCCCCTCCTCCGCCGCTTTTCCCCGATGAGCGTGCTCATTGTGTATATCTACTTGCACACCGTAAATATAACTATGCCAGTATGTATGCACAGCGGTAAGACCCGTTGCGGCACCGCCTGCAGTATTATTACGTAGCGACCACGTGACAAAATGTCTTTCGTGTTTGTCGCCGTTATTACTGCGCCCGAGCGGCCGAGGGTGCATTGACCTGCATCTTTCGCGCTCGAGAATATTTTGCGAGAGCATGCTCGACGGGAGAGGCTAAGATTCTTTTCTTTTATTAAATTTTTTTTGGGATGATTTAATCTATCGAAGATGGGACGAAACCGGATGGTAAGAGGCAACCACGTGCATGTGAGGTTTCTAATATCTCTAGGGATTTTTTTTCTGATATATCTAGGGAAACATTTTTTTTTTAAGTCTGAGAAATGAATGAATAAAAATAGCGCCAGCCCAAAGGTCGGGGGTGACTTTCGAGTTGAAGAATTTTTTTTTTTTGTGGCATGACTGAGGCGAAAGAATATTCGGTGACTTTGCGAGATCGTCGGGAGGCGTCGCGTGCTCGGACGAATCGGAGATTGATCGGAAAAATGTGTTAATTTTTTATAGCTTTAACACGGGAATGTTCGGTTAACATTTTTTTTTAATGTGAAAAATAAATAAAAAAAAAGGTCGAGGGTAACTTTGCAGGTAAAGAAAAACTTTCCCATGGCAAACCTGAGGGAAACAAGTATTCGGTAACTTTAAGAAATCATCGAGTCGGAGGTTGAACCAAAAAGGGAATCAATGATTCCCCTGAACGGAAAAATAATAACGCGAAGGCCGATGATGAATATTTGAGTGAATGAAAAAGTGGGCGGAGCGCTGTTGCAGAACGGACGAAGCATACCAGGAAGCGCGGCGCGACAGCGAGAGAGCTGATACAGCGTTCGCTTACGCGGTCTGTCGACGGCTCTATGCAAAGTGGTGCCAACTTTCGGATAGGATTTCACTCGCGTGATGAAACTCTCGGCAACGGCGGACGAGCGCTAAAGCCTACTTTTTAAAAAATTTTAAATTCCTTCCTTCCACTGCCAGATCACAGTGAAAACGCCATTGCCGAGCTACGGGACGGCAATTTTTTTTTCCGTAATTCCATAGTTAACGTTATCGTCGGAATCTTCGTCACGAATCGGTAGTTTGGTCACTTTTCGCTAAGCGCCATAAATATAAATCGTTTGCCGCTTACGTATACGAGGGCGTATTCGAAGCGAACGAAGTTGCGCGGAGCGTGCAAATCGCAATCTCATTATAATCTGAGAAATTAAATCTCAGGTCTCGCCCGATTGCGGAGAGCTTATTCTCGTTAGCTTAGAGGTATTTTTTTTCCAGCGCGCTCACGAGGCTCCGACTACTGTTCGCGGAAATGTGACGGTCGTAAAATCGCATGCCTGAAACGAGGAGAATTAGAAAGAAAAAAGAAGGAGTTATTCTAACAATCGATTTCACTTCGGATGAGCACTAACGAGACGTGTCGTGCATCGAAAATCTGTGGGTCAGCGAGAGAGAATCGTAATCCGCTAAAAATCTATATTCGATCGAAACAGCCAAAATTATACATTCTATAAAATGTATAAAAAATATAATAGTTGTACGCTAGAATAACTGTAAAAAAAAAATTGCGTTAAGACTGTTTTTTTTCGATTTGAAAATTATCAAAATCTCAAATGCAAAAATTATTTCAAAAGAGGCGAAGAACCGTTCAATCGAAAAAATGTTAACAGTCTGTTTAACTTCGGAGGCATACTAACGCAAAAAAATTTCGGTACGCAAACAAAAAATCTATATTAGATGCACAAACATACGAGAAAATAAAACGCTGTTGTAAAAAATGTGGTTGCATTAAATTTAAAAAAATGATCAAGAAATCAAAAGCAAAGAAAAGTGGCGAAACTTTGTTTACGCGGAAGAAAAGAATTAACCGATTACGATACGACGATAGGGAGGGATAATCGTGCGATTTGTTAATGGCACGGGACGTTAGATGGTAACCGCGTGGCAATTGTAGGGCAGGAAACGTCAAATTACGAGGTTCGAGAATCGAGTCTACATATACGTATGCATGAGTCAATACACTGGGAGGTGCGCGCGCGGGTGTACGAGCCCGTTCGACGCCGAGCGTGGAAAGAGGTTCACGGCGGCGTTGGTCTGGCCGCCGCCGGCCGGCTTCCAACAGCTGAGCCGCGCGAGCGTTACTTCACCACGAAAGAGAGATATTTCCTTTAACCGTGAGAGAAGCAGCGGTCGCCGGTGACGCGTCATCGTAATTCCCGGAGACCATCCGCGACTCGCCCACGACGACCACTGAGACGCTGGCGGTCAGCCGGGACCGCGGCCCGATATCTCATTAGCGATGCTTCGACGATTCCGTGAGAGCGCGGTGATAGTACAGCGCGAAAAACTTTCGATTGCTTTTTTTTTTTTTTTTCAATGTCTCAATTTTTTCTTCCGCAATATTTGCAAACGATATTGTTCGGTTCTCGAGTATCGTCCTGAAGCGTTGAGGCGAAAAAACTGCATCGTGTCAGTAAATTAAGTCAATGTTTTAGCGGCGTACCCAAGAAATTCAAAATCGAGCGAAACGATGGCTTTCTTTTTTGCTAATTCTTTTTATTTTTTTTTTATGTTTCTCAAAATTTTATTTCTGCAATATTCGCAGACTATATTATTTGGACTCGTGTATCATTCGTTCGGCGGTGCCGAGACATTGACGCGAAGCGGCATCGAGTAAATTAAGTCAATGTGTTAACCGGGAGCTCGAGAAATCCAAACTCGAGCGAAACGTAAGCGTAACGTAATGCCGCGACGCGCGAGGTAAGACGATACGATGCATCGTGCATCGTCTTAAGAACGCGAATTGCTTATTATTATCACGAGACATTTCTAAGGAGAATTTAATTAAAACGATATTAATCGAAGATAATGCTTTTGTCCCGCTACAAGCATGACATTTTTCCAGATTAATAAAAAAAGAATTAACGATTTTTAAAAAGCGATTACAAAAAAAAACCTTTACAGTTTTCATCGCATATCGAATTAAAAATAAAAATAAAACAAAATCGCACTTTCTCATTATTATAGGGCGGAAAAAGCGCGAAATGGCGAGCGATCCGTTCACCGACGGTCCCACGAAAAGTTGCCCGAAAAATGTGTGCTCGGTGGGCGAGAAAATTGTGCGTAATGATAGTCCGCGGAATCGCCGAGGGAAACCGGCTGCGGCGAATTGCGCACACATGGCGGCCGGCCGCGAGAGAGCGAGTCGTCGCGGCCGTCGCTTCGACTCGCTCGCACGACAAAAGAAATATAAAAATTTCGCCAACGCTCGCTCATTCATCTCCGTCCGACTTCGGCGCGTCAGAAAAAAAAAAAAAAAAAAAAAAAATGAGAATAAAAAAAAATCGTCGAAGAGTCCACCAGCGATCCCGCGTTCTTTATCGCAAGAATATTTTCGCGATATTACGACACAACTCGACGGGACGCGCGAAACCGTCGAAAGCTCCAGCTGTTTCATACTTTTTATCGCGCAAATACTCTATCGAGACAAATCCACGAGCGATTAATAATTATGAAAAAACAAAAATAAAAATAATCTAAAAAAAAAAAGAAAACAAAAACAACAACACCGATTAATGATAGCTCACCTGCACAGCTCGGTTTCCTGTTCCTCGGTCGTTGCCTCGACGATTTCCTCGATCAGAATCCGTTCGTCACTACAGTCAAACACTGACATGCTATATTCCGTCGTGATACCCGCACCAACACACGATTCCGACCCGTGTCTCACCGTATTAATAACCAAATCGCGCAATCACGAGATTCGATTATAACATATACATATATATATATATACGCCCGTTTTTATCTTGCCTATCACACTATTACACAATCGTAGTAACGCGTTATCCCGAATCAACCAATCGAACATATATACATATACTTTATATTATATCTATATTTTTCTTTCAAATATTTAATTCGCACGATCAGCCGTTTCGGTGCGAAAGCCGCGTGCCCCGCGGTTTCTCTGCACGGGGTAGCCCGACAGAGCGGCGTAGCCAGCACACTTCGCGCACACCCACCACCGCACTCGGCAACTCTCGCCCCAAAATGACGACCGAATCCGTAACACTTTTTTTATTATTTTTAATCTCGAACGGCTCTTTACGCGAACTTTTTTTTTATTATTCCTCGCTCGATCGTTTCGTCGACGTAGCGTATTTATCGTTGTCGCATCGACGCGAAATATAATCGTCGTGCTAGAGCGTATTGTATCGGCCTGGTTCAGCTGCGTTTATTCGGCGCGCAACCGAGATTCGTCCACGGGACAGCCACTCCGCGGCGCACACACAACGCCCGAACGCGTTTTGCAATGGCGATCTTTGGCGGGAAACAGCTGAGGGCCCCCACGACGCGACGCGGATCACTCCGCCGCCGGTACCAGGAGCGTAACACCTGACCGCCGGCACGGGGCCCCGATGTGTATTTTGTACGTGTGCGTATATATATATGTATATATATATATATTTCTCCCCCCACCACCAGCGACGACACAGAGGCCGCTGCCACTGACGAAGCCCGAGCCTACTACACACACTTTTGTATACACACGCCGAAAAAGCAGACGTTAATCAACTTCGATCCGATTACGATGATTTTTTTTCCCCCATACAGAAAGGAAAAATAAAAGAAACTTAAAGAAAACTAAAATCCTCGCTCGTATCCTCGGAGTTTCGATACTTTCGATCGTTCGTTCCCTTCGACTTTAACACATCGGATAAACAGACAATTTATTCGCAAAGTTTGTTCTCAATAACATCGATGTCGTTCGAGCATTCTTTCGTAAGGTCGAAATTTCAATCCAATCAGCTTTTCGTACACCGTAAGCATCATCGTGCAGGATCGGAGATATATTTTTTTTATTGTTTGTTCGTTCGGCACACGAGAGACACGTGCGGATTTTATTTTGCTCACTGCGTCGCTTCGCCGGACTGCGAGTTGGGATGTTTTTTTGTTCACCGAGCCTTCGTCTATCTGCGCAGCGGATAGCGTGTTACGATGTATCCGTTCGTACTTCGAGGCAGGTGTTCCGGGCGAAGGGCGTACGTGACTATCCGAATGTAAAACGGCTCTCGGAGGAGACGAGAGTAGCGATAGCTTAGCCTTAACTGTACGGGATGCCACACTTGGGGCAATACCGGCGCACGCTGCTCTCCCGTCGTGTGGCGAGAGTGGCTCCGCGTTTGCTCGTCGTCAACGTTTTCCGAGCGGAGTCGGTGTGGGAGAGAGCGGGCGAGCGAGAGAGGGGGGGAGCGCAGGGGGCTAACCGCGAACGATGCTTCTTCCCTGGGCACTAGAATCTTCCGAGCCAATCGCGCCGCTCCGGATTCCCGACGATCCGAGGAAACTAATATTTATAACGTCCTAATCGCGCTCACAAAGCTCGCGGTGTTCGTCCGAGGGAGACGCGACGCGAACCAGTGCGAGGAGTCATTTATTTTTAGCAATATCGATAAGAGTCCGGGGGACTACTTTAACGTCGCGTAGCTTTACGCTAGAGGAATCCTGCGGCCGCGCGGGAAACATCTGCCAGCTGGCGGAGGCCCCGCCCATAGCAATACGCTAGACTTCCCCCTCTCCGCCGGACACCGTAAGCTGCGTTCCACGCTCGTCGCCTCGCTACGACTCTCGCACACACACATGCCCACTCCGAGCGCGCTCGCGCGCTCGCTTGTGAAATACGTAGTACTACTACGTCCTCTCGAGTACGCGCGTTTGCGCAAACCCGTACGACTCGTCCGTCTGAGAGGCAAACCCGTCCACCCAGTCAGCCAGTTTCCCCTCCGACACTTTCCTCGAGGAATCGAATACTACTACGACGCCGACGACGACCGTGTTTTGCCCTATGGGCACGAAAGAACCGGCGACAAACAAAACAAAAAATTCTCATTTCCATCCCCGCCCGATATCTCTCGTACGCGGTGTACCGGCATTTTATGCCTTACCTATCGAGCAGCTGGTTTTTATTTTTAACGAGATTCTCAGATCGATAACTGAATTTTTCTTTTTAATTATTTTATGTATGGAGTTCGTTATATAGGGAATAAAAATTTCTTTGCTTTGGATGGACGGCGATTTTGTTGCTTACATTTTATTGGGAATCTCGAAGATTCGAATTCTCTAACCGTTCGCTGATTCTTTTTTTATAGTAAAATTTAAAACGTCAATGACATTTTTTCATTTTCAAAATTAATGTATTTAAAAAAATGTAATGGGGAGATGCAAAACCTTATTTACATTACTCGCAAGATAATACGATAATGTGGACGAGGATTTTGTATATACTTTGCAATAAAAATATTATTTTTGCATGTTCACGGTGAAATCTTCGTGACGTCCTAAGGAGATAATTACGATATGCATAATTCTCCAACGATCGTGTATTAGAGAAGTTAAGATTTCTGGATTTGTGAACACAAGCATGTTCTTTTTTTCCCAAGTTTTGTCTTTATTATTTCGCGATTATTTCGGCGAATCCACGAACGGTGCAGCGAGCGCTCTCTAGCGGGCGTTCGTGGTACTCGTTCGAAGACATCGAGCGCGGGAAACTCAAGCACCGACGAAACTACGCGGAAGTTCTTGAATGGGGCTCATTTTTTTAAAGACACGAATCAACGAACTTCCGTGATTATTAGCAAACTTTTCTTTACAGTATAAGTGTAAAACATTTATTCTGAATCAATCTCTCTTCATATATATAAAAAAAGGAAAAGAAATATACGACATACAAACCGACGAATAAAACGATTTTAAAGACGAAACGGGTACAGTTGATATTTATCCTATAACGTTCATAAATACTGCAGCTGTAACCCTTCGCGACCCAGACACGCGGAGTGTCTGTTCTGTGAGGAAAAAAAATGAATGGTCACTTCGGGATGAAATTCCAAATGAAAACTAAAGTTAACTTAAAATTATGTCTTAAAATATACATGTACATTGCATTCTCTGGGCGTTTGCGTACGATAAAACATTTCGATAAACCATTTCCTTCTTATATGCATGCAGCGTCACTCAAAACATTCTCAATCAATCCCGTCGCGAGAGGAACGACTTTTGCGAAAAATCTGACATCGAAATTTTTCATGAATATTCTTTATATCATTTACAATTTTTTTCTTTTATTTTCTTGTTTTTTTTGTTTCTCTTAAATTTTTATATCGCGCAATTTTGAAGGTTCCACCGTGGCACGCGTAGCCTTATCATACTTACGGTAACCCACTACAGTGCTCGATTACGACCGAATGACGGAGTAATCGTTACAATATTTATTGCTGTGATCGGTATTCAGATAAAACAGAGTTGATGTAGCTTTGAAATTCGTTGACGTCACGGCAAGTTTTCGGAGACTCCGGTGGAAAAAAAATCGATTCAGACATGTTTCCTCGAAGTAGATTATTTTAATCGATGCAAAAAAATAATGGCCGATTCAATGGTCTCGCGAAGAGCGCAAGCCGTTGGGCTTTGTGTTCGTTAAATTCATTCCGTTTCACAATGAGGCATGAAAATTCGACGATTGTGCCGGTCGAGTTTTTTTTAATCTTCTGAACCGAACAGTAATTTCTATTGAGATGTATTATTAATTATTGAATGTTAACAGCAATCGGTGCATTTTCTAAACGCGCGTTTCGTAAGCGAATCGACAGCTGATGGATGTCAATACCGATCGGAAACTATCGATGCGTTTCCCGTTATAATGCGCTGATGCATATCGAAATCGTCGAACAAATAATATTCCGAATAAAATAAAGAAAAAAAAAACGAAACACGATTCTTTAGAACAGAATGAGTTTCAAACAGGCGTATATATAATCTATCAATTCCTTGAAATAGACATTTTTTTTGTTCATTTGTCTTATACTTTATTTCATATTAATTCTGTTATAAAAGTAACCTACAGTCGTATCAATGAATACAATTAAATTCATTAATCGTTATTGAGAGCAAAGAAAAGAAAAATAATCATTTCCACACAAATTCATGATGGAGCGGTGCGAATTCTCTCACTCCGATAAACCAATATTTGCAATTTTTTGTTTTAATATTCTTAAAGTAAATTTGAGAACACAATTAAAAGACGTACTCTTTTAAATTCAACTAAAGGTGACGACAAATGTGAATCGATTTTTGTTTCCCAGGATAATACACAATCAAAATACGACCGACGATACGCGATCAAAGTTCATTGTGACGGAGTGGTTTTATCGACGGTGAATAAATAGTTAAAATATATGAGGAATTCCATGTCCAGCGGGCCATCCCACTCTCGCCGAGCAACCGAGAAGTATTTATTTTTAGGAAAGCAGCTCGTGAGCGTTGCGAGAATCGACGAATTATTTCATTTCGAATCGCACACGTAATTCGTAAATACAAATGAAATATTTATTTGGATTTTTTTTAACGACTGTTTTGTACTGATTTTTTTTACCAATTGCTTGTAATTATTACCGTATTTTTCATACTTAATACACTAAAATTTATGTCGAAGAGTTGTCGGTGGCCCGCCGGACATGAAAATCCATACCTGTCGCGGGGATGAAGACATTCGATTGATACTTTCTATTGATAACAAACTGTGTCGATATAATTATACGAAAATTTAACCGGAGACGCGTCGATCGAGCGTTTCACTTCCACGAAAATTCTTAGTTCGAATCTTTGCAAGTATTAGCTAAGATAGCAAAGCGCGGCATTTCTACACGACAACTGCGCTAATATATTATATACAGAGTAAAAAAACAAAAAAAAAAGTCGCTCAAATTTCTTATTAATATTTACAGATAATACGCTCGCGCACAACCCTCTCGTACAAACATCCGCGATAAGTTTAATATTTTCATACGCGGTGCGCGCAACGAGATCCTCATTTTTCTCTCCTATTGCCTAGATGTTTGGGACGAAACGAACCGATATTTCGCAATCTCGTACAATATTAAACCTTTCCCAGCTTCATAGAAATCCGCTCGATAACTTTTTCGATCGACGCATCTCCGTCGCTTTCGTACTTTACAGCACGCAAGATTTTTACATGAAAAAAAAAAAATTATTTTCGTAAAACCGTAATATTTCAGAGACATACGCGGGAGGATATTGTTAAAAATAATTCACATATTTATAAATATATATATGCTATATATATCTATATATATATGTTTAATATGTATATATATGTGGATGCATCCGTGTGCAATGTACGCAGCATACATTGTGTCTATCGTTTGTAAAAGAGGAACAAAGGTGGACGATGAAAATTAAATTTTGCGAAAAATGTCTATTCTTATTGGAGGATAAACGAATTGATATTAACGATTGATAAATGATGTGTCGATTGCGAGACTGCGTCCAATTATTATTTTTTTTAATTACAAAAGTATACTGTGTCTCAGTGCGTAGTATACTTTGGTAACGCACTGTCGTCAATGGCATATATATATTCTTTTAATCACCTACTTCGAAACTCGTGTCGACTATAATTGGCGATCGTCAACGTGGCACGGGTTCTCGAATATTGGTTAACGATTGGCTAAATAATTGTGGAACGATGTGATAATTTTTCTTCGTAAATGATAATGCAATTCGCGCGATCCGTAAGAACATTAATCTTCCAATACCCAAAAGTTGCGAACAGGAAAGATTGTTTCGCCCAAACTTTACTCAAACATTTCGTAACATTCGAGTATTCCATTTTATAATTTTTTCTGTACGCGAAGAGGATTAGTTAATGTCGAGCAAAAAAAAAAAATGTTTTCTTTAATTGCCAGCTACACTTTAAATATTAATATTTGATTTTGCCACAAACATATTTTCACTTGACACGAAACAAACATATCATCCATTAATTATCATTGTGACGCCCAACAAGGCCAGAATTTTGAGAATTAACAACGTAGAAAAAGAATTGTAACAAAAGGTGCTCGACGGCGATGGTTGCCGAATCGTGGGTAGCGGAAGTTTAATCGATCGTGGCGCGAATCGCACAAAATTATATTATTCCCTAATCCGAATAAACCGAAACGATGTACCTGTTGTGTACGGGGAAAAAATTAAAAATTGTAAATTAACGAAACGGACGATAACGAAAGCTTATTTCGTAGTCACACGCCTTACCTGTAAATCCATGTCTAGCCTACTCGCTTAATCGTGAACTTACCGATTATCATGTTAGCTACCGCCGTCCTTGCTACCTTTGTTGTTATAACAATTTTTTCAGTCCTAATTTTAACCGTTCCTGAGCGGGATTCACTTTGATTTTCAACTGTTCGATGAGGTCGTATATCTTCAGGGATGGCCCGACCTTGAAGCCTGTCAGGTCTATTATTTGGTCCTTGGTCAGGGTCAGTAATGTCTTTCCGTCTACTTTACGCTTACTAAAGTTGTCACAGTACGTTGCACAGTCGTTTACACGTAGGAATTGCGCTACGTCGAACACGTTCCATTCGGCTGGCACGAGCTCGCCGGAATCCGAATGTCTATGCAGCCCGTCTGCTAACCTCGGAATGTACTTTCCACTTGCCGATGTTACCTGCCGAAAAAAACATCAAATCATTAGAATCAAGGCTTTTAAAACATACCTCCCGATGACGGACGATATTCACTTACAGATACATGCAATAGGGAACATATGCACATTATCTTCCTCACAGAGGTAGGCTTTGTGACGATGAAAACAAAAGTTCCGAGATTTCAATGCCAGAGTGCTCAAAATAGTGTGCGTGTGAATGTGTGTGTAACATTTCGAATGCAGATAGAACAGTCACTGTGTTTTGTTTATGACCCTTAAGATCTCTGCACGTCAGCCAATTTCATCCTAGGCAAGTCTGACCAATGCACGGCTTTATGAAGAAACAAAATTGTTCACTTGTAGAATTTTATTCCCTAAGTGAGCTTCATTAACCGAAGTTTGTCCGATGCAAAAGACAACCGTTATAATTTTTTTTGAAATGATATATAATTATTACTTAAATTGATGAAATTGAACTAAATTGATAAATTAAAAGCCTCATGCAGATATCTTCACGGTCATGTTTTTTTGTTGTGATTTTTGTCAGCACACGGTTACCCGGATACTCCGAATTGCAACGACTTCGGGAGATCTACCAGAAATTGCGCTCGAAAGCGCAATAAGTGAAATCTTTTTTAAACCCCTTTTCCGGAGACTCGCAGATCGTTGCTTCGTTCTTTTATCTCTTCGATCGCCTGTAGTGAGCAACGTGCCAGTGCAAAGGCACCAGCGTCCGGGGGCGTCCGGATTGATTATCCCCGAGTAACATTTCTAATGAACAATTAATAATGCAACAAACGCTGGAACTCTGCGAGCTCGGCTTATACCAGGCCAGTCTCGGAGGTTTTTTTTCATTGCCTACGTCCTGGACGAATGCAGGTAATTCCTATCTGAACCTTAATTCAGCTGCAGCCTAACCTACGACTATCGTCTTCCCATGTTCAACGACGCATGAAAACAAAAACACAGGTCCTTATGTAATAATCAGATCAAGCAATTTTTTTGTCCTCGAGAGCTTTCTGAAAAATACATCCATCCAGCCATGAATCGCTCTTTTGACGCGGCCGAAATTCCTATCGCTTTACAGACGAATGAATAGTCGTGTGTTCCTCCAGTTAACGGAAGCCCAGACACTCCGAACTAAAATCTCGAAAAATTTTGTTTTCGTACCAGATAGAGCCGTGTGTGTTCTATCTACGGATGTTCCCTACTGACCTTTGACTTCGTTAACATCGTCCAAGTACTCACGTTTATATACGAGGTAGCAGTTCTCTCCTTCGGCGGGGGTGGGCTCTGAATCTCGCTCTGGGTCTCGTTCAACGCTTGGCCCTGTCCGCTCGTCGGACTCGGCAAAGTCTGATCTGGACCTGCCGGTTCCTGAGCGGTTTCGGGCTCTCTACCACCTTGCTCGGGCAAACTCTCGAGATCGCGGTCACGCTCGATTTTCGTGCCCTGAGCCGGCTCCGGCTCGCGTTCACGCTCGCGAGTAGCGCTGGCGCGCTCGCTGTGACGAGGTAAAATATTCTTCGCGCAAGCCAACTTGCCGCTCTTCTTTAATTTTCGCTTAGCTTTACGTTTAAGGCCTCTTGGAGTTTTAACTGAAATGGAAATGAGAAATAAAATGTGGACAAAAAAAAGAATGCGGTAATCGGGAATCGAGTTTCCCGGTGATCTAAAGGCGAGAATGTTCCGATTGCCGATCAGAAATCCGATTACTGATATCGATGCTTATACCGTATACTGTTTCTCGCACGGTGCGAATATAAGCATTCGTCAATAATCGGGACACGGGTGTGCGCGCGTTTTAACGGCGTTGTCCCCCAGATGATCGGCAATCGGGACATTAATACCTTTACAATCTCAACAGCGAATTTTTTTCGATCAGTTTCGGTGAAAAATTCGTCTGATTCAACCCTTGAATTTTTATCCCTAAAAGTATTGACGATTAGAGTAATTAACGACGGAAATACGTCGCCGCAGCGAATATTCAATAGATTTTTTTTGCGAAAGCTGTGCGTCCTCGTCATTCGAAATAAGCCAATTATTTGACGACAATTAATCCAGTCGTGAGTAATCCACATGCAGAAACTTTTTTGAAAGCGCACATGCACGAGAAAAGCATTATCGCACTGTCAACAACTCGTTTTTTTTTTAACTTGCCCGTTTCATGGACGATCAGGAAAGATCGTTCGTCGGTAATTTCTACTCACCGGTAGGACTAGTGTTTTTCGTGAGTACACGGGGCCCCTCTAATTTGTGATCGACGAGATCGCACCAACCGACCGGATATACGTCAGGGCTTTGGCAGTCCAGCCACTGATCGTACTCGTCCTCCCAGCCGTCGAAGTGCACTCGCAGTAACCTACCGATCACCCTTGTGATCGTGGCTACGCAAACCAGTCTCGGATCCATGAGATCCGCGGCCTCCAGTCGCATACCTTCGGTAAATCCGTGTTGCGGAACTTCCTGCAAACGAAATTCCGCGTGAGCATTGCATCGAAATAAAACAGCGCTGGGCAAAGTACCAAAAAAATACTTCAAGTACATTTCACAATAAATTTTGCGGTAAATTTTAACCGTTTAAATTGTATGCAATATAAACATTTTTTAATGTCACGAAATAAAGTGCAAAGTAATTTATTTGCACGTGATGAGCAACTTTTGTACAACATTTTTTCAAAATAAACTCTCGTTAAAACGATACTTCTTGAAAAGCTTAGACAGGTAATCATATATTAATAGGAACTGGCTCGATGAGTATTCGTAATGCAAGCACGTATTCAAAAAGTACTTGTACTTGGTACTTGAAATAGTAAACAAAAGTACTTGAAGTATCGAACAAGTATCCGGTACTTCAACTACTGCCCAGCTCTGAAATAAGCAAATCTGTGATTGGCGAATGAATCTACCCTATTGAACAGCTGTACGGGCGCGGGTACGGTATTTGTTTCCGCGAGATAGTTGTCCCAGGTAAACGTCGTAGGATCGTATCCCTTCGGTGGTGTCAGCGGCATGCCGTGCTGAGCGCAGAAACCAATCGGAAATATGCAAGGCGAACTGACGTTGTAGCAAAACCAATCGGCCCCGCTCGCGTCTTCGTCGTAACTGTCGATCCTTATCATTATATAGTCCTCCTTAAGGACCTGCATAACCGTGGCCGCACAGATCGACGATAGATTGAGGGGATCGATCGCCTCGATCTTCATTCCTTCCCGAAACGTGTAGCCGAGATGAAGATGATGATTCTTTGGCACGTGGAAGAGGCTCTCCATGGAGTCGTCGATGCACAGTTTGGAGTGCGTAACACGCTCCATGTACTCGGGATAGGCGTCGAGCGTCTGGCCGACCCGCTTCGCCCAACCGACCGGATGAATCAGCGGCGAATCCTCGTGACACCAGAAACCATTGTCCTCCGGCGGGGAATCGTAGTATCTCACGTGCAAACGCTTGCCCACGATTTTCTGTATCGTGGCGACTTTCACCTGAGAGATTCTATTCTTGTCCACGACCTCGAGATGCAGACCGCAACGAAACCTTGACTTCATACTCTCGTTCACTTTGTTGTAGAAATTCGTCGGCAATGTTCTGGCGCCGGTCAAGCGCCTCGTCAGGAAGTCCTTCCAATCTTTGTATTTCTCCGCGATCGCTGAAAAAATATCGGAGGAATAACATCGATGATAGGGGTAAAAAAAACCGTATAGGGCTAAGAAGTTTTGCATTTTGTGTTCGATTGGCGTATGAAGTTTTCAGATATTTTACGCATAACTTAACCGGTTATTTTTTATCGATAACTGTTATTTTGTGCAATGATATTGAATACTCTGTATACTATTTGTGAAACAACAAGATATATCGAATCTACCGACCACCGGAGCAGAAACTCGGCTTATTGCCAAATATCGTTTTCCGATACTCACTGTTCGGTGGTATGAGTGGTTTCCCGATAGTGGCACACCAGCCGACCGGGTGAATGTCATTGGAGCACAGCGAGACCCAAAAATCCTTTTCGGAGTTGTGGCCGAAACCTTCATACCTGAGCAATGCTCGGTAGCCGGATATTTTCAGTACCGTGGCGACCCAAAATGAATCGGGAAACGCTTCGCAAACCTCGTCGCAGTCCGTGTTCTCTACTTCCACCTTCATACCGACCGTTATGTTGTCCCATATCTCGGAGATTGGAGCCTGTTTTTTTTTTTTTAGAACATACGATTTTTCTTTAGCAATGAGCGTTGCGATTTACCGATCGAAATTGAATTAAAAAGAATACCGACGTGTTTAAAGCAGGAAACGGGCGCGGCGCAAAAGCTCGGTTCCATCAGATGCGGTGTCCAGTCATAAGAGCCTGCCATTTCGGCAGTTCGCTTTCGCCTCACTGGTAAATCAGCAGGCATAACTGGCTCAGTCACTACTTTCTCCTTTTCTTTCTTCTTCGCAACGGAGTCATTGGATTCGTCGTTGACGGACTTGATAGGTTCCTATATAATAGAAAAAAAATTATAATTAATAACTGCTATGCTCGAAGAAGATAACAAAAACGATACGGATATCCGTAATAAATTTTCTTCTACATTATCCAAAAAGACAACACTTCAAAGTAAGTCTGTGAATTTTTGCAGATTTTTTTTAGCACATCAACTTGTTATACAAATTGTTCGAGGGTTGCGTCTTGGCCAATTCTAGGTCCTCGTTAATCAAGGATCCCGTACGTGAAGGTTTAATATAAAGAATCACGATTTCTTTGCTGAACATTCCAATTTACACAATTTATTCGTTAATTATTTGATCGATATAATTTCGTTCAACCCTCTGAACTTTGAAGCCAATTAAACTTACATCGTCCGTCGCTGGCTTTGCCTCGTTCAGGGATTCGGGGTTGTTCGTCGGCGTTGTTTGATCGACTGAGTGCGACGGACTGTACGTGGAGTCGGCCGTAGGCGCCGCATGTTCCGACGAACGCGCGCAAGCTCTGCTGCAGAACCTTCGTTCTTTCGTGTAAAATGCATGCTTGACGCCGATCGCGCCGCATTTTTCGCATACAGCTGTGCCGGGTAAGAGAAAAATGTTATAAAATAACAAAGCGTTGAACAAATTATCATTCAACGAAAATCATCGAGTACTCCTCGGGAAAACATCGAGAAAGTCTCTTACCTATACCATCCTTTCGTATAGGTATAAAATTCAGATCTGTGTGAGGTTGATAAGCGATCGGCGTTTTCAGGACTAGACCAGGATGTTTTATCGGCTTGATTTTTCTATTGCGATTGTCCTGTGTCGTTTGAGTCGCGGCGTTGTTCACCACCTGCTCCTGCTCTTCGTCTCCCATGTAGTCCTCCAGGGTCAGATATTCGCTCATCTCTGGACCTTCCACCTGAGGATCGTACTCCTGAAAATTTATATCTCGCGTTACTCACAAATAATTGATGGCCTAAATGCAACTCATCCACAACCACAACGATAATACGATAATTCACAACCTATCAACTGCAAGCCTGAGATCAGCTAATTTAGGTAACAATAATATGTAAACAATTAAATTAATAGTTTGCACTATAAACAAACATAGCGATTGCAATTTTTTGGAGATTGAATCATTTTTTTTCCAAGTTTATATTCTTTTTACCAAGGGTGGTTTACCTGTTGAATTTCTTGAGCATCAACGGCTTCCATTGCTTCGTCCGGTTCAGAACATTCGTTGGAAAAATGAGTCGGCATGTATCTGACCATAGTCGTAGGTGCTATTTGATGATTTCTAATGTCCTCGAAGGAATGAGAGCCGTGAGTGAAGAACGGACTCTCGGCTTGACGAGGGTCCAGCATGAGTTCGTGGGTTGGTTCTCCATGAACCATCATGTCGCCCATCCACACCATCCCCAGTTCGGGCATCCCAGGGATGGATGCGTAAACTGAATTCATAGAAAGACCCATTCCTGATTTGCAAATCAATCATTTAGGCATGAGATAAGAAAAGCATATGAAGGCATTCCTATTAATAAAAAAAATAATAATAATAATAACAAAACGAAGCGCCATTTTATTTTTGAAAGGGGGTGTTTTTATCTTATCTGCTATCGCGTACACATTTTTTTTTTTACATTATCCATGATGGACATTGTTATCTTTGGTGTATTTTTGAAAAGTCTTCAATAATGCAACGGAGTTCCCAACCGTTCCGGAATAAACATAAGTTTTCGTTGAAATCAAACTCTCAACGATCGCGCAAAAAAAAAAAGGTTGAAAAATGATAACAAGACAAAAATCCATCTTATTTTTTAAAAGGTTTTTTGTTTTGTTTTGCATTGGACCGTGCTTGTATTTAATTGTATCTGTGATGGACATTGTTTTATGTTCAGTGTATTTTCAAAGAGTTTTGGATAATGGAACGGAGCTCTGGACGGTTCAGGAATGAAAATAAGTTTTCGTCAAGATCCATGCAGTGCAGTGAATTGGCCGAGTGGCAAAAGATGCAAACTGAATTCACAGAGAGTCTCATTGCTGATTCGTAAATCAATCATTTAGGCATGAGACAAGAGAAGCATATGAAATTTTAGGCATTCCTATGAATAAAAAATGAAAATGATAATAACAAAACGAAACGCCATTTAATTTTTGAAAGGATGTTTTTATCTTATCCACTGTCCGGTACAAATATTATTTTTTTTTTACATTGCTTATATTTTTTGTATCCGCGCTGGATATCGTTATCTTAAGTGTATTTTCGAAAAGGTTTCGATCACGTGACGGAGCTCCGGACGGTTTGGCAATGAAAATAAGTTTTCGTCGAGATCCATGCGGTTCGGTGAATTGACCGAGCGGCAAAAGATAACGAATCGTGTTCCTGGAACCGACGCCAGGCGTCCCGAAAAACTCTCGTTTGTTTAACCTTTTTGACGTGAATACTCGTAGCATTTACGGTGGCTTCGAGGAACACGGGGGTGGAGGGGGGGAAATTAAAAAAAATATATACACAACTGGCATTGAAAGTTTTGCACAATGCATGCGAGGGACAAAAAATTTACCGGCGTTCGCTTAACTGGTTTGGACTTTGTAATAGCGTTTGCGACGAAAAAACAGTGTACGAACCATTGGGAGCCTGCATGTCCATGACAAAGGGTTCCCGTCCTCTGTGTCTTCTCTTATACGCCCGGTATTACCTCAATCTGTGTCTCTCGCAAGGCGGACACTTCATCCCGTTCGACGAGTTAAACATTATCGGCGACACAGCTTCGTCAGGGTTTTGGAAAAACACACTCGAAAATTCATCGTCCTCTCTCACGACATTACCGAACAATAGGGCAAAACATTCGGCGGTAGGCCTGCTTGCTTTGCCCCCACCCCGCAACTTTTTTTTAGCATCGCAGGGCCGACAATCTTCGGCAAAAGCAGGCAGAAGTGCGTCCGCGCTGGAATCGTAAAAATAACGAAAGTTCGCTACGTTCGAAAGTCATTGATTAACGAACGTTTGTTATTTTTTTAAAATTGTTCATTCGACCAATTTATAGTTGTTACGGGTACACGATAATACACGTAACTGACGCCAGCCTTCACGCTTGTTATCGACTGTCAACAGATCGTCCTGTGACGTCATTCGAATACGCGGAGGACAAACCGAACCGCAAAGAGCAAAAAATGTGCATCTTTGTTTAAATTTATGAACCTTTAAATTATCTTGATTGTCCGATGAAAACTAGTAAAATGTCCAATCAATGTATTAAAAAGTGGAAGGGGGGAGAGGTTGGAAGACGCAACTAAGTTATCGATTGCGAAAGATCGATCGTATCGAAATATAATTTTCTCTGTACTGACAGATTATTTACGTGATCCCCAATTGTATTTTTGCAAAATTATAATTTATGGTGTATAATCATTTCGACACCGCTTTTGTTAAGCCCGACTTCTCACAATCGCGATTCTCTCGTGATTTCGGAACATTGAAAACCGCTGACGATTAATATTTCGAGCTAAAAATGATTTTCATCAAAACTGATTTTATACTTTCGACGATGCACCGGTAAGTTAACCAACCAATGAGAGATCGCTGTTTGAAAATGACAACACCTCATTGGTCGGTTAACTTACCCGTGCGTTGTCGAGAGAAAGTATAAAATCAAATTTGCTGAAAATAATATTTCGCTCGAAATATTACCGTCCGCGATTGTTAATGTTCTAAAGTACGTCGATCCCGTAATCAGTAATCAATAAATCGACATGGTAAAAGTCTTCAAAGGAAAAATTCAACAAAAAAAAAATTTGCAAAAGAAAGGATGTTTGTGATGAATTTATTTTATTCCAGATCTTCGACGGCGGGAATATGAATTCTATTGTATCCCTGCGTCTGTTAAATCGCCTCATGTTTTTAACTATTGTCCGCCTTACAGTCCGTTTTTTTAGTCAGATGGGTCAGATGGTACTGAAAATATTTCGTGCGTTCGGACACCTGTATGTTACCGTTCGGATCGCCAAGTTCCGAAGAGACTTGTGAATCCGGCATTAGAATTTTCAAATATAATTTCATTTCTGCGGAGCTCGACCTAGCGGTTTAAATGCGAAGAAAAAAAAAGGCGCAAGAAGTGGAAAATTTCTGCACCTACACATCTGTAGCGAGTAGCAAAAAATTATGTACAAGTGTATTATAGCTTGACAGTCAATCGATTAATAAAAAAAAATGACCTCGAAGCTTTCAACGGCAAGTCATCGACGTTCACGTATTTCAGGTTTTTATATTTTAACGAGAGATAATAGGAACAGTTGACGTAAGTTTGAACTTTTGATCCCTGCGGTTTTTTAAAATAATCTCCGCTCTAAAGAATCAATCGGTGCGTCGGATCTCACCGAACGATGCAAGCATCATACGTACGTTGCAGCAGCGTCGCGTGTAACCGCTCTACGATTATACGTGAAGTACTCCCTTCCATTCTGACACCGAGTTTCCCCGTTGCACTGCAATAGAAAATTAACTTTCCAGTTCGCAGAGACGAGCCGCGATCGCAGGTACTGGTTCGACGCATCGTCTCGATTTTGTCGTTCGCATGCGACTTCACAGTGACTTTTCGTAATCACAAACAGCGTTGTTTATTTTACGGTGTACGCTTTTGAATCATTCTCGTCGACGATTGGTAGTTCGAAAAAACAAATACAAACGAAGTTAATCGCCGCAACGACAAAGCGAATAATACCGGTCATGGATTTATGAAAATCATGTTTCATTGATGTTCGCCCCGTGACTCAGCGATTACACGGCACACTTTTACCCTAGTAACGTCCCAAAACGTTACAGCAAAATACATAAGTTTCATGTAAATTTTACGCGATGTCAAAAAACGTATTATATGAAAAGTTTCAAATCTTTTTGTTACTCTTGTGACAAAACTTAATTTTTAATTTATAACTGTTTAAAATCTATTAAATTGTATTTTTGATTTTATTATATTGCAAACTTCTGTTCGCTAGTTCTCGATTATTGTAACTTCTGCAATATATGCATACTCTCGGTCTTATTCACCACTGTTGTCTGTAATGAATTCTTATCGTTGTGTAAGAGGAGAAATCCATTGAAAAAAATCAAATTAAATTAAATAAAAACAAAACGGAGCAAAAAAGATTGTCATTTTATAAAGTAACGTTGATATAAAAAATAAAGTATGTAAGTAATTCTTAGTCTCCGGAGGGCATTCGTGTCCAAAAATCATTCTAATGCATGCATTCAATTTTTTTCAGAGCTCGACAGTGACGCAGACAACACTCGACTGCTGCGATGAGCTCGGCAAGGCGAGTAGAGGAAATAAAATTGGACGTGCCTTGGGGTCACGTGGCTGGAAAGGCGTGGGGATCCAGGCAGGCAACACGGGTCCTTGTGGTCCATGGCCACCTAGACAATGCAGGATCGTTCGACAGGCTTATTCCCATGCTGCCGGACACGTTCTACTACGTGGCAATAGATTTGCCTGGACACGGCTTTTCCTCGCCTCTGCCTCTGGGCGTACAGCTCGATTATTTCAATTACGTTTTTGCTATCAGGCTTGTACTCGAGGCATTGAAATGGGACAGCTGTCTCTACCTGGGTCACAGTTTTGGTGCCCAGCTGGGAGTTATTTATAGCACCCTGTATCCAGGCAAAATAAGCAGGATCGTATGCCTTGACGGATTTGTACCGACTCCCATTGAACCCGGCGAACTCGCCACCGTGATTCGGAATGTGCAAGAATCTGCCGTAAGCGCAAACGCCGCAAAAACTGCGCCACCACTGTACACGAAGGACGAAATTTTGTACGCTCTGAGCAACAAGAGAGTTTTTCCCCTCAACTCACGAGCCGCCGAAGCTCTGTTTGTCAGAGCTACAACGAAAGTTGGCGAGCTCTACAAGTACAATAGAGACTTAAGATTGAGATCGCACTCCCCCATTCCGTTCTTCTACCTTGGTCAGTACGCGGAGCTCGTGAAGAACTTGAAAATTCCAGTCCTGATGGTCCTCGCGCAATTTTCGTGGTTTGCGGATGACCGATATATAAAGAGCTTGGAAGCGGTAATTAAAAGTATGCGTGGCGGCAATTACATTGTTACAAAAGTCCCCGGTAATCACGATGTTCACAACAATAGTCCTGAAGTTGTGGCTCCTCACGTGAGCGCCTTTCTCTGCGGTGCGGGAAATAGTAAATTGTGATTGCTGGATTCGAGACGCGATACTTTATACGGAAGTATTAATAACGTATGATGCCCGGCCAAAGGAGCGATTCGAAACAAATTTTTTTTGTACTACCTGACGGTATGTGGAGTCGAAAAAAAATCAATCATATCAGAGGTGCTAAGAATATTAATTATAGTTTCGGGCACAGTGAATTGAGTTTAGTTTCTTCTAAAGTGAATCACGTCGATATATTGGCTGTTCGAAAAGTATAAAGTACTTATTACAGAACACTTGTTTATTCAAACTTTGTACAAAGACTTGTGGGTCCAATGAGAATATATATATATATAAAGATATAAATGTATATATATTTATTATATTCATATATATATAGTAAGTAAATAAATATATATATTTATTTACTTGGGTATGTAAACGTTGTAAAAAATGTAATTCTCCGAATTAAATTGTTGTTGGTACCGTCGACGTTATTTCTGTATATAATTTTTTTTATTTTAAGCAATCTCGAACAAATCTTCGTTCCAGGATAGGCGCAATAACAATAGTTGGTTTTACAAATATCTCGGCTTTATTAAAATCTCAGTTTTATATAAATTATACCGAGTTACCGATCCGATACAAGTATAAATTAATTACAACCAAACATAAATATTCAACAACCGACTCGTTCGACGATAACGCGTATCATGGAAATTAATACAACAACATTGTTAATCTATGCCGCGTTGTGCAATAGGTATTCGCAGATTTGAATTCGCGATTTCAAGATTCTCGAAGGGAGGGGCGAATAGAGGAGAGAACGATTTTTGTCGAATACCCGGCACACCATTGAAAAACTATAGTCAACTTTTCTCACGTGTTCTCATATGTACGGTGGAAAAAAACTGTAGTAAACTTTTTTCAATCGCCCCGTCGAAAGAAAGTTCTGATCGGAAGCGGATATCACGCCTGTTTCTGGTGAGAGTTTTCTTTTGACTGTGAACACCCGCCCGTTTCAGAAAAGTTGATTACAGTTTTTATTACCGACCGCGGGATGTTGCATGATCTTAAAGTGATGCGGTTCCTCCGTCCACCTGCTCCGCGCCCAGTTTGTAACAAAAACTTTACTGAGTGCCGTTTTGAGACCGCAGATCGCCACGAAAAAGAAAATAGTCCTTCCCTGCGTCTGCCGATTTCTCAGGGAAAGACAATTTTTTTCTTTCGTCGGCGGACAGCGAACTGAAAACGGCATTCAGTACAGTTTTTGTTACCGGCGGCGATATTTCACATCACCTTAAAAGGCATACATAAATTCTTCCTCGTCCGAGTCGATTTCGGGCAACACACCGTAGAGGGCATAGGCCTCATCGTCGTCCGGATCATTAAAATCATTTTCAAACTCATCGTCGTCGTCGATAAAATCGTCGTCGAGGTAATCGGGATCCTCGTCCTCGTCCGCGATGAGGCCGTGGTAGAGCTTGTTGAAGCACTTCGATTCCGGATTTTGATAATGCAAATAAGGAAGTTGGGGGTTTAGCCGTACCCCGCATATCCAACAGAAGTAAGTGTTGCACCGACCGCAGGTCATTTTATTGCAGCCATCCGATTTCTAAAAAAAAAAACAACCCCAATAAATATATAGATATATTTTCCCATCGTATTTTCTTCCTCTCATAGTACTTTGTCCGTAAAACGATTTCGACCCCAGCAACTTGAGTAAACGTTGTTTTTTCAAGTGAACAACCGTAGAATAACCGCAAAACATTTACGGTAGTTCCAGGTAACCTTTTACTCCGTAGAAATAACTGAAAAATTATCATATTTCAACTTCTCGGCATGGGCGGTTACTTTGTCGGGTACTGATAAAAAAAAAATGACCATTCGCTAGCACAGGCCCAGTTTATGAGCTCTCGCCCGCGCATGCGCAGAAATTGAAATGTGGATATTTTAGCAGTTATTTTAACGGTATAAAAAGAGGCCTGAAAGTACCGTAATTTTTTTAGATTATTTTCACGATCGCTGAAGCTCCTAGGGGAGTAAAATTTTCCTTACCTCGATTGCCGCGTTGCAATGAGGACAGTGATGGCTGTTGCTCGTTATCCAATTTTCAGACATCGTGTTCTCCACCAACATCTGCAGCTGCTTCTTGCCATAACGCTGCTCGAGCTTGATTTTCATTTCGTCCGATGCATCTTGATACTCGGTGACGAGTTTTTGTTTCTCAGCTGTAAAACGACAATGAAACGTGACGAACGCTTTTATTAGACTCGGGACGATCGATTTTCGGGGCTGAAAATGAACGTCGTACCTGAATTGACTTTGCAAGGCTCCACACCGTGATAAACCATTTTGCAATAGACGCAGAAGGCGTACTGGCACGCTGGACATATGGCCATTATTTCGTTGGGTTCCCGGCTCACGGGATACTGGCAATGTCGACGAGGGCAGTAAACGATATCCGTCATAGTTTCCAGCGTGACGCTCAAAAGAATGGAATCGTACTTGGCGAACAATTCAGGACTGATGAGGTCTTTTATCTGCAATAAAAAAGATCGCGTTTAATCGAACCCTCCGCAATCCACCAAAGTCGCCTCGGAGGTGGGCCGAGAAAGATTATGACCCTGGAAATTTGGTTCATCCGTTCGCGAGACTAAGCTCTCTCACCTGGCCGGGAGTGGCCTCTGAAGTGCACTTATCTTCCGGGCAGCAAATATTCTGCACGCTACCGTCCTTTATCCTTATCTCCAGGTAGCCCGTGATGCATTCCTTGCAGAAAACATGCCTGCACGGAGTGAACTCCGTGCTGTGCTCGCCGGACTTTTCCATGAAGCAAACTTTGCACATGTAGAAATTCTTCTTGAATTCAACGCGATTTCGCGCCTCGTTATAGTCGACGAGCATTTGAACCGGATTTTTACTGACGGCTCTGTCGACGACTGCTCGTTGGTCGATGGAATTTCTGTTTTTCTGCTTTCTGCACCGTTTTCTCTGCAACAGCTTTCTCTCGACCCGGAATCTTTTGCTCTCCGGAGCAACGTCGGAATTTCCTTCCGCTGTGCCCTTCGATTGGTCGGCAAGCTTCGCTTTACCGACCGACGAACTCCGCACGTTCTCCAAGGCCGCTACGTACATCGTGTAGGCGCTACTTATGTCCAGATGATCCTTGATGTCCAAGAAATCCAGCGTTTCGTTCTGTAGAAATGCCATCCACGTGAAGAGAATCTCATTTTCCTCCCAAAGCTGATCGAGCTTTTTGCACAACTTTGAGAGCATCGAGTAACGCAACCACGAGGAGCACAGCGTGAACTTCGGCGGCGATTTCGACGGATAGTCGAGCGGCAAAGACGCGTAGAGCTCCAAGGGCGGCAGATGCGATATCGCAACTTTTGTAACCGGCTGCTCGTGGTTTCTTATGTCTTTGTAATTCAAGTGAAAATCGTCCGGCAAGCGAATGAAAACTTTCAGCGTACATTCCCGCTTGCCGTCTATCTCCTGGTAGCAAAATTCTTCCTCATTGTATATACTCTCCAGAGCGATGATTTCATCCTTTTGCTTTTCGTTATCCATTTACTGCAAAGAAAAAGAGATGAATGGTTCATAAGGACAAAATTAATTACTACTTGTTCCTAATGCATTGCTTCCTTTATTATGAAGCAATAATGTACACAATATCTAATTTTTTTACATATATTTTGCACTGAATTTATAAATCCGGAAGATATTTTCCAATTTAGAGCAATTGTGGGTCAAGCATATTTTTATCTCAATTTTGGCATTGGAGTAACAAATTACATTTCATTGACGACCGCCATAGTCTAGTGAAACTAAAACATCTTTCTTTGTATGACAAATTTTATATCGCACAAATAAAAATTGTCTACTTGCAAAATTTAATTTCTCCATTATTTTTTATTTTCGTGAGATGCAGAAATAAACAGTAAAAAAGAAAAGGGCCAGCTTCGCGTTGTAGCCCATGAAGGATTGACATTTTTTTATTGCATCAAATTGCAACACGATAATTCTTGTAAAAATTGTTCACATTTGAGAATTTTTTTTGTGCCTCTACATTCTGCAATTTGCATAACTTGGACGTAATTGGACAGTGAATTTTTATTGCAGCTTTCATGCTTACCTCGGCTCCTCGCACCCTCGACCACGCATATGCGGAGCGTCAAGTTCCTCGGCCAAGTTATCTGCCGGGATAATAAAGTACGGTCATTCCGATGCAGGTTATGATGAGCTCCAACAAACCGATAACAAACCATAGATACTTAGCGTGTGTTAAATATGGAAAAAAAAAATCGTCACTTTCGCTGATAAAATGCATCGAGTCGTGAGCAGTCTATTAATTAACATCTATACACATATTTTGGAGCGAAGAATTGTGGTATAGAATCGACACGAAAATTGCAAAATAAAAGAGAAGAAAAGATGAATTTAATCCAACAAATCGCCATTTTAACAAACGAAATACCAATTTAACGCAGAACAAGGGAAAATTTACTCACGGGAAACGAATGTCAATTCCCCAATCGTAATCGCAAGATGTAGATTAAAGATTTTGACCGTGCACGCGTAACCAGCACCTTTGCAAAAGCGCCTCGTGCCAGCGACGGTGACAGTCGCGCCAGTAATCAGCTGATAGGGTCTGTGTACAGGGTCCAGCGAGCGATTTCGAACGATCCGCAGAAGTCGCAAGCGGCTGCAAGCTCTTGCAGCCAATATCGAAACTGACCCTGCATGTCCATTTACTTTAGTAAGCTGTCTATACCGACAGTTCCTGTCCGATTTGTTTGTTGCACGTGGATTTTCAAATTGCGTTATATAAATAGAGCTCACGACACGGATAGTAAAGTTAAAAGTTAAATGTTTACTCTGAGTGTGATTATTTCTTCGACATGGAATGGACTACAATAAAGCGGAGTCAATCGAGTTGAGCCACGTCGCGGTCGCGCGTGGAGCTCCGTTGCATCTGGAAAGCCGGTGCTTTTTTGTTTGTTTGTTTTCTAATGTCTCAATAATACGACCAACAAGGAAATGGAAAGAAACGCAGAGACGTGGAAGATCGGTTTACCGATAGCAATTAACTTCTGCATGTCGTTAGTCGCATTTTTCGTAACCGTACGATTGATACCGAAACTCCGAGACATGTTCATCAAAGCTAACCTCTATGGAGTCGATATGAACAAGAGACAAAGCGACAAGGTGTAAGTAACTTATCCGATCTAATAAACAGCGGGACGGACACTTAAAATGCCCTCGATTTCACGTTAAAAATGTATCTAAAAATTTATTTAAAAAATTCAATTTGTTAAAAAAAAAAATCAACGTTTTTTTTGTTTGTATTGACTGTTTTTCAAATTTGATATTTTCATAATAACAAGAACTTTATTTCTGAATAGACCCGAAGCACTGGGAGTGGTGAGCGGATGTACATTTCTCATAACGATGTTCGTCTTCATACCCGTCCCATTCGCCGACTACATCGTCAAGAATGCTCCATTTCCTCAGAGCGAGGTAATTTTTATGGGAATATAAGAAAAAAAATTATATTACATATTATTTATTATTATTATTATTATCATCTACAGAAGGAAAGTTTTTACTTTTTAAATCTGCTTCTAGATAAATACCCTTCACGTAAAAGTGTATAAATCAATTTTGTGTTAAAATGTATTATCGACTCTACTTCAATCGTGTCCACCTTCCCATATATATAAAATGAGGTATACAAAAATTTCATGTAATATTTATTAACGTGAATTTATTTATGTTTAAGTTTGTGGAGCTTCTGGCCGCCCTCCTCTCGATCTGCTGCATGCTGCTGCTGGGCTTCGCGGACGATGTGCTGGATCTGCGATGGAGACATAAGTTGCTCCTGCCAACAGTGGCCTCTTTGCCCCTGTTGATGGTTTACTACGTAAACTTCAATTCCACGCTGATAATCGTGCCAAAACCGCTGAGAGCGTGGTTCGGTTTTTCCGTGGATTTGTGGCTGTTGTATTACTTGTATATGGGAATGCTAGCTGTGTTCTGCACGAACGCCATCAACATTCTGGCCGGTATAAACGGCCTGGAGGTCGGGCAGAGTCTGATCATAGCCGTCAGCATCGCGATCTTCAATTTCGTCGAGCTGAGCGGAAATCTTTGGAAAGCTCACCAGTTCTCGCTCTACTTCATGCTCCCGTACATATCGACTTCCCTCGCACTCTTCAAGCACAACTGGTGAGTACACATAAATTTAAACACATAAAATTACTCACCGACCGTCCACTCCGTGTAACCGAATCACGTACGAAAAAGTTGTGCGACTCGGTGGCCGGTAAAAGGAAGGTCTGTTGATCGAAGCAGGTACATTACAAAGAATAAAACGTTATACTGACGACTTCTTTATACGCTATATATGTGTATAAATTATTCAACGTTCATACTTTTAATTCAACATATCGATTTTTAGTGTATAAATTCGGTATATAATAATATGTAGTTTAGTGTACATCGAGTATCGGAGTATGAGTTAATATCACAGTCTTATTATCGCTCACGTGTCAGTAGTAGTCTAGCTTGGCGTAAAAATTATCTACGAGCCAATCGTACTTCCACGTATTGGCGAGCACCGTTTCGGGAGCGAAATAAAGGTCACGTGACTTGTAAGCTCTGAGAAGATTAGTTTTGCCGTCGAGCCATACGCCGGTTCCGATTAGATCCTCCACGAATGGAACGTCCGCATTTTTTTCGAATCTCAATTCCTTCGATTTGCTGGAGTCACGACGAAGGGCGATTATAATGTTCGCCGGCGCTTGGCAGTAGTTGCAGAACCAACCGCCGTAGTGATTCAAGTCGCCGATGACGAGACCGAGCACGTCCCTCTCGCTCGTTTCGCCGGCGAAATCTCGCTGGGGAACCATCGAGTTGGCGCGATAAGTCTCCCTCGTCAGGCCGACGGTACTCGCGCCGACCGTTATGGTCGTTCTCGACGGATGTTGCCAGAAAAATCCGAAAACCGACCATCTCAAACGGAAGCCGATCGGCTGCGGCCATCCGTCGTACACCTTGAGGAACATCAACGCCCGCGAGTTCAACACCTGCTCGACCTCGGTCGTCACGTAAATATCGTCGTCCCTCATGTTCTTCACTATACCGTTAACCCTGTCCCAGATATACTTTGATATAACCCGCGACGGTTTTCTCGCCTTCGCCGCAGCGTTCACGTATATTATCTTGTTCTGCTGCGGCCCGAGAAGACCCTTCGCGAGCTTGTGACGAAAATTGTCCTCGGCGTTGCTGAAGTCGTATATCACGAAGAAATCGACGACGCTGTAGAGCTCCTCGACTATCACCTCGGCGATCGCCGAGTTGTAGTCGTTCACGCTGAAGGCGTAGATTATTCGTCTCGCCGCCCGGCGAAGTTTCAGTTTGATATTTTGTTTCGACGCCATTATCGCCCGCCAGACGACCTCCGGCTGACCGCAGTCGGCACCGTGCCAACCGTGGCTGCACACACACCGGCTGAGCTCCTTTTCTTCTCTCGTCCTCCTGTCGTCCACGCCCTTCTTCCAACACAGCGTCGTGTTGTACGTCTCGAAGAGGTCCGACGTCCTCACGTACTGCAGTCTCGCGTCGCCGATTATCGTCTGGTAGGCCGGCTTGCGACTAGTTTTCGCATTCGGAAGCACCTGTTAACGTTACGAGAATTCCAATTAAATTTCAGAGTCGCTTCGCCGTGAAGGATCATTTTTCGGCGGTCAATTACAATAAACGTTTGAGAGAATTTATTCTTTTTTTTAAAGCGATTATTTTATTTTAAAAATATCGAGATCGTTACTTATGGTGGGGCCAAAGATCAACATAACTCAAAATATTTTGAAACCAATGGTTTTTCATTTTATGGATTCTCTCGCACGTATACGTGTTCAGGCTTCCCTTAAGGTGAAGTGAAACACGTTCTCTGTCGTTCTCTCTCGCTCCACCGTAAGACCAATGCCGCTATCTCTCTCACACTGCTGGCTTAGTCACGTGACTTTCGCTTCAACTTAAGGGAAGGCTAAACCCGTATGAGTGCGAGAGATTCAGTCAAAATTTTGAATCCATTTTGCTCCGAAAAGATTCTATAAAATGAAAAAAGAATTACGGCGCGTACTGCATTAATCAAATACGCTGTGCGGCCGACAATTAATTTTTTATTTTACAAAAAATTGATTTCAAATATTTTGAGCGTATGTTGATCTTTAGCCCCACCTTAAGGATATTTGGGCCGAAGTCACGGGAGGGGCACGGCAGAGGAGCTGCGGAGGAGTGTGCGTGTGACAAACGCACCAAAGCAAACGCCTAGGAAGAGACAGAGTCTTTAGTTTAGAATTTATCTCAGAAACTGAACTATGAATCTCCTTGAAATTTCGATACAATATGTCTGATAGAATCCTCTTCGCTTCAGTATGTTCTTTTTATTCGAAGCTAACAGAAATTGGTGGAGAAAATCGCTACTTTCTGTCGTCACCGACCGGAAACGTTTGCACGGTATCTTGTGTAGCTTTGTACACGCATTACTAAAAAAATCTACGCGGTCAAAAAATCTGAAAAAATTGCGAACGATTCAATGTGTATTTGTCTTCAAAATAGCAAAGTTTTGCAACGATCGAACAGAAACGCGTTTTGGCCCAAATATCCTTAATAATTATCGATCACTGTGACATGTGAAAAGAAATATATATACATACTGCTTCAACGGGGCTCGCAGGCCCGAGTCGGGTGTCGTTAAATTTTCCCAATATTTTCAATATTGCCAATTTTTCAACAATTTGATCGAAGTGCTCTCGTAATTTAGTGACCGCAAAGTTTCCTCTCGAATACATATTTGGCAAAAAACAAAAAAAAAAAAAAATACAACAGTTGTCATTCTCCCGAGTGACGATCCCGACCGAGATTACCTGATTTGTCTCAACGTTAACGAAGCTGACGGGGGTTCCGGTGGTGGTTGCCAGGAACTCGGATGGTGGTGTCGATGCGACGTAAATCATGACAATGAGAACTTGAAGAACGAGAAGCGTGTAGAGCACGAGGAGCTTTCCATCGATGCGGGTCTGCATGGCCACCACCCTTTCTTTTCTCCAGCTTTACCCGAACGTCTTCGATATTTCACGAGTCATATTCCTCCTCCCCTCGACCGCCGCTCAAAGCGTGCATCGTTGGATCCCTCGTGTCCCCTGCACGCGAATATCTGTAACACAAGAAAGCTTAGTTACGTTCTCTTACATATAAAAAGAATATTTTTTTCCATCGCGTCCCGTCCCGGACCGCCGGGTCTTATCCGGGACGAAATTTTCCTCAAGATGCTCCGTGCAACGTTATCGATTCTTCAAGTGCAACTTCGCGCTGTACGCAGACACGGGAGGAGAGGGGGGAAGCTTCGTTCTTCACGGGACCGAGCAGCCCGATGATCGTTAAATGAATTTTTTTTAAATTATACAAATTCATTGCCGGTGCGGCCGCCGACGTCATCGAGCGTCATCAGCGTGCGAGAAACGTAGCTATGGTGACGTCATCGGCCGACCGGCTTCGCGCGGCCCCGAAAGTAACCGCTCGACGTTCGGACTCACCGAGCGAGCAGCAGTCTCTAAGCGTGTGGAGGGCTTTTCCCGGCTGCGAGACCTCCCACTGCATCCCCACGCATATTTATAGCGTGTAAGGCTATCACGAGTCTCACTCTTTGCGTTTGTCGTTCGACCGAATTCCTCGAACGTACCGGACGAACGATTGTTTCTTTTCGCAGATTATCGGAAAGTCTTCGCGTACCGGTCGGTCTGACGTTTCGCACGTTCCGACTTCTCGCTCCCGGCTCGTAACCGAAAAAGTCCAATACCACACCCGAGCCCGACCGGCCCGTACGTACTTCGCCTCGCGACCAAATGCGGCCGGAACCGCGTCGACCCGACGATAGACGACAGGCGCGTTCGCGCTATTGCAGAAGCGCATGCGTTTGCCAATGAGAGAAACTTCTTTGTGTCGCGGATAGAGACTGTTATCCCGAGAGACTCGGCGAGTAGTGGTACTCGTTGATGAGTCACGGACACGCCGAGCCACGCTCAGGTTGAACGAACGGACTACGGACTACCTACGAGATATCTGTGTTGTCGTAATTTTTTCTATACTTTTTTTCTTTCGATTCTCTGATCGATTCATCGATATACGAGGAAATGCATTAAACCGTACACGCCCGCACGATATCTTTCACAGCACTGCGGTTCTCGCTCCGTGCACGTGGTCGATTCCCTACGATTGACGAGGCCGCTGACGGCCTCCTCCTTCTCAGTTGGACCGTTCTTATTTTAACTCCCTCCCTCCGCAGTTTTCTTTTTTCCTCGAATCTCATCCTCGGATCCGCCTTCGAGCCATCTGCTCGTCGGCACAATGGTAGGCGCAGAGAGAGAGAGAGAGAGCCGCAGGTGTGTCTGCCGTCTTGTATTGACCTGATGCTGAAGGGTGTGCGATCTCGGATTCGAGCAGCAATATATCGAGCCGGTATCTGGCATGAGATTTCTTTTTCGTTGGAAGAGCGAAGGTCATAGTTTCCATTGCACAGCGTGGATAAAACACTTTTCCGTCCCGTATTGAATTGATGCCGAAAGGTGATAATGTGTATCGAATTCGAGTCGCAATATATCGAGCCGGTAACCGGCACATGATTTTTTTTTCGTCGGAAGAGCGAAAGCCGTAGTTTTCCAGTATACAGCGTAGGTAATCAATTTTGTTGTCCCGTATTGACCTGATGCTGAAGGGCGTGCGATTTCGGATTCGAGTAGCAATATATCGAGCCGGTATCTGGCGTAAGATTTTTTTTTCGCTGGAAGAGCGAAAATCGCAGTTTGCAGTATACAGCATAGATAATGTATTTTTATCATTATCATTTTTTTATTTTCAGGTATCCGTCTCAAGTCTTCGTTGGCGATACGTTTTGCTACTTGTCAGGAATGACGTTCGCCGTTGTCGGTATACTGGGGCATTTCAGCAAAACGACACTTCTGTTCTTCATACCGCAGATACTGAATTTCTTGTACAGCGTACCTCAGCTGTTTCATCTCGTGCCGTGTCCCAGGCACAGGTTACCGAAGTATGTTCTACCTCAAACGTGCCAGCCCGGGGTGGGGGAAAGGCCTCGAGTCCTCGATGTAGCGAGTTTCATAGTGGACCATATGACAGTTTTAAAGTCGAAATCGCGATGAAAATTATTATATTTATGAATTTAATATACTAATTAAATTTATTATTATTCAGTTAATATACCACTTGCTCATTATATTAAAAATTCCAGATACAACAGGCAGAGTGACAAACTGGACCCGAGTGTGACGGTCTTCAGGAAAGCGGATCTGAACGCCCTTGGTACGTCGAAGCGTGCATTTCAAATGGAATTAATAATACGCAAGATAATGACGAATAAATATCTATCGATACGTCTCTTTTTTTCCTGATTAGCGAGGTTAATAATGTGGCTGTTCAGGACTCTGAGAATGGTGAACTGGCACGAGGACAAAGACGGTGTGATAACGTGCAATAATTTGACGCTTATAAATTTCGTACTCATAAACATCGGGCCGACGAGGGAAGCCGACCTTACAAATATTTTACTACTGATTCAGGTGACAGCAGCAGCAATCCGAAAGACTAAATTTTCTCATTCAAGAATAATCGTTAAATCGATGATTTTTCAATTTCTTTTTATTTTGATTTCAGGCTGCTGGCAGTTTGTTGGCCTTCGTGATAAGATATCCACTCGCTTCCTTGTTTTACGATGTTTGAGATTTTTTTTGTTACGAATGGTGCGAGAAAATATTGTTAAAAAAGCCAAATAGCCCTCTAGTCGATAAGTAAAAAAAGGCGAGAGGCAGTCGGGAGTTTCAGGTGAAAATAAGATGCACTCGGGTCTGCCGTGTGGGAGAAAAAAATGGTAAAATAATTATTATACCGTTATTTTTTATGAATTTTCATTCGCAGTTCAATGCCCTCGATCAATCGAATGTACTCAGGGAATTAAACGAACGAAATCACGATAATGTGTGTTTTTCTTGTTTTATGTAATTGACAAGCCTCGACAAAACAATGATAATATAAATGACTATAACAGATACGCTTCGTGTTCAATAAAAAGCGACAAGCGTCGTGTAACGAAATACGATGATTGTCGCTCCGTCCCCACAATTCTCGCAACTTGACACGATCAAACTTTTATTTATCTGTAGATTTTCGTACATATATAAATTCTTTGTTTAATAGAATCCTGGTAAAAATATCTCTGACAATTTATCCATGAAGTTCGGCGTTCTGCCGCCAGATGGCCGGTTGGCAAAACGGTTCTCGCAAGGGAAACGTCCCCACCGACGCTATAAATATCAAGGTGTCCCAAAAAAACAACGCCACCGCTCTTATAAGCGATGGCTGTTTTTTTTAGTAGCGAGTGAAACGCATTGCTTTTGGAAGGGAGGCATTTGTTTCGGGGCAATTGTGCAGGGACTTTTGTAAGAGGCGGACATTGATTAAGAAACAAATAATTTAATATACGGCTTGGAATTAAATACTGTAGTAATTATTTTGTTTGTTTGTCCATCAATTCATTATCAGCGCTCGGCTAGTGGAAATCCGCAGCATAATGCGTCCAGAAATTGCTCCCTCCGAAAAGTGTGAAAACCTTGTGAAATTTCGAGAAACTTCCGAGTTTTGTTTAAGAAATATTTTCACCAGGGTTGTGTATTTTAAAAAATTAATAATTGGGCGGATTAAAATGTACAACATACTATTATACTATGATTTTCTTTCATAATGCACACAAAAAAAGGAAAAGGAAATATTTTCGCGAGTTCTGAGCAACAGGTTCATAAAAAAAAATGAAATCCATAAAAGTGTAAGTGTCGTAATTTCAGCGATTCACCGCGGTAGGCTATGTAATAACAACAGCGGAAATAGGCACTCGACAATTGCGGGCGACGTTCGAGACATCCGACGGGCTTGGCTAATTTTTTTTTTTTATCAGACGCGCTTCGCTCGATTAGCGAAACGAGCAATTTCGTGTGACCAGCAATTCGGAAATGCGCGTGGAACTCGCTATCTCGGGTTTATTCGATACATCTTTAATTTAATCGTCTCCATCGCATCATCGAAACTTCTACGACATTCCCTGTGGCATCCACATCAATTCGGCTCCGAGTCGCTCCGACACTTTCAGCTGAGCTTTCGCTGCGTCCTTCAGGCTGAAGATGTGCGTTAGCTCCATGGCCGAGCGACCGAGCGCCACGGCTTTGTCGAACAGGTCTATGGCTTCCTGGAGGTTTCCCCTAGAAAATAAATCGAGCGGACATAAATCAATAAATCAAATATTTTATTGGACATTGAAAAATTGCCGCTGCGCAGTATTCATGCGCAGTTCAAAAATCCGTACGATAACAATGAAGATCGATCGCTCACCTCTGAACTTCGATAGTGGCCAGAGTCTCGTACGCGAAACCGCTCTTGTCGTCCATTTCCAACGCTTTTCTTATGTAATCGACGGCTTTCAGTATATCTCCGTTCCACTGCAGCTGGAGAAGTCCTCGGTGCACCAGAACTGTCGCGTTTTTAGGATCCTTTATGATCGCTTTAGCGAAATGCTTGTCGGCTTTCTCGAACTCTTGCGAATCCGCCAGAACCTACGAAAAAACCATGATAAGATATGTAGAGAATTTTCATTTGTTGGTAAAACACTATTCAATTAGTAGACAAACAAGTTACCTGGGCGTATAACGTGTAACATTCGCCGCACTCCGGGAATTTTTCGAAAGCCTTCTCGAAGTTGATCATAGCCGCGTTGATCAAATCAACCGATCTCTTCATAACCGCGTAGCGATAGTCGGTGTAACATTTCTGAGCGAGCCCAACACCAAAGTCGGGATTGAGGCTCAGTGCCTTCTCGGAATCTTCCTTAGCCTCGTCTATTCTTTCGAGCAAAAGGTTCATCTGGAAACGAATACATAAGCGTGCGTAATGGATTTAATTCTGTTCCATCGAAAAATTCATACTCTAAGATCAGTTCAGGGAATAAAAAAAATTATTGTTTCGTTTTTGTTCTCATATAAAAAGTTGATTTCGTTTAATCTTATATAAAGGGTTAATGTCATTAAAATACGATTATTTACCTGCCCTCTGTGATGATAGATGTCGCTGCAATCGGCATCGATTTCCACAGCCAATTTGTAATCCTCGAAACATTTTTCGTGATTCTCCAGTTGCATGAAGAGACTGGCACGATTTATCAGCGCATTGACTTTTACTGCCTTGCTCGCGCTGTCGCTGTTGATAACGATCTCGAGATCGGACATCGCGGCTTCGTGCTGGCCCAGAAGAATGTGGAAAGTCGCGCGCAGAAGGTGCAACTGCATTCTCACCGGTTTGTCTTTGTTCTCGAAGCGGTCGATCTCCTCCGTGCAAATCGGTATCACGTCGTCGTATCTGTGCTCCTTCAGTGCCTGTTGCGCCCTTTCGAGACCCTTGTTCTCCTCCTCCTCGGCGGTATCGCCGGCTTCGGTCGTCTCGGTAGCGAACGGGTCCCTTCTGAACGAACTGAAATACGTTTTTATGAAGTGCTTACTCGGCATTACCGGTACTTTGTTCTCCATGTGCTCCTGGGCGTGTTGCTTTCCTGTCGAATCAACGATCAAATAATCATCATCGTTTGCGATCTCTCGACGATTTACCGTGCTAGTCGCTCATCGATATTTTATAAAAGAAAAATTGTTCTGCTGACCAAGCTGTTTGAGAACTCGATCGGCCATTTGCAGGGTACTTTGATTCTGAAATTGCTCTAGAATACACGCGGCAGTGACGTCCTCCAGGACCAGCTCCAATTCGTTCATCCGCTCCATAGCTCGAGCTCTTCGAAGCAACGCTTTGGCATATTTGGGCTTCAATTCCAGGGCTCTCGTACAGTCCTCTTTAACTGCGCTGTACTTTTTCTGTAACAAAAATTCAGCATGCAAAATTTATCGATGTGCTTCACATGGGTCGCCTGTTGAGAATTTCTGAGTTATCTGCAAATCTTACCAGTTGTTCATATGCTGCGGCTCTGTTCTGGTAGAATGTTGCCAGGTCGTATTTGTTGTCCTTCGGACAAGCCTCTATAGCCATGTTGTACTGAGCAATGGCCTCGTCAAATTTTCCAGCTTTGAATACGGCATTGCCCAGGTTCTTGTATCTCTGAGCTCGTTCGCTTGGAGTCTGGAAATGGATAAGGATAAAAATATTGATAATATTGATAATATTGATAATATTGATCATGTTGGTAATATTGATAATATTGATAATATTGATAATATTGATAATATTGATAATATTGTTAATATTGATAATATTGATAATATTGATAATATTGATAATATTGATAATATTGATCATGTTGGTAATATTGGTAATATTAATGATATTGACGATATCGATGATATTGAAATATTTTTAAAAAATACGAGACGCTTATCTGTGCCGTACAGATTGTGTCGGAATTCGTGTCGATATATGTCGCACTGTGCTAACCTCGGACTCCTGGGGTGTGCCCGTTTTGAATGGATATTCTCCGTCGATTGAAATTTGCTTATCACCGCTCGTCCCGTTCGATTTTCCCGATCCCCTGTTGCTCCCCCGATCGGGTTTCGAAGTGTTTCTGTAATACATGTACCCGAGACCCAGTGCAACCGGTGCACCGACAACCAGGGCGAGTTGCCATTTCGGCAGGGGACTACCGACCACGCCGGCACCTCCGTTCGCCATGGGCATTATCCGCCCGCGAATCCTTTACACCACGCTTTATAGCAACGTGGCTCGTGGAGTCCTTTAAAAAAAAGGGCTCGCGTAAAAAATCGTTAAACTTTCACGAAACTTCAACCTAAACTGGAGCTCAGGACGGTGCACGACATCACGACTGGAGGATGTTCACGAGCCACGGTCACACGATTTCGAGAGAGAGACACTAGCGCCGCCCCGCCAACCTGCGGCGTCGGTAGGAAACATCAGCCCTACGGTACGTAACACGCGCAGCACGCATACACTTGCCTTGCGCAAATGAAATTTCTTTATTATCACAATTTATATCTGACTCGATACATCGAGTAGCTCAAATAACCCTTTAATTTTCAGGTGACACATGGCAAATATCGTTTTTTTTGTCCACAATGACGAATCAGTCACATAATTACATATTTGTTTTCCTATGTATATCGATGAATACGGCGATGGTGTGAAGGCAAAACAATAAAGGTATTATCGATTGCTCGAGCTCGAATCTGCGTCAGCTGATGGTTCGGTATGAAAGTTTAAAGGGCTCCTTGGGACATCGCGCCGCCAGACAATGGATTGCAATGTCATTTAAAGTTTGCTCGGCTTATGCGATATCGGAGAACGGAGGTCGAACGTCGTTCGAGTTCATGTGTTATACAATTGGCTCGTCGATTCGTTAGAGGCACGATATTAAGTGTCTCTAACGGTATGCATTTAGCGTTGGTCGGTGTAGCTAAATGCAAACGGAACGAATACGCTGCTCGTATCTTCGTTAAATGTTTACGCGCTCCAGTCGATAATTTATAAAGGCTATCAGTTTTATTAATTATACGAAATAAATAATTCAATGATGATCCAATCCTCGATTCGTAAAGCCAAATTGTAACAATTTGGGAGATTCAATTTAATTGACTTTAATTCAAGATCTCTCGACTGAAATGTACGAAAGCAATACAGATCACATGCTCTGTATAGAGACGATTTATGCCTTTCTTAAATTTTTCCTTTAACTTAGTCCGACTTCACCTTCAACTTTATTAATTGCGCAAAGCAACTTTTACTTCTGGTCAACTCTTTTTCTCTTGTACTCTAAACTGACTCAGTCGGTAACCTACAACTGTAATCCAATTTACTTGCAGACGGTCGAAAGCCAATACCCGAAAGTTAAATTTAATTACATATGTCCAAATCCAAAAGAAAATCATACTAAGTTGCATACATTTCTGAAATGTACTGTATTATTTTTTATCTGCAAAAAGGAGCAATCCCTTAATCTGTTGATAAATTATCAATAAATGATCAATCAATTATATGCCAGTATATCATCGTAATCTCTTTTCTCCCAAATCATCTTAGTTCTGGAATACATTGCGCTTCTCGTATGATGGCACTGCTGGAGCCGTAGAGTTGTTGGGACCGGAATACGTTCCGGTAAAACAAAACTCACTGAAACAAATTTTATAAACAAATACGGATATTTATGTCATCGAAATACCCAATGCTATGCGTCGTACAGAATGGAACAGAAAGCGGCGAGGAACGCCGTATTTTTTAGCTTTAAGGCTTTGTGAAAAAAAGAAATGATAATTCACTATAAGATCTTTGCGATTCTTCGTCGCATAAGACTGTAGCAACTGTAGTGAAGTCGGCCCTCCAGCAGACTCTTCGAACGTTGAGCAGTGTTCGAGGCGCTCTTTATACCCGTTCAATTAACGAGCGTATTTGTTACAATATGAAGCTATTAACGCACAACATGTTGACATCGAAGTGCCTGAAAGGCGTCACCGTTGGCTATCCCCTCGGTATAGTGGTGAGATTAACGAGACTACAGAAAAATCTCGATGTTTCTTTACTTGCGAGGTTAATCCGTAACACCGTAACGAAATTCCATCGAGAAACACGTGCTCGGATGATTTTAGTGGTTTTTTTTTGTCGGTTTTCCTCGTAATTCGTCGATCGATCCGTGAACAACCTCATCAAATTTTCATAATTGTCTTATAGGCAAAGGACATCAAAGTCTCCGAGGTTGACTTCAATTCTGAATTTATCGCCAGAATAATTCCGAAGCTGGATTGGGCGACACTGTGGAAAGCGGCCGAAAGCGTACGTATACGAAATATTTTGTTATAAGTATCATCTCGAACACAATTTTTTAAAATAAATTTCGTCCTGAACACAATTTTTTTAAATCAATTGCATTGCACACACAGTCTGTTTATCGATTTAATCGCCAAAACAATTTAATAAAAATACATTACTAATGCAATAATAATTTTACAGTAAACAATTTCATGCTAAGCCCGATAGTAATTGGAAGGAAATTGTTTATTGCAGATCGGTCATGTCGGCGAATTGCCGCAGACGCTGATACAGGACTTTGAGACGAATGAAGATTTTCTGAAGAAAGTTCACCACGTGCTGTTGGAGGTGGAAGTCATAAACGGCGATTTGCTGTGTCCGGAGTCGGGTAGAAAATTTCCTATCAACGACGGTATACCTAACATGCTGCTAAACGAGGACGAGGTTTAAGGAAACGCGTACAATATATTGTTAAGAGACATCACCTCATTCACCGAAGCATCCTGCTCAATCCTCTCTCTCTCCGCTGTATCGGCGTACAGTTTTGTAGAGTTACAAAGTTCTGAAACCCTGAGACCTGTCCCTTCTGAAACCTCCGCGATTTCATGTTTAAATCGAATCTAGCTATAGAAACTATAGCGCCTAGCGAGAATAAAAATATCGACCAATCGACATTCTACGTACTTAGACTACTAGGTATTCATAGTTTGTTTTTTCTAATGATTACCTCCAGTTGACTATAGATAGTTCCAAAGAATGTTGACTATTAGATTTCATACTTCGCTGTAATACATTTAGAAAAAAACACATTTAATAATTCTATTATAGACTGTAGCGTTACAATGTGATATTATTAAATTATTGAACATCGAATAATCGTCGTGTTATTTCATTCGCGAGACGACCGATCGATAATTTTTTACCATTTTTTATACGAGAAAACGATCACTCATTAAACATGAATTTCATTTGTGCCACGAATACTTTAACGACATTTTGGGCACAAAAAAAATCTACGTTTTTCCTGGAGACACTATAATATTTTTGGTTGCAAAGAAAAGTTAAAGAAGCAAAAGACGTAAATTTACCGTCTCAGGCAGTTACTAAATTTTAAATTGGAGGGTTTGAAGGGTTAATGATTAGAGACAGGAGACTTGTGTGGCTATAGATGACTTTATTGCACAGATATGTATAGGTAAAGAGGGGATACATTGTTTTTTTTCTTTTTCATTTTGGATACTTAGCATACACATTATTGAATCTTCGTCGTGTGTCGTAATCGTTGACGGTTTCGGTTAATCCGGTACACTGTATTTCTCTATAAGTGCCTAAACGGTAAAAGCCTTTTCTAGGAATGTAAGTTCTTCAGCTTGATTATTTTTTTCTTTTCATTTTTATCTTATTGTTTTTTATTTACTTTTTTAGAGGGATTTCACCTGTGATATAGTAGCGGGGGGCACGCGATTATTAACGGCTGTGCTAAATTGGCAATAGCTTGGCAAATATCTAAATATATATTTGGTTCTTCGTGAATCCATTAAAGGTCAGCAAATATGCTAAACATTGTTAAAAATAGTTTCATTTCTATTCGTTACGAATACATTGCACAAAGTGATTGAATTGCATTGAGTCTTTTCTTTTTTCTTTCTTTTAAACCGACAAATGCTACTGAACTTGCAGTTCAGTAATGGACGAGAGAACTTCGATACTAACAACGAAAAAACATTTCTTATTGAACGACAAACTTTCACAATTAAAAAATCGAACATTCACGAGATAGCACGAGATATCGATGACAATAATCTAGTGTACACAACTTGTCACGTCTATCGTTTTGTTTAATTGCAAACGACGAATACAAATAACTCGCGAGAAAAAAGCGTCCTACAAATTTATTTGCTTTGCGATACCTTTGCTTAATTGTCTTTGGCAAAATTAATCGTATAGCGACATGTGAGATGGACGAAGCACAAATGACTCGGGACAATTGAATGGGGCTGCGTTCTAGCTAAGAGTCAATAGCGAACTGTGTATCACGGTAAATATTTGATACTGTCTTTTTTCCTTTTTGTTTTGTTCGAAATTACATCTCAACAGTGAATCATCAATTCATTGACAATTGAATTGATGATTTTTTGTTACGTATTTCGTTTTGCAATTCCTCGTAGGAGATAACTGCAGCAATTTTTTATGCGCAATTCGATGACGATTAACGATACACAGTCGATGCGGCAACATAATCGGAGGCTTAAAATTCGTTCTACTATTTGATATCTTTTATTCTGCACTCGTGCGGCGATACGTAAAATATAGTGAAAATATATTATTTCATCCACTCTAGTATCTCCCATGAGTCAAAAAGCTATAAAAATAGCTCTCAACTAACTTCTCAGCCACAGCCCGTCTTTTATTACTTCTGTATTCACATATTAGGTTGTTTTTCGAAGGCAGGATTTTTTTTATTATTTTTTATTCTTCTTTATCTTGGATGAAGCTATGAAAATACCTCTTTGTATCAATTTAATTATGGCACGTTAAAGTACTAGTATACTCTTAATTTGCCACTAGAGAATTAATCCTCTATATTCTGTTACGACCTACCTCTGGTGTTTTATCGAGGTCTTTTTTTCCCTCAACCGGAAACGTATAATGCAATACAGCATTGCATATCCGTGTGACCCTCGGCTATGATATCCATATAGGACGCAAAAATCTCGTATTTTCTACTAAAAGTCGCGATGAGATTGGCCACTATTAAAACTATTCTGAAAACACTTGCCTTTTTTTTAATACTGGTTACAATGGCTCCAATCTCACGCCGTCTAAACCTATCGTTCCGATGATGATCGTAATATTCACGAACGCAGTTTGGTCGAAGTCTATCTCGAAGATTCGGTGTATGCGCATTAACCCATGTATAATTTATGAGCAGTAAATGGTGTTTTCCGTAGACTAATCTCTTTGTTTTTTTAATAAAGAAGAGAATGGCATGCGGCAAATTTGATTTTCTTAAAGTTTACAGGGTGGAAGTCGCACTTAAAACCCAAAACGTAACGAAAATTGGCAAAAATCGCATTTTTTAAATCTAATTTTTATTTAATTTTTTAAAATCGCCGCGTCGATTTTCCACGCCATAAATGAGTTCTAGAGTTAAGCGTTGAAGCTATTTTGCATACCACCAAATCCTCGAGTACACGACGATCGAAACGACGTCTGCCCACACTGAATGTTTTTTTTTTAACCCAACGATTATCCAACTTTCTTTTATCAAACATCGACAACATATAATTTCACTAAGAACCGCGGAGTACTTGGAGTGTGCTTTATAAGCAAATCACGCGGTCACATTGCTGAATGTAACATCAACTCTTCTGGATATGTTGTAGACGGAAACATTTATGACAGTGATTTTTTTTTTGTCAAACGGTAATCGATACACGTATCAATTATTCAGCTTCGGAACGTGAAGAACTAAGAAAACATTAACCGAAGGTGCCGAGTGGCTCGTAACGAAAAGTAGTAACATGTAACGCATAACAAATCAACGTATAATAAACAGCCAAGTTTAACAACAAATGAAATTGCACGAACTGTTGGTATAATTATAGATGAAACAAAAAACAATAGATAGAATCTATAAACGATGGTAAATAATAAAATACGGAGCGGAGTCGAAAACCTTCCCCCCTCCAGCCCCGATAATTCCCTTACCTGGTAAGGGAGAAGGGAGAATTCACTTACTTGATGGAGAGATTTAGAAGAAACAATTGCACGTGTCTCATTTGCCTCGACTTTCGGTGTTCGCCGCGTTTCTTTGAGAATATATCGAACCCTGAGCGAGACCTCTCAACGGTCCTTTGCGCAGTTCCGTGTTAGGTCCTTTGGCCAAGCTACGATTGCCAACCAAAGAGGAATCGTTCCCGACAGCCAGAGATTTTGAGTAAGACTCTGTCGTCAATAAATTCGGATCCGGCCCTGCCCAAGGCGCATAATCGGGCCTGAAATTTCAATGTCGCTAATAAAGATCACCGTCCGTGCGAAGTGTTGATCGACAGAGATATTCGGAAACTCACAGAAGCAAATCATTGTCGGCGCCTTTAACCAAATCGGGGTTCGCACCTATCGCCTTGGTCAGATAAGGGGACTTGTATTTATTGTCTTCGGTCGTGCTAGTTCCGCGCGATACTCTGCAATAAAAAAAAAAATTAATAAAAATGTAATGTTACTGGAGTCATTAAAGAATTTTTTTTGCAACATACTTCGGTGTTTCGTTCTTATTCTTCGATCGCTTCGACTTTTCCGCATCGGCGTCCTTGATTATTTTCTTAATCGGAGAAGCGGTCAGCTTGATGGCCTCGGTCACGGGAGGGAAGTCCTTGCGATCGTCGCTTTTACTGCTGCAATTGGAAAGACGAAGAGAAATTAATCCTGAGACGCGCAGTAACCCAGACGTTTTTGAAGTAAAAAAAACATTTAAAAATAAAAATATATATATAGCGTACCTGTGACTGCTGCAGGTGCGCGTGGGCTGTATAGCGTCTTCCGCGACCATTATATCCAGTATGTGAATCGCGCGTTCCTCGTCGTAATCGACGCTATCCATTGCCAGGGTGATAACTCTTTCTGGCACCGTTTTGAATTTGTCCATCAAACGTTTTTTCACTGAAACGACAAACGTTCTGTTGAATCTCGGGATTCTCGGCACGAAATTGAAAAATGCAGTGTACGCAAAAAAGAAGTTGTACTTTTATTTTTTTCTTCCAAACTCTTCATCCGTGGCGGCGGTGTTGGAGCGACCTGTGAAGTCTGCGCCTGCAACAGTTAAATAATTATTAAGGGTCGCCCTCACGGTATGGACAATTTAGATATTCACCTGCACCTCCTCTTTGGCGCGCGCTGCAGCCTTGCCGGGCCCGGTTGGATTGCGTTTCTCGTACCCGCGCTCAATAAGCTTTTCCGAAGCTTTATGGACATTGTTGTCGCTCTGTTCTAAAATATCGAGCAACAGTGTTTCGTCCACTTTAGGAAACACATTCTTCAGGTACCTGCATTAACATGTACAATAATTTATCGCATTATCGGTCGATTGAGAGGATTAAAATTAAACGGGGTGCATGTACGAGTTACGATATACAAAACAATACTGCAGGTCGCACAATGAAAATTCTATAAACTAGTACGAGAATATTTATGTTTCTACGATAACTATCACCAACGTAGGTTTTCGAGAACGAAAACGTAGTCCGTTGTTTTTTTTTTTTTTTTTACTAAACGTCGGGAGCAGGCACGGATGCAATTTAGTTTCGTTATTGGTTAATGTTTGTATAGGCGGTAAATCTTGAACATTCATCCTCGTTGACAATGATTAGTGAGCTCATTGAGACGTTTTAATAGAGATAATGGGTTCATACTAGCGTGCTTAGCTATATATATATATTCATATATATATGTACTTATATAGATGTTCGCACTCCGTACTAAGAGGGCATTTCTTTTCATAATAACATTGGTATGGATGTTCAGTGACCGATGCACATGCACATATACATTCATGCTACATCCCGTTTCAAGCAACCCGTTAATTACTCGCGAACCTGTGCAAATTGCATTACAACGAGTCTCGATGCAGAGACGATCAGCCCGTGTAAAAAACAAAACAAAATCGAAATAAAAATAACGGAGTACATAAATGTAAGGTAGGATATCATTTACGCCAAACTCATTTCAACCAAAGCTCATTTCCGCATAATGTCACTTATTCCCAGTATGACGTCACTTCCGGTTAAAAACTGAGATTCTCAAACCGGAGGTGATGTTTTCTTGGATGACGTCAGTTCCGGTTGAAAACTGAAATTAAAAAACCGGAAGTGGCTGGGAGCTCTTGCAGCTAATATTGAATTCACCCATGATTTTTCTGCAGGCTTTTGGCATAAATGAGTTTCACTTAAATCATACCCTAACAAATAAAACTGACCTATCGATAGCTCGAGTAATTTTAATTTAAATCCACGACTACGGTCTGGCGATAATGATGACGAAAACTGAAAATAAACAATAAATTAAAAAAACGGAATACACGTAACATAAGAAAAAAGTGGCATGGACGTGCGGGTGTCGCGGACGTCACCTCTCTAAAGTATAGTGTGCCAGCCGATAATCCAAAGTATCTGCAACGGCAACGCAACAGAATTTTGTCTTTTCCGTATTGCAACAAGCGTCAAGAGTAATTAGCGGATACAATTTTTCTGTAAAATTATCGATGAGTATCAATTAGCCTACTTCATTTCCTAAGATATTCAATTAATAAATCGATCATTGTTTTCAACATTAACCCTTTGAGCTATCACGCACGTTCGTTTTTGTACATTATGTGGATGAACGAAGAAATTTTACACGATATTATTAGTAATATAGAATGGGTAGAAATTGCATTAAAAAATAAAATAAAAAATCCTGAAGATTGGGGACTTTCACGAATAGCCAATCAAACTTGAATTAGTAAAACTGTATCATAAATAAAAGTATAACTCGAATAAAAGACTAACTTGAATAAAAGTGTAAAACTTGAATTAATAAAAGTGTAACAGTGAAAAAAAAACGAAAATCATGGGATAAATTTTTTCCTCGAATAACATAAGGATGGCGAGAGAACAACGTTGAAATGTATTTTTCGATAGAACATAATTGATTCGCGAGTCAAAGGGTTAATCTACAAAGATTGTCGGGCGAAAGATTGAGGGACATTCGGTGAACTAAACCGGGCAGAGATTCTCGACGCATGCTACTTCTACACAGCGGCTGAAAGAGATCCTGTACATTTAATGTTTACACGTGATCATTTACGAGATGCAGGACTTTTAGACCGGGCGGCAAATAATTTCGTAAACTGCATCAGGTAAATTGTACACTCTATCTATCACAATATACGTATCAACATCTAGCATCCAGACTGGGTGTGACTGAAAACATAAAAAAAATCCAAAAAAATTCATAAACCTAAGTTTCATTTTTGGGGAGTGAGGAGCCGGCCTCGCCCCTCGCGGTGGACTCAGCGTAAGGGCGGCGTGTATCGCGTGCACCGGAAGTCGCCATCTCGATACTGCATAGTTCGAATGAACGCCGACGGGAGTGCACGGCCCCGGCTCGCAAAGAGGATTCTTCTCGACCTGGAGGGCGCTTACGACCAGAGCCGCTCTGTTATGGTACCTGAAATACATTGGCTGAAAACTTAGATCTAATCCTGAAAAGTCACTTTTTTTTCTTAAAATTAAGCCTCGCGTTATTATCATAGACATGTTATTATCCCTTGTGGAAAGACGTGTTAATTCAAGCCACCCAGATTAAGACTGGCAAAGCCGGATTATTATTATTATTTTTTTAAAAACAAAAATATCTTCCGTAATTATTAATATGTTAGAAAAAAATGAAACGGAGAGAAATTTGACTCTGCGAGTCTTCCGTACGCGCAACAGAGAGCAATAAAGCTTGACCCTTCCCGAAACCCTTATGTGCGAAGAAATGTCTTTGTTTTTTTAAACTGTAATCTCACTTTTTCAGTAACAGGCGAATATGCGTGTCGGAGACGGTAGGAAACATGGCGTTGATTTTTGCTACTTGTATTTCTGTATCCGCGCTCTGAGTCAAGCTGGTCTCCATGTTTCTAACCGGCGTCGGAGATCCTATAGTCATCTCGCCGAAACGATTTGTCGTCGCGCTGATCGATCGAGTTGACATCGGTGTTTTTAAGTCCTACGCACGTGGAAAATCAATTGTTTCTTTCGTTCGTTAAACTCTTTTTTGGGGGTCTTCGAGTGACGTTAAAAAAAAAGGAAATTCATACAAAACAGACACAGATAAGATTAGATGTGGGATGGTCCTCGGCGACCTACCTGAATACTCGGCGGTAAGAACGCAAGCTGGGGGTTCTGGTACGGTGATGGAGTTGGATATACTTGAAGGGCTCTGTGGCCACCGGTATAAACAAAATTTCCACCACCGCCGCCTCCGCCGGTCTATGTGGCATTTATCGATAATATTGTCCAAGTGCAGCGTGCGTACATCGTAATACATTTAAATTCACTGGTAAACAGTGATAATTATGTGCGACAAAGGTGATAAGGCAAAGCAGCGATTCGATTAAGGGAACGTCGTTGCTCCGTGTGCAAAGCATCGTATAGCACGAGCTACGTCGTCCGCAGAAAAAAAGAACACGTAAAAAAAAAATGGGTGTGGTCGAACTTTCTACCGCACGACTGTACAACCGCAGCGGGCCGAGGCAACATTTTTGACGATTTTGGAAATTACCGTAATTTGAATTTAAAATAATTGTATAATTGTGGAGAAAAATTGTCAGTAGGGTCGGTTTTGATTGTCAGCATTGGAATTAAGAATATGAAATTTCATTGGCAAGTAGATTTTTTTTAAGGGTAAAAATAATAAAAGAATGTAATAATTGAGAACAAAAAATGCTCAGTATGGTCGGTTTTGATTGTCAGTATTGGAAGGAGAAATACAATGAATTCACTTTCAGAACTGTTTTCTCGTGGTAGAGGAAAGTAACTTGTAACATTGTATATAAATAAAATGTACTATACACAATGGGTGACAGAAAAGATTCGAAAAAATTAATGAAATAAATACCATTAATTGGATTTGTAAGTAGTAAAAGGTTGTATGTATGTAAAACACTGTAGCAGGATGGAAAGATTGGAACAAAACAAATTAAATTAAATATTATTGACGAGTAGATTTTTTTTGAGGGACAAAATAAAATAATTCAATAAAAATGAATGGCAGACAAAATTTGAAAAAAATTAATGAAATAAACATCATTAATGACATTGGTAATTAGTAAAAGACTGCGTATATGTAAGATATTGTATCAGCACCGAAATATTAGAACTGAACAAGTTTCCGTGATCACAGATACATCTCACGGACCAGCAGATTTTTTTTTTTAAGGCTTCAACTAAAAAATGCTTCTATGTCAATAGATCTGTTGTTTCAGTTGGCTCGTCAATAGATAATCAACTGTCGCTCAGATTTAGTATAAAACATGTTTACATCCAAGACCGGACATGGAATTAAGTGTACAGTGGACGTATCGATGGTGTACAATCGACTGGTATCCAGCTCGTCTCTTCCCAAATTTCCAGCAATTTTTTCATATTTTTCAACATTGGCGACTGACCTGTAACGGAATAAATTCCGGCGGATTCGATGCCGACGAAGTGCTCGGCGGCATGTTCTGAGCCTGAACGTACTGGGCGTACTGCCAGTATCGCACTCTCGGATCTTCCCATGTCGTGGAGCGGTTAAAATGATTGATGAAGTACCTGGGACAGAAAGAAGCGCAAGAGTCGGATAAACGGAACGAACGAATCGTGAACGATGCAGGTTTCTGTTGCATGCAAAAAATCGTACGACACACGCAGCAGGTGCCAGTGCACAGCATAGCGCGCTGACGTTAGAAGTTCGTTCGCTTAATGTTCAACTCGTTGAATGGAGAAAATATTTGTTACAAAGGCGCGGCGATAGATGACAATGTATTGTTTCGATGTTTTACGTACGGGCGACCGCTACACAGGTCGTATCTGCATTCCCAGCCCGGAGGCAATTGCGTTCTATCATCCTGTTCCGCCATTTTTAGCTTCTCTGACATTTCTCCGAGGCGCGCGGGGCGCGACGAATCACTTTCATCGCGCGGCCACGGATCAGCGGCAGTTCAGAGTTTGCAGGAACGCGGTATAGGGTTTTAGACGTTAGATTCGTTTTGAAAATGGGCTCGTTGAGTTTGATAATATACAAATGCAAGAGATGTGCGACTCTTCGCACTTGTACGGCGGAGCAACGGGCTCATGAGGCGGAGTTTCTCGCACGAGTGCGAGAAGCAAAATTTGCGTGCGAGAAGCAAAATTTGCGTGCGAGAAGTAAAATTGGCATGCAAAAAGTAAAATTAGCGTAGGAGAAATAAAATTAGCGTGGAAGAAGAAAAATCGGGCGGATGTGCGCATGCGCAGCGCTCTTATAATACATCTCACTATAGTGCCATTACAGTGCGCCACTTCTGCCACGCCTTACAGGCACGAAAAGTGGTACTTCTCATGCATGCGTTGCAAAAATGGAAAATGTAAAACGTACGCATTTCTTACTGTTTGTAAGTTTTCTGCATGTTAAACTACAGAATGCGCACATCTCCGGCTTCTTCTCGTACGAACTGGATTCTGTGCACACTCGGTGCGCCAATCGCAAAGACCGTTAGGATCGTTTGAATCGCGGTGAGCTGATTTCATATGTTATTGTACATTGCAGTTGACAATAGATCCAAAACCGCGATGTACGTGGCAATCTTTTCTTTACATTATTCTTACTGCACTTTGCGTGATTAATGGGTAACAAAAGTAATCGTGTATATCATGTGTTACTAATTTTATTTGTACATCGAGATTGCGTCGACATAAGCGATCGACGACTCAATTCAAATTACATCAGAATACAATTAATTACAATCGTGTCTGCGCGTGAGCGCAGGTGGCTTTCACGCAAGCCTATCACCAGTTCCGTTCAATATGGTCAACAAGCCCACTTCAGCAATTGAAAAATATAATATTTACATTGTCTGCTGCTTTTCGGTTCTAGGCACGATTGACCAATAGTCAATTGCAGCTTCTGTTAAATAATATACATAAATAGACGAAGTTTGCTATCATCGAGCCATACAAAGTCGTAAATCAAAAATAAATGTTCAACTTATTGCTTCTTCCATAAAAATCTTAGATCTTATATTAATATCTTATAATGAGTAACGATGACAAACGAAGCCGTCGACGTATTTTTGTCCTTAGGAACTACATTTTTTTTGCCTATTGTTTTTTTTTTTTTTTGCATAATGTTTGATTACACCGATCACTGGATTAATCTATATCTCATTGAATTTTTGGTTTCGGCTTGTCGTTGAACACATACTCTCGCAGCATGCCGTACGTCATGCCGACCGTTAAGCTGCCTATGACCGCCGACTGCGCGGCCACTCGAAGTTGTATGAAGAACAGCGACATAGGGAAAGATTTGTCACGATTCTTAAATCTGTACGCCCCTATCGCAACCGTCGTCAGACCACCGACGATACCTGAAATAAAAATTCAAAATAATTAGAAGTGTTGAAAAAAAATATATTATGGAGTGTATACTAGTAAAACAGTAGTAGTTTATTGCCACATATACATGGCTAGATATGTACCTGTACAGGCATAATGCCTGTAACAGGGGAAATGCAAAATAAAAAAAAATAAAAAATACTGCCAATTGGCCATCAGCCAAGGTCCTTCAGCCACAGTTTTTCTTCTTTTTTTAAAAATATTTTTATCTCATCTTATACAGGACGTGAATTGAAAATTAAAATTTAATTCTTCAGTTAATCTCTTCATTGCTGTTTCATTGCTTTATTTCATTCTTTCAAGTTTCCAATAAGTTGTATATGTGGAGCGTTCGAATGTATGTGTTATGTTTGGCATGGGTTGTCTGCAAGACAGCTTGATATTTTCGATTTGGGCCACAGCAAATTGTTTGGAAAGTTCTCTGGTTGTCGTTCTCAGACGTGTAATTTCCATATCTTTATATAAGAGAGTATTGCAAGGATTGTGAGACAAATTATCGGGATGATGGATATGTATCAGATGACAAATGGCACATGTTTCAGTGGTGAATTTTATATTGTACATCTTTTTGCTTTACATACCCACCACGAGGAAGGGATTTCGCTGTGCCTTGTTCATTAACTTCGTTACAAGTCCTTCATCTTCGTAACTGATATCCTGCGGTGTAGCCATTTTTTTTACTGTTGATAAATCGGATTGAACTGCTCACCTAAAGAAATTTTCGAATTATTTATACAGTAATTATTATTTAATTTTATTATTTTAATTACCAAAAAAAAAATTAACATAATAATAATAGTACAATATTACATGTGTTAAGTATTTGAATATAACTAAATGACCCTTGGTATTGTAGTGTAAACTGTGCAACATCATATTATTAACTCTGTGAACGGAAATGATCGTCAAACGCGATGATTTTTAATACATCGTCAATTGAAACAAATTTGGGAGTGATTCGGTCTTGCCAAACGCTTGCCGGGTGCGGGCATCGATCGTGCATGGAGCAGGCGCGTGTAGTTCAAGGTTATTTAAAAAACAAATCTTCGACTAGTTAAATTTTTTTTCTTTTTCTTTATTTTCATAAAAGTTGCACGGAATTTATACGAGACCAAAGGCAGTCTATATGAGAAAATATTAAATTGACGATTACAAAATACATCGACGACGGGTTTCGGAAATTCGATGACGAACGGAATATTCCCACCCAAGCATTGTAACCTAACTTATCAGGGACGACTGGTCTAGCGAACATGAGCTGTAGCAAAATTTTTAAATAGTTATATTCTCTCGCTGGATGTCGAATTTTTGGCAAAAAATGATTGCATGGCGGGTGACGAAACAGTTGTAGAAGATGTGCAATCTCGCGTATATTAATTAGGCAGGAGTTCGGTCGAGCAGGGAAGAGTTATCAAAGCAAAGGGCAAACTTTCGTAATCGGATGCAATATTATATTATCGTTATTCAACAATGTTCGCTTGTCAGTTGGCTCTTATGTCATTCTATTCTTGGCCGAAGGATTCCGCGGAAATCGCGCTTTCATGGTTATCGCATAAAATTACACATGAACTTACCACAATTTCTCGAGCACGTTACTATCTTTGGAAAATTGCTAATGATTGTTATTATTGTTGAATCGATCACGCGCTGACGAAACACATTACAGGAGTCTCGTAGAACCTCGTGTCCTGCCTCTGAAGTCACTTCGCGATCTGTCACGGTCGAACACGGAGCTCTATACGAAGGTCTGAACGTCACAGAACGACTGTGCTGCCTTCGACAGCGTCTCCTCTCATATGAATCACAAGACTGCTCCAAATTTACACGTTCACTACTTATATACCCCGAGGAAGGACGCGAGCGTTGTAAAACTCTTCGTCTTCGATGCATTGAAAAAAAAATCTGTACGTTGCAGTGACAAACTTAACGGAACACTTTTAAACTCATATATTCAGTCAACAAAATGTTTCTAAATTGAAACATCCTTGTGTTTTGTGAATGAAAACATATTGTTTGAAATACAATGTTTCAAATTTATAAAATACAATTTTTACTTGCTTTAGGAATTCCCCGTTTTTGCAATCTTATCTTCCATTCATAATTTTTCATAGATAATCATAATAATCATATCAACTTCCGTTTGTCTTCCTTCCGAAGTATATAGATATCGTGTTTGGGACATTATGTATTGAAGCTGATTTATAATCTACGTAATGTTAACAATATGATGCAGATTCTCTAAAGTTGTTAACTTTCTTTCTGTAAATAAATAATAATAATAATCTATAATGTGTGTCCAACGATTTTGTAGAATAAACGATATTCGTTATGACATGCATTGTATTGCAATTTATTGATCAATTGTTGAAAGGTGCATGTTAACTGCATGCAATGCAATAAATTCAACATTGTTAACAATATTAATTATTTGAAACATACAAAATTAGTTGCGCTATGGTGTAAGATTTTTCTTTGTTTATTTTCCCCTATGTGCATTCTAAAGCTACAGTTTTCGACAACTATCGTCACGTGCTCCGCATCACGTACACGTGATAAGTATGCATTGGCCCTTCCGTAGTCCGTGCAGTCTCGTTGTGATTTAAGAACATGTGACACGTGTGAAACACGTTCTCATCGTGTCTCTCTCGCTCCGTCCAGAGAGCTACTGATGTTATCTCCCTGGCTCCCACATGCTCTGACTCCCACATATATACTATTCACTTATAATCTACAATAACATGTATGCGCCGATCCTGTGAAATAACCGAAATCTATTATGATATCCATAGCATAGCGATCTATCGATGATTCGTCGATAGACACATCTAACTCTTGGGGGGCTTGAATATAATTCAGAATTATTAAAAATTCCAATAACTCGAAGTCCAAACAAAAATTGACTAAGCTACAGTGCATGATTTTTTGTCCCTCTACGCCTATTATAAAACCCGAGTTTTTAAATAGATATCGTGCCGTGTTTGTAAGCACGTATACTGTATTCCGCAGTCCATGCGGTCTTATTATGATTTATAATAATTATAATCTATAACACTGCGGAATAAACTATATCCATGCTATAGCGATTTATCCATGAATCGTCAACAGACGCGCATTACTCTTGCAAGGCGTGGATATAATTAAAAATTATTTATTAATGTATTTATTTATGTTATTGACAAGGTGCTGGACTAATTATTAACAATGCGACCAATTACTCGAAGTCCAAAAAATGTACCTAACTGGGGTGCATGATTTAATTCTTCTATCTTTCCTCTACGCCTATGATAAAACTCCGATTTTCAAGCATATATTGCGACGTGTTGATAATCACGTATTCTGAACTCGGGGGGACTACGTGCTCCACGCAGTCTCGGTCAGTGAAGATCATTTCCAAGAAATATTTATTATCCACGCAGTGTATGCATAGGTTCTTCTCTCCTTTCTCCGGACACTTTTCCAGCTTGAATGTGGGCGCAGAGTAATATCCTCTATCGATATAGGACTAACGCTTAATATCGAATGTACCGTTCGTCACCGCTTTCAGACTGTTGTTTTCCGTAGAGGTACTCGTCGTCGTCTGCTCGCGGAAGTGATGGCGGTGCGGGTCTAAAGTTAACCTCCACGCCGGTTCGAACGAATTATTTCTCGTTCTGTGAGCAATAAAAATACAAAATGCTGTTCGTCCGAGTGAAGTCGCGGCTCGGCGGAAAGATTTCACCGTCGGTCGTCAGATGCGGCAGACGAAGGTACAGCGTTCCAGCAACGTCGACCGAACAGGATGAGCCGAAGAGTCCGCCGTACCCGCCTATACTCGATCTCTCGGCCAAGGCGAAAATGATCAGAAACCGAGAAACATGGGCGAACGAAATGCAAAATTTGCCCACGATCGAGCAAAAAATGATAAAGATAAACATGCCCCGTTACTACGGCTGGAAAACGGTGTTGCTGAACGAGGGCGTAATTCCTTACAACAGCAACGCACAGATGCAATATCTGACCAAGACGCACGTAGTCGAAAAGCCGGGACTTCCGTCGTACTACGACAGGCTCGTCACGCCGGAGAAGCTCAAAGCGACCGTGGACAAAATAAAGGAATCGCTGGAGGACGGCCTCGTATTCGAATACGCCGATAGAAAGTAACTTACGCGACTTGCGTCGATGACACTTTTTTTTTTCAAAAATTGAATTTTTTTTCATATAACACGGCTTTTATTTTTTTTCAGTCGATCGCAGGAGCTGGACAAGTCTGTGCTGGAATGTCCGATAGAGTTGGAGAACGTCTCGAGCAAGGCGATCAGCAGACAAGTTCACAGAATCCTCATGACTCATCTCGCGCCGGATAATCCGTACTTGCTGGAAACTGAGATCGACTACGATCCTCGCATCGAAGCTTTCTGGTTCGTGGGTGGAATTCCCACGCCTCCGATAATAAGAGCTCTCCAAAGAAACGTTCAGAAACTTCCGAAAGAGGTGTATGAAGAACCCGTGGACAGAAAGATACAATATCTGGGCAAGCCAAATTTCCAACTGAGGCACCGTTTGCTGTTGCCTGAATTTATTTCATTGGAAGAGTCGGAAGATCCCGATTTTACTGTCCCCGAGTTCAAGTACGAGCCGAGAACCACAGGACTGTTCAACGTGAGACGACACGGGACAAACATACCGGGTTTCTGGCCGGGTGACACCAGCGAATTTGGCTTTTTGTCTTATCACAACTGTGGCTATCTTGCGAGAAGACCCGATTCGTTCGACGACACCTTCGACGCTATCAAGGTACAAGCTGTGTTAGGTTCGTGGGGATGGCTCCTGTCGCAAGCCTGTAATCTAGGTAAGAAATCGTTTATTTGTTTATTTATTACTAGCGGTTACATTGGCTCGCGCCCTCGCCTGGAACGCATGTGGAAATCCATTCCAATATGGAATTTTGAATTTTCAAAATTAATTCCATGTGCTATAAAAACTGGAATCGTCAAATTATAGCATATGGTATGGAATTTCTGATATTCGAAATCCATTCTATGTGCTATCAAAAGGGAGGACGAGAGCTCAGCTGGGGGAGCGAGTATGGGACAAACATCGAAACCCAAAAAATAAAAAGAGCTTTGGAAAATAATGTGTACCGAGTTGCCACCGATGACCGCATATTAATACGAAAATATACAATTTTCTCAGGTTTTTCGACATTCAACGATGTCACGTACCCGCTAACCAATCAGATGATAATAACGAATGGCAAAGCCTGGACCTTCTGTGCCTACCAGCTCAACACAACGGTCTTGCACTCTCACCACATGAAAACAAATCCTCGCCGTAATATATGCTGGGTAACGGAGCCGATGCAGTTGTTCGACAAGATCGAGGACAACAAGGTTCACGGACTGAATACCGAGGTTCTCGAGAACATCGTGAAATTCTACTTGAACGAGCCGCGTAGCAGAGACGTTGACCTCAAGCCTTACGTTCACCCTGAAATGATCCACGTCGCCAATATCAGAGGGCCGAGTAAGCGAGCGTGGCTCGAAGAGCGTTTCAAGCTGATGGCCTCGAACAGACCGCGTCACAGGTCGGTCATCGATGCGAACGAAGATGCAACAATTTTTTTAAAATTAATTTTCATTGCAATTTTGCACAAGTCTAACGTACAAATATTTATTCTTCATTCAGGCGTCTTCCGGAGATCTTCGCCTGGCAAGAGATCTACTTACGCAAACACAAAACTCGTCCGATTGACAAGAAGCGCGAGCCGTGGGAATTCGGTATCAAAGAGTGGCAACGAAAATTGGACGACCATTGTCCCAGATATATTCCCAAGTGCCTCCGCAAGAGCAAAAAGCTAAAGTGGGAGCCAACGTACTATCCATAAAAAAAATCTCGATATCTCGCAGTGCAGATATAACATTTTATAAATCATTGAACAAATTATATGATGATTCGTCTAGTTTTTATTTTGGAGAAAAAACAAAAAACTAATATCAGCGAGGAACGTGTAACCGGTGGTATTGCATACGTGCGTCGTTTATTCCAATCAATCGTCAATCGATTACGCAACTTTTCAATCACAAGGACGATCATCGCTTGTATATTATAGTTTGTATCGACTTCGGCGACATATTTAGCACAATGTTTCCTTGTTCCGGATCAAATATCGTGACATTTGTCGGTTCTTCGTTCCTGTAACAATGACGATTTTATCAAAATTATTATTCGTTGGGCTTTTGAAATTGAATTGAAAATGTAGGAAAAATCGTAAACTTAATGTGCCGGACTGGAAGTTTTTAGGCAATGACTGGCACATTAAATTTAATGTACAATCGTCATGACAAATTAATAAACTTTTATAGTAAAGTTGAAGAAAATTATAGAAAGTAAATATTTCTAAAGTTTATAATATATCGTACGTTAATTTTTCATCACAATTGTACATGAAGTTTAATGAACCAGTTTTATGCATAAAAACTTCCAGTACCCGAACATTAAAATTCATACGATTTTTTATTACAGAGATATTCGTTGTGTTTTGGATCTAAAATTGTCATAGTGTTTATCTTACCGATTGTACACTACAATAACATTCTCGCTGTTGTCGGGCGTCAAGAAGGCTATTGCTCGTATCTTGTCGACCTGTGTTATATCGATTCTCGTGGAGCCCGGTGCCACAAATTTACTGAAATGCGCGAGGGCGTAGTAAGTCGGCTGTTTGAAAAATTCGTCGGTCTCGGGATTAACGATCACTGGCGAATCCACGTAATTTTTCACCCAGTTCGGTCCCCCCTCTTTGTCGAGCGCTAGGTTCCAATCGATCCAGCCGGTCACCCAGTGTCTCAAGTTATCTATTATGTCCAATATGTACATCTCTCCTCTGGTCCAATCGCCCAGACGCACTTTCGGGTAATCCAACAGACCGCTACCTGATCGATTTTTATAAAGTACAAAGTCAGTAGGACAATTCGTGCAAAGTGATTCGGCAGAGCTTCGCGGCCCGAAAAACTGAATCCTAATTTTTTGTTTGTTTTTCCTTAATCGGTAAATTATTCACCCGTTTCTTTGGGTAGAAACTCACCTATGCAGGCCTCCGTTAATATAACAGGTTTATCCGGATATTGGGAGTGAGTCTCGTCGAGTAAACTCGAGTTGAACGCCTCATCCCAGTACCAGTGAATCGCGATTGCCGCGATATAGTCCTCGGCAATGGGATGCCGAAGTACGAGATCGACATACCAAGGAAGATCGAACCTTTGATCGTCGAGCATGAAAATCATGGTTTGGTTCGATTCCGAACCGGCGATTGTTGGTCCTAAGTTATTTGCGACCCACTTTGCCATAGTATCGGGCGTCCAGCCCATGGTTTCGAACTTTATTAATTTTGGTACCAATGTATCGGTCGGTTCGTTACCGGTCGATATCGCCCATATGTCCAATCCGCGCTTCTTGTACTCGACAAGAAACTTGCATAGATAGTTCGCGTAAATCTCATAATATGCCGGCTCCAGGAAACCTACATTGACACGTTTTATCTTAATTAAGTAGTCGACGAGTGCAAAAGGCACTCAAGTATGCGATAGTATATTAAGTGAACATACGAAAACACGACAACTGAACACGTGTACCACCAGGCGGCTCGGCACAAAGAAAATCCTTGAAAATCCTTATTTTTCACCGTAATTGACGTCATACAGGAAAATGTCACATCCGGTTTCGAAAGTTTCACTTTTCGACCGGAAGTGACGTCATATCAGAATTACATCCCTCACGGTTCCGAATATTCATTTTGCGACGAGAGGTACCATTTTGTCACTTCCGATCCGCCCGAAAAATGAGATTTGCAAACCGGAAATGACGTATTTCCGGTATGACGTTTGACGATACCTTATGGTCGTGGAGTTTATTGCAGACTGGTGGGTAAGATGTTAAATGCTTCCCGGTGTAGACTTTTCGTCTTCAGCTGTCACGGTGCCAACTTTTTCGGTGTTCATTTGATATACGACTGAGTCTACAAAAGCGTGCATATAATTACCGAGTCCTCCTGTCAGATTGTGGTTCGTCTTCATCCACGCTGGCGCACTCCACGCGGCAGACACGAATCTCAAATCAGGATTAAGTTCTCGTGCTTTTTGCATAAAGGGAATCTTGTATGCGAAATCCTCAAAGGCGAGTTCGAATTTTTCCAGGTCATCATCACCCGCGTTTTCGTCGTAGCTGTACGGTCTTGTGGAAAAGTCAGTTCCGCCTGCTGGCACCCGACCGAGGGAATACCGACTGCCGTTAACGCCGAAATACGTTCTGAAAATAACAACGAACGGTTAAGTGTTCTCACGACCGATGGCGCATCATGCAGATTCCCTTTGTCGCCGAGCTATGCGAACTACAGATGTGCACCGAATTTATGACCCGTCACTTTTTGGTCCTGTGACCGTCACGTGACCGCCACATGATCGACCAAAAAACGACGGTGAAAAAAATGACCTAAAAATGACGGTGAAAAAAAAATGACAAAAAATCACTGACAAAGATACTCACTCGATTATCTGAGCTTGAGCACCGACGCTAAGTGCCTTCATGTTGATGCCCGTCGAGTCCGTGAAAGCTCCACCGAATCCATGGATCGTCTGGAACGTTTTGATGGGATTGAGACTCAAGATTACCCTGTTTACATCGTTATCGTCACTCGCGCCATTCTCGATGAGACCAATCAGTTGACTCATGCGTTTGCCATCCTTGTTGGATTCGTAGCTTCGATAGAAACCCTTCGCAGGAACATCAACGGCAGCCGAGTCGCAGTAAGTTGAGTTGCACACGCACACGTTACTATTGTAACCGAAGTAACGTGGCACGCAAAGCTCGGCGTCGCCTGACGGAGAAAACAATCGAAAGCAATTAATGGCACATTCGCGATCATTGCCCTCTCGTGTAAGAAGATTTTCAAGAAAACCGACTTCAGGATTTCGATTATTTCGATACATTTATCTCGACCATTCCACAGTCGTGTTTCTTTTTTAAGGAGGGGAATGCAAAAGCAGAGCCTTTGTACTGACCGATAGCGAGAAGAGCAACGATCAGGATGACCAAAGCATTCCTCGTTGCTGACATCCACGACATTGTCGACGGTCGGTATCGTCCGCAATGTCTGCAAAGAAGTTTTTCGCTGTAAAATTTTTTGGCTTTCACGAAAGTATGCTAAAGATGCATCGGAAAAGAACGAATAGAGGATAACATCACCGTGCTGCGTATAATGTCTCGCCTTAGGGTACAGAACTATTCGGAATTTTCCGTATATACTCTGTACACCGTGCGAACCGTTGCACTTGTTTCGCGACGCTCGTAAAAGCTTATATAACTTTGTGACGAAAAATAGAAGAGCTCGAGAGTTAAGAGGAATTCCATGCTGCACCGTTGTGCATGCCTCCGAAGTGTAGTAGCGTACGTTATGGGTGCCTTGCATCTTGTTGAAACTCGATATATGTATAACAACTATAATAACACGCTGCGACCTTCGTGGGCACCATTGATAAATACCATAAGTTTTGACAAGCCTGATAGTTTCATAATATAGGTGCTTTCGATTTGCCGTTATAATGATGGTGGTGTTATAGTAACGACGGAGCTCAAAACGAGCAGCGCTTTAGTTACAATAACGGCGCGTGAGGAAACTTCCCAGACGTGGTTTCGATTTGCCGTCACAACGATGGTATAACAACGCTGTAACCCACATAACAATTACACATATATACGTCGTAAATGAATCGTGAAAAAAGGCGGACTTCTTAAGTGTGTTCTGAATTTATTTCGATATGAACTCTGAATGTCCTCTGTAAGATATCGAATGCGTCGATTTCGGATCACTGGTAGTCATCTCAAAGATGTGAACTTACTGAACTTACTGTGAAGTCTTTTCGAGAACTCTTTATATAGGTATTGAACCGCACAATAATATTCTGGATCGATATTGTATTAATATTCTGAATTAATATTGTATGTGCCAATACGTATAGAGAGAGGATCTTTTAAGGGACATTCTGAGTTCATATAGAAGTGAATTCAGAGCACATCTAAAAAGTCTGCAATTTTTGTTGTCTTTCAATTGCTATGTGGGAATGAGTGCGCACGTGTATTATTCGGCCCACGTCACTTTCGCCACGAATGGACGAGGTTTAGTCGCGCATGGTGAAAAGTGGTAACGATGATTTGATAACGGTACTGTAAAACATCACTTTAGTTATATTAATTGACACAGAATAATCGTTCCACCATGTATTTAAAAAATGCATCTCAGCTACCTCAAGTTCAAAGTTTTTGCGTCACCCGGATATCCCGTTCGGAGCACCAAAAAATCCTATTCTTGAGAACGAATTCTATTCGCACAAACGTTACAAACCAGAGCACGTAGAGGGTTCCGACTTACTGTAAAATCGTGGATGATCTCGTTGTCGAGGATTGAAAAGAAGAGCCGTTAATATCGCTGGGCTCCGATTGTCTCACTCTTTTAAAGTGGCGGTGTCGAAACGTGAAGGAGCCACTTTAACTCGTTCTGCAGTGTCACGGGCCCAGGTTGGGAGGGGGGGAGAAATTTAATCGTCGCCACTCGACGCGCACATCAGCTAGCAATATACATTAACCGAGGAAGGCGAAACGACCCGGTACTGACCGTGTCCCCAATTCCGACCGAAGTCCTACACCGATAATTGTGGCCGGTTCAGATTTTGGTTGTTTTTTTTTTAATTTTTAATATAAAACGGGTACTATAACAGATCCTCAGTAATTCTTGCAGCGAGTTATTAAATTTGACATTATCAATGGAGCGATGTGAATTTATAATTTGATATAAGTCTCATGAATGTATTATTCGGACGGGTGTTCTTTAATAGCGCAGAATCAAAGAATTAAAGAAAATGTTCTCACCCACTAACGCGCACGATTGGACTTTCCGTCCGCGAAATTAAAAAAACGGAACTGATACGGTTCCGGGAACTGATTCTTCAATGAGAATCAGAATGAATATGTATAGCACATTCGGGGCTACTCGGTGAATTTATCCATGGCAAAACGATTGATTTTATATTTATATTTATGTAGAAATTTATATTCATCTAGATCGGTCAAGATTACGGGTCGGTTTCGATATAGAACGCGTACCATAACAGACCGTCATTACTTCATGTAATCCATGATTTAATTTAACGTTATTAACGAAGTTACATTAGTTTATGATTTGATATAAATGCAATAAATGTTGTTTCTCACTATCTTCGTTTCAGGCAATTGATTTACTGAATCTTTCGAAATTTTTGTTAATAATTATTATTATTCGGACGGCTGTTCTTTGATTGCGTAGAATCAAAGGATTAAAGAAACTGTACTTACCCGACTAACGCACGCGGTTGGAGTTCGGGTCCACGAAATTACAAAAGCGGAACTGATATGACTGCGGTAACGGATTCTCCAATGAGAATGGCAATGAATATGTACAGCACATTCGGAGCTAATCGGTTAATATATCCATGACGGCACCATTGATTTTTGCGAAATGTATTTATAAATACCACTTGTTATCTTGAATTACATAAACCGTACTGGAGACACCCGTATCGTTGGAAGTTCTGTAAGGTTTCCTCAAGTTGTCTCATACAATACAGTCTTGATGTCGTCTTACAGAACTTCTTTTTTATCTTTGTCAAGATACCGTCGTCGATATTTATAGCCGAAGTTTAATATATTCTTTCCGTGATTGTGTACTTGCAGCCGTGACTGTTAACATTGAAACCAGTGTCGGTATCGCGTCGCTAAATTTCTGAAGTCTGATATTTTTAGAGCGTGCGAACACGTGTACCCTTAGTCCGGGTTTATTCGGAGTCATCACCCTGGTGATAATATATGCTGAAAATCTCTGCAAATTTCTTCAAAAATCTCAAAAGTTTCTGTGAATATATCACATTTTTTTTTGTTCGCTTTTCCGCGAGACTCAAACTTTTCTGTAACTTCTATAATGCCGTCTTTCATTCGTTCGGGTTTTGCCTCGACCCGCCTGCGATATCGAACAACGGGAAGGATATTTATTACAAACTTAAACAAACAAACAGACTCAACAGAAGGATTTATTTATGAACTTTCGTCTTTTCCCAGCCCGTTGGTAGATAAATAGAAGAGTGCAATGGCCAAGGAGGAGAAAAAATCAATGTTATCGATTGAACTTCCGCCCGGGGGTTGCCGTTACCTACTTCGCTCCCTGTTTACTGTACACATTGTGCTTTACCTCGCTCACTCCTTCGGACTCCCCGGCATGACCTATCGTTGGCTCGATGTAACAAAAACAATTTGGTATTATCATTGATAACAAGAGTTTGCTTTACGATAAAGCAGCGAAACCAGAGCTTCGCCGTAGTTTCCACTTCGAAGACACATAAATGTGAGCGCGAGCGAGGTTGAACTGCGTTAATCCGTCAGTGTTATAATATACTAATGAGGGATTATGTCGTTATCAGTACCATCATCGTCATTATCCGTTATCCATGTATGACACGTAACCGAGGTATTGTGACGGGAGCTGGTTTACATAGCTTTGTTTCACGAGGACAAAAGCCTGCACCGGCGACGAGAAAGATTAGACAAGTATTGTTCCATTATATAATTTTTCGCAAAAACTGATGCGGCTACTGGTTTCGAAGACCAGACGCAAGTTTTTGTATTGAAAATCTCACTTTTGAACCGGAAGTGACGTCACAACGAAAACTTTGAAAAAATTGCATTGCTACATCACTTCTGGTTCTACGTTTTCGACCGGAAGTGACGTCATAGGGGCGATACGTCACTTCCGGATTGAAAATCTCATTTTTCGACAGGAAGAGTCATCCTCCCTATAATATATAACCTATATATAACTAATATATAATAAGTAACCCATAAAATAGGTCACTTCCGGCTTTCAAACCTCATTTTTCGACCGGAAGTGATGACCGGTCGGAAAATGCGTTTTTGCCGAAGGTTAAATCTCACCCGGGATATTACCCCGTTATTATTTTCGTCCGTCTTTTAAAAAGGTCCGCTCCAACCCCTCCGGTCCAACCCGCATTGGCGTTGTGTGCACCCTGGATTAAGTCGCGCAGTTGGCTCTGCAAGCAGAAATCCGCGTAACCAGGCACGGCGGATGTTATAACCGTGGTTAATACCCACCGGCAGTATTGTAGGAAACAAAGCTGCGGTTGTAGTGCCGCGTTGACTGGGTCGGTAGTGCACTGCATCCTGCAGAAGGGAAATGCATAAGAATCTCCGATTTCGCACTCTCTCGTTTCGCAACCAAAACGTGCTGAGAAACTGGTCCGAATTTGGAGCATTTTTGTCCAATTTTGTACTTTAGTTCGCGCACAGCCATTCATTAATGTCTGGTCCGTTTTCCCATAGTCGCCCTATTCAGATCGCTCGGGTGCTAATTGAATGGCATGTTACGTCTTCACGAACAATCTATACGCTCAATACATACACTGAGAGAAGGATCTAGTAAATATGACTATATCGCTTGAGAGATATTACCATAGTAGATAGTAGTAGGAAACTAGGGCGCCACCTGTGGTAGGAAGTGCCGGATTTATCAGAATTTTTCGTAGATATTATAGTAAAAATTCTTGGAAAATCCGAGACTTTCCGCCATAGGTGGCGCCCTAGTGTCCTACTACTATGCGCTATGGTAATTTTTCTTAGATAATCGGTAGTTTTCACTAGATCCTTCTCTCAGTATACATCATCTTCTTTTACGATCCCAAGATATGTGCCGAATGAAAGGTTCCCCGTAGCCTTAAGCCTTTGCAAAAGCAGCACTTTTGATTCCAGCATGACGTGGATGAGGATGGAAAAATTTAATATTCGAAAGAATTCGGCGAGATGCGCCCCTTGATGTTGTAGATTTGTAATAACACACTTCCACCATCCTCCCGACGTCTGACGTTGAAAAATCACTGGAGATCGCTGGACGTGAACATTTCCACGGTTCACGAAGTGGTCCAAGCTCCGGAGAAAGTGAATTGGTGTAAGTTGCAACCGGAAGATACTCCATGTATAAAAGGTACTTTAACGGACGTCAGCTTGAGGCAGGCATAGCGATCTAACGTCGGGGGTTCAACGGATCTTCCTTAGGCATGCCAGACATTCGGCGCCTCGGTATTGCCCGATAAATGGTTCCGATACCACAGGATAACAGCGGAGAATATCCTCCGGGTATTGTAAATCAAGGTGGGTAAGCACCCTCTTAGCTCCGGCGCGTTCCGATATCTATAAAGGCCTTACAGCGCTAAACAGCAGTCGAATCGGCAAACAGAGAAGTAGAGATTAGCATACCGTGAAACTGTGAACGGGGATGAATCGGCAGGGGGGTTGAGAACTTGCCCGTTTTCCCAGTGATCTCTGGAGATTGGCGTGTTGCTGGTGTGAGGATTTTCGGAAAGTGGGTCAAATCAAGTTTGGGATTAACCGTGGTTTGGGGGGCGAAAGCCACAGCGGAGAATAACTAAATCGAATGTTGTCTGACTCGAGTGTTGGGGGGTGTCGTTCGGGCTGTGTGCAATTCAATGGAGCCTTTCTGGCGGTGGGCTTTGTATCTTGCAGCCCAAACAATAAATAGTCCCATCCACAGGCATACGCGATACAAGCTATGCTGTTTACCCGATATCTTTCTACCATTCGGTGCGATCAATTTTATTCCGGTACACTGCGTCGGGAAGAAGTCACCGAGGATTCGAGAGTCTTCGGATCGGAAGCTATATAGCAGACAGTGCATACATCGAAGAGAAACCCGGAGCAGACACGTCCTCCTTCCTAGCATACCCTCAGAGTTGCAACATCGTGGTGCTTCCACAAGCTCTTGATGTTTCTGGAGTACGTCCTGGAGATCCTCGTTCAATCTTCCCTCGTCTTGGCCTCGTCCCGTAACGAGGACGATGTTTGACTTATGGAAACCCCGCATAGCGTCATGGCTGTAGCACTGTGCGTTCCGATTTCAACCGTATAGTAATTGGCGATTCGTCCTTTCGTTGTCACCCTTGCAACGTTAGGCGTTTTTGGATCAGGCCCTTGGCATCGAAATTTGCATAAAACTGATTTGGGCAAAATTATAGTTTTACCCTGGGATGCGAGTGCCTAATTTCCGTAACTTTGGGTCGGTTGGTTCTGAGATGCTGCCGACTGTTGGGCTGCCGATCACTGTGTCGTTAGCCCTGAACAAATTTGTACACACATACGTGAGGATCCGGGACACACACCCAGCGCCAAACATTCGAGGATGGCGAAGTTGATTAATGGACGAGGGGCTTTCCAGTTCAGAAGACGCTGCCGACGGGACTCTCACCCTGTTCCATACCCGACAACGTTACGTTCCCATCTCTCATTAGCGTCTTTGACTTTGGGCTCACTTTCTTTGCTCACGGTTTTATATAACTTTATCTGGCAGCAAGTGGAGGAGGAGAATCGGACAAATCGAAGCTCCGACGCTCGGGCCTGGAAGCCAAAGGAAACATGGGGCGCGAGACTCGGCGAACGTGTCTTTGGCCACATTCCAAGTTTCCCTAACCACCGGCATAATCCGCGGAATTAGCGTTCATCAATAGACTGCTTTTGGTGCTGATGATGCTAGATTGCAGGTTTGCTCGCTGATGTGGAATTACACACCATTCACCAGATATTCGACACTGTGTCGCAAACATTTACACGAGCGTTGTAGACGGGCAAGCTTCGCATGCTCTACGGGAAGTTCCGCTTCGGCGACAAGTACTGCGTCACTCGTAATGTGTACACTCGACATGTTGACGCTTACATGCTGGATTCGTTAGAGCAAACATCGACATTGGGAGGCGGAGTTAGTTACACTAGGGATATTAGGTGAATTACCGACACAGCTCGGGCTCAAACAGCCGATAAATAAATAAAACGGTAGGCGATGGAATTACGGGAGAACTGTCATTATAGGATCAATTTAGAAAAAGTGTTCGAAATACTCAGTTAGTAACATCACATTTTTACCGAGGTCCATTTGTGGAACCGTTTTTTGTTATCGGTGGACCACTTTAACGGATGAACCGTGCCAGTTTCTTTTTGTTGCATTTTCCCCGTTCTCAGGCGTTCCGCGAATACAGGGTCGGCCCGGGTCAGTATCCAGTCGCCAGTATTTTTGTTATTTTCATTTTGTTATAATTCTTTTCTGGTGTATGTGCCTAGAGGACCTCTGGTCCTACCGTACGAATAAATCATTATTACCTATTACCACTTGTGGCCACATCCGGCTTCCCCTTCTACATCGCTTTTGCCATGACAATTTCTGCCATGAGCCGGTCTCAGGTTCGATTCCTGGCATCGGAGCTTCGTCCCGTCCATATTTAACTGGAAATCGAAACGTCAATCTCCCGATGCTAACTACTCAATCATCGTATCAGTTTCGTCATTGGACCAATGACGCTGGCCTTTCGGGTCTCCCGATTTTAGTGAAATTTGGATTACGACTACTTTTCGATATCTCGTATAAAGTTCAGCCCACCGAACAGCGATCAATCGTCGCAGTAGATCGCCGATTGTAATCAGGAAAATTTGGAAGGCCATCCTTGAGTCTGGCAATTGGTTGCCATGGTGGTGGTTGATCATTTGGGTCAAACGGAACTCAGTATAGTAAGCTTCCTTTACCTTTTTATTTATACTCTCTCTGGGCGCTGTTGCGGAACAGACTCGCGGTGCTATATGAGTAAATAAAAAATAATGTCTAGCACAAAGCGGCCAGCAGAGAAACCGTACGAGTGGAAGGAAGGCGTTCTTTAGCACTTTAAAGTTACCGCGAGGTCTATGTGCTCTGGCGTTCGTAAGAATAAGTGCCACTTTACTCGGGGCGCAGTGAAATTAAATTCAACCAAGATAAATGGGAGCGCTAAGCCAGCCGGGCGCGAACATGTGAAATGTAAATTAGTTCGAATTAAAGCGCGGAAACGATCCGGCGCGGAGGCAAAAGGGGGTGGCGCAGCACCAATTTAATATATATAAATATGGTCCCGTACAATCTATGTGCGCAACCGAACAGCCCGCCACTCCGAACGTTGAGGTCTCAACTGCAATGCAACCGCGCCGGTTAGTTGACGAGTTCCGTTACGCCGTGTTCATTAATGATGTTACTTTTCACCGAGCAACCTGGTCCGGATGGCGGAGCATTAATTTAATCAGTGCGATTAAAACCGGTCAAAGGAATCGCTAAATTTGTCACGCTTTCCGGCAGAGTGTGGCTGAGTTGACGCGGTTGCTCCTTCAAATGTGTGACCCATCAAAAAAAATGTTTATTACTCCGCTGACCCGACATTTTCCCTTCCACTGTAAGCCTCTTGTGGGAGATTTCCGGAAAACCGTTCTCTCCCTCACCTTTGTCACAATTAAAAAGGACGCATAATTCATGACCCCACAACGAGAGCAGGAAATTGTTGCGGGCTTTGTCGTATTCTCGGGTCCCGGGTGTACAATCTCTGATTTTCGTACCCCTTGGCGAGCAGCTGCTGCCTCTGTCGCTGCTACTCGAGCGAACGACCTGCCTCGCCCCGCGGACTTTCTAACGAGTTGCATAACCGTGCGAGTGTATACTGTCCGGCTACGAAGAGGGCGGCGAAGAGGCAGGAACAAACACCGCGACACGCCAGAACCAGCAGCGAGTTTTATAAAAATGAAAAAAGAAGAGGACGAAAAAATATATGAAATTACAAAAAATAAACAGAAAGGGGGGGAAAAAAATAAATAAAAGGAAGAACAGCGCAGAGGGCGCATGAAAGCTTTTTTCGCGGAAGGTGGAAAGGAAGGAGCCTGCGAGGAAGTGTATAACGAATTTAACTGACCTCCCAACGACCGAGAAATTGCAACGCGAAAACCGACGAAAAGGCTGACCAGTGGTCACGGAGCTCTCAGGTTAAAGCCCTCTTGGATGTCCCACGGTCCGAGGGTACTCTCGTCACTGCATTAAAGTCGGACTGCCGAGCCATTTAGGGGCGTGAGAAGATATTACTCGAGTTCATTCCCAACCGAGATGGGAAGAAGTGGAAGATGGCAAAAGTACCAAGAACCAAGAATAACGAGCGTCCGTAACGTCGAATCTGTTCCGGCGTCATTCCCTCCGGAGGAGTGACGACAGGGAGTACAAAAAATCACCAGATACACATTACGTTTATATCTCCGTATCGGTGATGTAGGGTAGACCGGGGCTAGTCGGAACAAGGGGCGAGATGGACCAGACGCAGTAAACGGAAGACATTGCACGCAGTGCGAATGGTACTTTCAGGAATTACTGATCGCAGTATGTACTCTAATTTCATAGAGTAGCATAAGAACTGCGAGGAATGAACTGCAGAGTATTGGGTAGCGCGGGGCAAGTCGCAACACGGGGCAAGTTGGACCAGACGCAGTAACAGGGAGAGATTCCCACGCAGTGTGAATGGTACTTTCAGGAATTACTGATCGCAGTATGTACTCTAATTTCATAGAGTAGCATAAGAACTGCGAGGAATGAACTGCAGAGTATTGGGTAGCGCGGGGCAAGTCGCAACACGGGGCAAGTTGGACCAGACTCAGTAACAGGGAGAGATTCCACGCAGTGTGAATGGTACTTTCAGGAATCACTGATCGTAGTATGTACTCTAATTTCATAGAGTAGCATAAGAACTGCGAGGAATGAACTGCAGAGTATTGGGTAGCCCGGGGCAAGTCGGAACACGGGGCAAGTTGGACCAAACGCAGTGAAAGGAAGAGATTCCACGCAGTGTGGATGGTACTCTCAGGAAATGTTGATCGTAGTATGTACTCTAATTTCATAGAGTACCATAAGAACTGCGAGGAAGATCTACCTTTTGCTACGTCCATTCCAAGTTGTCCCGTGTTTAGACCAGACCCGGTCTACATTTCTCTCGACTACCAACAGCGAACATATTTTCGAACAACCTCCTGGAACTCGACCGATGGAAAAACCTGGAAATGTCGTAGATGTGGAAAGTCTCGGTTTTACGAAAATGAACTGCAGAGTGATATTGGGTAGCCCGAGATACTCTAATTTCATAGAGTATCATACTCACTGCGTCGAATCGCCTCCTTCAGCCACGTCCCTTCCAACTTGTCCCGTGTTTCGACCAGCCCCGATCTACCCCGCATTACATTCGACTCGCAACAGCGGAACGAAACAGCGGACATATTTTCCCAACAACCTCCTGAAACTCCACCGTACGAAAAACCCGGAAACATAGTGGATGTCAAAAGTCTCGATTGTACGAGAATCAACCGCAGAAAGCGAATCCGATAGCACGCGAGAGAACTCGACTCGAGTACCGAGACCAGCAGCATTCAACAACGTGCAATGCGGCGACATGTGCACCCAATTAGTCCACGCAGTCGGGGTACGAGGGTGATGAGAAACAATGAACATGCGTGCGCAAGGATAATCTCGTTTTTCTCCCCAAAGAGGATCGTAGTTAGGGTCGTTCTTATTGCGGCCACATTGTCTCATGAAGTGGGCGTTGGGTGGGGAGCTTTGCGATGTTGCCTCGGAACGAGACGCGCGGCCGGGGTGTGGAAAATCATGGTCCCATAAGGCCAGGAACCCCGCTTCGACTCTCACCCCGTTAACCAACTTTGGCCTCGTACGAGGCTCACTGCGGAATGAGACACTAAACGTAACAACGAAGATTCAACCCTGGCCCAATCCTCCACCTCGTTACTTATTCCACGCATACGTAACTATGTTCGGGGAAAACGGAAGGTGAGCAAACGTCGACCGCGACGAGGAGCGAGTTGAATAGAAGCGAAGTGTTCGGCTGAAGAGGGAACAAGACGAGGGTATGGAAAGGGGGGACGAACGAGGGGGGCAGAGCCAAAGCGGGACCAAAGCGAAAGATGCTGCGGATGAGAGACTCGCCGCCATTCTGTTCTCCACTTCTCCCGGCTACGGCGACTGCACCGCCGCGACTCCGTCAAAGCCGGCACCGAAACTCTCCGCAAAACCGGCAACAACATACGTTTCCGGCGCGACAAGAGACCGAGCGAAGTAGGAAAAGGAAACTATGCAAGCCGGGTCAAATTAATTTAGCCGACGCCACGCCACTCGACTTTACGCTGCGGCTACGGTGACGCCCGGTGGACGGAATGAATTTCGGCTCCGAGAGTCACGTAGCTATACCGGCTCTGTAGTGGAAGATACGTAATTAGATTTATTATAGGCGGCCACAATGTCGCCTGTGCGTGCTCATCCACGTTCGCCTCCGCCTCGTGGGAATCCGAAATCTCGTCGCGTTTTGTCGGAAGTTTGGATCTGTTGTTTTACAGCTCACACGAGAAAAGAGACAGGATAGATTGCGTTAGAAAGCTATCCGACAATACGATATGTGGCGGACAGAAACGTGAGACGAGTACCGTAATGTTACCTTTACCTTCGACATTAGAAAAACTTTGCGCACAAATTTTCTTGGCGTTTTGTTATTTTCACCATGTTTTTATTTTTATTTATTTTTTTTATGTATATTTAAAAAAAATTATATGTAGATATATTCTGTTATCAAGAGGTCACCTTCGTTATCTCTGCGACTAGAAAAACTTTGCGCACAAATTCATTGCCGTTTTGTTATTTTCATCATGTTTTTATTTTTATTAACTTTTTATGTAAATTAAAAAAAATAATATCTAAATATATTCTGTTATCAAGAGTTCACCTTCGTTATCTCTGCCACAAGAAAAACTTTGCGCAAACGCAAACGAACGTCCGCACGATCGATCTCCCTACAAACTCATTGTCTTTTTCTTATTTTCATCTTAGTTTCTTTTCGTTTCTTATTTTTTTAATAAATTTAAAAACAGAGTATCTGGATTTTCTTTTATCAAGAGCCCACCTTCGTCAATGGGGCATTCTCTTGGAGGGCTTGTAAAAAAAACTTTCAAAGATTTTAGTGCTTGAAATTCGTCGAGTCTCGAAACTCCTCGAGGGCCCGTTGAACGAGTTCGAGGGATAACCGTTTGCACCAGTGAATCCATTGAGGGAAGAAAATCAGTACGGATATAACGATTCGCCAGTTTATCTTCTGTACGAATTCCGGCGGCGTATTTGGAGGGATCACGGATGATAGCTTCGCGTCAGAAGATTCGCCGGCTAATTGGTAATCAAGGGGATGGGACTGACCCCGTTTTCGCGGCTTCCCATCGGAACATCGCCGCACCGATGTGTGTCATTATCAGTCCGTGTGTGTCGTGCATGTACGGCGAGTTTAGTTTGTTTTTCACTCGGTGCCAGGAAACCTCGGAACTCTTTATATGATACATGCCCCGGAGGGCTCTAATGAAAATGGCGGTTTACCAAGCGGGCCACATACCGAGGTTCTATCTCGAAGTCTTTAACTAACGGCCCGGCGAAATATTAAAATAGCGAGGCACGTACTCCGCCCCCGGCGGAGTTAGTTTCTCCTCATGATACGCTATATCGCTCTTATACCCTGCTACACAGAATTTCGTACAACATGCATAGACGGAATAAATTCATCCCCTTGGCTTGTCCGACGCTTTCGGCCCTCCCACGTTCGGCATACTTTCGTGATTTCACCGGTAAAAAAGTTTTTTCATAAAAAAAAAAAAAAACGAATCGTACGTTCCGGTTAAGTGTAACTATCATCGCATGTACGCGGGACATAACAGGCCAAATCGAGCTACTCGTGATTTTTTTTCCTTCCTCCAAGTACGCCGCAGAGCCGCGCAGCGAAACACTTGACACCGAATTCGAAATTTTATTTTCTCGACGAAATTAATTGCGTCCAGTGAAATAGAAAAAAAAACTTCAATTCTCATTCTGAAATTTTGAAATTTTGATTTTTCTTTTACGTATTTTGCGTATTTCTATTTAAAAAGATATACAAGTTCTTTTTTCTATAAAACTTTACTAAAATATGAAATTTACTAAAAATACGACAAATTTCAATTTCTTGTATTATCAAATTTGCTTCCGGCCGGAATGTCGGAAAAATCCACGTGTCCCCCTTGAGTCGATCACGTCTTGCCAAATATAAAGAAACGATTTCAAGTTTTTAAGATCTTTTCCGAATTTCACGTATTTGTATTTTTTAAAAATTGTAATTTTATTTTTTGTTCTACAAAACTTTTCCATTGTCAACCAAATTTACAAAAAAATGTGCAACTTTCGTATTTTCAAAGGGCCGTTCCGCTGCAAGATGGAATGTCAGGAAAATCCAGGTGTCCCTTGAGTCTATCATAAAAAAAAAAGTTTGTAATTTTATTTTTTGTTCTACAAAACTTTTCCATTGTCAACCAAATTTACAAAAAAATTTCAATTTTCGTATTTTCAAAGGTTCGCTGTCCGATGGAATCCCGGGAAAATGCAGGTCTCTTCCGCGCGTTTTCCCGAGGAGTTTCGTGAATGGATATCGTCCCGGCTATGAATAGGCGGGGCTATCCGCGGTATCCGCGAGTACGGGAGTTTGGATAACGGTGCGAGCTTGCGCCCAGCACCTCCGGAAACTGTAATGTTAAACCGCTACTGCTTTAACTGTTACACCAGTGCTACGGTCGGCGGCGATATACGTGTTCGAAGGACGTATGATGCCGCACCTGCGGTACGTGTAGACTTATGGAGACCGATCTGTTACCCGTGGGCCGACAAGCGAAATAGATAGAGGCGTTCAGCGATCCCCATCCACCCCCCCCCCCCCCCGCCCGGCGAATCTCGCCCCCTCGGGCGTGCTATACCGTACCGAGGAAAACATGTCGTTGCGGTCGTAGTCGTGGTGGTTTTCGCGTACGCAGATTCAACGGGGATAACGCCTCGGTGGCTCGTCCACAACGATGGACTGTGAAAGAGCACCCGATAAATATCGACGTACCGCAACGTCATCGCACCGTTTTCGCACCGAGCGATTTATCATAATTTTCACCCACGACCCTCAACAACCGGCGCCGATTTTTTATTCCAACCTGAGAATTAAGAAAATTTACAATTTATGGAGATAGTTTCTTTAAAACATTTTTTTAGGCCGATTAGAATTTTCTTTCCGTGCACTGAAAAAAAAATATCATTGATTCACTTGCGGGCTGCCATGGACATACGCTGTTATTTCAAGTTACTTTGCTTAACGACGCATGATAATGAAACTATTACATATCTCATAAATTTCTCATAAATTTCATAGACATTGGTTCATTTTGATATATAATTGTTAGAATGAAAATAATAATTACACCGACTACATATGTGCATATGTCAATGGCAGCCCGCAAGTGTCACTGTTCTTGAATCAATTATTTTTTTTTCAGTGTGAGTCGATCTTTTAACTACATTTCGGACGTAATGTAAAAGCTTTATACTTGCAAATAACACGAAGGCATTTTTACAATTAGCATTTTTTTTCGTGTCGTCGATTTTTCAAACTGTATTTCGGATGTGATATCTGTGCATTTGCAAGTAAAAAGCTGTGTATTTGTAAGTAACGCGAGTGCGTAAATATGCATCCGTCATGAGAATCGAGCCAGAACGGGTACAAAGCTTGCGGTGCGTCGCGTGTGCGCTGGAACGTGCGACACACGTCGGTGAATGTGTCAAAGCACGAAGGAAAATCTCCGGGCAGAGGATAGGCGCCAGTTTTGTCTGCGATTTTGTATCCCGAATGCAAGTGGCTCTCCCGTGGATACGCACCGGTCCGTGTGTACGAGGTGTCCGCTCGTCAAAGAGCTTAAAACGTGAGCGACCATTGCGCGATGAAACAGGCGGTGGACTGAAGCTGTTACATGCGCGACATCAAAAGGATGCGCTTCCGTGCACGTTGGCGTAAAATAATTAATTCAGCCTTCGGAAAGAAAACAAAAACGCAACGGAATTTCCCAGAATGAACGTACATGTAATCGGAAATTACATATTTTTTAATAGCAATTTTCAATTGCGATTGAAAATCCGAACGCTGTGTTGAGTGCATTCGAAAATCCGGCCCACTTTTACCTGACGATGTTGGCGGGACGCAATAATGCGCTATGCGGAGTTTGGAGAGAATTCGTTTGCCGAACGCAGCGGAGTAAAACGATTCATTCAGCCTTCAGAACAAAAACAAAAAACGTGCAGTGGAAATTTCTTGAATTGGCGATTGTGTAATCGCTAATTACCGACAAAGTGATCGCAATTTTTGACGGCTATAAAAAATTCGAACGCTATGTTGAGTGCATCCATTCGAAAATCCAGTCCACTTTCACTTGACGATGCTGGCCGGACGCAATAATGCGCTATGCGGAATTTGGTAAGAATTCGTTGGCCGAACGCAGCGGAGTAAAACGATTCATTTAGGATTTAGAACAAAAACGAAAAACGCGCAGTGGAAATTTCTTGAATTGGCGATTGTGTAATCGCTAATCACCGACAAAGTGATCGCAATTTTTAACAGCAATAAAAAATTCGAACGCTACGTTGACTGCACTCATCCGAAAATCCGGTCCACTTTTACCTGGCGATGCGGGCCGGGCGTAATAATGCGCTATGCGAAATTTGGAAAGAATTCGTTTGGCAAACACGCCGGCTCGCCGGCGGGGCAATCAAGCGCTATTCAACGAAACTCTAATAAAAATAACATACGGGGTCGCCGCGTTTTGCGTACGTCCACAGGGCGACGTATAAAGGGTCGCGGGTGGTGGCGATTGGGGGAGATTGCAGAGAAACCGAGCAGAGTGCATTTTTTTTTCCGGTTGCCGTAAACTCGGTGTACCGTGAACATGCTCACGCGACCTTTCCACCCTTGCTTTAGGAAGTACCATTTGGCTATTACACAGGTACCATTGATTCCACAGTTTCGAGGGCGAAACTAAATCTGGTATATGTGACCTCTGTTATCTCGCGTAACAAGCCATCGAATTTGTTTCGTACAACATCGAAACAGTCAGCGGCGGACGATTTGGTTAACTAAGGCCATTCAATGGCACTCGTCGCACAATGGAAACTGACCAAGCAAAAAAGTGTGGATCCGTGTACAGTGTGCACGGGTCGTTGAAGAACGGGTTTTTAGGGGAAATAAAAAATAAACAAAATGTACTAGCTGCAGCATCGAGTCGCATGGTAGATTCGGAACTACTTCGATGATAACACTCGGAGGCATCTTCGAATGCAGGCCCTAACGGAACTGAGGTGACTATCGGCAGACTTCAATAGACAAATGCACAATGTTCAGAATTATAACTTGCTATGTACTCGTATGTAACCTTTATTTTGGCGTCGTTTTTCTGTAACCCTTGCAACCATCGTTGTGCATCGTTGTATAGTCCATTTATTTGATTTTTAGTTGCATGGGGATTACTCGAGTCCGTCAAAACAGAGTTGCTTAAGGGCGGGGTAAGGTATTAAATGAATGTATAATATCTCAAGAATATTGTGTTAAAACTTCAAGTCGGTCGGAGCAAAATTAACGAATTATTTTCACGAAAAAAAATCGAAAAAAAAACACTGCAAATCAACTTTTTTTCGAGGCGCCTCCGGAGATTCATTCACTCGCCCAATTTTGAATATTTTGCAATGAATCCGTGGTTGCACCAGTTCCACTAGGGCGAGTTCAAACCAAAGAGGAAGAATCAAACGGTGGCGCGTGCAAATGTGGAAACAAACTGTGGCGCACAGTTTACACATGTTAATTTGCACCTGTATGTGGTCAAGGTTTCGACAATTTAAAAACCCGTTCGCATGTTGGAGAAACATTCGCGTCCATACGATTATAGCGTGTGGCTTTATTCGCTATGCGAGTGACTTACACAGAGCTTCCAGTTGAGCGTGTATTGCCGTGTACATGCATTCTATCAGCGCCGCTACCGGCCAGCTCCGACCCAACTTGCACACAGCTCTTTGCATGTATACGCAATACACACTCGTCCAGTGAGCTTGTGCAGGTCGTGCACATAGCGAATATGCAGCCGTTGGTTTGGCCACGGTAGATAGATAGATAGATAGATACAAGCGTTTATTCTACGGTACGACTTTTTGTGGGTAATGCCTAAAATATGCTTACTCCTAGTGCGTTAATATAGTGTGTAAGAAAATGGAAATGTACGTAGGTGTGTTGAAAACACCGGCGTACTTTTGTTGCAGTGCAAAACCGCACATACAAATGTGCATAAATTGTGGTGTGCAGTATTCAAATCTTAATTCGCACGCGTTTCGGTCTGAGCTCTGTACATTTGAAGGTGACCCAACACTCGGTCAGGCAGTCGATTATCCCAGCGGCTTGTTGGCGTCTCCCGACGGACCAACGTAACTAAGCAATTCCATTAAATCGCTTTGTTGTCGCGGGGCCAAATTTAATTTCGCTGGAAGATAATCTGTTGATCGTCCTTACGCGAAATGAAATAACAGCGCTGGACAGGTCTATACTGCTCACATTGTTGCCACGCCAGAAAGGTAGAGAGATCACGCAACTGTTGTGTAACGTTCCCGTTTCACGGTAATGAAAAAAGTTGTCCGTTATAGTATACAAGTTACGAAATAATGCCAAGTGGTGAGACCGGCTATTGAAACGCTCGGTCTGATTCCTTCATCTCATCGTCCTCCAGTCAGCTCCGTTAATCCTCCCGCTGTCCCTAAGCCCATCTATTCAAGTCCGCACGAGACCATCCTATTCCGTGAGATGTCCGGGGGTAAATATCGTCGAAGCGAATCCTTTCCTTACCGTTGGAAAATGAGTGTCGCTGGAGATACAGCTGGGATCCTGTCAAGTATCTTGCAGGACGGTATTTTCGGAACTTTCATCAAAGGTTGACGTGGAGTTTTGTAGAGCAAAGTCGAGAGCACGTCGGCGAGGAACCTTAGCGACCGAGGAACCGAGTTGCCTCCGAAGTTTTCAATTTAGCGAGCTCTTTTGCAACGGGGACACGTTGATTGTGGCACTCGGCGACGAATCTGTATTACGAAGTAGACAGCACGATAGTCGCCGATAGTTGATTGTGTTCGTACTTTAACAATCGACCTTTAAGGTATCGCGACCATTTCGTCCAATTGCCCAAAGCCAATTGCATAATTAAAGGCTGTCTCGGTGCCGGAAGAATAATTTTTTCGCAACGCCGCTAGCGGATTTTCCGAGTACCAACGACGCATGAATGAGCACCGTCGGAGATCGCTGACCGTAAACGCTGCTAACCTATACATTATTTCACGCCTTTGTAAGGCTTTCGAATCGTTGAGATGCACACTCCCCCCCCCCCCCCCCCCCCTCGTTGCGGAAATACAAACGTCGAGTTATACTCGACGCGAGAGGAGGTTTACAGTTCGGAGATTTTTAAAATTTACATTTTCATAAACTTTCTCCACTTTCGCGTAAGTTCGTTCTAGCGCAGTTCTCGTCATTGCCGTGGACGAAGTTTTCAGTTGTTACTGGATATGTAATTGGTTATGAGCTTATAACGATGGGGCTGCCGTTACTTCTGCTTGTGCTCTGAAAAGCTCGAGAATGAGGGGGGAAAAAAACACGACGGCAAACCATTATTCAACTCTCGGGCGCCCAAGACAGATCGTGAAACATAGTGTCATTAAGGAAACTCTAACTTTTTACGAGCTCGACCGTGCGAGAATTCGCTTCGCCGGGCGTACCTAAAAACTTTTTTCTCCCCCCCCATTACAACGTACTCATGGTCTATGCAAGCTTCAAACATACCTCGTTCCGTTCCAGAGTCTGCTACTAACGTATGCAGCGAGCTTTGCACAAAGAGAAATATGGCGAAAATAGCAGACAGCGTATACGCGACGCGAGCGCATGCGCGGAGACTCTGGCAATGTCAGAACAATCATACAGTGTACGCCGATGAGAAAAACAACTCACCGCCGTGTGTTGTTTTCGCAGTTGGAGAAATATTGCCCCAACTGCGTCCGTTTCGTGGCGCTTGTCTGTTAGGGCGTTAATGACAGAGTAAAATTTCTTCACCAGTGCGCTTTGATCCTTCTATGATAAAGCAGCGACCTATCGCCTGTTGAAGTCACACTTCGTAGTCTCGCGCAGGTTCCTACCTTACCGACCCGTCGGCCACTCCGCAGGTAATCCGGTCTTGACAATTTCGTCGTTGAGACTTCCCAGTTTGCCTTATCGAGCCTTTTTATTGTGTTCTTTTTTTATGTTGTGAAGCTCCCTGATGTTTTTTTACAGGGGTTAAGGTTTGTCTTCCACAATCCAGGGTTTTCAAGTTTTCACGAAACTAAGGCTTCCCCGACGAGGTAGCTGTCGACACACAACCCGAGAGACTTGTTCAATTCGGCTCAGTCCCCAGACAGAGCGGATCGCCGGTGCTGAGTTAAGCGCGACGGAAGTGCATCCTCGAGAAAAACACCGCCGAGTCAGCTGTGCGGGCCGCCATCGGCGGAACTGCGCAGGCTCAGAGAGAGACCGAAGAGACTGCATCGGACGGTAAGACTCATCGACGTCCTACCAACACATACGCCCAGCCCGCAGGGCCGTAGCGACTGAACACGAGGACACATTTTAACATTTATCTACGAGTCTCTAATTCTTACTCCTGGCAGTCTTAAAATGAGAAATGAAACTGCATTAAGAACCTGCAGAGATTCGATGTGCAAGAACGATAATCCTGTTGAATGCGAATGAACCGAATAATGTTCTGAAACAAAAGCGTCACCGGGTTGTCCTCTAAGCCCTCGCGTACCAACCAAGCATAAAACTTTGGGTTGGATTTGGCTTGTTTTCTAGCAACCCAACTCAACCAGTCAATTTGTGCGTCAAAGCAACTCTGATTCCAACTTTCTGGAGGTTGGGTTTTGGTTAATGTTTCACAATCAACGGTGATGCAAATGTCATATATATGTCGGATAGAACGTTGGTTTGCAGATGCGCTTTCCCAAAACAAGCCAATTTCCGGCTCTATGTCTTGATCACCGATAACTCTTGGCTCAGTGTTGGTTTTAGGAAAATCCAACCAACCTTTATTCGACACATACACTGGTCGATTTTCTTTTAAATATCGGCGAACTATCAACTTTTCAAACGCTGAAATCAGAGTTGGTTCGGTGTACCAATCGACCGGCTGGTTTCAGGTTGGTAGGATCGCGAGGGAGTGTTCAGCCGCCTGCCGGAGGTGTACATTTACATTGCACTTCGCTGGATGGCAAGCAAAACGCTCGAGAGCAATCGTCGAGTATACCGAGAGAGGACACGTGTAAAGGAAGAGTACGATAATTTACGTGGGAATAAAAAAAAAAGTAGCAAATAAAAAGTAATAACTGGCGGCGCAGTGATGAAGGGATTGGGGAAAAGAAAGAATGCGTTATTACGTGCCTACGGTATCTAGTCGGGGCCCTCTCTCCGCCTCGGTAAATATGAATGGTTTTAATATTCCGTAAGCACGAAGCCGCCACTTTTTAAAGTTCATGCATATCCGAGACGTGACTGGAAAATATTAGGGTGGAGGGGGCAGGCGCGAAGGCAGTGCCGCCCACCGGAAGCCAGGTGAGAAAGTGGGCTACTGGTACTACTACCGATGGCGCACGATGCCGCAGGAGCTGGAAAAAGGATAAAAGGGGCCATGTACGTCAAATAAAAACCATCGCTGAAATGGACTTCCTTTCCGACTCTCTCTCGTATACACACTCGGACAGAACGCTCTACTGCTATGTTCACTGGACATGCACTTTTTTACTCGCGCGTAATTGACTATAGACTGTATAGACTGTATATTGACTGTAGACTGAATATAGCGTGACATTAATGCCATTTTGCCAAGAGCCTTACCGGCACGTTCGGACATTCATTCGAACGCTGCAAATGGACTTGCACGTTGCTTCTTCGTTATGTTGCATGCTTCATGAAGCGTCCACTGCTGTGAAGTCAAATATACTTCGAATAAAAACCATCGCCGGAATGGACTTCCTTTCCGACTCTCTCTCTTATACACACTCGGACAGAACGCTCTACTGCTATGTTCACTGGACATGCACTTTTTTACTCGCGCGTAATTGACTATAGACTGTATATTGACTATAGACTAAATATAGCGTGACATTAATGCCATTTTGCCAAGAGCCTTACCGGCACGTTCGAACATCCTTTCGAACGCTGCAAATGGACTTGCACGTTGCTTCTTCGTTATGTTGCATACTTCAAGAAGCATCCACTGCTGTGAAGTCAAATATACTTCAAATAAAAACTCTCCGACTCTCTCTCTTATACACACTCGGACAGGACGCTCCACAGCTACCTTCACTGGACATGCACTTTTTTCACTCTCGCGTAATTGTCTATAAACTATAGTCATAGCGTGATACGAGGTAAATTTACCGTGTCGTTAATGCCATTATACCGAGAGCCTTACCGGCACGCTCGGACATTAATTCAAATGCTGCAAATGGAATTGCACGTTTCTTCTTCGTTATGTTCCATCCCTCATGAAGCATTCGCTGCTGTGAAGTCAAATGTAGGTAAAATAAAGGACCTTCACCGGTATGGACTTCCTTTCCGACTGTCTCTCTTATACACACTCGGACCGAGCGCTCCACAGCTACGTTCACTGGACATGCACTTGTTTTTTACTGGCGCGTAATTGGCTATGGACTAGTCATAGCGTGATCCACGGTAAATTTACCGTGTCATTAATGCCATTATACCAAGAGCCTTACTGAGAAGTTCGGACATTTATTTTAATGCTGCAAATGGATTTGGACGCTGCTTCTTCATTCATGAAGCATTCACTGCTATGAAGTGTAAAGGCAAATAACGACCAGAAAGGACGATGAAGGAAAACGTCCGCCAGCTAATTATTCAGCGTCACATAGGAGCGCAGCTTTATGGTACACGATCGACGGAAAATGTGACGGTTGGGCTTTGCTCATTAATTTTCAATCACAAATTTTGCGTTTGAGAAAAGTGTGCGAATCAAGCTGAGTTATTTACAAAAATTGGGTAATGCAATTTTTTTCTTTAGGTTAAAAAATCTCATGTAATTGGTGCGCATACGTTGATCTTCGTCACATCCGGTCTCGGTATTCCTCTGAATTTCCTAACCATCCGCCCAAGCGGTTCGATGGCTCGAAATTCGGTAGAATTGTCTCGCGTGTATGAGCATATACGATAGCGTTTGGTAATTACTCCGTGCACATGTGCAACAACGTGCCTCAGGATTATATATAATTAATGTAATTAGATGATTGTATACGATCATGCGTTCGGGCTTGGAACATAGGCAAGGTACACGGGAAATTCGCGTCCGGAACGACGTTGGCGATGTTCATTTTTTTTTCTTTCTTCGTCACTCTTTTGCCATTTTCACCCTCTCGCCGCCGACGAATATTCCGGGGTTGACGTCGTGTCGTTAACGCGAGCTCGTGCACTTGAAAGACCGAGCTAGCTCATCTACGGAGCGGAAAGCGAGGAAAGGCGGTAACGAAGGCAAAATAAGCGAAAGACACACAATCTCGGTAATGGGCAACCGCAAAAAAAAAAAAAAAAACAACAAAAATAGGAAAAAAGAAATGACGTGAATGCTGAGGTTATAGTATACATGCTGGCGGAAAAGAAAAAGGTCATACAGAAAAAGAAGAAAAAAAATCGTGAAAGATAGAGTTAGCTTCGTCGGCGTCGTCGTCGAGGGTTTCGTCCCCACATCGTGAACGCCCCTCCGGTTTCAGCTCTTCTCCGCCCTATTGTAATTAAAAAGTTGAAGCGTAGACGGAAATTGTTGACTCCGTGGTCCCGGATGCAATTCGTGATCTGGGTGGGTTTGCGGAAAGCTGCAACGAACGCGACCTCGACGACATTCCTTCTCCGTATTTTTTATCTCCCGCTGTCGTCGCCGTCGTCGTCAGGATTATTCTCTAACGAGGTGGAACAAATGATACAAGAATAGCCGCAGGGATGTATTATGATTGAATTTTTCGTTATCGTGCATTTCTGAAAAATATAAAAGATTTTGCTGTTTTTCCTCTTCGAATAGGGAAAAGCAGGGACAACTTCGTCAATTTAGCAATTTCCGGTATGAAGAATCACGACCAATCTTTAAAGTCGTTTAATTCATAAACTTCGATGATTTATCTTGAAAACCATGAATTTGGAAACGTATCTGTCAATTTCCAATTTGGCAACGGATCACTATTAATCATTAAAATCATTTACTTTATAAGCCTCGATGATTTATCTTGAAAACATTAAATGTAGAAACGCATCTGACTGCGTTGATCGATCGTTTCAAAACCGTCCGTCAATTTTGCAATTACCGACATAAAGGATCACGATCAATCGTTTAATGCGTGAGCTTCGTTTAATGTGTGAACTTCCATGATTTATCTTGAAAATGATAAATGTAAAAACGTATCTGACTGCGTTGAGCGATCATTTCAAACAGTTCGTCAAAAGCTACGGGCGTTTAATTAATTGTCTTTACTCGCATAAAAAGCCTCTTCAACAAGTCTCAATTAGTTAGAATTCCTCCTACTATACTACAATTATGCAATTCTCTGTCGATGGGGCAAAAACAGGCATTCCCTTTCCGAACGAGACTCCACGCCTCTCCGATCTCACGGACAAAGCGCCGAAGGGAAGTGGATCCTTGCAGCTTCAAAGACCCTGTCTCCTGAAATTCGCGCACATAAATCTGCCCTGTCAATTTGCCTCCGCGACAGTTCTAACGCAATAATTCCGCTGCAGCGATGCGGGAATTTGACTGTAGCGAACGGATTCGACTGAAAAATTTCGACTCAGTGACTACGAGTTTTGTCGGGCGAATTTTTCGCGCGACCGAGTAAAGCCCGTAATTGCACGAAAAATAAATGGAAGAGTCGTTCCGCCAGGCTGACGAATTAAATTTATAGCTGTATAAAGACGATACGAGCGAGAGAACCATCGGAGAGCGGTGAGTTTTGTTTTTTTTTTCCAGCCTCTTGTGCGGGGCACGGAAGAAGTCATAATACCAGCGTAGAGCTATTTGATCCTCGGAATGGCAAGAAACCCTGCGCGCGGAATAGCGTTTCTTCTCACCAGCGGCAAAGCCAGGACATCACGATAGTGCAACTATCGTGAAACTGTATACATACACTAGGGGCGAATGGAGGTTCTTTTCTTGCCGCCCTCCAGTTCTCCTCGCTGGCTCTATCGCTTTTGTTTTTTTCTTCGCCGACTACACCGGTACACACGGTCCCCGCTTCCGGTTGACCGAACCCTCGGAAAACGATGATACTCGCTGCTCTCGCCGGCCACCTCAATCTGTGACTCTCGCTCAGAACAAAAGTACTTTACTCATAAATCAAGCGGAGTCTCTCGAGTCGCCCACTTCCAGTTTCTGTTTCGCAGAGTGTATACCGTCGTAGTTGCGCAAAGAGTTCTTTCCCCGGCGCTCGTCTAGCGTTTTTTTCCGTACCGTCTCCGCGGTTTCGAAGTAAACGGCACTCCTTCCAACTGCCATAGCCATTTTCGTGAGAACGCCGTATCTGTAATGTATTTGTAGCGGTGACATACGTACAGAGTTAGTGGAAAGTCCCCCACCACCTTAAACGTTGATAAGAAAATTTTATATAAAACGGCGAAAACTACGTTGGAACGGAAGTGCAAACATGTTTGATCGGTACAAACGTACTCCTGGATAGCCGCACTTGAAAGATTATGCACCGGAAGTGCGTCACTTTCGGTTGGAAAATCTCATTTTTCGACCGGCAGTGATGTCACACCCGAATTACGTCACTTCCGGTTTGGAAATCCCATTTTTCGATCGGCAGTGACGTCATACAGGAAAAACGTCGCTTCCGGTCTGGGGATCTCATTTTTCGACCGGAAATGCGCCACTTCCGGTTTGAAAAATCTCATTTTTCGACCGGAAATACGTCACTTCCGGTTTGAAAATGTCATTTTTCGACACTTTGGAGTTGATCGCTTCGGGTGTTATCCCGGCGGGCAGGGATATTGGATGCTTATATTTTAGTTTTCAATTACCATCGCATATAGTGGCCGAAAATTGTCGTCGCGATTCGTCCGAGAAAAATTTTGCCGGAGAGCGAAAGAAACGGCCGGGCCTGCGCACATGTTTTCACGATGTCGCGATGTTTTTTCCCAACTCCAGCCGCGAGTTTTATCGTTACTCCGGATTCCGCAGCTGTACCTCCTGCGTTTGAAGCGCCCTCCCTCCCGCCTCGCTTTGCTCGCTGGATCGGCGAGGGAGTTGCACCCGCTGAAAGCGGCCCAGTTTGACACGCTCGCTCATCGCTCTATATCACTTTCCGGCCGGACGCGATGAGATCGAGCGCGTTTAATGTTCGCGCCCTCGGGCACCCTCCTCCGTCTCGGCCAGGACTCTCGGGCCATTGTTCGACACTTCGTCGCTCGAATGGGAAAACTTTTTGGCTGAATGGGGGATACTGATGGAATACATCCCCAGACACCAATTTCGAGAAATGGACTGGAGCTTCGACCGTACGTTCTTTAACTGCGTTTACCGATCGTACCGAAGTTCTAATCCACGAACTCCGGGCTATCGGCACTGCGTGAGACATTCCGTTGGCGCTCTTCATCGCCTCGATTTACAGGGACAACCTGAGAACACTTACCTGGTTGTTTTGGTTCTACCGGCGACGGCGATCAGGTAACAGCCAGAAAAAAAAAATCGTCGGGTGCTCTACAAATTAATATTTATTTGTATTAAATAAAGATTTATTTGAATTTATGTTCAAGCTACAATCATATATTGTAATCGTTAGTCAAATTGTAAAGCGCCCTGCCCGGCGCATTGGGAATAACCAGGCTGAAGGACTTCGGTCAATGACCTATGGGCCCACCCTAAGGAATTGTAATGTATTTTAAAAAACCTAAAAAAATAGAACACACATTGGAAGGGAGGTCCATAAATGTTTTTTTACTACTACTAGTATTTATTTAAATTACACAAATATTTATTTGCGGGCACCCGCAAGATAAATAGTTTTCCTTGAAGTTGAGCTTCCCTCATCGTCCGAATGGGTTGCTCGTGGCTGTACGTGACGACCGTTTATCTCGTCTCCTCTTTAACAGTTTCTGCTCGGTAACTGCTCGGTAACTTAAGAGAAACCTTACATTGCTAATAGAAGATTCATTCCATTTCAATCCGCGAAAAAATAAATTACATATCCTTTACAGGAAAGAAAGAAACGAATCGTGATATGAAAATATTACAATACAATCAATTTTTCCAATATCATCGACGTACTTCCTATTTTACAAAGTGTTATTGAGAAGGAAGTGTAGGAAGACATTCTCGATCCCGGATCGCTTGGTTATCCTGCTGATGTCGGGTCTTCATCCCAAGAAACCGTTCGCAACAACGCGACCCTGTATCGAACACTCGCTCAGCGACCATCTCGTCCGTTCCTCCCTTCTTCCCTCTGTTCTATCACCATCAGTTAGTGCCCCTGCTGCTTTCCTTGCTGCGCCAGGGCTCGCGTTCCCACCCTTGCAGCGATAAAACGACCCGCGCCCGTTATCAGTTACTATACATCATTTTTTCTATTATATCGACCATTATTTTAGCGCTTAGTCTCCCCCTCCGGGCACCGAAGATAAATAATGACGGGAACGGAAAAAGAACGAAGACGCGGGCAATAGCTGATACTTTATATCTGGTGACGATTCGCAGATGTATCCCGGTTAACACTGCCCCCTGCTGGTGCTGCAGTTAGCACAGTGTTTTACTGCGGCTCTGGAGCCCGGCCATTCCCGTTCTCCATCAACTGGGTATGAGTTAGTGATTTTTTTCCTCACCGTGCCGAGGACTCGACAGTTTGAAAAATGGGTGCCGGAATCCTGGAGGCTGACGCGTCGCTTTCTTTCCACTTTACAGCCCCACACTCGATATACCGATTTTTGTTGTCCCGCAATTCTCGCCGCAGATACGATAAGGCTGTTGCGGAAACTGGCCGAGTGTCGATCTTTCCACTGACTTGCAAATAGTACATTTTTTTATCGGCTCGATCGAACTCGCGTTTAGGACTTTCCAAAACAGATCGCTCCGGCTCATGCCTTGGTTTTCTCCGATCCGGTACGATGCCCAATCTCCAATCTATATACGATATCAATCCCCAATCCATGTACGATGCCCAATCTCCAATCTAATTACGATATCAATCCCCAATCCCTGTACGATGCACAATCTCCAATCTATATACGATATCGATCTCCAATCTATATACGATATCGATCTCCAATCCATGTCCGATGTACGATCTCCAATCCATGTACGATGTACGATTTCCAATCCATGTAAGATGTACGATTTCCATTCCATGTACGATGTACGATCTCCAATCCTTGTACGATGTACGATCTCCAATCCATGTGCGATGTACGATCTCCGATCCATGTACGATGTACGATCTCCAATCCATGTACGACGTATGATCTCCAATCCATGTACGATGTACGATCTCCAATCCATGTACGATGTACGATCTCCAATCCATGTACGATGTACGATCTCCAATCCATGTACGATGTACGATCTCCAATCCATGTACGATGTACGATCTCCAATCCATGTACGATGTACGATCTCCAATCCATGTACGATGTACGATCTCCAATCCATGTACGATATATGATCTCCAATCCATGTACGATGTACGATCTCCAATCCATGTACGATCGCTCCGGCTCATGCCTTGGTTTTCTCTGATCAGGTACGATGCCTAAGTCACTCGGAAAAGCGTTCTCTATCAACCGGTATAAGTTAGTTATTTTTTTCCTCACCGCGCCGAGGACTCGGTGAGGCTTGAAAAATGGGTGTCGGAATCCTGGAGGCTGACGCCTCGCTTTCTGTATATTTCACAGCTCCACACTCGATATACCGATTTTTCTTGTCCCACAACTCTCGACGCCGTTACGATAAGTCTGCTACCGAAACATTGGCCGAGCCTCGATGTTTCCACCGACTTGCAAATAGTCGGTAAATTTTTTTATCGGCTCGATCGAACTCGCGTTTAGGATTTTCCAAAAAGCGTTCGATCGCTCCGACTCGTTCCTCGATTTTCTCCTATCCGAGGGAGGAGGGCAGAGAGCACGGAGCCGAAGTCCCTCGGAAAAAGTTATGTAACCGCTTCGACGATTCCGGCTGGCTTGCTGCCTCGGTAATAACTTTACTCCCTGCGGGAACTGTCTTCGATCGGGAAATGGCAATACATATAGTGGCTCGAGAGAAAAATACAGCATTGGGGGAGGGGGGAAGGGGGTTCCCACGCGCGATCGACGATGCCGGGAGAAAGGAAAGAACAGACGGAGAGGAGGGTGGAAGAAATATTGATTTCGCTGTTAATGCCGTTCTCCACAAATCCCCCTTAAGACCTTTCCATACGTAACAGGGACAAGGGGAAACGAGCATTTTGGAGCTTTACTTTCCTCGTGAAACAGCTTCCCCCGCTGGAAACTCCCTCGAGTAAGTCGCCGCTCTCTTGAAATTGTAAACGACGAGAAGAAAAATAAGCGTTTTTCAACGATTTTCCACGATTTTAAAGTAAATCGCTAAACCGACAAATTTGATCGCTTTTACTGGAACTCAGCTCTGTATATATATGTCTATCAAATGAGCTGAAGGGACCTGAAACTCTTGACTTCCGGAAAATGGCCCCCTAAAAAAAATGCAAAGCTTTTTTTACATAAACTGTTTCTGAAATGCCACATGTGTGTTACAATTTTATAATAAAATTTTCAATATTTTTGTAAATTTCTGGCAAAAGATTTGCAATTTTTTTTATCTGTTATTTTTAGTTGACAAAAAAGTACACTAATGTTCAATTAATGTAAGTAATTATCGAAGTGCCGAGCGACTCGGGCTCTGGACCTGCGTTTTATCTTTTCGTTTTGTCCGACCTGCGCCTATATATTACAATATATATACAATACAACATACAATAAATGAGCCGGACGAGGCTCAAAATCTTGACGCCGGAAAATGGACCCGTAAAAAAAATTAATTAACAATCAATCAATCAATTTTTGTTGATAAGGCTTAGATATCTTTCACGGAGATTCGGTTAACTTATCGCGGCCGGATGTGGGATGGCAATATCGTAAATAAAATACCCCCTGGAGCGTCCTGGATCTGTGTTTTAGCTTTTCGTTTTTCTCCCGAGTATCCTTGGGTGGTTATCCGATAACAATTACTTGAAAGCTGACCTACACAGTCGTGTTCGCCTCTCCTTCATTTATCAGTTAGCCTCATCCATCTCGATCCATTCGCCGGAGAAGGGAGACTCGATTCTTTGAGTTTCATAAATGAATATCGAGCACCCAATAAACACTCGACAGTCAACGTTATTCATTTCTCAGAGACGTCGAATCATCGGCTGACGAACAAGATTGAAAAGAAAAAAAAAACAATCTCGTATAACCCGACCTGATCGATTATCGATGATCGAAATTTCACCGCGGAGCGTTCGAAAAGAATAGAGTCCCGCAGGAGTCTTTTTTTTCAATAAAATGTGGGTAGACTTCGGCATGAGTGCACTCAGACGGCGACCTTGCTGAAACCGCCGAAGTGTTTCAATTTATTAAAGGTCTCATCTCGAAAACGTGCGATTCCCGGTGAAATCCAATAAAACGTTATTTGCCCAACGACAGCGACGTCGCTTGTCGGGAGAAAATACACCGAGGCGGCTCTGTATTCGCGGCTTAATTGTTTCGCGTTGGAAAATAAACTTTGACGATCGCTTTTACGGCGGAATCCACCACAATACGAGCCGACCGAGAACGAGCCGGGAAGCAGCGGTTTTACCTTCAATGAAATATGATTCTCCATTGTCGGTAAATCGTTTTCCTTGAACATAACACCGTACATACAATCTATACATCGTAAAATGAGAGTAAAAAAAAAGATACACCGGAGCGTCTTCGCTACATCGCGAATGCAGAAAAGTACTGTACCTTGCTGCCGAGAGAGGGTCGAGCTGTTCTTTCACGTGAAATTATTCCTCCGGCCGAGCGGCGACGAGGCACTCGGTCTGATATATCGTTAGCGATAAATTACCTTGCATAATACCCTTTTTCGTCTCGCGAACTCGCGTTGAATTTCGGGTAAATGAGAGGCGGCGGAACGCGAGGGAGAAGCCGAGAGGCGAAATGAGGAAGAACAAAAAAAAAAAAAAAAAAAAGAATGCGAGGAGAATAGAGAAAGGATGGTCCGGACGGATGTCTCGCTCGTCTCCTCTCGGAGATGAGGAACGACCTGAAATTATCGTTAAGCTCTGCTTATCTCTGATTTCGCGAAAACTTCATTTCATTACTTGTCCAATCAGAGCTCGCGACGTTGTCAGCAGCTGATACACTTCGAGGAATCGTGCCCGATAAACTACTCCCGCACGATCGACTGCGGATGAAAATCTCTCAGGTCGACCGATCTCGTTTTGCGTCCGAAAGGAACTGAGACCCTTCAGGGCGATCTTGTCGCGTTAATAATAAATAATAATAAATAATAATAAATAATAATAAATAATAATAAATAATAATAAATAATAATGAATAATAATAAATAATAATAAATAATAATAATATTAATAATAATAATAAGAATAAATAATCTCGATTGCTCCAACGCGGTGACTCTCAAACAAGCGGACGGCATTTTATTGAACACGGGAGTGGGCAATGTCTACATTTCGGGAGCAAATTCTGGTGTAGTCTGATGGAAATTATTGAGTGATAATTCGATTAGATCAGAGGTATATACAGTGCCGTAATGACGTTGACCCAGCATCGGTTTTCAAAGTTTATCATCGTTTTGGTAAAACGCGTTAACACTGTGCTCACATGCATCGACGTGGGCATGGGGGTGATGGTTGCACCTCTCGCGACCTACATTACGGCTATATAGTTCGATCGGTATCACATGTTTGTCGAATATCGGACGAGTCTGGCTGACGCGCGTGTTGGCGGAGGTGGTGGTAATACAACGAGGATCGTACATATGTGTTACATGCGCATGTCGTGGAGGGGCTCGCGACGCGTCCGCTGCCGTGTTGCTGTTGATGTTGCCGGTGGTTCTACGTTCGGCGGGCACAAGGGATAAGCCTTCGCAAATAGTGACATTAATTGCCTACACTGTGTCCTATTTGCATGTCATTATTCAGAATAATTGATGACTATTGGTAGCCTACGTGTCGAAACTCATTACCATATTTAACGTCCGCGCAGGGTTGAGCTATCCACCCCTCAGGACTCGCCGAACCCAGTTCGCCTCGCGGGTTCTCCGCTGTGGTCCGGTTGAAGGGATTATTTCCCTTCCGTCCGTCAAAATATTTTCGACCGATCGAGTTCGCGAAGTCGATCCACCAAAGTTCCTCGAAGTATCGACAGCTTGTCGCTTATTGACTTTTTCAAATAATTGTGACGGATCGAATCTATCTTGGGCATGCTGTTTCGTCACAGCGTACAAATGACCAGCATTTCATCATCATATCACGTATGATAATGTCTGATCACACGTAGGGTGAAAGTGGGGAATATGGCCCGGTCCATATATCATTGATTTACGTGTTAATCGAAGTGGGCCATATTGACCACTTTTCCCCTAGTCATCTTTTTCCCAGGAGGTCCCCGAGAATCTCGTTGGTAGCAGTTCCGGTCTACGCTGATGCCGGTCCGCTCAGTCGGTCTTCCCTCACTGCCAACTCTGGCAGTGAATCTTTTTTTTCTCCCAACACGAGAAGTGATTTTTTTCTTCATTTCCTTTGACGCCCCAAAGCGGCGTCAAAGTTCCGACATCGAAAAAGAACGAGTGAAGGATCGTCACATTATTGCTTATTGGCCTTTTCAAATAATCGTGACGGGTCGAATCTATCTTGGGCATGCGCTCTCCCATTAAAGTGTCCAAACGACTAGCGATCATGTATAGGGTAAAAGTGGTGAATATGGCCCACCTCGATTAACACGTAAATCAATGATATATGGACCGGGCCATATTCCCCACTTTTACCCTAATAATCTGTGATCACACGTCGTCATCTTTTTCGCAGGAGGTCCCCGAGAATCTCGTTGGTGGCAGTTCCGGTCTGCGCTGATGCCGGTCCGCTCTTATCGCTCTTATCGTCCCGACCTGCAGTCTCCTCACTCCCAACCCTCGGAGTGATTCTTTTTTCTTCTCTTTCTCCAGAGCGGCCTCAAAGTTCAGCGAGTGAAAAAGAGCGAGTCCAACGGTACAAAGTAGCTTGACGTCCCGTCGTCCCAGCTCGGCGGCGGCGTCAAGCGAGCGTTCGCCAGAGATAGTTTCCGGTGTAGCCCGTCGAGGTCGCCGGGATAACCCGTTGAGATAGCGGAGTCGCATCGGCGAAAAGCCGAAAGGTACGAAAGGGTGCGCGGTCCGGTGCGAGGGTTGGGGCCGAAGGGACTGGTGTGTGCCGCGTCCGTGGAGAACGACGAGCCGGGACGACGTCAGCGCGACAGGGACATGACGCTCGCCCCTCGCTGCGGAGTCAGGCCGGAGTGGTAACGACGCTATATATTTCCGGCACCGCGCTCGGGGATGGTCCGGGCTGGGGCGATGACGGCGCTCCGGTTGCTGCACCCGCGGGATCGTCGAGCGATTCGCGAAATGCTTTAATCCCCTCTGTCACGGTTACGCCTTTCCTCTCCACCGGCTCTGACCGACCTTCGGCCCGCTCGCTAAAAGAAAAGCTCGTGTACATGAGCTCTCTATACCAATCTGAAAATCGCAATTTCCGCTCCCACGAGTCTCATCGCCGGGTGCGCGGTGCTGTGGGCACATTGTACAGTGGATGGTCGGTGCTTCGCGGCACTCGCCGTGGAAGCGAATCTCTCTTCTCGCCGGTAACGCGGAGCGCGAGGCTTTAACTTCCATACGATAGTCCCTTTTCGAATCTCTCTCTCGGACGGATGTGCGCTGCGAGGGTGGAAAGAATGGAGGGTGCGAGGGGGAAACGGACGGATGGAGAGATGGCGAAAGAAAACGGATGGGGAGTCGAAGGAAAAACGTTGAGGTGAAGACATCGTTGTTTTGTATCTTTTTTTTGGTGTTGCTCGTCCGGTCTGGGGGAACACGCGGCATTAAGGTGCTTGCTGGGTGCTATCTGTAATCGGGAGTCGAAGCAAACCCGATGGAATTAGTTGATCGCGAATTTAAGGGAAATTGGAAGAGAGATATGGAGAAAAAGCGACGTTTATTACGCACTCTGGAGCGAAGTCCTGAAGAAACCGTGCAAAGAAATCATCGTATGGATGTAATTCATGACGGGAAAGAACAAGGCACAGGCCACAAAAGCGACTGTAAGTAACTCTAACTAATTATTACTAACTGACCATAAGTAACTATAATAATGACAATAATAATAGCAATGAAAATAATGAGCAAAAAAAGAGCACAAAAGAACACAATAGCACAAAATAATTAGCAAAAATAGATAGTTCAAAAGAAAAGAAAATGGCAAAGATAATAACACGAATAATAATAGTAAAAATAGAAAAATAGAAAAATAATAGTGACTATATAAAAAGTAGGCCACACAATCCTGAAAACGGACTCTCTTGAAACTGCCGCCTCGCATCAACCAAACTCCGCACATGAAATCAATCGATGATTGATCTTTTTTTTTTTTATTACTGGCTCTCGCCATTATCCTTTCACGCTAATTTTTTATCCGCGGCTATTTTATCTCGATTTCCCCGTACTCGGTCACATCGAGCGCGAGTCGAAAAATGGTCGCGGGTCCTCGGAAATCGGATTCGTTGGACCTCTCGTGAAGCACCGAAATATATCGTCGCGCGCCAAAGAGACAGGAGAATCGAGAACCCCCATTGTCTTGCTTCCTGGACGGTCAACTGCTTGATTGAGATCGGACAACTTAATGAAGCCTCCAGTGTGTGCCGGTGAGCTTTTGTTTCAGCAGCCCTCGTCGCGCATGCACGGATACGACCTGTATATATAGACCCGCGACGACGTACATGGATGGCGTGTTTAATGGGGTGCCGAGAGCCATGACAAGAGAACGATGTCCGAGATAATCTCGTCCCGTCGCCGCTCAGTTCTCGCATTCGTGACGGTTCCGTGTCGCGTCCCATACCTTGATTACACCCTCCGAATCCGACCCCGTTGAAATACCTCTCAAGTTTGCGCAGCGATCTCCGCTCCACTGTCTCATATGCGTTGCGCATGAACGCTCAATTGATTTCAACGGTCAAAGACTCAAGCGCAAACCCGTAATTAATATTCCTTCCTCTATTTATGACAACAGAAAAAAATGTAATCTCAGGTGCACAATAAATTGTAAGATTTGTTCAATTAAAAAAATTACTTTGGTGAGACACTAAAAAAAAAATATTGATTTTTTTTTTGCGAAATTTACAGTCTGATCATTAATTAAACGAAAATGATTAACGATTTTGAATCTTGTTGTGCTTGTCAGATAATTTGGTATGAATTCAAAGACGATTCGAAAAGCCCGTCGTTAGTCTTTGATGAGAGAAAACACAACTTTGTCTTCAAACGCCGATTGATATTTGTTCGGTAAAAATTACTTCAACTCGAAGATCCGCTGATATTTGGTCGATAAAAAAATTATTTCAACTCAAAGATCCGCTGACATTTGGTCGATAAAAAAAAAATTTCAGCTCGAAGATCCGCTGATATTTGGTCGATAAAAAAATGATTTCAACTCGAAGATCCGCTGATATTTGGTCGATAAAAAAATGATTTCAACTCGAACATCCGGCTCGACGGTATTGACGGCACTGACGACATTGTCGTCAGTGCACGCATCTGGACATCCGTGAACGTACACGGAAGTACGTGGGCGTGGCGCGGGGATGCGAACAGCGGAGCGATCTCCGCGATATAATGTTATACGATGATGCACGCCTCGCAGTAATTTGCATTATCGTTAGGAATTATGGAGGCAGAGGCAGGGGACACGTATAGGCCTGCATTACGATGTACCCTCTGGACGGATACGTCGAGCGAAAATGATCCTCTCGGGTATACGCGAGGCTGAGCAAGGGCTGGCCATTAAGGAATCCGGGAGGCGCTGCATTGATGCAGGTCCATTCATCGAATTACACAATTAGCATAATTGCAATAATACGAGCGGCGCGTCCGTGCAACCTCGATGTATTACAGTGTTTCGATGTAATTTAATAATTTCAACACTCCACCGAGCTCGTCATAATCTGTGATAATGTTATATTCAAAAGCGTAAGAAAAGTTTGAAAAATTGTAAATCAACCTCGACTCGAATATTCGTACACTGAAAAAAAAATTCGCTCGCGGGCTGCTGAAGAAAAAAATGTTTGTTTCAATTCTTACAATTCCATATGATATTGAAATAACGACGGCAAAACATTTCAATGTAACATGTTATAATTTCAATCCCGTATGAAATTTTACGAATTGAAAGTTGAATTGAAATAACATTTTGTTTTCTATGGCAGCCTGCAAGCAAATTTTACTTGGACTCGTCCGTTACTGCACCGAGAAACGAAAAAGGACTTTGGTTACTTCAAAAACATAATTATAAACAATGGCACAAAGTTGCCCACGGATATCTTGATTATTCGTAAAATAATACAGATTTGCATAATGTAAATTTTTAAAAACCAGAGTTGACTCTAAATAGTCTTTATTTTGCAGATAAAATATCGTTTCGCATTGCAGTCAATCGGGTACATTCCATGGGCTTCAGACTCCGAATAATAAACGACGCATTTATTTCCATTAAATTGGACGTCATATTTCCACCAACGTGCCCATCTGTTCTCGACGAGAGTCTCGGAGAACACGGAGATCCAATCTCCCTTCCCGAATGGATCGCGAAAACCGATCCACAGCCCAAAACTATCGCGATTTGGTCCAACCGCACGAGCTACATTGTCCATTCCCAGCACAATATTTTCTTCCTCAACCGATTTTATAACAACCAAATCACCTGACGAGAAAAAAAACCCGTGAAAATAACGAAAAATTAATAAATCAGCCTCGTCCAATTGCTACTTGTTGAAGCAACGACCGAAATAAGAATACAATTTAATGGCAGCTCGAAAGCGACGTTTTTTAGAATAATTAAATTTTTTTTCTTCAATTTACTCACCTCCTTCGTCGATACAAATTTGCCTCGCTTGGCTCCACGTGTGTTCCTTGGTATGCAGCTTGTGAGCGCCGATTCCATTCGCCACGATATAGCCCTGCCCTGGAATCTTTAATGATGCTGTTGTTGATGCTGTTGTTGATGCCGTTGTTGATACTGTTGTCCCGGGCGGAAAGCCATTCATGAAGAATATCTGGGTGTGGTTGAAGTAGTTGAAGTTGTAAGTCACCCTCGGCTCGACTATACGTAGAAGAAGAAAGAATAATGTATACTTGTTGGGATACATCGGGTAACATGCGTATTATCCCTGAACTGCTCTTTGACACCCAAATCGATGAATTTATTTATTAATTTATGCATTATGTTTATGAACGTATGTATTTATATATTAATTTATTAATTCATTAATTCATTAATTCATTAATTCATTTATTAAGTTAATTATTAATCTTTCTGAACTCACTTTGCACATCGGTGACATTTATTTTTGGTGGATCAGAATCGGTGGAATACGGATGTGCGCGACTGGAAAATTCGCACATTTCATGCCATAGAATAATGCACAACACAGCGGACTTCAACATGTTCAATTTGTATTTTTGCGACGTCGAACTCATCGCGAGTACAGACCGGGATGTTCTAATGAGACCGCGAGCTTTCTCCTATATTTAAATGACGGGTCGAGGGCAATCCGAGGAAACACCCACTTCACTATCGGACGTTTTATTTACTGACCAATACACACCCGCGTACACATACTAATATTTTCATACATCTCTCTGGGCCGAAGATCGACGAAAGTAAAAAAAAAACAAACTTGTCATCTGTGAGGAATGGGCTGATTATGATAAAAGTATCGATTAATAAAAAGATCCAACAAGATCTCTCTGCAAAGAAACTCGCAGTTTCAAGCCGTCGAGTTCAACGTATAAAAAAAATACATGATCCGAAACGGATTCGAAGAAATCGCGTAGTCGGGACTTCGTTAATTATTCCGCAAGTTATCACGTGTAATATTATCGCTGACCCCGATAACTCGTCCGTTATGGCGCCGAGACACGAATAAGCACTTTGGTTACTTAAAAATAAAGAATAATAATCTATGGCTCGAAGTAGATCACGAAAAATATGATTATTCAGAAAATAATATAACTTTGCATGATTAAAACAACAAATAAAAAAGTCCGGTTTATTCAGCTTTTCAGCAAAAGATTTTTTTTTTTTTTTTTGTACTCGAACTCACGTTCTGTGCTCGTCATCTTGTTTCACGCCATCAAGGAATCCGGGCGGCGCTGCATTAAGTAGTCCGGGAGGTGCTGCGTTGATGCGGGTCCATTCATCTAATTACATAATTTGCATAATTGCAATAATACGAGCGACGCGTCTATTCAACCTCGATGTATTATAGCGTTTTAATATAATTAAATAATTTCAACACTCCACGGACCCCATAATAATCCGTGACAATATTATATTCCCAGCCGTAACAAAAGTAAAAAAGAATTGATGTATTTTTCAACATAGTTTCAATATAATTTAATAATGTCAACACTCCACCGAGCCCGTAATAATCTGTGATAATATTATATTCCAAACAGTACCAGAAGAAAAAAATAAAATGTATTTATTTTTGGTACTCGAAGTCACGCTTTGTCGTCATTTTGTTTCGCGAGGTAAACACTTGCCGGAGAATCGCGGTCGTTGAAGAAAAGAAAAAAACTTTTCCAGCTTAAATCTCCGTCGTACCGGCGCACTTCTCGAAAGGAGCATCAGCGAGGCATGAAACGCCTGGAAGGAAGGAAAAAGCTGTTAACTCGAGGAAGCGCAGACTGAGCTAACTCGTGGCTCTGATAGACTCCAGTTAAAAATAATTACCGAGGCAGGTTTCCCACGAAAAAAAAAATTGCCCCCAAAGTTTCGGACTGCGGATTGCGTTCTGCATTCGCCGTCTCTGGGGTTTCCGGAGGAAATCGCGTTCAGTCGATATCGCCGGTCCGCGGAGGGCACCGGTGGGAGTAAAAATAACGGAAGAGAAAAACTGGAGGATACTCGCGAGTCCGCTAACGACCACGAGTTCTTTTCGTGTCCGAGGATCGCCGTGGCAGTAAAAGCGTTGCAATGGCACATTAGAGGTACTTCAGCGCTGGTATCCGCTGGTATCCGCTGGTCCGCTGGTACGCGGGGTTATCCACTGGGGCTGAATATTTATCCGATAATCGGTGCAGTTGCAGGAGCTCGGACGATCGCATCGAGCCGCCAGCTCCCTCGAGCGTGGAAAGCTCGTTTATCATCGCGGCCCGCAACGCTTTCGTACGTACCGTGCGTCTCTCGCACTCCCCATCTCCTCTAACCGTGAGCAAACCTTCGATGATTTTCCGGTTTCAGCATTGCTCGACGAGGGAGCTTCGTTGCGAGACGTTCAACCCGATTGTTGTTGTTGAGGTTGTTGAGAATTTTATTCGTTGCAATTCACCCATCATTGCCGCCTGCAAACCAGTGGAGATTAAATGGCCCATAAAGTCAGCCGCCTTAAAATGCGCGGAATCGCGAGGTCAAGCCTGTGGGGAACTCGGTTGTCAGAAAAACGCGGCCCGCAACGCTTTCGTACTTTGTGTGAGCAGACCTTCGATGACTTTCCGGTTTCAACATTGCTCGACGAGGGAGCTTCGTTGTAATTCGTTGTAATTCACCCATCATTGCGCCTGCAAACCAGTGGAGATTAAATGGGTCATAAAATCAGTTGCCTTAAAATGCGCGGAAACACGAGGTCAAGCCTGTGGGGACTCGGTTGTCAGAAAAATGCTGAATTTCTGCCAACCGAGTGCTTTCGCGCATACCGCGCTATCGAGCTCTCCATCTTCGCGAACCGTGAGCAACCCTTCGATGATTTTCTAGTTTTAGCATTGCTCGACGAGGGAGCTTCGTTGCGAGACGTTCAACCCGATTCTTCTTGTTGAGGTTGTTGAGAATTTTATTCGTTGTAATTCACCTATCACTGCCGGCTGCAAACCAGTGGAGATGAAGTGGGCTGCCTTGAAATGCACGGAATCGCGAGGTCAAGCCTGTGGGGACTTGGTTGTCAGAAAAATGCTGAATTTCTGCCAACCGAGTGCTTTCGCGCGTACCGCGCTCTCGAGTTCTCCATCTTCGCGAACCGTGAGCAACCCTTCGATGGTTTTCTGGTTTCGCGACTGCTCGGCGAGAGGCACTCGGAGCAAGAAATTCTACCCATTCTCGTTCTTGAGGTTGTTGAGAATTTCATTCGTTGTAATTCACCCATCATTGCCTCCTGCAAACCGGTAGAGATTCGTTTGCCTTGGAATTCAGAAAAATGCTGAATTTTTTAAACGAAACGTCAGTAGGGTGAAAATGCATTGTCTCAGTGAAAAAATAATGCCTGCCCAGACCCCAACGAAATGGTAAAAAAAGGTAATCCGTGCAGTTGCTCGAGCTCGGGCGATCGCATCGAGCCACCAGCTCCCTCGAGTGCGGAAAGCTCGTTTATCATCGCGAGCCGCAACGCTTTCGTACGTAACGCGCCTCTCTCGTGCTCTGCATCTCCGCCAACCGTGAGCAAACCTTCGATGATTTTCTGGTTTCCCCATCGCTCGACGAGAGGCATTCGGAGCGAGAATTTCAACGGGTTCTTCTTGAGGTTGTTGAAAATTATTCGTTGTAATTCACTCATCACAGCCTTCTGAAAACCAGTGAAGATTCGGCTGTCCTGGAATCCACGGAATCGCTCGGTCGAGCCTGTGGCGATTCCGTTGACATGAAAAATGCTTATTTTTTTAACGAAACTTCACTCGGGTGCAAAAAACATTATCTCAGTGAAAAAATAATGCCAGCTCGAACGCAACGAAGTTGTAAAAAAAAATTAAAAAATCATAATGTCGAATTGCAAAAAATAATGCGCTTCCCATGAAATAATCGAGGTAGAAGTGAACTGCCGAATTAGCGCCAATCGTTGCGAAGCGCTGTCTCCAGTTCCACGGCGTGTTCCGTGTCGCCTCGGGAGATATAGTGTATAATCAAGCAAGCTTTCGGTGGTAGCTGGCATTATGTCGGAGGAACTCGGGAGATCCTCTTTGCATGTCTGAGTTCCCCCGGTTCGTCGACTGCGCGCTCGGCCGTCCGCGATAAGTAACGAATTCGATGAGTAACGAAGATACGAGCCCGGGCGGAGAACGACTCGGAGGTGTAGGGCGACTGTGCTGCGTCGGAACGAAATTGCGGATTTCCCTCGCAGTTGCGGCGTCAGCGAGAAAGCGCCCTGGCTCCGCTTTCATCGCGCTTTCGCCTCTTTCGCCGTCGTCATTTCTCGGCCTCCGCGCAAGTTTGCCATCCCACCTTTTCGCAGCATTCCACCACCCACACCCACACCTCCGGTTCGGTCGTCGCGACGGCATCGTCGTTTCCCGCAGGAAGAAATTGCGAAAGTCCGAGTCGTCTGTTTTATTTTTCTTCGGCATGTATAAAAAGGGTATGCACTCAACTAAAACATTTTATCAAAAGCAAATTGCTGACTCGAACTTTGTCACCTTTCCCGTTATTTACAAACACAGGAGTGCTTGTTTTTTTACATCTATAAATATTTATATTTATTTATTTACATTTACATTCTGTTTTATATTAATAAATGTTATTAACATGAATATCTTCATCTTGATATTTAATTCAATAAATATCTTCATCTTGATATTTACTTCAATAAACATCTTCATCGTAATATTTATTTCAATAAATATCTTCATCTTGATAATTATTTCAATTAATGTCCTGATCTTGATATTTACTTCGATGAACATCTTGGCGAGTACGACCGTCGAAGTAATTTTACCTAATGATCTAAACGTTTCGGTGCATCAGCGCTCGAAACAGAGGAAGATTGGATAGCGGCGATTCTCCTCGGCTGCGGAGCTCTCCAACCGATCGTACGTTTCGGGAACAAAGTTCGAGATCCTTGTCCAACTCTATAATTCTCCTCGAGGGTGTGGGGTGTGTACAGCCGGTTTTCCACTCGACACAAGAGGATCACATGCTGCGCAAGATGACGCAGACATTATTCACGTAGGGAAGCACACGATGTTCCGCGGAAGCGCGCTGGAGTGGTTCTGGAGAGTCGGGGAGCACAACGGATAGCGAGCTTACGTCTTACCACCGTCGTTGCCGCAATAGCACCACTGATCGATATAGCTAACGCCAGGGCAGCTGCTGTAAATGCCGGCGGAACGATCGATGTATAAACTCGCACGCTCGATTTAAACTACCACCACTACTACTACTGAAACGTTAAGCATCCGGGGTTTAAAATGCCAGGACTTCGATGCTACTTTAGCTGACGTGCAACTACCATAATGCCTCATGTCTCGTGCATGTAATACTTTAAAGTTGCAGCGGTACTTCAATCGATGTACAGCGAGTTCTACGATCTAAGTATAAGTTAAAGATACTTGTGTAAAGTCTCGGGCCATTCGGGAGTTACGTGCCACGGATAATTCTCGAAAGCCGGAGAGTCGAAGCTCGAGAGCCGTAAGGGATGGGTGCAAAGAAGAAGGAACGAGTGCCCTTAGGAGCAGGACCCAGTTTCCGAAGCACGCAATTCACCAACTCTGGTAGAATTCCTGGGGCGTCAGATTATCAGGTCCTGCGGAAGTACGGAAAAGTTCTGATGAAGTCCTGAAAACGCCCCGTTGTAATGGTTGTAGCGATTCAAACAGTTTTGCCATGAATGATTCTTGAAATCCGGGAAGGCGACGATCACGAACTGTGAGCGATGGAAGCAAAGAAGATGGAACGAGTGACCTTAAGAACCGAACCCAGTTTACAAAATACGGAATTCACAAATCCTGGTAGAAATCTTGAAGTTACATTATCGGGCTCTCTTGAGGTCCGCTTTTTCCGCCGCTAAACACGAATCCGCTACCGTTCTGACAAGGTTCCAACAAGACCCGAACGTAATGCATTTAACGGTTCGGCCACTTTCGCCACGAACAATTCTTGGAGACAGGAAAGTCGAAAGCTTTGTCTCATTGGTGGCGTTCCCATCGATCGGCAGGCGAAATGTTGATGGTGGTTTTTCCCTCTTTCAGAACTGCGCTGGATCTTGGTAAATAAGAAACGTGCCGGTAAATACTAGCGTGCTGAGTCGGTTCGCCGTCTCTCCCGTCGCTTTCCCGGATCCAGTCCCTTCGCACCTGTTCTCCTTCGTTTATAACACGAGCGTTATATTGACGTCGACCAAAGAAGCTGCGACGACAACGCGCCCAACTAAGTCGACGGCGACGATGCTTTCCCACTATCCCGAGTTCACTCTCCCTGTTCCGCTTCGGATAGTTCACAGTATGTACTGTACTTCATACCACTGCGAAGTGCACACAGCTAACTCGCTCCTGTCACCAACGTTCCCGAACTTACCCGAATTCGCAGCACGTTGTCTCCGTGTTCCACGGGATAGTCTCACATGCAAAACCTTCCCCGTAGGGATTCTCCGTACATTGTACGACGAGATGACTCTGGAAGTAACACGTTCGGTCCAGTACACTATACGGTCCCGGGTGTATCCACCGTCTCCGCTTGCGATACTTGCTTGCTGGTGTTAGACTTGCTGTACTCCGGAGACTTCGTGTGTACAGTGGCGTGGCTTTCAAAGGTTTATTTACCTCGCAGCATATTTGATTCGTCGATAAATTTCGAAACACACGGAGATGTTGTTGGCTCTGGTTCCGCGCGCAAAGACCATTTGGAGTGGATTTATCGGCCGTTCAATAATTTGATTCAATGTTTGCGATCAATTTTTGATTTCAATTGCATCTGATAAGTTGGCGCCTATCGTCGATGGTGACGGGATGATTATAATCGGATACACGAGAGCAACGCGCCAGTCCAATGACGTCCCGAGAATGTAATTGATCAATCGAACGTCATCGAATTTCATGAAGTTATAACGTCTCTGAAGTTCACTTAGAAAATAAAATTCTACAAGTTAACCTTTTTTTCCCCAAAACAGTGCATTCACGTAGACTTGCCAAAGATGAAATTAGATGTCATGCAAATATCATAAGGATTACAATCGATCAAGTTGTAGATGCCTTGGCTTCCCAAACGCCTGATCTTCAGAGGTTTTCAGAGTTTTATTTACCTCGCAGCACATTTGATTCATCGATGATAAATATCGAAAATCGAAACACACGGAGATATCGTCGGCTATGGTTCCACGCGCCGACAATTTGAGGTGGACTTATTACCTTGATTGCATTTTTATAATCAACTTGTTATTTCAACTACAACTGATAAGTTGTAATCGAAGTTGTAGTTGGCACCAATCATCGATGGCAATGGAATGATTATAGTCGGATACTACGAGGGCAACTCGCCATTCCAAAGACGTCCCTAGAATGGGATTGGTAAATCGATCAAGTTGTAGATGCCTTGGATTCCCAAACGCCTCGGGGTCTTGTTTGAGACCCGGCGTAGGAACGAACTCGCGGCACGCGCGGTGCTCGGGAGACGATGTAGCGCAAACATCAGCACACCTAGCCTTTTTCCATGGTAATGAAATTTCCAAGTTTACCGAGTAAATCGGGACCTGGGGGCATTACAACGGGAAGGCTGGCGCAACGCGAATTCACCGGAGACCCCCCGTACTGTGGAAAGTTTCGGGAAAGCACGCCGGAGATCCGTGCTTCTCGAGTGAATTGCCGGCGGGAAATCACGACACGTAGAGACAACTTTCCGGAGGGTTCGAATAAAATTTTACTGGAGTCGAGCCGTTTCTCTCTCTCTTACTTAGTTACCTGTACGACCCTGCCCTGGTGGAAATGACACAGGACCGGTGCTCGCTGACTCTGTGCCAACACTTGCCCAGTGTCGCCGCTTCCACTAGGGTGGGTTCGGATCTCGGGTTCTCGACCTTGTACCAGCCGTCGCATCTGAAGATGTGCACCGAGTATGTGATCGGTATTTTTTTTTTGTCAATCGACCGGCCCGGAAATACGGCACTGTGACAATAGCGACATCAACTCTTAAAATCTCCAGTGTCCCAACTTCAAAATTAACAAAGTGCCAATATCGTAAATCAGAAAAACAACAATTTTGTATTCATATTATAATATTGTTTCATTGATCAATTAATTGATCAAAAAAATGAAAGTACAAATGATGACGACGTCCATGAGGGAGAAAACTTCGTTTGAAATCATCCTAGACTGCTAGGAAGTTGACCGAATTTATGACCAAAAATAAATTACGCCCAAATCCCAACTAGATAGATGGTTTCGCTGTTTTTACCATATTTGTGACCCCGAATAAAAATGACAGTCACGGCACAAAAAACATTTTTTTATTTTTTGGTTAATTGACGCTTACAAAAAACGACCGTCACGACAAGTCTCTAGTCGCACCATCGTCCGCCGTCGATCCTTCGGAGCCTCCACCCGATCGTTACGGTTCCGAAGGAAGCCACTTCCCAGGTGGGCTCGCTCCGCGATCTTTATTCGACTTCGCATCGATGAAAAAACCATGAGGTTGGTTGCAAAGCGCGTGGGCGAGGAATACCACGGTCCCTTCCCGAAGGATGTGTCGGGCGGGAGGATGAGACAAGAGCAAGGAGCCGGAGCCAACACCATCGGCAGGAACGAGACCACTTGGAGGAACGAATTTGCATGTCGAGTCACTGAGCTCACCACTCGGCGATCCTCCCGTTTCTTCGCCTCGTTTCCCCCGTGGAAGCGAAAGAATGTCCCGACACTTTGTCTTCCCGCCGACACTCCGCTCCTCTCCCTTTCCGCGATACCCTATCCGGATTAGAGCCAAGCAGTGTAAATCGCGAGGGTGGGTATGGCTACGTATGCTATAACAGTATCTGCCCGGAGTACGAACTGCGAAAACCGTCTTAGGAATAAAAATTCACTGGAGATCGACCTCAGCAGAAAGAAAAGCGAGTCGCTGGTTCTCGCATTTGTGACTTTTTCTCTCCATAGTTCTTTTTTTTTCTATCCTTACTTTTTTCGGCCTCCCTTTCGACGAGGCGGTAACCGATAGATCAGACGGAAATGGGGTCAAAGTGCCGAAAAATAATGGGTTACCGAGCGTGTCTCCTCGTGCTCGTCTTGTTCTTCTTCTTCCTCGCCCTCCTTCGTCGCGGAAGGCCTCGAGGCACACAGCTTTTGCGTAGTCGATAGATCGTCTTAAGTGCCCTCGACGTCATACTACCCTTCTTCTTCTTCTTCTTCCTCCTCTTCCTCCACGTTGGTCTGCCGCGCCTCAACCCTCGAGGTTATTATGCGGCAGAGACTGCAGCAGTGAGCCCGAGCCACTTCCCTCTGCACCTACAAGTCTGCTCTGCACACTTGCTTGTTTTTTCTCTCCTCTCGTCATCGCACTCCTGGCTCCAACAGGCTTGAGTAGAGATTACAGTGAGTTGTGGGAATTCTCAACAAAACGCAAAGACGTTGCATGGGTAATAACCGCTGAGCTCGCGACGCACACAATTCTTACTGCTCACTTCGTCGACATTTTCCGAGAAATCCGATGTGACGCTTTGAATTTTTTTGCGCCAAGGATTTTTTTTCTTTTTTTTTGGTATTCTTTTCGATTGCACGTCAACCGTGTTCGGGTCAAAAGGGGGCGAATGCAAGTGATGATCCGATTTCCATCGGTTATTTTTTTATTTTTTTTTATTCGCGAGCTTCGAATTCGGACCATCGCGACTGGATTGCAGAGACGGAAGGTAAAAGTGGTGAATATGGGTTTAAAAAATCTGAAACTCCGTTCACTCACTCGTATCGATAACGGTCCGGGATTTTAGTTGTTAAACGTTGCTTCTAATATTACAAGAGCTTCCTTTTGAATTTCATGGATTTTAATTTCACTATAAAATTTCATTAACTTTTCATCCCAATTACCCATTAAATTTAATCTGTTTTGCGTAAAAACTTCCACCGTCCGGTGCATTAAATTTACAATTTATTTAACAGTGTATTCCCTTCTTACGGCAGCTGATCGGGAGTCGTCGAGACCCCAGTTGAATTTAGAATCGCTGAAGTACCGGGACTTTCGCCGAGTCTCGGGAGCTCTTATTGTGCAACAAACTTGCCCCCGTGGAGAGGAGCAAGAATTAGTGCGCTTTCGTTTCGCGGTTACGAATAGCTTACCACTGCTTAGTTCTCTCCTCCCGGCTTCCGTCGGCAAGCTGCCTAGCCGGGTGATTACTGCTGGGTGCAGGCTGCAAAGTTTTCCCTCGTACATGCTATCTGTTCCTCCGCTCCGTTTGTCTCATCGTCATTCTTGTCTCGTTCGTATTACACATGTACCATATAAGTTCCTCTGGTTTCTCCGCTATCTACTGGCTCGCCCTCCTCTCACCCCTTTATCCCCACTGTCTATATGTCTCGGTGCATTTCGCTCTCTTCGTTTCACGATTCCGCCGACTACTCGCCGGGAGTGACTGCTGTATTCAGCCCTCTCTGCCATTTGTAGAAGAGTCATGCAAATGCCACCGTTTCATCTTCCTGATACCGCTCCGCCGTCCTCCCGGCGATATACTTCGCCGGAGCCAAGTAGCTCGTCTTAAGTTTCATCGTCCGGACACTGAGGGATACACGCCTCTCGCTGCCGGGAACCTTACACACCGCCTTACGTTACGTGCCCGCATCTACATTTTCCACTATATACATATATCTGTGCGGTATAATAGAATGTACCGTGCCTCCTGAGTAGACGATGTAACGGGGTGAGGTTGCGCTCACTTCGTGCAGCGCGAAGCCTGATAGTCCGGAAATCTTCGCGAGAGCGTGTTCGAAGTACTTCAGTGGAGGCATTAAAATATAGGTTCTTACTTCGAAGCGGATTCGAAGCGAATTCTGAGGAAGCTGGCAGAGAACAATTAACAAGGTCCGATCCGGTCCGATCCGATCAGTCGCGAGCGACGTGAAGCAAAGGGCCAACAATATTAAATCATAACACCCTAACCTTATTATTTCCAACTGTTTTCTTCTGCTTGTATGCACTTCAGGCTCTTGGTTAAAATTCGATGCCGCTGCTTTACCTCTGTCACTACTCTCTGTACGCTCTCAATTTTCTGATTTTCAACTTTCGGTCCTTAGGGGAATTCACTCCCAGGATCCAATAAATAAAACAATAATAATAATAATAATAATAATGATAATAATAATAATATGATTAAGATCGACGGCGCGGCAATATCAAGAGACGCGTTAGCGTCCCGAGTCCATACTTGAAAAAAAAAAAATCAAAATTAAGCGATTCAGTGATACTGGAATGAAGGAGCAGAGAATCTTCCATTATCCGATTATATTTCGGGACTATTATCGGTAATGAGCTTTTCCTCGAGTCCTTGATATAGATTCTACCGTGCACTCTCTTGATACCCGAAGCCGGGGTTGAGTAAATAACGCATGCATTTTCGCACGATATAACAGAATTTACCGTGCCTCGTGAGTAGAAGCTGTAACTGGGTGAAGTTGCGCTTACTTCGTGCAGTTTGATGGTCCAGAAATCTTCGCGAGAGCATGTTCGAAGTACTTGAGTAAAAGCATTGAAATATAGGATCTGACTTCGAGGCGGATTCGAAGTGGATTCTGAGGAAGTCGGAGGAGAAGAATTAAAGGAATTGAATTCACTGGTACGAAGGAGCGGCGAATCTTCCCTTATCCGACAATACTTCCGGATGACTGTGGGGAGCCTGTGAGCTTTTCTTCGATTCCTTTGACATCGACTCTACCGTGGACTCTTTTGAAACCCGAAGTCGGGGTTGAGAAAACAACATATGCATTCTTGCGTAACATAAAATAATGTACCGTGCCTCCTGACTGGGAAATGTAACGGGGTGAGGTTGCACTGAGAAAAAGAAATGGTTGGATTGAGCAAATGCGCGGTGACAAACGTTCAAAGGTGTATTTTGATGGTGCAACAAAAATGTTTGTTTCAATCGACAAATTTTGAATAAATTAAAGCAAATAATCGTTTAACAAAACAATGCTTTATTTGTACCAAACAAATAACAGCTTTGAACGTATGTCACCACGACTTTTGGTTTATACAACCAAATTTTTTTTCCCAGTGTGCTTTTACTTCGTACACGCTTCGTGCAACGCGTGTTCGAAGTACTTGAGTAAAGGCTTTGAAATATTGGATCTTGCTTCGAAGCTGGTTGGAAGCTGCTGAGAAAGTTGGAAGAGAACAATTAAAGGAATTCAATATATTATGGTCAAGATCGATGGCGCGGCAATATCGGTGACGCTGGAATGAAGAAGCGGAGAATCTTCCGTTATCCGGCAATATTTCGGGATTATTGTCGGGAACCTATGAGCTTTCCTTCGGGTGCTTGATATCGATTCTACCGTGCACTCTCTTGATACCTGAAACCGGGTCGAGAAAACAACATTTCCATTCTTGCCTGCTGAGGAGGAGATGTAAAAAGGTGAAGTTACGCTTGCTTCGTGCAACGCGCAGTCCTGATAGTCCGGAAATCTTGGCGAGAGCGTTTTCGAAGTGCTGGCGTAAGGCGTTGAAATATAGGAGTTTGTTTGGAAGCGTATTCGAAGCAGATTCCGATAAACGTGGAACGGAAAAAAATTGAACTCTTTCCCATCGAAAAAGGAACGCTCTAGAACAAAAAACGGATCAGGTGCTGAAGAACCTAAGTCGATGACCCGTTGGCAATGAGAAGAAATATTGTAACTAATATTCTAAATGAATTAATGTCCGTATACGGTAAAAAGTAATTTTGGAAAATCGGCATGCGAAGATTCGTAAAAATAAATTTGATGAATAAATGACAAATAAAAAATTGTCGACGTTTGTGGACAATAAGTTGTAAAAAGTACAGACTATTTTTACCGTGTACCGTGCAAAATATTGTCAATGAATAGAACTTCTACTACCACTAAAAACTAAAAAGTTCGAAGAGAACAATTAACGGAAATCAATATATTATGATCAAGATCGACGGTGCGGCAATATCGTTGACATAAAAACGAAGGAGCAGAGAATCTTCCGTTATCCGACAATATTTTGAGATCATTGTCGGAAACCTATCAGCTTTTCTTCGAGTTCTTTGATATCGATTCTACAGCGATACCTGAAACCGGGGTCGGGAAGACAACATATCCATTCTTACTCGGTATAATAGAGTTTATCGTGCCTCTTGAGTAATAGATATAACGGGATGAAGTTACGCTTACTTCGTGCAGCACGCGGTCTGACAGTCCGGAAATTTTCGCGTAAGCGTGTTTGAAGTGCTCGAGTAAAGGCATTGAAATATCAAGAGACACGGTAGTGTCTTGACACGAAGTTAAGAAAAGACGGCGAGACAGACCGTGCACTTACACGCCAAAGTCGCCTTTTTTAGGATCTTACTTAGAAGCGGATTCGAAGCCGTTCCTGATAAACGTAAAAAGTAAACGATAAGAGTAACATTTGCAAAAGTAAACGATAAAAGTAACGTTTCTAAAAACTAACCGATAAAGGTAAAAAAAAATGATAAATCGGAAGAGAAATTGAAGGAATTCAATATACCATTGTCAAGATCGACGCGGCGGCAATATCGGTGACACTAGAACGAAGTAGCGGAGAATCTTCCCTTACCGGACAATATTTCTGGATTATCATCGAGAACCTATGAGCTTTTCCCCGAGTCCTTGATATCGATTCTACCTTGCACTCTCTTGATACCCGAAACCCGCGGGCTGTGAAAACAACATATCCATTCTTGCTCTCAGCCTCGTCCCTCGTCCTCCGTCGGTACTCGAGATACGATTGCTTATACCGTATTGACCAAGCACTCCTTCGGATTTCGTGGTTCTCGGCACGTCGGTGCCGAAATTTCACGATCCTGCGCCCAACCCTGGCGAGGCGGTGGCGTCGCCGCAGAGTGAAGGTGAGAAAAATAAAAGAAAAAAAAAAACCCCGACCATTTCGTCTTTCAATAGGTCTTCCGCAAGAGCGCAACGGCAGGTGGAGCGTCGGCGGAGAATACATCGCGAATGGGGATGACGAAGGGAGGCGAGATTAATCGCTGCACGCCGGAGAAATTCGCGTCGGCACATGGGCGCGCTCCAGACTATAAACTATTACAGTCGGCGGTAATTAAGAGGCGGAAGCAATAGAGGAACGGTCTGGAAAAGAAGGAAGTTGCGGCGGAGGAGAGGTGCGAGCCGAGGGAAGAGCAGAAGGTTCTGGTCCGGGAGCTTCCCGACTCGGCGAGCTGCGAGTCTAATCCTCGAGCTTCTCCCTTTTCCTTGCCCAAAGTTTCCCGCGTACTCCGTCGCTCCTTGCACCCGCGGCCTGGTTGAAATAATGGATTCGCGAGAAATCCGAAGAGATCCGCGAGAGACGAGCAACGCCGAAACACGAACAGGCCCTCCGTGCCCAAAGTTCACGAGCTAAATTATCAACCGAAGCGATCGGTGGTGTGTCCGGGAGGCCGTGATGGAAGTTGACGAAGGATTCGGTTCCTTCTTCGATCTCCGTCCCTCGGACTGCAGCTTCCTCCGCTCGTCCACGCCAGAAGAAAACTCCCGCATGCTCCCTCGGCTTTCACGGCGTGACAATGAACTCATCGCCAGGCCGACCGACTTCGCCGTGGGTGGGCGACGTGACCTCACTGCAAAAACTCTTCCTAATGTACCAACTTTCATCAACGCAAATCCCCGCCCGGTTTCTTACGGCTTCGTCCTGGCCTCTTCTTGTTTTTCCCTGAAAACCGAAGCTCCCTCTACCCTCCCGGCGAAAATTGACGTGCCTCGGGTGTAAAATAAAAGTGCATTTGTCCATAGTCTCTTTCCTTTTTTTTCGTCGATCTTTCGAAGATCGCGGGCGTTATCGCTGAGTATTTCGCCACCACAAACGAATGCGCCTCCAATATTGGATCGCCACACGCAGCGATCTCGCGCTCTCTTGCGAGCTCTCACCTTCCGCTCCCGTCTCTCACTCCGCAGACCATTCAAATAAAACGGACAACTACAAAATATTTTAATTGAACGGAATTTATTAAAAAAAGACAAACTTTTCTTCTTTAGGTTTTTTTCTCAAGCGAGTCCGATCCAAACCATGAACCATCAAACAATAACAAAACAACTCCGTTACTAAGTCGTCTCTTTCTCTTTTTTCTTTCCTCCGTTCAGACCGTTCGGTAACACTGAGAGACCAAACTTTACGGCGACGCGATTCTCCACGTAGGAGCGCAAGCTCGCACGATCGTTTCTCGATGGTTTGCGATATCGCGACTGTTCGATATTAATGGAACGAAGCTGGGCTGCGGAACGGAACGGCGGGATTGCGATCGCCTCTGGCACGGTCGATCTGCGTTTCCCGACGATCAGCCGTGAATCCGGTGTACAGAGATTTCCGAAACCAACCCCCCCCCCCTCCTCGATATCCCAGAAGCGTACTAATTGTACCCAGCAACCGAATGCGTTACTTATCCACTATAACCGTTTAACTGGAAACTGCATAAAAGCAATTTGCAAGTCAGTTAGCGGCAACGAAATAACTGCGTCGGCTGCCGGGCGATTTCTAAGCCCGTTCAGCAAGCAACCCTGCTCGGCTGTGCCGGTGGTGCTGATGGCCGCACGCTATCGACCGCCGTTACACGATAACGCTTAATTGCACGTTCCTGCTACTCCGCACCGTCCGGCCACTCTGGGTGTAGCTGGAAACAATCGACAAGCTCCATTCGTTCAGCTTATTTCCGTATAGAAGCGGCCGAATGGCGAGGTCCTGGCCCGGCACCGGTGCCGGAGCCGCCGGTGTCAAGGCCCGGTGCGCACCCGGAACGGAACCAGTGCTGGATCGGTACCGAAACCGTCGGACGTGACCGATGGCGATCGACTCCGGTTCGGAACTTCCCGCCGACGTTCTCGCAATTTTTAAAAAAATCGAGGGACATCATTTTGTTTCTCTAGCGAAGTGTGGATCGTTGGTAATTTATTGCTCCGGCAGCGAAAAAACATTACCGTTAGAGCAATTAAATTTGTTGCCACTTCAAGATGGTTTGTTACGATAACAAAGTTCTTGCTGTTCTAACACTTTTTTGGTCGGCGTAAGAATGATTTGTAAACTACTACAAGGTTGTTGTAGGTCGGGCGAGAAACGCCCTCGCTATGGACTGTGGAAAAGCCGGATATTTAGATTTTTGGCGACTTGCCGGAAACACGATCTATCGATCTGGACGAGTGCCGAATTCTTCTTTGTCATCCTGGATTGTTTTATTGCCATTGGAGCAATAAAATTTGCTGCCACTTCAATGTAGTTTGTTGCTTCTGTATTAAGTAGATAAATTAGTTAGGGCAGAACGGGGCAAAACGCAATTTTCCAATAATTATTGGATGGTGGCGGTGATGGTGGGTGAGCCAAAACGGGGTTGAAAATGCGGATATATCGTTAAGACAATAGTGGGGCATAAAAAATTAATTGGAAATTATTGGAAAATTTAGCCCCACTTTCCCATTTTGCCCCGCTCTCCCCTACCGTGACAAAGTTCATGTTACCCCAACATTTTTGTTTCTCCGCGAAAAAATAATTGGTAAACTACTAGCAGGTTGTCGTAGGTCAGGCGAAAAGCGCTCCCGCCATGGAACATGAAATTTAGGAACCGGAAATAAAATAAAATAAAATAAAATAAAATAAAATAAAATAAAATAAAATAAAATAAAATAAAATAAAATAAAATAAAATAAAATAAAATAAAATAAAATAAAATAAAATAAAATAAAATAAAATAAAATAAAATAAAATAAAATAAAATAAAATAAAATAAAATAAAATAAAATAAAATAAAACTATATAAAATAAAATAAAACTAATAAAACACGGGCCCTGAAGGGGCCCGTGTATAATATACAGAGCCCCCTTCGGGGGCTCTGTATATATGCGCGCGCGAGGGTTCGTCGCCGTCGCAGTTCGTCCGTCCAAATTCGTCCGTCCCAGTTCGTCCGTCCAAATTCGTCCGTCCCAGTTCCTCCGTCCAAATTCGTCCGTCCCAGTTCGTCCGTCCAAATTCGTCCGTCCCAGTTCATCCGTCTCAGTTCATCCATCATCGTTCCTCCCCTATCGTTCGTGCCGAGTGAAGGAACGACGGGAAGGAACGACGGGAAGGAATAAAAGAAAACTTGGAATTGTTCGTTATCTTCGTTTCATTGAGGTTTCTTGTTCCTCGGAAGAGCAGTTAGATGCTCGTAGGGAGCTCCGTGCTCGAGGACTCGCCGGGAAGAACTGATGCTCGCAGCAGCGATTCTGCGCCTTTCATAGCCGGCCGTCGAGCCAAGCGTGCCGAGTTCCCCCACCCGCGACCGCCCGGCCAATAGCGCGTGGCGCCGCGGGAGCTCGGAGATATCGCTCCTTGGGCCTATCGGCGCGCGAGGCTCGACGCTCGGCTCTGTGATTGGCTGAGCGTTGAAGTTTTTACTAATATTACAGATATTTATTATATATATTAGGTTAATGATGAGATCTTTTGAGAAAAATCTACGTCATAAAGTGGCGTATAACACTTTCAAGGCCATTTTCCACGTATTTTTTCCTGCTGATCACGAATACAACAATTATTTTACTCCCAACTCAATATTTTCCATTTAAATCCCAAAAATACCATTTTTCGTCCATAAAATCGAGATTTCCAATGGCACACTGTACTTTAAGCCCAAAAAGGCCAGCGGATTCGTATTCAGCGGGAAAAAATACCTCGAAATACATGGCAGTTCATTTCAAAAAAACAAAAAAAATATTCGTCAAAAAATTCCAAGGCTACCCCTTTCAAGTCCATTTGTTGCGTTTTTCAACGTCCTCAAACAACTCGATAAAACGCCTCCGAAACTTCGGGCAGGACCGAATCTTGTGTATTTTTTTCCGTACAACAAGATGGGCTCCTCGGAATTTTCCTAGCTCCACTGGGAGCCGAGATATCGACCTTTGAAAATCACAAAAATTCACGTTTTTTCAAAAATGGCTCAAAAATGGAAAAATCGTTGTTCAAACGATTTTTTTTCTTTCAAGGCTGTATTCCACGTATTTTTTCCCGCTGATCACGAATACAACAATTATTTTACTCCCAACTCAATATTTTCCATTTAAATCCCAAAAATATCATTTTTTGCCCATAAAATCGAGATTTTCAATGACACACTCTACTTTAGGCCCAAAAAGGTCAGCGGATTCGTGTTCAGCGGGAAAAAATACTTCGAAATACACGACAGTTCATTTGAAAAAAAACAACAAAAAATTCGTCAAAAAATTCCAAGGCTACCCCTTTCGAGTCCATTTTTTGCGTTTTTCAACGTCCTCAAACAACACGATAAAACGCCTCCGAAACTTCGGGCAGGACCGAATCTTGTGTATTTTTTTCCGTACAACACGATGGGCTCCTCGGAATTTTCCTAGCTCCACTGGGAGCCGAGATATCGACCTTTGAAAATCACAAAAATTCACGTTTTTTCAAAAATGGCTCAAAAATGGAAAAATCGTTGTTCAAACGATTTTTTTTCTTTCAAGGCTGTATTCCACGTATTTTTTCCCGCTGATCACGAATACAACAATTATTTTACTCCCAACTCAATATTTTCCATTTAAATCCCAAAAATACCATTTTTTGCCCATAAAATCGAGATTTTCAATGACACACTCTACTTTAGGCCCAAAAAGGTCAGCGGATTCGTGTTCAGCGGGAAAAAATACTTCGAAATACTCGGCTCGTTACTCGTTCGGGAGGCCCGAGCTTTGATTTCGTCCGAGGGAAGGAAGGGAGACGATTGCAGATGTGCCGAAAGGCGAAATGAGAATGTTAGTGAAAATGCTTTTCTTTTATTCTCGTTTCGTACATAAGTGGGTTGCTCGTGTTCGGATCCCGACTGCCGCTGGCGCCGATCTCTCGATCTTTTAAGACCCGTCGCCGTGGCCTAGTGTTCTCCCTCTCTTCCTTCGCGCCTGCGCGGTGTTTGCTGGGCTCTCGCGGCGCCTCGGTGGGCCGTTCGGGAATCTCCCGGCAAGCGCGGGCGTCGAAGCCTGTCATTCCCCTACACAATCATTACTCCCGTGTGGCCCGGTGACGTCTCACCGCGAGAGCTCGGGAGCTACTGATAGCTCCGGGAGAGTTACAGAGCAAGCCGCCGGACAAGCCCGCGGAGGCACACGTAGCGCCATCCGACGGGATCGAGGGGCGACTCGATCGATGCCGAACGTCGCGCAGCCGCAGAAGCCTATATGCTGAATTCTTGGTCCAGGTCGAGGTTCTTCTCGAGTGGGCCTTCCTCCGAGCACAGGCTGGGAATGCTGGCCGCCTAGTTCGCTAGTTCGAAGCGTCCGGCGCGTCGAGACCGCGCCGAGTGGGAAGCGGCGTCCCTCATCCGCTGCCAGTTGTTTTTGTTTTTTTCGGACGAAACCCTCGGACGAAACCCGATCGATCAATATAAACGAGTGCCGAATGCTTTTTTATCGCGCTGGATAATGTTATTGCCACTTTACTTCGCCCTTTGATACTCGGATACACACGTGTTTTTTAATAAAAATGTATAATGAATTTTGGGCGCAGAGTCGAGAGTCGAGCTTTTGATGGTAATAAAGTTTATTAGAAGAGTACCGCTCGCCAGTACCGAAAATACCGAGAGACAGCCGTTCACAAAGGTGCAGCGAGGTGGTTCGTTAATTATTTTTATTTAATTCGAATTGCGCGGAACAACGGCGGGCCGGCTATATCGCCGCACATGTGTCCCTCGTGGTGGAAAATCCGCCCGGTTGAACGAACGCTCACTCGACTACATGCACATGGCTACACCGGGGCGCGGTCACATCCCCGTCCGCACTCTCTAATCACCGAAGGTGCTCTTTCTTCTATTACTGCGACTGCCTCGCTGTCCACAATGCTTTTACATTTTCTGCTCTGCAGCAGATACAGCGCACCGCCACCGGCGCCACCGTACCGTCCATTATTCTAATTATATTTTAAAGAGGATACTCGCAGCTTTAATCACAATTAAAGTAAGTTGAAGCTGAACCGAGCCATTCTCTATTTGTTACCGCGTAATTATATTTAACGCCGCTGGGGAACGGCTTGAACGACGCCCAGAATAAGTGAATTAATCGATAGGCAATTAAAAATGTCAAACCCGTAAAATCAAACCTCTGGACGATAAATTTTATTTTTTATTTTCGATCAAATTAAATTTCAAAATTGTGATGGAGAATTCTGAAGGCCTACTGTAACCTCCTGGCAGAGTGCAGCGATGAACGCCAGCGCGAAATCAAGGCAACCGCGGCGCAAGAAAAAGGATTCGAGCTTCGGTACACGACGAACCGAGGGGTAATTTATTCTCGCATATGAATGCATGATGACGAAGACGAGCTTTTTCGAATGAACTATTAAGACAATTTTCTAATTTTCTCAATTTTTCGAATGTATTTGGGGCAGAAAGGGGTGAATATGGCCCAGTCGATATATCATTGATTTACTGGTTAATCGGAGTGGCCCATATTTACCATTTTTACCCTAATAATTTGCATGTATCGTCCTGGGAAATTATTTCCATGTGCAAATCGGTGACTTCCGGTGCAGGGAAGATCCGGACCAGTCGGAGAAACGTGATTGTTCTACTTCTGGGGTGGTCAAGGAAAAAGCGGAAGAATTGGGGCACTCGCAGGAAGTCGTCATTTCGGCGGTCAAGGACGATGTTTCCCCTCGGGAAATGGTCCAGGAGAGGCCCGAAAGTCCAGTTAACCCGTACAATAAATCCGAGTACCCGAAAGCCCTGGCTCCCTGGCCGGGCGAGGATACCCGAGAACCTTCGGTAGTCAATAGTGTCGAATCGCTCGAGTGCGGAGCCCCGCAAAATTCAGGCGTGGAATCGTGTCCCTGTTGTCCGACGGGAAAACACGACGATGGCTGCTGCAAAGCGCACTTGGCAAAGAAAGAACTTTACAACGAGATAAAAGCTCGACTTACCAGAGCGGTCAAGGTTTGTCTTCGCGTCTGTTCGCTGTTAGCCCGCCCGTCGGGTAGTTTGAAACTGATAGAGATTCGATCAAAGGAGCGGAACGTCGGACTTTCGACTTGTGTGCTGCTCTTCGGACCAGGCTTCGGACCTTGATGACGGTTTATTGACTGTGTATTTTTCAATTAAAGCCAATCGATTGCAATCTTGCCTGTTCCAGAGGCACAAAATATTTTTGATTCGCGGTGAGCTGCCAATGCTGGCGAAGGCGTTGGAGGAACGAGGATGGATTCAGAAATACGAGTCCGTAAGAACTCGGATGATCCCCTATGGTGAGAGTACTCTGCGAGCATCTTTAATCTCGGCATACGTTTCTATAACGTTCGATTCAAGCCCCCGGGTACATGTGCGGAATCTTGAGCGGTTAATTCAGAAGTGACGAAATGTTGACGAGTGTACCGGAAGTTTTTGATTCGAAGCTGTTCATCTTGCAAACTAATCGGGAAGCGGGAATTGGGCCAAAGCGGTTAATATGGACCACCGTTTTGCATCATTTTTTCATGATAAATCAAACCGCCACATTCCGTAGATTCGGCAATATTATCTCGCCTCTGATTTCGCGATCAAAGATCACTTACACGATCGCCCAGGAGCCTTGAAACATTGAACTGCCGGATTATCCATAAACTTCAATCGCTCAGGAAGCGTGGCCAGCCTGGAATCAAAGTCAATGGATACAATCAAACAACCTGACGGTACCATCAACGAGAAGGCTCTCGTTTTTGCCCTCCTGCGTCACAAACCACCGGATTTCATCTGGGATTGCAGAAACGACTTTGTCGAGTGGGATTCCTCTATCCGGAATCATGTCTTACTGAACCGGCTTCAGAGAGCGTGTGTTTACACGTCGAAGGTTCGTTGAATCATTACGGATCTTCCGGCGATTCCGCGCCCAAAATACAACCCTGACTCTTTGGTGTTGATTCTCTTGATTCGACTCTTGCACGCATCGCGCAGCTCGGGATGGCTCACATTCTTCAGGACTCTCACTGGCTCTACGAGCGCGATGTCGCCAATGTTCAATACCCAAGAAGTTACAACGTCAGCCGAGAGCCTCATGCATTTTTGACCGACTATCGTATGACCGCGGCGACCGGATTGTTGAAGTGGTTCGTCTCGAGGGTGGAGAAGGGCGAGGGCTTCGTCGATATCGGTATCGAGCCGATTCCAATAACTCAGCTGGAATTCGCTATAGAGCGATGCGAAGAATTTTTGGCCGAGACGAGGAATCAAAATATAGATTCTGAGGTGGATTCCGCGAGTCCGACGGAAGATCAGTGGAGCCTCTTCTTGGACGATTACACGAGGGTTTTGCACAAAGGGAATGGAATATCGAGCCCTCGGGACGAGAAAATGTCCCGCTTCGAGGTTACTTAAAATTCATTAGCACGTGCACTTTCGTGGATCGACCTGGCACTGTTCGGCTTTCCGAGTTCTTCAACTCGGCGTATCCACACGGCTTCCGCGAATCCAATTTATTCAGAGTCCACATCCGACGAAACTTTCGGGCATACACGAATTTCCGGACGATCTCCCGAGGGACCGTGTATGCTCGACATAAATATGTACATTTTTTTTTTTTTTTTTACAGAAATGTTATCTCTTGGCGAGTGAAACTTTGAAGAAATTGAAGGACCTCGATCCCCAGTACGAGCTCAACGGGATGAGAAACATTTGGATCCTCAAACCGAGCGAACTCTGCTGCGGCTCTGGCATCAGCATCTCGCATAACTTGAAGGATATTCTTCGGAGAGTCGATGGAAAACCGAAGGATTATTTTGTCGTTCAGAAGTACATAGGTCGGTTAAAAAAAAATGCATTTGATTTTCATTTGCATTTACCCCCATTATAGGCATTGTGCACGGTAAAAATGGGCACCAACGTTTCTTGTCCACAAACGTCCACAATTGTTTTCATGTCAATTTTACAAAAAAAATGTTGTCCATTAAATAAAAATGTCTGATAATTTTACGAATATTTTTTGTAAAATAATTGTGGAGGTTTATGGATAAAAAAGTTTGTTAAATGTACGAATATTTTTAGATGGGGTTTTTTAAAAATTATATCGGTACATTTGTAAAATTATTTTACTGGAAGAAAATCCGGCTAATATTACAGTGCCTCCAATCAACGAAGCGCTTACAACGACTGCGTGCCGTGCATTAATCAAGATTTACTGCGTACGCTGTGACAAACGAGAAAATCGAATTTTGTAATTACATTGTACACAGCGACTCTCGGGGTACTCACGGAGCAACCCTGTAAAATTTATCGTAGCATCGTTGTAAACCCCTCCGGTGATTAAAGGCTTGACTCGCCGGCCTTTCTCCGTGTAAGGAATTCGTGGGGATGCGACCTAATGATTTGTTGATACTTTTTGCTTCGTTTTTTGCTTTACAGAAAAACCGTTGTTGATCAAGGACACGAAATTCGACATTCGACTGTGGTACCTCGTGACCAACACCTTTCCCTTGACGATATGGGTATTCGAGTAATTGTTTATAATTTTTCTACTTTAGATGAAAATACCTTTTGGTATTCTACAAAAAAAACCTGATGAAATCGTGAAATTTAGGTTTAAGTTAGCACGTTTTAATTTTTTGCATAAAAATACTTTCCAGGTTGTGTCGGTCAGTTTCGGTCAAGTAAAAATAGAAACCTTCTTTTCGGTCCATTTCTACTCTCCCGATTTTTTTATTATTTCAAAATGTCTTTCGATATATGTATTGCGTGCCGAATAAAATCGGCAGATAATACCGATTTTATCGACACGACAAGGTCAATTTTATTGGCGCTTTAATGCCAATTTTGTTGGCATGACAATGACAAACCTCATTTTAGAACCGTCGGAATCGATTTTTTTTTTCCAAATCCAGCCATGTATTTGTCTCATCAGTATTGAAGAGATCAGTCGATTTTTAATTCGAGCCTGACGCTTTTAACTGCTATGTGACAATCCCGATGGACGATCGCGAAATGTTCTATCTTCGTACGTGGAAACCAGTTCGCGCTGGAACCTTTTATATCAGAACGTGAATGCGGACAACTGGTTGGGGCATCCGCCGGGTCGCCAGACGCTAATTGCCAGGGAGAGCGTGCAATGAACACTGAAAACCGTATCTTCATTGCTCTCTAAATGCAATTACTTTCTTTTTTTTTTAGTTTTATCGAGACTCGGATTGGCGAAACGGCATTTCATTATTCTTCGTGATCTCTTCCCGAATCGAATTCCATCCGTCGAATTTTCACGTCGAACGGCTCGATCCAACTCGCGTCGGATGATAGTTTTATCCTTTTTTTTTTTATTTTTCATCAAGCGTCGTATAGTTTACGTGGATTTGTCGAAAATTTCGTTCGTTCAAATAATATCCCCGTCAATTTTATACCCGCTGAATACGCTCCGGAAATACATTTTATCGGCACACCGTTCGATAGCCGCGGTATGAAAATTTTTCGAATAAGATGAAAAAAAGAGATATATATATATAGCAGACTCCGATGGATAATTGAACCGTGCATTCTTCTCTGACCGCACAGAGAGGCTTTATTACGATTCAGCTCGAAGCCATACACATTCGCGACTTACCACGAGGCTATCCACATCTGCAATACCGCTATACAACAAAAATACTCGGATGAAAATCGACGAAGGAGACGAAGAATTCTGCTGGGAAATGTGGACGAAGGAGGGCAGCCGGTGTCGGCTGAATCGATTCGCGATCAGGGATGGGATTGCGCGAAGCTGAACGAATATTTGAAGTAATTTAAAATACCAATTCTCATTTCCAGCGGGTGCAAGGAATCGCCGATTGATCGAAAGAAAAGCTTCTTACGTATTCGCGCTCTCTATAAAAATCGGGTCTCCGTTCGACACTCTCCGTCCGCAATAGCGCGATAGTAAATGAACGCTTCTTATTCTCAAATATTAAGAAAAAAAAAAAAAAAAAATTAAAGAATTTAAATATACATCTAGCTTTGCGTGGTAGTGTCGCGATAGGGAAACTGGAATAAGTAGATACTTTGTCACAGCTCGAATCCCGTCAGCAATTTCTCAGATCTATTCCTGGCTATCAACGGCGCGGCTCGAACGACGGTTTAAAATTGATGCGTTTCGGGAATCGACGATTCATTAACTGTAAAAAAAAAAATCGAATGAAATTTAATGTACTTGTGCTGGAAGTTTTTATGCATTAACTGGTACTATATTAAATTTTACATAAGATTGTGATGAAAAATGAATATACAGTATATTAAAAACGTACAAAATACTTTACTTTTAATAATGTAACTTAATTGTACTATAAAAGTACTTCAATTCCAATAATTCACTTAAATTTCACTGTAAAAGTATATTAACTTTTCATCACAATTGTACATTAAATTAAAAAATGTTACAGTGTACATTTCTGGTACATGAGCTGCCAACATCAGAGAAAAACAAATACATATTTTTTTGGGCATTTTTTCGAAAACAAAATAAACGGGGTTTTGACATTACATAAAAAGGGTTTGGACTTGACACGAATAATTTATACCACGCGTACGACTCCATCGTAATGGTATATCTCATTTTATTTTTTTTTTCAAAAAACCTATAGAAGCGTCGGATACAAAGGCGAGCCGTACCGCGACGAGATTTACCCGAAGATGTCGCAGGCGATCGTGCTGACGATGCTGGCCTCGCAGGACTACATGGACAAGCGTCGTTGCAGCTTCGAGCTTTACGGCGCGGACTTCGTCGTCATGGACGATCTGTCGGTTTGGCTCATCGAGATAAACACGAATCCGCGGATGCATCCGCCAAGTTCGAGGATAACCCAGCGCCTGTACAACGGAGTGCTCGAGAGTCTTGTTAAAGGTTTGCGAACTGCCTCGTACTTGTTCGTGGTAGTTCAGCGGGCCGTGCGCGAAGAACCTCGCGAAAGTTTCGAGCCTCGATCCCGGGGCGGGGTTTCCCTCGCGCGTTCGGATCGCCGATCGAAAGCGTAGGAAGGAAAGTCGCGTACTCCCGAGTATCGGAAAATGTACGCCCGGGTGGTTCGGGGGTGGTTGCGGGCGAGGGCGAAGTTCGACGTTTCGCCCGGCTCTGCGTGAAGTGCTTGCGCGATTCGGGAGCCGTTTGTATTGACGGCACGAACTGGCCACTAATCAAACACGAGTCCGAGGGACTTCGGTCCATTCTGTAGATAAAGATGCCGAGCTGGACCTTCCTTTCTTTTTCGCCTATTTCGTCTCTTGTTTAACTCCGGCGTCGAGCAAATCTTTCGTTCCCCTTGATCGCGGAGCCAATCGTTTCGTTATCGGCAAGACGAACTAACCGAAGAGAGCCGGTTCGAAAAACTCGAGATGGAAGTTTGCGGGGAACAGTGAAAGAAAGAGAAATCGGTAAAGAAAAAAATTAGTAAAAAAAATTCAGACTAAAAATACATTGTGAAAAAAAATCGGCTCGAAAAACTCGAAAGTCCGTCGCCTCGAGATGGAAGTTTACAGTAACAGTTAAAGACAATCGCCAATGAAAAAAAAATCAGTAAAAAAAAACAAGGGAGAATAAAAATGCATTGTTAAAAAAAATATTTTACAGAGAAACGGGTGAAAAATTTAATTGTCCTCGAGCCAATGATTACAAGTAACATGTTTTAAATTTGACCCTGCAGTGGTATTGGATTTGCCGTTTAATCCCTCGGCCGGGACGGGCGTCCATTAATCAAACACGAGTCCGAGAGACTTTGGTCCATTCTTTAGATAAAGATGCCGAGCTGGACTTTCCCTCCCTCTTCACCTATTTCCGAATCTTGTTTAACTGCGTTATATCGAGAAAATCTTTCATTCCCGCCATCGCAGTGCAAATTGCTTCGTTATCGGTAAGACGAACAAACCGAGGAGAGCCGGTTCGGAAAACTCGATCGTCCATCGCCTCGAGATGGAACTTTCCAGAGAACAGTAAAAAAAAAAAAGAAAAAAAATCGGCAAAGCAAAATGTCAGTAAAAAAAATCAGAATAAAAATACATTGTGAAAAAAAGCGGTCTCGAAAACTCGAACGTCCACTTGTCTCGGAATGTAAAAAACAGTAAAAAAGAATTAAAAAATCGGTACAGAAAAAATCCCAAAAAATGAAGGGAGAATAAAAATAGTAAAAAAAATTATTTGACACAGAAACGGAATAAAAAATGCATTGTCCCCGAGCCAATGATGACGAGTAACATGTTTTAAATTTGACCCTCCAGTGGTATTGGACCTGCCGTTGAATCCCTCGGCCGAAACGGGCGGTTTTCGGCTGGCCTACAAGCAGAGCACGCCGACCGATTTCCAGCCGTACCGCGGTCCGTGCCTCTTCGTATTCGGCAAGCGGATGCCGCTCCACGAACAATACGAGCAAACTGGGAGGAGGGACAAGGAGAGGCGAGGGAACATTTTCGGTCCGTGGGGAAAGCATCAGCAGCGTGCCTGGACCGCGCCGCCCATGATTCCCCGTCGGCGAGATCCGACGGTCGTGGACTTCGTCGACTATCTGAACAGCTCCCGCTGCACGGTCGCCCGTTGACGAAGAAAGCTTAAAGCTTTCGTCCCAAACCCGTCGATTCTCGGCGGCAAATACATTCGCCCACCCCCGTCGAATCGCTGCACTCAATCCGGGACTGTGTCGCATTAAAATCCGGTATTTGTCCGACCGGCGACTGTTCCAATCACCCGAACGATTTGAATACTTGACGAACTCTCGGCTTTATCCGCGACGAGGGATTTATTTCCATCGCGTCTCTCGGCAAAGATATTTTTGTCGACGCGTATAAGAAATCAAACAAACGGGCGCGTGTTTGGATAAGGGAAAAAAATATATATATCGTCGATAACTCCTATCGGGTTTGTACAAAAAAAAAATAAATAAATAAAAAAAAATTGGAAGCATCGAAATCCGATCCATGTCGATGAAGCCGCCTGAAATAATTTTGGGCAAGTTTATGTAATAATAAAAATAGAAATAAAAATAAAGGACCAAGACAGCCGATCAAAGACAATTGATTTATTGATATGTACATACAATCAGTTTTATTTACAATTTTTATCCGTTTTGTTTTTCTTTTAATCTCGCACAATGACGTAGTTCGATGGCCATCGGCGTCGTTGCTTGAATTTTCTTTTTTTAAATCGAGAAAGATTTTAACAAAATACTACGCCCTTTATCGATTACTGTGCCGTGGGTGGGTCTGTGCTGATATCCGGAACGCTTTGGTCACGATAGTACAATATAAATTGGTAGTTATTGGAATTTACCCTGCACAAATATCTTTCCTTTTTTTTCTCAGTTATTTCTCTTTCGGAGTCTCATCTCGCTTCAGCTCGTCCCCTCGCCTACGCCTTTGGATGGAAGTGGAACGATGTCCGACACTATTCGGTTCGAGTTCACACGCTCGGAAGGGTAATAAGATTTTTTTTCTTCTCTTTTACAGAAACATTACGTTGGCTAAAACGAAAATCATCAAAAAAATCGAGTGTTCGATGGCGTACGACGTGCTTCCTTCACCGTGATGCATTGCCGCTGGATGTTCCTCTGCAACATACACGTAATTATGAATTTTTTTAAATAAAATTTAACACATTTGCTTATAACATTTTTAAAAATATTATACATTTTTATGAAAATTAAAAAAATGTGTACAACATTTTGTGAAATTATACAAAATGTATACAATATTTTGTGAAACTATAGAAAATTTTATCAAGAGAAAAAATGATTATCATTAAATTATTGTTAGAATTACTAAAATATGAAATTTATTTAGTCATCGTCCGGCAAACGCGAAAGCGCTGCTATTATTGCGCGGAGTCGTCAAATCGATTGTCCATTCAGCGGGGCGTTAAGGTATCGTTGGTTTCCGTCGCTATGACGATCCCTCGCCTCGCAGCCATAATCCAGATGAAAAGTAAACAAAGATCGAGAGCTCGAATTAATTTGGTTTCGGTCGGAGAATCCCGCGCGGACAGGGTCGTGGACAAAACCGCGCCATAAATGAAAGTTCTCTCTCGTTCAATGTTTCCGCAACTGCCTGCGGCGAGAGACAGCGCGGTTCTGACGAATTTACATATTTCAGCATTGACTAATAGAAATACACTGAGCTCTGAAGACACAGCGATTAGCTGTTCCGATCTCAGCGACGCAGCGAGCAAGTAAATGCAAAAATGAACGTTGTTCGCACGGACAAATGATCAGAAGAAGAATTCTGAAAAAAATCGCAAAAGAAGGTTGAATTGTCAAGTATTCGATGACGTGGAAATAAATAGGTAATTGAACGAAATACGTCCCAAACGTTCGTGTTATTATTATGGTATTTTTTGCCGATGGTTTTTATTTAAAAAATCATTTCCACAGATATATTTCGTATATTCACGAGTACAATCCATTCCGATTTAATCCAGGCATTAATTCGAATGTCATCGTGAATGCCCTTCATAAGTGCCCGAACGGTTTGGATTGCGCCGTTGTAGGGAACAGACTGGGCATCAATAAAGGGCAAAAAAAAATTAGGATCCGTGAAGTGGACCGATGAAACGACGAACCCTCGTTTGGCTCGTATTCCCATTAATTATCATTTTGTTTGCATAAATCATGATAATCCCGCTCGGCCCGGAATTATTTCGATAGGTGCCCGAAAGCCCTTGCGAAATCGTACGTAAATGGCATTATACCGAAACCGATAACCACGGGCTTAAACATAGATGAAATCAATAATCGCCTTGTGTACGATAAATTATGTATTCTGTATCGTTTTACGGAGAGGTACTAAATGGTATAACTAGCAAAGGGTGGCGCGAAGAGCTCGTTCGCTCTTCACGCTGAGATGAAGAGCGAAGCAGACGGTCTTTTGAGCACTAATAAATCCTGGGTAATGTTACTGCGTTACTACTTGGCAAAGAAATTTTTGTTACAATTCTCCGCGACGTCAATTTTTTTCGACGTCACTTTAGGTTTGAAAATTTAATTTTTCAACGATTAAATTAATATTACCGTATTAAAATTATCGGGAATTATTTTTGGACGAGAATTAAAACTATCGTCGATGCGATTTGTCACCGAAAATGCAAGCGCCTTATTGTCGACCGACGAGCAAATATCTAATCCAAGAGAAATATCCAAATTCAAGCCGTCAAACAATAAAAATAGAAAACGGCAATTTTTCCACATTTTTTTTTTCACTGCCCGTAAATCTCGTTTTACAAAATTTATTATCACGATTCGTCGGAGAACAACTCACCATTGACGACGTGGACTCTTATGCTGCTCGGATTCGCGTTGCTCGGCCCGCAAGTGTATTCCCCGGAGTCGTTTGGCACTGCTTTCTGTATCATCAGGCGACTCGACGTTTCCCGTCCTTTCTCAGTCACGAGGCTCACGCCGCCCCGCGGTGAGTCAAAGTTAATGTCCTGAAGCAGATAGAAAGCAGGTTTCGCGAATTCAAAGGGGGATGTTGCAGAGAGCAGCAGAACTATCGGAGCCGCCGGGAGGGATGTGAAACGGGACCGGGGGGGCGGGGGGGGGGGGGTGAGACAGCCCGCGGAATCGCGAACGTCTTCGAAGACCCTTGCCTCTACAAGGGAGTGTACAATTCCACTCAAGATGCGCATTTTCAAGGAGCAATCTACGCGCCGGAGGAAGAGACGTCTACGACGAAAAGAGCCAGGCCAACCCCCTTCGCCCTCGCGTTCCCTTCGCCCTCGCGCTTTCAAAGCCTTGCCCGGTCTCCCCGTGGTAAATTTATTTCCACAGCACGCGTTTCGTCTCCCCCGCCCCACGGCCTCCGACGTACTCTATCTGCACCGGCATACAGACATCTAAATCGCCATTTTACCACTGTGGCTCTCGGCGCAACTACCTGGCGATGGAGTACGTACTCCATCGCTATTCTCGTTAGACCGCATTATCCGAGTTATTCCGAGGGCTGAGCTTTGCACCACGCAACACGCTCACGGCGATCCAATGTTATCTGGGCGGTTAGCGTCTGCACCCCTCGCTTTGAAGTTAATACACGGACTGTGACGATGTAACAACATATAAGGGACGGATAGGAAGCGGATGTGCGATGTGGAATCTTGGGACTGGGTCGGCGATCGGGGGGGACCTCGAAAAATTAGGGATGTGCCGTGACGGTCATTTCTTTTTTGTAGGCGTCAATCGACCAAAAAATTACCGTCTTTTTTTAATCCAGAAAATGATGTTTCGATGTTGCAAGTGTGGCCAAAGTAGTGAAAAACATCTGTCTATCGGGATTCGCCTCTTCAGCAAACAACTCTAGGCAGTCTAGGTTGATTTCGAAAGAATTGTTCTCCCTCATTGATTTCCTAATCGTTCGTATTCTCATTTTTTTTAATCAATTAATTAATCGATGACAGGATGTTATGAGAAGAATACAAATTTTTTTCTGACTGGCGAGATTGGTACCTTAGTAATTTTGATGTTGACAAAAAAAAATGACTGGTCACAAAGTCGGTGCCCATCTCCAAGTGCCATAATAGGAGGGAGGGAGGGGGAATTTTTTAAAAGCGATTTTATAGTCGAGATAAAAAGCGAGACGACAAAAAAAGGGATTGAGCCACTCACCGCGTTGTTGTGACGCCATAGCATGGCGGGCGGCGGGTCCGGAACGTTTTTCACCAAACAAGTCAGGTTGATGGTGCTTCCCTTATTCACAAAAAGATCCGGCGCTCCGACAATAATGGTGACTGGCTCTGGAACAGAGAGGACGGAAACAGGCCACCTGTAACAATGCTTCGGCTGCACGGGGGTCGGGGTGTGCTGAAGGGTGTGCGACTTCTATAGGATTGATACCCCGAGGCTTATGATGCAAATCTCCCGCTCATTCTCTCGCCTGTCCTTTCTTCGATGGATCCTGTGTACTCGGTGCCTGTGTATATAGTACGAGGTAAAACATGCCCGAGGCTGAGCTTTTGGGTCAAGGTGCGACGCAAGTTGCGAAGCCCGGATTGTGCCACGCAGTCTTGCGTCGAGGGTGCAATGGCGCGCGAAGTCAAACAATCGCTCAACCTTCACGTACGTGGTGCGTATGGAGGCGATTTCTCGTCGGGAGAACCGGGGTCTAAATTACAATGGATGAGTTTTAGAGAAACATTTTTTTCCCCTAATATCCCAGCTGTATTTTTGTCCGGCTGGCGGTTAAATCCCAAAACTGGCGCTATCCCGGGCCCGTACTGGCATCGTAGCTATCGTTATCTTTTTTTTCGAGTTTCTTCTTAACCAGCTGCTCGAGTAATCCTCGAGTTAGGAAAACATTTTATTTTCTCAAACTCGTCCATAGTAATTTAGACCTCGTTTAACTTACTATGGATGAGTTTCAGAAAAACGTTTTTTTATCCCGATATTCCAGGTGCATTTTGTCCGGGGGGCGGTTCAATCCCAGAACTGGCGCAGGGCTGGCGGAGACCTGGGACTGGCGCCGTCTCGCGCCAGCACTGGCATGTAACCACCAGCCGAACCGACTCCACTTGATATGCTGCAGTGGCTATCGTTGTTATCTTTTTTCGAGTTTTTTTTACCCTTCCGCTCGAGTAAACGTCGGGCAAGCGGACCCTTCTTGAATCCCGTGACAATGTCATGGAGGTGTTGTGCTTGAGGAAAGAAATTGTTGCGGAGAAAAATCCAATTTCTTTCTCCGCGATTTTGGGATTTTCCGTGCCGTAAATATTTATCGTTCATTGGCAGGTCTGCCGGGGGTTCGATATCGCTTGCTTCTTATGCCGAAGGGGATATCGTGTGTGCCCACGCATAGACGATACACGACCTTACCGCATCGGACCAACGATATTTCCCTTCGGCTATGTAAGCCGCCGTGTTGTTGCCGCATATTTAACGGATGGGAAAAATCGCTCTTACCCACTATAGTCAGGAAGACGGGATGTCCGATGGGCGGGGTCGTGGATATTTGGCACTCGTAAAATCCGGAATCCTTGCGCTGCGGATATCGTATCTTCAGCGTCCACTCTTCCGTGTGGGGGGAGTGCAGCGCCTCGAAACGTTGATCGCTCGTGTAGGTGTAACGACCGACCGTCAGCAGGTGAATGTCTCGATGTCTGACCCAGGACACCTGAATTTCAGAGAAGAAAACCGTAAATCAATTATTCGATCGAACCGAAAAAAATATATATGATGAAAATAATATTTATTATATGATAAATGTATTTTTGCTGTTATAAATGCCATAAATGTTATAAATGCCAACTCATGGGGTTGGCATTGTCGATACAGTCGATTTCACGATACGATTTAAAAAATGTCGTGAAAATTATATTTATTATATGAAAAATGTATTTTCGCATATGGTCTGTTTTACACGGTATGTTCGGTCGATTCCACTGAACACTCTCATCATCCACCAGGCAACCTATTTACAGTATTCCCTAATTCCCATTTTCATTCCCAAGCGATTGATATTAAGGTCGCAGAGATACGCGTCAACCGTGCTACGAGGAGCTTTGGACAGCGGCAAAGTCATCCGAACGTTATTGCCTTTCCCGTAGAGCAACGCGGACGCCATGGTGATCCCATCTAATTGGAAATGCCACCTGAAAGCAAGTAGTCGCATGAATCGCATCGGGCGCAAAAGAAAAAAAAAAAAAACCCCTCTCCAGATTTCCTGTAACTAATGTCCATTCCAAGGATTCCCGCTCTTCCGTTTAGCAGCCTTTCACGAGGTTCCAGCTGTCGAGCCGGAAAGGTGCTCCGATCGGTCTGAAAAGGCTGCGCTCGTTCCGGAGCTCGACGCAGCCGGACGGTTTAGCCGCGTAATTTGCCGGTCATCCTCCCTCGGGGAGGGCGAGTGCCGTTTCCGGTTTCCGACGATGATCGGAAATCCTTAAGTCTCGTTTCCTCGATCCGTTTTGCTTCTCTCCACTTCTCCACCGTCAGCGGAGCGTTTCGCAAACCCACCCCTCGCGCCGACCCGATCCGGAACGCGCCCAGCCCGGAGTGTGGTGTTTCCTCCTCAGTCGTTCATCCAATGAGAAAGTTTGTAATCTGTATATCCAGAGCGTTTCGCGCTCGGTCGCGGCGGTGGCAGTCGCGACGGTAGAAGTAAGCTGAGCGGAGTGGTTGACGACCGAGGCGGCTCTGCAGTTCCGGAAGTGGTGAGTGCTCGAGTCTGCCCGGCCGCGTCGCGACGCCGCTCGGTTACAACACTGCACTCTCGTCTTGGTGGTGCGCGCATTGTGTAAGCGATGCATCCCCGCTGGCATGGGAAATTGAAAGAGGAAGGTGCGCAATGTCTGACGGGGGTGCGAGCGAGAGAACCGTTCGCATCCAGCCGAGAAAGATCGACCGACTGGCTCACGGGGAGGAAGGCGGGGGCGCGACGGGGAGGAATTCGGCGGCGGGGGATGCTGCGAAGGACCGGATAGAGACGGAAAGGAAACGCTCCCCCGCAGAGTCCTCTCGTGTACCTACGACCTACATTACGACTCGGGGAGGAGTCGAGGATACAGAGTCATGCCCCCCCCCCCCCCCCTCACCTCTCAACCTCCCCTCGTGTGTTTGCATGTTTTCGAACGGGAGTCTCCGGGACCACCGGATCCAGAGATTATACGTGACACGTAGGAGAACGAGGGGGAGGGTAACTGCAGCTGCAACTGCACCCTTGCCCTGTCGCCCGATCTCGTCGGCCCGGAGCCCAAGAGCACATAGATTTCGGTTGGCTTTCGCTAGCAAACAAACAATACCCCGGACCAGCTAATGCCGATGACATAGTCATGTCAGCCGTGAAAATGCCCGTATCATCCCCCGAGTGAGAATTGCTGGTTATACAGCGCACGACCGGATAAGTTAAGCTCCCATAAGCTATTCTTCTTCTGCTGCTTTTCTGGCTATCACCGTCCAATCTCTTTTCTTTTGCAAGTAGCTGAAGCACGACTGGTTATTCTTCTATATCTTCTATATAGGAAAATATAGGCTGGGAATTTCTGGTTATAGAGCGCACGACTGGATAAGTTAAGCTCCCATAAGCTATTCTTCTTCTGCTGCTTTTCTGACTATCACCAGCCAATCTTTTTTTTGCGACTTAATAAGTAGCTCAAGAATTACTCGTTATTCTTGTGTATCTTCTATGTAGGAAAATATAAGCTGAGAATTGCTGGTTCTTGAGGGCACAACCGGATAAGTTAAGCTCCATAAGTTATTCCTCTTCTGGTGCTTTCCTGACTATCACCATCTAATCTTTTTTTTTGCGCTTTAATATGTAGTTCAAGAATGACTGGTTGTTCTTATATATCTTCTATGTAGGAAAATATAAGCTGAGAATTCCTGGTTATAGAGGGCACGACCGGATAAGTTAAGCTCCATAAGTTATTCCTCTTCTGCTGCTTTCCTGGCTATCACCATCCAATCCTTTTTTCCGTGTTTTTGTGTTTTTACAAATAGCCAAAAAATGGGACCTAACCTTACACTCTCGAGCACCGGATGGCAGGTACGAATTGTCTTCTTTTTTTATTTCCATACAACCAACATTGCCTATTGTTTGACCATTTGATTTCCGGTGCATTTCGCTGGCAAGCAAACAATATTCCGGACCAGCGAATGCCGATGACGTAGCCATGTCAGCGGGGAAATGCCCGTATGATGGTCCGAGTGAGAACTGTTGGTTATACAGCGCACGACCGGATAAGCTCCCGTAAGTTATTCTTCTGTTGCTTTTCTGGCTATGACTATTCAATATCTTTTTTTTTTTTTTACAAGTAGGCAAAGAATTACACCTTAGCTTACACTGTCAGGCACCGGATAACAGCACGAATTATCTTCGTTTTATTTTATTTCGATGTAACCAATACTGCCAATTGTTCGAACAGTGATTCCTCCCACTGGACGAGTCTTCGACTCGATGATCGTTATAACAGGCGAGAAAATTGAGAGATAATGTAATATCTTAACGCCGAAATCGAAAAGAGTTTATTCCGGAGGAGGGAGAAAGCTCGTCCGCGAGCGGTTCACGTAATCAGTAAGTTAAGGGGGTAATTGAAAGAGATTCGTCGTTCCAGCACTCTCGCGAATAGCCGGCAAGATATTACACATAATTAACTGCCGCTGAGGATAGAGGAAAAGGGAACGTCGTTCGCGCTGGCCGAGGGCGAGAACTAAGAACGAGAGAAAGAGAAGAAGAGCTTAAACGATTCAGAAAGGTTTAATCTCGGAATTGAAAACACCGCGCCTTTGGCTCGAGGGATAATAGAGACGCGAAATCTGAACGAGCTGGCGAGTTCGCTCCAACAGCTCTCACCCTTCTTTTTTTTCTATTTCTATTAATGAAATGGGTAAATTGCCTGCGAACTGCAAGACTCCGGGAATATACGGAATCCTCGATTAGTTCCATTTCCATATCGAGAGGATGTACTTCACGTAGGATAAAAGCTATAGCGCACATACAGTGCCTTCCTCACATAGGATAGAAGCGGTGAATATGGACCAGTCAATCTCTCACCGTCCGTGATTTACGTGATAATCGAGTTGCGCCGTATTCACCGCGCTCACCCTAAGGAAATATTACAAACCCGTATATGAACAGCTTCGAATTTTATTTCATGCACTTTTCTCGAAAACAAACAATTTCTCATCGCTGTTTATTCGCGGATTACTTGCAAACTGGAAGAATGCGGAAATGGATGGAATCGTCGATCAGTTCCATTTCCATATCGAGAGGGTGTACTTCACGTAGGATAAAAGCTATAGCGCACATACAGTACCTTCCTCACATAGGATAAAAGCTATAGAGCACATACAGTGCCTTCCTCACATAGGATAGAAGCGGTGAATATGGCCCAGTCAATTTCTCACCGTCCGTGATTTACGTGCTAATCGAGTTGGACCGTATTCATAATTTTCACCCTAAGGCAGTGGTTTTTAACCTTGGGGGTCAAGTTCCCCGTGTATTTTGGGGGTCCATTTACCCTAGGTTAAGAACCGCTGCCCTGAGGAAATATTACAAACGCGTAAATGAACAGCTTCGAATTTTATTTCATGCACTTTTTCCGAAAACATACAATTTTGATATCAGCAATTTCTCATCCTTGTTTACTCGCGGATTATTTGCGAACTGGAAGACTGCGGAAATATATGTTAATCGAGCTGGGCCATATTCGCCGCTTTTACCCTACGGAAATATTACAAACCCACATCAGTAGCATCGCATTGTGTTTCATGCAGTTCTCTCGCAACAAACAATTTGATATTAACAATTTCACATCCCTGTTTACTCCGGGATTACCTGTCAGAGCATCTGCTGCCTGGAGGCATCGAATCTCCCGTATTTTTCATTTTTCGAATACTCGGTTATTCCATTAACTCCGCTCGTAGCTCTCGGAAAATCCATGAACGGTGTACCGAAACTTAAGGGGACGCTAAACACGTGTGAGTGCGAGAGAGACGGAGTAAAATTTTAAATCCATTTTACTGCGAAACGATTTTACGAAATGAAAAACGAATTTCGGGGCTCACTGCATTAATCAAATACGCAGTGAGTCCCACAATTGGTTTTTTATTTTATAAAACCATTTCGGAGAAACATGGATTGAAAATATATTGACGTTACTTTGGTCTTTAGCCCAACCTTAAGACAGATAAATTCACATACACTTTTTTCTAAACCGTGCAAAAAATGGTAAAATAAATCGGAGGCATCCCGAGTACGTTTCCTTTGGATTGATACGGATGTATTGCAAAAAAAAGTTACGGTACGAAAATTAAAGTGGGTTAAAAAAATAACACAGTTTGCAAATGGACTTTTGTCTCGAGACGGCGCCGTTCGCTTGACAGCCACACATTGGATTTGCGACGTTCCATTCTGTATTCCACATTGCCCCTTCTCCCAAGTCACAGCTCACTTACCGTGCGGTTGCCCAAGTTCTTGACTTTGCAAACGAGGTGAACCGTGCTGCCGACGAGGCCGGTGAAGTTTGATGGCATCGAAGTGTCGAAGTGTGGCCCGGTGCCAGGCGTCGGCCATTCCTCCAAGAAATCCGTTCGGAAATTGCGTAGGCAGGTAACGGCACCACCTGAAATTACACCGGCTCGTGAGCGCCATTTTGCACATGTGTGTTTCAACTATCGATAATTTCGTGTTAATTGTTGCTGTGTAAAACGATACAGGGTTTGTGTACAGGTCTCGAAGGAATACGACTTTTTTCTTTACTTTATCGAAACCGATTTTTTAGCTATTGGGAGATTCCAGGTGGGATTCTTCCGATAGATAAGAACAGTTTTCAATCGGAAGTGACGTCATACAGGAAATACGTCACTTCTCGTTTCGAAGTCTCATTTTTAGACCGGAAGTGACCGATAATATACCGATAATACGTCACTTCCGGTTTGATAATCTCACTTTTCGACCGGAAGTGACGTAATACGGGAACTTTTCGAACGGAAGTAACGTCATACGTCACTTCGGGTTTGAAAATCTCATTTTTCTACAGGAAGTAGCGTCATACCGGAAATACGTCACGTTTGGTTTAAAACTCTATTTGATTGACCGGACGTGACGTCACACCGGAAATAAGTTACTTTCGGTTTGAAAATGCCATTTTCAAACGTGTCACTACCGATTTGAAAAAACTCATTTTCCGACCGAAGTGGTCACCGGGGATGTTGCAAAGAGGGTGATTCGGCTGATACGGCGGTTTCCATCTTCACGCACTCATCTCAGAAACTAGGTTGAAGTAGAGCTCGTAGCATTCCCACATCCAATTTCACGTTCTAGCGGTTCATGATCTTTGAGGTACTTTGAGGATCGCGTATTCCGCGAAATAGTGGAGTCACTCAGGATGCATGAATAAGGTATGCGCCCGAGTATTTACCCGAGTGAACTGAGTAGTGGGGAACATCTACTGTACACACATCAAGCGGATTCGGATGGGATCTTGGTACGTGCGATTCCAGCGCCGGATACCGAAGAGCGCAGGGATGATTATTTCCAGTTTGATACAAGCCCGCGGGAGTAACTCGCACCGCGCCCGTCCGTCATGGGTCATTGCCATGGGAAATCCTTCCCCCGAATTCTCTGTACCTTCACGCCGGTCGGACAGTGAGGGACGAAGTGGTTTGCCAGGAGACCACAAAATCCTATATCCACTCGCTACCATCGCCCGTGCTGTGACCGGTGCCAGGGTCGCTACTGGCATTGCCGCTGCTGCTGGTGTTGCAAGCTGTCTGTCCCGGTCACGTTAACTTCGTTTTCAACTCGCGCGAACTCTTTCGGGAAATAGTTCGCTGTGGTCGGGTACGGGACAAATGTGTATGTGTGTCTGTATGGATGCACCGTGAGCATGCGAATATGGGTGCACTGCAGCGGCAGCGGGTACACCGGTTCCGTGGCTCGCTGGTTAAAGACCGCGCCCCATGCTCCTACCGTTTAATGCATGCGATGTTGTTTGACTGTATGCATGCATGATGCGGAACAGAGGTTCTTAACCTGGGCTCCGTGGAATCCTAAACTTCCCGTATGATGTAGGGCAGAGTTTCTTAATTAGAAGTCCATGGAACTCCAATGAGCATACATGATGTAGAGTAGAGGTTCGTAACTTGGGGTCCATGGAACCTGAAGTTCATATATGATGTAGAGCGGAGGTCCTTGAATTAGGGTTCATGGAACGGCAAAGTCCGTGTATAATATACGGCAGAGGTTCTTAACCTGGGATCCATGAAACCCCAAAGTCCATGTTTGATGTAGGGCAGAGGTTCTTAAGCTGGGTTCCGTGGAACCCCAAAGTTCATGTTTGGTGTAGTGCAGAGATTCTTAACCTGGGTTTCATGAGACACCAAAGACCACGAGCGATGTCGAGAAGGGGCTCTTAACCTGGGGTCCATCGAAACCCAAAACCCAGGTAGGTCTCACCTTCGACCTCCAAGGTTGAGAACCACCGATGCAGAGGATTGTGAAGCGATGGGGACACAGATATGACAATGACGTCAGCTGTATTATCGTATACCTGTTCAGCTTCATGATAATTTTTAGCTTCGGATGATGTAATTGGGGTACATATGTACATATGGAATATTACATTGCTCCATATTTTTGGATGTCCAACTTCGTTATTCCGTGCTTTCCACTGGTTCACATCTGTCGCTCCATGGCTTTAGCTGTCTAGGTTCATTGTTTCGTACTTTTCACTCGTACACGTCCATTCATGGTTTTCAGTGTCCAGCTTCATTGTTTCGTACTTTTCACTCGCCCGGATACATCGTTCCATAGTTTTTTCTGTCTAGGTTCATTATTCCGTACTTTCCGCCTGTCCACGTCTATCGTTTCACAGTTTTTCTCGTCTAGGCGAATAAAACTTCCGCCACGAGGAATCCAAAAATTAGCCAACACATTTTATCGCCCCATGCCGTGAGTAAAAAAAATCGACGTCATCATATAATCCAATTAACCTAGCGGGAGCGCCACGCAGAACCATTATCGGCACAGCGTCGGCCAGTCTTCGCCCAACGTCGTATTTTCCGAGATCAGAAATTCGAAAATTTCCATGTACTTCGTTCTTAAAATTTTACCTCACGAATTTTACGGCAACAACATATCATGCTTAAACAAATGTGACGGGAAGGTCACGTGTCGAGTATAACCCATTAGTAACTGGGTCGTCTACGATTTTTTTTATTGAGTGCTCGCAAAGTGGATTTTTATCAGCGTAGCATTCCCATCGCAGGACGAGATAACCAAAGTTCACTTAGATTAATGGATTTTTACCGGGCGACGCCTCCTTCCAAAAATCCAAAGAGCTTTTCACCCACACAACGTTGAAATGCGAACGAATTTCGGTACTCTCTGCTCCGCAGCGAGCGGAAGCAACGACGAAGATGAATAGGACGAGAATAAAGACGGCGACGTAGATGAAGCGGAAAATGTACGAGGAGAAATTCCTCAGCGAACGAAATACGTATTTCTACTATACGGAATGTCACTCCGCCGTGACGCCTCGCTCAAATCCTTCTGGGTGAAGCGTTGAACAAAAAAAAACGAAGAAAATGCATAGAAACATCTTGCCCCCTCGCGGTGCACCCGTCGACGCCAGAGCCTCTCAATATTGTCAATATCAGCACTATACATGCTTATGGTCGGAGACACATTTTAACCGGATTGTAGAAAACTCGATATTTCTCTCGTTGATATTCGCGAATATAAAATTCCAGGATATTTTGTAAAAGTTGTTTAGCGCTTTGCGTTTAGGACCGATGCAATTCATGGCCTAGAACCGTCTTCGTGGATCGCGGATACCTTGCGCCAAATTTTTGGATCTTTAACCATTTGGGAAGACACTTTGCCCAACGAAGTAACAATCCCTCCCATTGGAAAATCGTAAGGAACCGCACAAACCCTGCGTCTCTGCTCTGGTGTGCAGTCGGAACTTAAAAAGCAAAGAACCTCGCCATACCATCAGGAATACGTATATACGAGTAAATTTTAATTTATAATAAAATAATTTGTATATAAATCTAATATATAATAACATATAGAGTAAAAGTGGTGAATATGGCCCGGCCCATATACAATCGATTTAGGTGCTAATCGAGGTAGGCCACTTTCACCGAATTTACCTTATACAACGTTAAACAATCTCTAGCCGGTCCAGTACCGAACTCTTTACCTTCCATTTGGAACAAGATCTAAAAAATCGTGAATCGATATTCCGCTGCCATAAATTATTACACATAAATTATTTATTTAATAAATAATTTGCATAATAAATAAATTGTATAATATCGTACACAATATACAACGAGGCCCACGTCGGGAAAGAAGAGGAGATCCACATTCTTTTTATTTCCTTCGCTCATCAGCAATGAAATACCTTCTTTAGTAAAAAAAAAGACATTTTATATCTAAAGAGCAGCGGCGGCAGCAGTGTAAGCAAGAAGCCTCAGCGGTACGAGTGCGGGATGGAACGTGAATGAGCCAAATAGCTGGTGAGTGTAGCGGAGCAGTATAATTTGCATTTCTCTGTTTCTAGCTACTGCGGCGTGAATTTTCGTCACACATCAAGACACTTTAATGAGCCGACAGTCTGGTGCCGATGGGAGTGAGAGACTCTGTCGAGAGCTCGACGGCACTGGAGGAGGACGAGAAATAAGGTGTAGCAAAGAAACGAGAGACTCGAAAGATTCACGGACGAAGAACTCCGTCTCGGTGCACTTGTCACTGCGCGGGATTTCCTCGTAGGGAAACACTCTCAATCGTCTCGATGAATGGGCGGGTTTTTAAATGTCGTGCAAGTATAAAGTTGCGCTGGGTTCAACAGTGAATGGCTGTACATGCGTCGGACACCGCACAGAAGCCAAACACGCTGCTCTCAAGAGCCTATCTGTTGACACCTGCGGATTTATCCTGAATCTGTGACGGTATTCAGAGATAATTCTTTGGTATATTCGTCTCAGTTTGAAGTTGAAATAAATTTAAAAAATTGAAATAAAAAGTTGGCGAAATATTGCAACCATTGAGATTTTATGATAATCATGAATTAAAAACCAAGGGTAGCTTAATGCAGTCTCAAAAGTAGGTTAGTTCTCGAACCTGAGATACGGCGAAAAGAATTATGAAGAGATTCATGATTTCGTCAACACCTTCGAAGCGTCGCCAATGACACCGCGTTAAAAAAAAAAATGTCCTACAACCAATTTGGAGCCGGGCTACAAATTTATACGGTCAATAATTTAATTATTGTGTTAATGTATCCGTCTCAATTTGAAGAAACACATTTTTTTTTAAATTAAAAATTCGGCGATATATTGCAATTATTGTGATTTAATGACAATCAGGAATTGATAAGCAGGGGTAGTTTAATGAAGTTTAAAAAATTTGTTAGTTTTCTGGTCCAATGAATATGTACGGCGGAACTAATTTCGAAGAAATTGATAATTTCGTCAACCCCCTTAAAGCACCGTCAATGACATCACATTCAGGAAAAATTTCCTCCAACGCTTTGGGCATCCAAATTTACTTCAGCCTCGCAGTCGCAAGCTGACGGAGCAGCGCTACAAAATTATGCAATGAAAAATTTGCTTATCGTGTTTGTTTTAAATTAATGATTTCGAATTAATTGGACTCACCAAAACAAATGATAAAGCAGACGAGGGTCGGAAGAGAGGCAGACATCGCTTGTTTCGGCGGGATCTTTCACATTACTTCACTACTATCTCGCGTGACGCATCTCGAGAGTTCGTTCGGCGCTTTCGCCGCGTATTTATCCGTTGAACAGTGTAAATTCGCTGATCCCGCTAACCTTTCGCTCCACTTCCCGTTTCTCCCGCTTATCGCACAGCGGGACTTTACGATCTTCCTCTCGAGACGACACATCGAACGGTGTTCGGACTATCGTCGTGGTGGCCAAAATTCGCTGCTCCGCGGATTCACCGTCGTACGCGAAGAAGCGCCTTTCGGCGAGCCTCGAAAGACAATTTTTTCGTCACCGACGAAAACATCACGCACCTCGCTGTCGAGCACGCGAAAGGAAAAAAACGCGGGTTATCGAGGAACGCGCCAGAGACTCGACGCGGAGCGCTCAATGCAAAATGATTTACATCGCGCATTAGAAAAAAAGCGCACAGCGGAGCTTTCCTCGAAGCGTTTTGCTTTTTTCCCCCCGGAGGAAAAATAAATTTGCCACTCCAAGCCTCGCTCTGGGCGACGAGGAGGACGGATTATTTTTTGCGCTCACCCCCGAGCCGCGCGTATTCGTGTCGTTAAAAAGCCGTGAATCACCCTTTCTTCCTCTCCACTGCCCCGCTCCTACTCGCTGATCTTCCGGTTCGCTCCGTCACACGACTGAGAGACCGCCGGATGTTCAGCGTCGACTGTGCGAGATACCGAAGTTTCCACCGAAATTTCTATCGGGGGATGAAGAGACTCGACTCTATCCTTCGCGTCCTTATTCCCAGCTATTTATCGCGAGTCGGTGCTCGCGATTGCTCGGTGGTCTTCACATTCTCGCACTGGTCTCCTTGGTCGCACATTGTTCCTTCGTCACTGTTTAGTCTCGAACAATTTTGTAATAAATAAAAAAAATTTCAACCGAACAATCGCCACTTGTTCAAGTACACGGCGGAGAACAATTTCGAGCGATGCATCGCGGTAGCTCGACTCGGCCTCGAATCCAGGAGGGACTTCGGCCCGATCAGGCAAACACTCGTGATTCGATCAGGAACAACGAAGGTTAACGCGATTGGATTTATTGGATGAAGAGGATGGATTCGATGATTTTTTTTAGCTATCTTAGGATGATGGGTCGTTGATTGGGTCGTTGATTTTTAATGTTCCACTTCGATGTTGATCAGGAAAGGACGACGGAGGGCAGGAAGCGGTGTCAGCCGGTGGAAATTAGGCGCGCGAGTTGGAGGAATAGCGGCGGCAGGAGCGATATCACACTCCGGACCAGCGGCAGGAGCAGGAGGACCGCGAGAACCGTGCCGAGGAACCTCTTTCGAAACGAGATGCTCCCGCGTCAAGGATAGCCGAGGGACTACATTGCGCGAGCGCGCCGGCCCCGTCGTCGAGCACGCAGCCGCTCCGCATTCAGGCTGGAACACCGTACGTGTATATGTATATCCAGAGGCAGTCTACCCCCGCAAGGCTACTCCCGTCAGGTCACCCCCTGAGAGTGGAGCGGCGCGAGGACTGCGAGGTGGGCCGCGGACAGCGGGAGCGAGGAGAACGATGAGGGGGTGGCAGGTGACCACGGAACCCCACGGGTGTCGGTGTCTCGGGAGCAAGGAAACAGCTGGAAAATACAAAAAAAAAAAAAATGGTTGCTGATAACAAGAATTATACCTCACCCGTCCGAATTTCGTGCAGAGTGGGGGTTGCAAAGGCGGTCTTGTATAGGAGCAGCTGTTATGGTTGGGTGTGTAGGATCGACGATTCTGAATTGACTAGTTTTAATATGTCTCTGATGGGCGACGAGATGACATCATAGTTGGTAGGATTTATGCTCTCATCGGGAAACGATGAGCGGTGAGCGAAGGCGATGTTGATTGTCTCGAATTTACTTTTAACCAGTCAAAGTACCCGAAGAATGGCGACAACTTTGAACAGTTCTTCATGGATTTGGAATTTTGCTTCCTCTTGGAGGAAGCACTTTGGTACCGTTGAAATGGTGAATATGGACCGGTTCGCGTGTAATTGATTTTTCGCATATCACATTTACCACTTTTTTACCCTAAATGAAATTTAAATATTTTTTTTTTGTCGTACTAGGATAATAAGGATTGGAACGCTGATTCGCAGACAAGCAGCTTCCAGACTCATCCTCACGGTTGTTGCTGCTGTTGTTGTTTTTTTTTTCTCCGTGAAAACTCGCAGGATCGCCGGGGCAGTGATAATTTACACTCGGTTATTGGATCGTTCGTTTCCCCCGAGTGCGCGACTCTCCACGCGATGAATGCGCTCGGGAAAGTTTGATTGAATTTGGCATTGACACGCTGCAATACGGGTGAAGCAGAGGTAATTGGTGGCTGAATAAGAGAAGACAGAACGGCACGGAATATTGAGAACGTGTGTAGGGAGCATCCGGGAACATTGGACAAGCGTGCGAAACTGGTGTTATTCCCGATTTTGATTGATTTTCAACTTACAGTATTGTATGGTAGTGTCAATCATCGGCTGGATCGCATTGTGACTACGAGTTCGTCCTATTGGATGAGACAAAAAAACCAGCGATCGGCCGGATTAATTGAAATTTATTGGTACCTTAACGCTCAACGAGGGCAAACACCGCAAAGAACCACACCAATTTTCATGCCTAGGACGAATCCCCATTCGCATATAAATCATCGTGCGGGATTGCATTGCGACTTCGAGTTCCTCCTATCGGGGGAGTGATGGAAGACAAAAAACCAGCGGTTCTTTGGATTAATTGAAATTTATTGATACCTTAACGCTCAACGGGGGAAACACCGCAGAGGGCGATACCAATTTTCATGGGTAGAACGAATGGGGTCGAAAGATATAGAAATGCCGGTAGGTCGCCCTACCCGCTTTCCTTCTATGCGAAGAAGTGGCTCCGCATGGTGGAGGAAGTGTTTTTTTTTCGCGAAACGGATGAGAGGATTGCCGGGATCAAGGTAAAACTCTCGGATAAGTAAGTAATCCCGCACTTAAAGAACCAACCGCTCCGAGGGAACGGAGAGTCTTTAATCGATACGGGAAATAGGCCGTGAATGGGGGGCGGGGAAGGAAGGCAAGAGCGAGAACCTGCTGAATGGAACATATCTTCACACGAGCCCCTCGGATATAACCGGCCGAACGAGGTCAATTTAACAGGAATTTACCAGGTAAACATTGTACACGGATGGAGTACTACGGAGGAAGGTTGGGAATTTAGAAGATCGGAGAAACCGAACGGTTCTCGAGTGCTCGGCGTACATTTTCACTTATCTTCTTTTTTTTTTTTTTTTTTTTGAAATATGTACTACGTGCATCGTATAACACAGCCCGGCTATACACCACGTCGGCCGAAGCCACGGACTCTTATTATTGTCTAGAACACATTTTGCTCGGCACGTCGCTCGCCGGATGATTAATGTGCCGCGAAGAGCGAACCCCTCGGGTTCTCGTGCTTCTAGCCCACCCTTATCTCGTCCTGCCCTCATTTTCGCCCGCCTCTGATTCCTCGATACCGAATTATTCTTCGATTCACGAGAACTAAGTTGCTCACCATGACGCGGTGTTCTCCATTCAAGGAATCCTTGCTTTCACATTAGCGAACGAGGCGGGCGAACGAACCGCGGCGATGGCGGAGGCGAGAGGGGTCGATGTTTATCCGTGTTCCTCTTACCGGACGCGGTGGCGGTGCTGCGGTCGGCCTCTCGCAGACTCGCGCAGTGAAAGCTATCGGTAGTAGATCGTTGTTCGTAGGGAAGAGGATCGTTCGGCACGAGACCGTCCGGCCGATTGACGCCAATTTGGGCCCGAGGAAAAAGCCCGGAAGATGACCCACAATTATGGTATGGTCCGGATACTCTAAAAATTAGCGCGTTGTCACATGTTTTTAAGCAACTCACAGCACACATGTTACATGAGTTGGGCCAACCGAATCCATTATTCAAATACGTGTTAGTTAAGCAACAACATACTTGCACTGCATCTTTCCTGTATTCTCTGTACGGCACATTTTTCGGTCTTTTGACGCATTTAAGGCCGAACAACTCACTTGATGTACAGGTACACGCCAGAAATAGCACACTGTGTCACAAAAGTGTCTACACACACCCAGAAAAACAATCTATTTTACGGGCGCTCCGTAAATAAATATTTAAATATTAGTTTACATCAATCACAATATTTATTAAAACCAAATAAATTCTTTTTTCTGGATGCTATTTACACATCTACGGCGTGTTGAAACAACAAGCTTGTTTTCAGAGTGGAGCGAGTTGTAGACCGCGTATGAAGTTCATACAGGCGATATGTGGTGATGTACGATTTCACAGTGCTCGGCTCGGATTAGCAAATGCACCGGTTCCTCCGGGATTATCTACCACTTGCATTTCGCGGAGTGGGTCTTTTTTGTTTTATTGCGGTCGAGAGCGGTCCGTGTCGCGGCGGCGATTCGCCCTCGTCGGGAGAAATTCCCGTGGGTCCGATAAGATCGATGGTGTTACAAAAGTTGCGGGGATGTTTAGTTTCCTCGACTCGTAATCCCAAAATAAACGATGATGGCTGCTCGTCGTCCGAGCTGATATTAGCGAGGTGCGGAGTTAAGCTTCCGCTTCCGCGGACGCGTGCCGGCAGCCCCTGGACGATTCCGACGTAGGCGGGCGAGCGTTAACGAGCATTTACAAGGAACGCTTTACGATTGTACTCGTGTCGAACGATAACACGCGATGGGTGGGCGGAGAAACGCTGCTATTGAGCAATTGTGTCTTGCAGCTTCGGAGCTCTTGATTAGAACCAAGAAGACTCTTGTCTGCAGCGGCCTCAACGGAATCGTCTCGTATACCTGTCGGCAACTGCTACGAGCCCTATCGGGCACTTCCAGCAGAATGGCCTATCATTTCACGACCTTATCCGCCGTCCCAGTGGCCCGAGTAAACACCGGCACGTCCTCGGTTGCTGCCAATTCATCATCTCTCGCGGGGCCGTTGAGAACTTTAAGGTGGATTCACGAATCGAAGTACCGAGCGTCCAGCACGATTGCTCATGTCGGACCCTAGCGCAGTTACAGCGACATCGAAACGAGAAGCCAACATTTGTTGTGTCTTTGAAGCCGACGGTGCAATCGGATGTTGAAGTTTTGCGATAGGATCCGTTTGCCTTCTCTCGGCAACACTACCGAGTTCCAGCAGAATGGCCTATTTTGCGACCTTATCCGCCGTCCTGCTGGCCCTAGTAAACACCGGCACGTCCTCGGCTTCCGCCGCTTCATCATCTCTCCCGCGGCCCTTGAGAGCGCTAAGGATCGAAACATCAAGCGTCCGGCTTGATGCTTACGACGGACATCAGCGCAGTTACAGCAACATCGAAACGAGAAGCCAACAGTTGTTATGTCTTTGAAGCCGATGGTGCAATCGGATGTTGAAGTTTTGAAGAGTTCCAGCAGAATGGCCTATCATTTTGCGACCTTATATATGCGCTGTCCTGCTGGCCCGAGTAAACACCAGCACGTCCTCGGCTTCCGCCGGTTCATCATCTCTCCCGTGGCCCTTGAGAACGCTAAAGTGGATTCAAGGATCGAACTGTCAAGCGTCCGGCTTGATGCTCACGACGGACATCAGCGCAGTTACAGCAACATCGAAACGAGAAGCCGGCATTCGTTACGTCTTTGAAGCCGACGGTCAAATTTGGATGCGGAAGGTTTTGCCATACGATCCGTTCGCCTCGGCAGGAGTACCAAGTTCCAGCAAAGTGGCCTATGACAAGGATCGAAATATCAAGCGTCCGGCTTGATGCTCACGACGGACATAACCGCGGTTACAGCAACATCGAAACGAGAAGCCGGCATTCGTTACGTCTTTGAAGCCGACGGTCAAATTCGGATGCGGAAGGTTTTGCCATACGATCCGTTCGTCTCGGCAGCGGTACCAAGTTCCAGCAAAATGGCCCATGACTTCACGATCTTATCCGCTCTCCCAGTGGCTCCAGTAAACACCGTGTCGGTGTTTGCTCGAGACACGTCCTCGGCTTCCGCTGGCTCATCATCTCTCGCGGGGCTCTTGAAAACGCTAAGGTGGATTCAAGGATCGACGTATGAAGCGTCCGGAATCATGCTTAGGGTAAAAGTGGTGAATATGGCCCACCTCGATTAACACGTAAATCAATGATATACGGACCGGGCCATATTCCCCACTTTTACCCTACGTCGGACACCAGCGCAATTATAGCAACATTGAAACGAGAAGCCGACATTCGTTATGTCTTTGAAAAGCCGACGGTAAAATCGCATGAGGAAGTTCTGCGATACGATCCTTTTGCCTCCTCTGGGCCGGGATGGTAACGCGCACTCAAGCCGCGCTTACCTTGAAGTAGCGGAGTTTTTGGGGCCGGAGTTCTGAATAAACGGAGTATACCGTGGGATGTTCGAAGCGTCCCGCGGAGCCCGGTGGGTTTTCGCGTGTATACCGGTAAACAACTTAAAAGTGATTCTAAGCGAGCCGTAATAGTGTCGGTAGCCGTACAGAAGCGGTAAGTGCATTACGCAACATTGCACGACCAGTAGTACTAACAGATCCGGCAGCGGAACTGGCAACCCACCCTCAACCCTCCCCCCCCCCTCGGCCGGTAGTCCTCCACTGCGCGCCCGCTCTACTTTTGACGGCAGTTAGCCATTAAACGAAGTTGCTTCTCCTGCCGGTGCTCGCTTCCGCGGAACCCAACGTTTCCCCCGAGTTATTCCCGGAATTGAACTAGTTCCAGAAGCAGCCAGGTACCGACATACCAACCGACTGCTGCGCCTCGTACGTTTCACCCTCGAATCGATTGTGTCCTGCATGTCCTGGCCCTCGCATTCTTTCCCGTCTGCCCATACGTGCCAACTTTTCGCACAATTTGAGTAACCCGTGGTTCGGGCGATTGGGAATATCGCTCTGTGGCGGGCTTTTCACACCGCCCGCAGAACACTCCTGTCGCAACTTCGGACCGTTCACTCCGATCGGCGCCTGAACCGACATCGAACAATTACAGACGAAACTGTTTGGAAATCGTTGGCAATTGTTGAAGCTCTTGAATCACGATTGACGGAGGGCCGGACAAACAAATGCACTGTTGTTACATGGTGAATGGACCTGTGGATGTTGACGGAAATGCGGATTTGGAAAAAAAAGTTTTAAACTTCGTTCGCTTACTGGTATCGATAAAGCTGAGGTATTTAGAGCGTTATAACTTGCTCCCGATGATGTTTTAAGGTATAACATAAGATTCCTTGATCTTCGCAGACCACCCGCTTGGTGGGTAAAATGGCCCACCGATTGTGTCTCACGATAGTGAAATTGACATCGTGAGAACTTGAAGTTCCGAAGAAACTTGAATGCCATTTTTGGAGTTCGAAACCTTACCGAGACATTTAGGTAATCGTAGTGAGGTCCATTGGTGGCTGACCTCCGTGGTCAATATTATCGAGCATGCGAAGAAAAGCGAGTAAAATGGACCACCGCACGAAATCTGTGAAAAAATGCAACAAATATTTGATTGTCGGGTCTTTGTATTTTTTTCACCAAAGTGGGACTTGCCTCATGGAGTAAGAGATACAGGCCCAAACTTTCTAGTGGTCCATATTCGCCACTATCCATCGCCTGAAGCGACGTCGAACAATAACCAACGACACTGTTTGGAAATCAGTGGTAATTACTCCAGCATTTAAATCACGATTGTCGGAGGGCCGGGCAAACAGATGCACTGTTGTTATAGAGTAAATGGACCAGCGCGGTTTGACGCAAATGCAGGTTTAATAAAATATATAAAACTTCGTTCGCTTACTCATATCGACAACAGTGACAGGTTTTGAGTGTTTAACCTTCCTTCATGCACCACGCTTGCTAGGTAATATGGACCACCCCTTTTGTCTTGTTGCGATCTAGCCTACACAATCCGAGGAACAACGTGCGACGATCTATCCTCGTAGGTCTAAAAAAAAAAAAAAAAATACGGAAATGCATGGAGGGACTTAACTGAGATCAGGGGACTTTGGTGAGCAGCCAAGTTGTCGCCTATCCCACGAAAATGCATGTTGGCTCCCGAGGCTTAAGGCTCGAACGCATCACCTCGGGAACCTCGGGCACCGGGTGCGTACCAGAGCCGATGCCAGCGGGATTGCCCTCGGCCGTTCCCCGCCAGCACCGTCTCGTCCCAATTCATTATCGCAAGACTCTGGAGGGTTAACGATCAGTTAAGCGATCGCGGGAATGCGGAATGTCGAGCACGTACTAATGCTCCCCGCGATCCTGCAAGCTGGCGTTGCTGGTGTAGGGCTCGTCTCAGAACGCGCCCACGTTTCTCCCGGCGATGGGGTAGATTCTATGGCATCACGGAGCATCATCAGTCCACCGGGCTCCGAGCATTGTGGTCCTGAACGATCTACTATTAGTTCGAATTTCGGAGGGAAGACAAGGGATGCGGATCGACGATAACTATCACCCTTCTCGGATTCTCTCGTATAAATTACGGCATTAATAATGCGTTACGATTCTATCCCGTATCCCATTTCGTGGCATTAATACAGAACAATGGACTCGACATAAGTTCTATGACTATTCTTAACTTCGCTGATGGGTTTGAATTTCCGATAGTCAATGATCTCGGAGTACCGAACGATAAAACTTGCCGACGCACTTGTCAAGCGATCACTGTGGAAAAATTACATTCTGCATTTTATTATACGTCTGCATTTTATTATCGTTACGACAATGACAAAAAACCATGGTTGCAACCACAACTATATTTTAACCAATGGAATATATAATATCAGAAATTATCTATGTAGACGTTCCCCGTAAGAACTATTCAATATAGTAGGAAATACTATTCTTTTTCTCAGTGATGTTTCCCAATTTATTTATTATTAATTTCTTTCCGTTTTTTTACTCCTCGTTCGTCATTTTTTTTTCACTCACAGCTATGGGTAGATTCTATAGCAAAACGGAGTATGATCAGTCCGCTGGGCTCGGAGCATTGCGGTCTTGAACCAACCACTATTAGTTCGAATGTCGCAGGAAAGACAAGAGATGCGGATCGAAGATAACTATCGCCCTCGTCGGACTCTCTCGTATAAATTACAGCATTAATAATGCGTTATGATTCTATCCCTCATCCCATGCTTGGAATTAATAGAGAACAGTGAACTCAATATAAGTTTTATGAGTATTCGTAACTTTGCTGATGGGTTTGAATTTCCAATAGCTCCGTCAATTTCCCGTTTCATTGACAATTGTGGTTGGACTTTTATTGTAAAACTCGAGCCGGATCGTGCGATCGAAAAATTAACAAATAAAAAATTGGGGACGTTTGTGGACGATAAGTCGTAAAAAGTACAAACTTTTTTTACTATATATTTATCCATGTACTTGTCACTCACTTGTCCACGTTCTTGTCACGCGATTCTCCCCAATTTATTTGTTATTAATTTCTTATCGTTGTTTTTTTTCACTTTTCATTAGTCATAATTTTTTTGTAATTTTCGGCGATGGGGTAAATTCTATGGCATCGCGGAGCATCATTAGTCTACCGGCCTCGGCGCATTGTAGTCCTGAACGATCCACTGTTAGTTCGACTTTCGCAGGGAAGACAAGGGATGCGGATCGAAGCTAACAATCGCCCTCGTCGGATTCTCTCGTATAAATTACGGCATTAACAATGCGTTACGACTCCATCCCGTTTCCCATTCGTCGCACCGACACAGAATTGTGGAGTGTTCGATGTAGGTTTGCACGAGTATTCGTAACTTCGCCGATAGGTTTGAATTTCCAATAGAGTTCTGTCAATGATCTCGGAATACCGAACAACTCGTCCACGTATTTGTCACCCGATGTTTCCCAATTCTTTTTTTTCTATTTCTTCCCGTCTTTTTTTGCACCACGTTCGTCATTTTTTTTCAGTCACGTTCCGAAGGGATCAATAATCCGTCGTTGTGAATGCGCGGACAGCTTTCCGCTATCAGGGTAGTAACGGGCGGAGGGGACACTTGCAAATTTTCATTTCCCCGCCCAACCCCCCCGGGCGTATGGTGCGCGTTGCCGGAATCGTAAAATCCACAATTTGGGAAAAATTTCAAGAACGAAACGGGGACAGTGACTCTCGGGAGGCTCCTCCATACCGCGCTTGGAATTCTCTCGCCCGCGCTACTTGCTCCGACCTACTGTGTGGTGTGAAATTATTGTTATCACCGGCGGTAAATGTGGAATAATATTACGTGAAACTAAATGAGACGGAACGATTCGACAAATCCCGGAAATCCGAGGCGGATATTCTGGAAAATCGATGTTATTGCGTCGATTTGATCAATCGTCAGCTACGCGCCAGGCCATCTCGAGTTTTGTTCCACAAGGATTTTCTCATGGAACAAAACTTGTCTGCAAGAGCGGCCGATTTATATCGGTCCAACATAACCCTTCAGGAAAATCTCCTTTCGCGCAGAGACATTTTTCATAAAATTTCCGATCGCAGGGACATTTTTTTTTGTAAAATTTCAAAGTATCGTAAAATCTACGAATAGGACTGTAAAATCAACGGAGCAAAGCCGGTGTTTGTTGGATACCGACCGGGTCGATCGACGACGCGTGTGTCTCACCATCGCACTTCCGATCTGTTGCCATTAAACGGCTGCAACGTCATCTGCCTGCCTCATTCCAGATTATCGGTGTTATTGAGTCGATTTGATCAATCGTTAGCTATGCGGCCGACCATCTCGAGATTTATTCCATAAGTATTTTCTTATAGAACAAAACTTATCTGTAAGAGCGGCCGATTTATATCGGTCCAACATAACGCTTCAGTAAAATTTCCTCTCGCGGAGGAAAATTTTTAATAAAATTCCAAAGCTTCGTGAAATCTCCGAATCGGACTGTAAAATCAACGAAGCAAAGTCGGAGTTTGTAGCATACCGACGGAATCGATCCACGATGTGTGTCTCTGATCCGTTACCACAAAACGGTCGCTGCCTCATCACAGAGGGACATTTTAAAAAATTTCTATTCCCAGAGGAAAATTTTTAAAAAAATTTCCGTTCCCAGAGGATTTTTTTTTTTTAAATTTATAATCCCCGAGGAAATTTTTTTACAAAATTGTCGTTCGCAGAGGGGTATTTTTTCAAAAATTACAAAGCATCGTAGAATCTCCGAATCGGACTGCATAATCAACGGAGCAGAGCCGGAGTTTGTAGGATACCGACGGAGTCGATTTACTATGTGTGTGTCTCAGCACCGCACTCCGAGCCGAAGCGCGCCGTTACCACTATGCGGCCGCAACCTCATCTGCCTCGCCCTCCTTACGGCCTTCGGCCTCTTTCCGTTTCTCGTCCTCCGCCTCCTCCAGGTAATGCATACTAGGTACATCGCCTAAAGTTTACTTCAATGAATTAATTATAAAGTGCGCCCGACATCCCTTGCCCGCTCGGCGCAGCCACGCCATTTACCATGAATATGAACTACGTCCTTTTGCACTCGCTTCCTCGCTCTCGCGTTTATCTTCTATCGTCCTCTCGACACCACGCAGTATTTTCCGCGCTGCGCTGAACGCTTCACTTTTCGCGCGATGCTCGCGAGCGCACGAGGTAATATTGGTAATTTTGTTCGCAAAGCTTCTCTCTTGAGTTAGCTGCTTCCCTTCCCACCGCATCGTCTACTATTTCTAACACGGGCGAAAGCACGAAAAGCTCCAACTCGCGGTGTTCATCGCGCGCCGGCTGCTCATCTGTCCCGACTCGCTCTGATACCGTGTTCGCTTTAACTTGCAACATCCACCAGCAGTCGGGAATTATCGGAGTGATATTCTATATCTGTATAGACTGGTAACGAGTAATCTATCATAAAATATCGGCAGGATTTTCTATAGTTTCGGCGCATCCATGCAACGACCTTCTCGTAATAAATAAATAAATCAAATCTCAATTTTATGGACAAATATCGTATTTTCGGGATTTAGATGGGAAATATTGGGTTGGGAGTAAAATAATTGTTATACTCGTGATCAGCGGGAAAAAATACGTCGAATATAGCCTGGAAACAAAAGAAATCGAATGAACAAGGTTTTTTCATTTTTTGAGCCACTATTGGAAAAACGTCGATTTTCGTGATTTTCAAAGGTTGATATCTCGGCTCCCAATGGAGCTAGGGAAAATCCACGGTGCCCATCGTGTTATACGGGAAAAAATACACAAGACAGGGTCCTTCCCGAACTTTTGGAAGCGTTTTATCGTGCCGTTTCAGGACGTTGAAAAACGCAAAAAATTGACTTGGCATTTTTTTGACGAATTTTTTTGTTATTAAAAAAAATGAACTGCTACGTATTTCGGCGTATTTTTTCCCCGCTGAACACGAATCCGATAGCCTTTTTGGGCCCAAAGTACAGTGAGACATTGAAGGTCTCGATAAGTTTCGTAAGTCTCGTAATAGTTTGCGTGGAGAACAAGCGGAGGCTGTCTCGTAGGTAAACGTCGGTAGAGCAGGTGAACGGGAAGGCTCGCGGCTCGCTCTTCAATTAGTTTGAAATCTTTGGTAACTATATTTTGCGGAACGTGCCGTCATGCGAGTCGGAGGATTGGCAAGAGAAATGTGCAACTATTAAAGGTATACTGGCTCCGCAACCACGACAGGCTGTACCGTTGGCATGTTATACATTCTGGGTATTTAAGCATTTCGAGTAATTAACCAAGCTACGAAAACGCCGGGGCGTTTCGTAGACGGTTTCCTGGGCATGGCACGACCGCTACCTGCACCAGCTCCCGATATGTCTCCGATTGTTATTCACACCGGTTGCAAACTGCTGACCCAACTCTTGCCCCATTCCAAACTTCGCTCGGCGCATTGTACTGCGATGTGTCGTGTGCGGCTTCCCAGAACATTCCTAATCACTTCCGATTTATACCAGAATCATTTCTAAAAGAAGAGAATCCAAATGACTTGCTTCCTCATTGTTTTCATCTCTGACGGAGCTTCTTTATCGCATGAAAAATAAATAATATGTAAAATATGTATTCCGTATATAAATTATATACATTTTATGTACGCGAATGTTTTTTTTTCCCGAACATTTCTGCTGTCGACAATTTTCACCGAAAATTGTCCGCTATAAAAAAATCATTTTCCACGAAGTGATTACAAGCCAACGGGTCGTAAAATCTAATAGTACAAACGACCCCCCCGTCGTCTGTTTCCGGGACGAACTTCAGTTACACTCTCATCCCTCGCTCCGAATTTACCCAGGCGTATAGACACTAGGAAGTATCGATTTTCGATGCCGTAATGAAATTTGTTTTCTACGATTTCCCTTCCATTCTACTTTCATCTACAGAGACCTTTTGCCAATACCACGGATTTAAATGTGATATACGAAAGTTGACCTTTTGATGGAGCCCTTTTCCATCGAATCCAGTATTTGCTGATTTTATTATCCGTTCCGGAATATCCTTTTCTATTTTCCGGCTCTGCGTTAGTTTTCGTTCGATAGAAATTTTCGCCAATTGCTTTTCCTCTTTGCAATAAGAGCCCATGATTCCAGCTCCAAAGGTTAGAATGAAATTTAAGGTCAGCGCCGTATCAGCTCACTTTCATCGCCTATATAATTCATACCAGCGGTTATGTGGTTCGCGCGTTTCGCGCGCTCGCAGTATCTATGTAAGTATTCGTGAGTATTCGTGAGTATCCGCGAGTATCCGCGAGTATCCGCGAGTACCCGCGAGTATCCGCGAGTATCGGTGAGTATCCGTGAGTATTCATGTGAATCCTTGAGTGTCCGTGAGTATTCGTGAGTATTCGTGAGTATTCGTGAGTATTCGTGAGTATCCGCGAGTATCAATGAGTATCCGTGAGTATTCATGTGAATCCTTGAGTGTCCGTGAGTATCCGGGAGTATCTCTGTGAGTCTGTCAATATCCCGAATATCCGTGAGTATCTGTGAGTAACTGTGTGAGTAACTGTGTGAGTATCTGTGAGTATCCAATCGACACAAACTTTATTATTATGTAGAAGATATGTAGATTCTATTCGTGGCATTCAGTTTCCCGGAAGGTGAGTATACGAGGGGTATAGGGTAAAAGTGGTGAATATGGCCCACCTCGATTAACACGTAAATCAATGATATATGGACCGGGCCATATTCCCCACTTTTACCCTAAGTGAAAGTATAGTACAGCGTGAGTTTTATCATGAATGCTCGTCAAGAAGCACGATCGTTGTATCACTGACACCCGCCGAGGGTAAGTATTTATTCCCGAATTCACAATCCCAAAAGAGTGGTTGAAAGTACTCTCGGAGGCTATGCTGCCACGTTCCTCTGTGGCATGCCATCAGCAGCATACCCGGTGCTGGTGCCGGCGTTGTTGCGCCCTGGGAGCTTTCCGGCAGCCACGGTGCTTCCACCTCTCACGAGGTTATTAAATCCTTTATTACCAACTTCACTAATCCCGAGGCTCTCGACGGCCGTTGCATCTCGACCTTCCTCGCACATCCTCTCGGAGTCGTGAACTTTGCCACATTTTTTTCCTCGTTGTTTTTGTCGCAATATACTTTAGCGACAGTGGGAAAAGCTTCCAGAGATAAAATGAAAGGCAGTTTCCACGACTTTCCGCGCGCCCATCGTGCACGCCAGAGTCGGAGTGGTTCTGCGTGAGGAGAAAACATTTTTCCCAATTTATTAAATTATTTGTAACTGCGCGCTATAAAAGCATCGGTCATTGTATGAGCCAAATGGCTCGGAGGTCGCTGGAGAACGGGTGCGATAAATGGATAAGGGTGCAAAGAGTGCAATAAATAGACATTTTTTCCCCCATTTTATTAAATTATTTGTAACTGTGCGCCATAAAAACATCGTTCACGGTATAAACCAAATTGCTCGGAGCTCGTTGGAGAAAGGGTGCGATAAATGGATGAGGGCGCAAAAAGAGCAATAAACAGTCATTTTTTCCAATTTATTAAATTATTTGTAACTGTACGCCATAAAAATATCGGTCACGGTACAAACCAAATTGCTCGTAACTCGTTGGAGAAACGTTACAATAAATAGACATTTTTTCCCAATTAATTACACTGTTTGTACCTGGGCGCTATAAAAACATCGATGACGTTTTATAAACGGATAAGGGTGCAAACAGGGCAATAAATAGACATTCCTTCCCAATTTGCAAAATTAATTAATGTAACTAAACGGTTACGGATAATTTACAAAATTATCCGCAACTGCGCTATAAAAACATGGTTCACGGTACAAGCCAAATTGCGCGGTGCTCGTTGGAGGAAAGTTACAATAAATGGACAAGGAATTCCGAAATCGTATCTACATAAGTGTTGTTATTGCGGAAGCCACTATGCCAAGAGTGTGCGCAGATAAATAATGTACAATAGCGGATACAATCCCATGGGAAATGGTAAACGACGTTGATACATCCGATACAGAAACCCTTTCGTGTGGTTCAGTGCTAAATCTCGGTGGACCGTCGCTATGGGATACTGTAGTGTACATCGAAGGTAGTAGCGTTGAGAGTGCCTGGCTCGGTGTGCATAGTGGAACATAGCGGGAAGCCCCGCAGCGGGGCGTACACCCCGTCGAAGTTATACCACTCGTGCCGAAACTGCCTGCCAGACTCACGGTAATTTACATACAAACCATATTTCACTCGATGCGGTACAGCGGCGGCGGGCAGGCGTCGCGCATCATTCGGCAATGTTTTAATACACACGAAGAGCCGCGTTTCCATCGTGCGCTGGCAGCGATAGGTCGGTTTGACGTGCGGTAACGAGTACGGGCTGCATACAAAGCAGGCACGAGCAGCGCCGGTGGTTCTTGCATGAAATGAACATATACATGCACTGTCTTCATTCGTACCGGTGTAGCTGTTACGCCAAGACAAAACGTTGGGAGGGGAGGACGAGGCACGAAAATAAATTTGCTTTAGCTAGGGGGAGAGATACGCAATCGACGGAGATCTTGATTTCGCCTCGTCGCATCATCCGCTGATGAATTTCGCGAGGAATACCTGAATTGGCGGTACCCCGTTCCTGCGGAACCCAATTCGCTGGATTGTCGACTCGCCATGGTAATCTTATAAGTGCGAGATTCTCCGAGACGAATTTCTCCGTGGCCCGATTCGTGAATTGGACGATTCATCAACTATGGGCCAACTCGCCAAAGCCGAAATCACCATGGCTCGACTCCGATGCAGCGACTCACGATGGGTGAACTCACCAAAGAGGCGACGCACGATGAGCCAACCCATTAACGAGGCGACTCACGTTGGGCCAACTTATCACAGGCCCGGCTGATCATGGTCCAACACATCAAAGATCCGATTCATCATGGTCCAACTCATCAAAGATCCGACTCAACATGGTCCAACTCATCAAAGATCCGATTCATCATGGTCCAACTCATCAAAGATCCGACTCATCATGGTCCAACTCATCAAAGATCCGACTCATCAAAGATCCGACTCATCATGGTCCAACTCATCAAAGATCCGACTCATCATGGTCCAACTCATCAAAGATCCGACTCATCATGGTCCAACTTACAAAAGAGACAGCTCCCGATGGTCCAATTCAGCAAAGAGACGACTTCCCAATGGGTACACTTACCTAACTGACCACTCACGATCGTTCAACTGACCAAGGCTCGATTGCCCAACGATCGACAGCGCGGCTTTCTGCTCACAATCATGTTTGGGTCAACTGATCAGGCGCTTGACCAGGCTCTGTACACCACCGACTGTAAACTAAGCCTAACATCGTTTCATCCCCTATCGCACAAATTTGACATTTCCTCCACTCCAATAGAACATTATAAGATTGCATGAATTCTGAACCAATTGTGTCACTCAACGTGCAGTGGCACGAAATTTTCGCGATATATGCACCTATCAAGCTTCCACATAACTGGTGTTTAATGTTCGTCGTTCAGGAGACATTCATGAGACGCCCGAGAGCTGAAGCAGCTTTCTCTCACCTCCCCGTGCATCCGCGTATCCGATAAGAAGCTATCGGCCCGACGAGCGGAAAATCCGCAGAAAACATAGCTGCCTACCTCAGCACCAGACGCAAAGAGCGAAACACGCAGAACCGACACTTCTTTCGAGGATTTACGTCAGGTTATATATTCCGAGTGAGTAGAGTGCCCCACCGGGCGGCTGGCTTCCGGTTCAGCAACTTCCCTCTTGAACTAGTCTGCAGACTCGCGGCTCCGGAAACCCGGAAGGGAGACGAGGAATTTGCTTTCCCGCTTTATCCTTCCGCGCCGAGACCGTTGCCAGACGTGAAACTGAATCATACCAACCGACATCATTGTTCTCAGTGACGTATATTACTCGCTCTCGGCGAGATCGCTGGCTCTTCTATGCATCTCTCGTGTCACGCGAAACTATCCCATACTTTCCGACGTACTCCAGCTCTCGCGTGCAACCCGAACTGCATTGCCCGACAGACGTAGCGGTAAAGCGGCGTTTATACTTACAACAGTGCTCATACTCAAGTGCGCAAGATATCTCAACGTTCCTGCATTAAGATTTCGAGACTTGAGTGACGATTTACTTTAATTACCATCATTACGTATTTTTTAAAAATTTGTTTAGGATAATTTTAAGTTCCGGCTTATCACTGAAATACTGGTGAAGTTTTAACGAATACTCATAGAATCCAAATATATCCGTCTGAAGCGTAAAAACCGCATCAAGAGGCATGATTTATCGAATTCATTCGAGCAAAGTTCATTAATTACTTTTATTAAAATTCCGTTCTTGAAAATTTACTTTTAATGTATTTCCGATAATTTCAACTCCGAAAGGCATTCATGCAAGCAATAAAGTACTAAATAATTGATAAATTATAGCTTACCACACTGAAATACAGGTGACATTTTAATGAATACTCATAACATCGAAATGCCCGTTGAGATTTCAAAGACCGCATCCAACCGAAAATATCTGTCGAGAGGGCGAAGACCGCATCGCGACACATTACCATTTATCGGGTTTTCTCTGGAGCTCTCTCGATTAATTATTTCAAATAAAATTACGTTCTTGAAAATTAACATTTAAAAAGAAAATGTATTACGCGTCATTTCAACTCCGAAAGGCATTCATGCAAGCAATAAACTACTCGATAATTGATTAATTATAGCTTGCCACTGAAATACCGGTGAAATTTTAATGAATACTCATATAATCCAAATGTATCCGTCGAGAGAGCAAAAACCGCATCGAGACACATTATGATTTATCGAATTCTCTCCGAAGCCCTCTCGATTAAAATGACAATGGCAATGGAGTTTCAGCGTTAATGCTGCGGCACGATTCGGACACGAGCGATCATTATAACAGTAGGCGCTCGCCCCATCCCGTTTGCTCTGTCGGTACAGCAGTAATGGTGGATATGTTGAGAAGCGCGAGTAGGCTTTTCAATAAAGCGCATTTGCCGTTCCAACATGGAGAAACGCGCGAAAGCCGCAAATTCGGGAGTGGATGCAAGAGAGCACTTGAGCTCGGGTGGTTGTGAACGCACGCTCTCCTGTACAAATCCATCTATTTGTTAAACTATTACGCGGTTCAGCGCCGAGGGAAAATAAACGCAGATTTTGAAACTGGTATCTATCATAGCCGATAGATGTTTTTGAATTCTCCGCAAATGAAACGGTCATACCCGGCCGGTAGATTAACAACATCGAATCGTGGTCCAAAGCGCACAGAAATACGGAGGAGCGAGGACATAAACCAAAATCGGGGCCCGAGAATCGCCCAAAACCATCGTTTGCGGTATAGGTTATTCCAGCCATCCAATTGACCGTGAAAATGTAAAACACAAGATTTATGGACGGTAGATACGATCAACGGGAAAACAGGGAATTATCGTCGAGCTTAACTCGGGAACGATTCGCAATTGCAGCATCATAAACGATGTTTACGTACGGAATTGTGAATTTAATGAGATGGTATAAAAGTGGTGAATACGGCCGAAGCGATAGAGTGGACCAGTGCATGTTGCCACAAATGCAGGTTAAAAACAAAACTAAAACGTCGTTGACTTTCTTGCACCAAAATCCTAATCACTCCCATATGCTATATTCTCGAGATTTCGGGTTTCATAGCATACGGGAGTGAAATTCCAAAATTGTAGATCACTCGCATATGCTATATTCTCGAGATTTCGGCTTTCATAGCATATGGAAGTGAAATTCCAAAATCGTAAATCACTCGCATATGCTATATTCTCGAGATTTCGGCTTTCATAGCATATGGGAGTGAAATTCAAAAATTCGAAATCACTCCCATATGCTATATTCTCGAGATTTCGGCTTTCATAGCATATGGGAGTGAAATTCCAAAATCCTAAATCACTCCCATATGCTATATTCTCGAGATTTCGGCTTTCATAGCATATGGGAGTGAAATTCCAAAATCCTAAATCACTCCCATCTTATACAATTTGGAAGAATGTAAATTGGCTTTTTGGTTGAGATGTTTGCTACTCTCTCCCAGCTGAGCACCTTTTTCGGTGAAGCTGACAACTCCTTTTTCATGAAGTTTAGAGGGTTCTAATTGTAGCGGAGATGAAAGCACAAATGGCATGGTAGAACTGTTCACGTCGCCAATTCCTAGAAACTGTAAAACAGCTCCGAAGAAACCTTCATTCAATTTTCAGTGTCCGAAGCCACACCGCGAAATTTGCAGGTAATATTCGTTGTTAGTCAACCACTATGGTTCACATTACCGGGCATGCGAAAAAGCTGGCAAGATGGACGTTCGTGAACAGTAGGATTCACTTCCGGTAATAGAAGATACCGACCCAACCTTTTAGTGTCTCATATTCACCACTTTTACCTTGCATACAGCACGAACGGCATGGTAGTTACTACTCACCTCGCCAGCTCCGGAGGACGAAGCACAGGCCTCAACTGTAATGCGGTAAAAACGGAAAATCGATCTCTCAGTTTGTAACTCGTGTTCTGGGTCATCCTCTGCCAACTTGATAGCTCGCCGTCTCCGGCCTCCACGTCTCGATCGTTCCGCTTTTCGGATCGCCCCTGCCACTGTCAAAAGCCGACGGAGCTTCCTCGGAGCAACCGAGCGTCGTAGACGTTCTACTCGCTCAGGTCGTCCGGATCTACGGCTATCTGCTTTTCCAATATTCGCTTTGCACCGCACCGCGTACCAGGATCATGATGTTGAGCACCTCAACAGGCTCCAGAGTACACTACAAGCCACGGTAATACGCTGAGCCGACAATTACCGTAGATCGTAGATAGCGCTATACCTGTACGAGGGGGAGGCCGGTGCGTGCTGTCTGAGTAGTACAAACGTACGTAATGGCGTACACATAGTCGGTATACGTTGCTTGTCGCGCCAGCGAAATAGCAGGTTGTCTGCTGATTTATGTTACGAATTATAGTACGACATATATAGTACGTACATTGTATTATATATTCCCGGTGGATAGTTCGTGCATGCAGCCGGCCTCGTGGAAACACGGCTCGGTGCAACGATCGCACGCGAATAACTTCGGTTCGCTGCAGCGTTAAATTAATTTTAATTGTTCGTTAATTAGTTCGGCGGAACTATGCGGCCTGGGGAGGCGGCGGTGATCTGAAAAGCGAGGAGATCGAGGCGCGGAGGGTGGCGAAGGAAAGCACTGAGGAGCGATGGAGTTGGCCGAGAATGATCCGAAACACGCATGGCAAACTGAGACATTAATTTTCCGTTTCGACTGCATTACGGCGCGGCTCCTCGTGCCTCCTATTCGGGAGTCTTTCCGTGTTTCCGGGAATGCTCAGCAATACGGTAACGGGCTTTGATAATGGAGAGGGTTCGTCGACGACTTATCTCTTCCACGTCGTCGCCTTTCTTTCGGTTCATCGAGACAACATTCAAGATCTTTGTAAATATTAAGCTTTTTGTAAATATTAAGAAACTTGGAAAATAATGTGGGGAATTATCTTGGGCCCTGCTGGGCCGGCATTGGGCATCGGGAGAAAGAAATCTGGAAAAAATGGTGGGCCTTGCTGGGCACGTATTGGGTATAGGGAGAAAAAAATCCGGAAAAAATTGTGGGCCCTGCTGAGCAAACTGGGCTATGACTGCATTACGGCACGGCCCCTCATGCTTCCTATTCTCGAGGCTTCCCGTGTTTCCGGGAATGCTCAACAATACGACAAGGGCCTTTGATAACGGCGAGTGTCCGTCGTCGACTTATCTCTTCCACGTCGTCGCCTTTCTTTCGGCTCATCGGGACAAAGTTCAAGATCAGACGATATGCCCGAGCTTTCTGTAAATATAAAGAAACTAAAAAAAAAATCAGGAAAAGAATGCTGGGCCGGGTTTGAGCTCGAGGCTTCCGACCGCCAGTTGACTGCCCTCAGTGAGTCGGAGGGTCAAAAATATCTGAATGGTCCACTCGCATCGGCGAACACGTGAAAAAAATAAAATAAGTTCGTCGCCGTTATATCAGCGAACCACCCGACCGTCCACTTTCCATTGATCGGAGAGTGCATCGAGATAGCTGCATGAGACGAGAGTGATAGCAGTCCATTTCCGTCATCGAGTCGGACCGATACGAGGTAGCTGGAGAACCAGCTGCGGCGCAACCACCGGGAGATGCCCTCGTATTTACCTGATTCCTGTACCAACTATTTACGTATGGAGCACTTGGAGTGGGTAACCGGATGGTCGCTTGGTCCGTATCCTCACTGTACAGCTCTGGGTATTTGCGTATCGATGCTGCCGCTACTCGGTACGCCACGGTCGCATCGTTACGCGATTAAATATTCATGAGTGAAGCACGGCATCGAAATGCTGCCATGGGGGAGCTCTATATCAAGAAACACGGTGGCGTCTCGACGCCGAGTACATATTAAAAAAAAAATAAATGACTTTATAAAAAGTTGAGGAAAAAAAGCTATTAAGTAACTGAATCCAAAACTAATCAAACCATGGATTATATACAGCAATAATAATCAACATACGTTATATATATTTTGAAAAACTGTGGATTTGTTGGTGGGTTTAGATGTTTGTCCCCTCCCCCCCTTGTTAAACCACCCTTTCGGCGAAGTTGACAAACCCACTCTTCCATCCGGTTTTCGTAACATATGGAATGGAGTTTGAAAACCCGAAATTTATCCCATGTGTCATATTTTTGAAAATTCGGTTTTCGTAGCATATGGAATGGATTTTGAAATTCGATTCCGTACGCTATAATTTCGGAATGACGGTTGTCATAGCGTACGGAATGGAGTTAACATTTCGGAATATGGAATGGATTTCCACATATGCTATGAACCACGTGATACATGCCAGCGCACGAGCCAACATGACCGTTGGTACAATATATACATGGAATAATCAAAAATAGTCAATACCGCTAATTTACAATTGTAATAATGCATTCATGATTTTCATCCTCAAAATCTTCGAACATTACGCGAGGCCTCGAAAAGGCCCCAGCACGATTTCTTGGAAAGTCAGTTAGGCTGGTGAATTTACTCCCAATCGTGGCGGAACCTGAACAAAGACACTTACGGTGTCGACAATTACATCTGCACATAGAGAGAACATTGCGAAATATGCCACCGCGATATTGGGGTGGAAATCGATTGAACATCGACCGCTGATTGATTTCAAGCAATTTAAATGGCCCCCTTGCCCAACGCGCGATATAAATTCCTGGTGACGGAACGTGGAAACATGAGAAATTCGGAGGAGGAGAAGCAGGAATTGACGTACCGGATGCGTGGATTCTGTTCCCGGATCAGCAGGGACGCAGATTCGAATAGATCGTGAAATAATGAAATCGGAAGAAAAGCATGGATACCGCGAAGCAGTTGACGGGTCTGGGGGTGAGGAAGTGCGGACAGCCGGCTCACCTGTATCCGACGACGTGATGTATGTGTTTTAATTCCGCGGCGAGAAGCCGTCCCTTATTTATTGGCTTTCGTCGCAGGTTATTGCGACGCGGTTCGACAGTCCGCGCGAGGGTTGCGGGTTACCGCGAGAACGTTTTTCCCCCCGCTTTCAGCGCGACAGTCAACCGAGCCGTCGAGCTATCAACAAATCCGTGAAATTCGTCGCACGTTTCATAGATTGGTTCAATTCGCGCATTCCTCCTGTCGAAGGTTCAACATAATTTTTTACGACACTCCGAAGAGTAAAATAGCTCGCGGTTCACAGTTTATCACCAAGTTGAAACTCATATTTAATTTAAAAAAAAAATAGTTATTCAAAAGATAATTCGCGAACAGAGGAAAATGTTGAAGAACCGCTGATTTCCGATTTTCACAATTTTCTGGTTTGACAGTCCGCGCGAGGGTCGCGCGTTACCACGAGAATATTTTTATCCCCATTAGAAAAAAATTTGTGAAATTCGTCGCACGTTTCATATATTGGTTCAATTTGCGTTCAACACAATTTTTTACGACACTCCGAAGAGTCGAACCAAACGCAAAAATTGGACTAACTGCTTAGAGTAAAATAGTGCACGGTTCACAGTTTATCATCAAGTTGAAAGATTTTTATATTTAATTTTTGAAAATAGTTGTTGAAACGAAGATTCACGAGCGGAGGAAAATGTTAAAGAAACGATCTCTGATTTTCAGAATTTTCCATTGGAATAAATCCTGCTCACGGTCGCAAGAAGTGAGGAGCAATTTCCGCAGGAAGTTTTAGTAGATCGTTCTTCATTCCCGACCTATCTCGGAAAAATCCAAAAGGAACGATAAAACTTCGTGGTACTTAACTGGAAACGCGAGAATGTTTTTTTCCCCGCTTCAGCCCGACACTCAAGCGAGCCGCTGAGCTTGGCTCAGCGGCTCGCTTTCATCGATTGCTTCAACATAATTGTTTACGACACTTCGAAGCATCGAACCAAACGCAAAAGCTCGCGACTGCTTACAGTACAATAGTGCGTGGTTCACAGTTTATCATGAAGTTGAACGGTTCCCATATTAAATTTTTATTTTATTATTTCAAAGAAGAAGATTCGTGAAGTGAGGAAATTCTCGAAGTACCGCTTATTTCTGATTTTCACAATTTTTCATCGGTAGAAATCATGTTCACGGTTACAAGAAATACGGAGCAGTTCGCGTAGGAAGTTTCAGTGGAACGTTCTTCATTCCCGACCTATCGCGGAAAATCCAAAAGAAACGATAAAACTTCGCGGTACTTAACTGGAAACTTTTTTTTTATTCGCGGTCGAAGGCGCATGAAATCTTCGGAGCGTTGATGTACCATCCCGCTCTCTGTTCGCAAGAAGAGGTATGCATAATTGAGTGAACCGGCAGGCAAAGTGGAAAAGTTTCGAAACGGGACGGAGGGGATTGTCACGTGGCGAACGTCTTTGTCCGATCTCGCGGCATCGATCTGAAGTTACCGATGTCGAAGAAGTGAGTCTGAGATTCGAAGCTTGAAATGCCGGCATGATCTTCACAATCGAAGTGGCCCTCGTCGTGTCGCGATTACTTCCGTTCTGGCGCGTCGGCCGCGTATGAACTCCTTTGGAGAACAATAATGCGCACAATGTTTACGGGAGCCGGAGTCTCGCGAAAGTTTCCGTATTATAGTGCAATATACCCGCTCTGTATAATATCTTCCCTCCCTTATTTTCCTTTTTCTTCATTTTCTTCTCCTCCGCCGCTCCCGGAATTAGCATAATAATATTCAAACGATATTTCAGACGGCAACGGCACCGTGAACGTAATTCAGTTAACCACTTAGGATTTAAGTGCTCTCCGATGCACAATATAATGAATTCTATTAGTATGTAATATTGCATTGTACAGGCGGAGGTTATTCTTTACCGTTCCGTCCCGCACTGCGCCGAGACAACATAAAGTAGTCGGAAATTTGTCCAAGAGAACACAAGACGTCGCCACTGTTACTTCGATATTGTGTAGAATTTCTCGAAGTTGCCGGACAGATTTCTCGCGGAATTGGAACGAACTGCGACTCGTTCATCGGTAACTTTGTAGAATTTTCGAGCAAAGACAATTTTCATTCACCGAATGGTAACCATCGAATATCTGAGATATTATGCAATTTTGATTTTTTTTGTTCAAAAAATTACAAAAAACTTTTAAAAAAAGAATTTTTTTTATTCCCATTAACGACAGAAAATGCCCATAGTTTTCTCTACGAGGAAGCGAAAATGGGTCAACGAACTTTCTTATAGAGGGAGCTGTGCGCAAAATGGTAAAAAATTAGGAAGCCTGTGTAAATGGTAAAAAATGGTAAAAAATTAGGTGCGTGTGTGCTATGCACGTTTTTTAACTGGTAAATTCCTGGCTTCCCGATTTTCCTTTACACTAAGATATGCACGAGAGTCGAAGCGGGCAGACTCGATTCACAGATAGAGAAAGGTTCCCCGAGCCGACACCTAGCTTTGCAGGCATCGCCGTAGGCATCCCCGTGGGCTGTCGGGGCGCAGAAGAAGGTGTGCGAAAGCTGCACGTGCGGATCTTCGATTCCTTCGGGGTTCTAACGAACACACGTATCCAGTCTGGGCAGTAGACGCGGAGGACGAGAGGCACCGATAGAGATTGCACAAAGGCGGTGCCGCCGGGCGAGAGATTTTATACCAGCATGAATAATGCACGAGGATCGGCAGTTCCGGATGACTTTGCAAACATATTTCTCAATGTAATGCATGTCTAAAGTTATAGAGCCTCCCCCCCCCTCCCCCCCACCGAATCATCTTAAGGCTCCTTCTTGTTCGATTCTCCGAATATTCCGCTCGACCTGTGCCATTTATTTTCACGGAATTTAAACTTTGCATTTCGGTTACACCTCGTGACTTCGAATTTACCCAATTTTATTGATTATCGTTTATCCACGGCTCATCGTATTCTTTAAATCGGCAAAGGAAGACTCGAGAAGGTAACCGCCCTATCGATTGTGATTGACTTTCGTATGGATTATTAATAATTTATAACAACGAGAATATAAGTTTCTGGCGATAAACATTTTTTGAATTTTTTTTCGCTCTCGGAGTGAAGTAGCAAATACGGCAATTTGGCTTAGCACATTTTTTCCCCCTTTAACGGCACAAAGTCCATAGATGTCTCTAAGAGGAAGGCAAAATGGATCAACGAACTTTCTCATAGATGCTATGCGCAAAAAGATAAAACATTACGAAGCCTCGACCGACGCCATTCATTTTTACTGTTTTTACAGTTTATAACTACACCGGTTTACACTTCGTAACTCTTCGAATATATTCAACTTGATTGATTATCGTTCATCCGCGAATTATTGTATTTTTTACTCAGACGGTAATCATCCTATCGGTTGTGATTAACGCTCTTACAGATTATTAATCATTTAGGACTGAAGCCATCCGGTCGATGGCGCAATGACAATGTCTATATGAATGTTGTAATTACAACATAGAGAGACGTACGCTATGGAATAAAACTACACGATACTGTCAATAAATGTACTTTTATTACTGTTACTAATAATGTATAACAACGAGAATATACGTTACATTCAATAAATGGAACGTACCCGGGCGTCGTGTGTTTGGCACGCTTTTTATGATGATCCCTCCTCCGGAGTTTGTCCGAAGTCCCTTGCGGTGTTTCGCTCCTCGAGAATTGAGAACTGTAGCGTGGCGGATCGTCCGGCCAGTGGCAACAGCTCCCTGCTTCTGGGCCACGGTACTAGAAGCGTCTTGCAAGTACACTACGACGACATAAATCACGTTTCCATTCAGCAACGCGTGTACCTATATGGCAAATGCATTGCACGTGGCCGTTCCGTGCTGGATAGTTCGATCGTGGCCACAGCGTGATTTACGACTCGGCCACCTTACACCCGCGAATGACTTATAGAATGTTGCACCATACCTCCATTCGCGTTTTGTCGTTGCACACGGTTTCCGACGACGTACAACGGCGCATATTCCCGACCAAGAAAAATGAAATCCTCCGCCATCGCGATAACTCCCCGAGCTTATTGTAGAAAAAGGAGAGAAAAAACACCCCGCAGCGCCGCAGGATTCTTTCTTCTTTGGGGTATAAAAAAAAATTATTAATTTTTTTATTTCAGTTTTTTTATTATACCAAAAACCACCATCGGAAAAAGTATTGAAAAACTTGTTACGTTTATGATGATGAAAGAAGCTGTGCTGGGGGCATTACGGCGTGCTTCGAGAAACAGGACGGAAGTAGCTAATATATGTTTGGAAGAAAAGTTGAGAGTTCGTGGTCGGGAGTGGCCGGAGGAACGCAGGGAGGAACAAGGGATAACGGAATATCTTTTACGTGCGGGGGATTCCCGAGACTCGGGCTTGCACCGGGATTCAACGACTTTTGTCCATACGGTACCCTTCACGTACGTGACGTCTTTCCACGAATAGTGGAGTCGGAGCTCAAAGATGCATTTATCGCTGCAAACCTTCTCTTTTGTTCCGAAAAGTTGTTGATCGACGAGATTTGGAGAAATCTCTCAGAAACTGTTGTTGTTTCATGGGTACTCCGGTTGGCCAAACAAATTACAGTAATTTATGATAGTAGTGCGAGAAAGTGGATTTTAGAAGAAGGTTCGCTGCGCAAGCCGGATTGAACGCTACAACGACACGAGACGAGACCGAGTTTTGCTTGCGAGAAGTAATATTAGCGTGCAAGAAGTCGAACTAGCGTGCGAGAAGTAAAATTAACGTGCGAGAAGTAAAATTATCGTGCGAGAAGTAAATTATAGTACGCCTTGCTATAAAGCGGCACTTTTTCCACGCTTTACAGGCACGAAAAGTTGCACTTCTCATGCAGGCTTTGCAAAACGTAAATGAATAGAGAGAAAGTGATGAAAATGGACCACTAAAGAAATTAGCCTGTATATCCTTCTAATCCACCGATTCATCTATACAAAATTTTAGATCTTCAAAAAATCTTCTCCATTTTACCCCGCTGACCCGTATTCATGACTTGTACCCTAAATAAAAAGAATACGAATCCTAGTAGCGCTGAGTACTTGGTATTCAGCCTGCCAATCTAGTATTCCGCAGAAGTTCGAAAAGAAACCAATTTCGAACCGGTCCGTTGAATCCACCATTTGAAATTTTTAGATTCTGATAAATTCGGATTAAGAGGTCAGTGACCTCGAAGATCTCGCGCTCGGTGGAACGAGTGTTTCTTTCGCGTGCGTTTCCGGTCGGTGACCGGCGGTACGAAATCCTCGTGGCCTCTCGACCGCTTGAACTCTCGGAGGTCCGGTGTACGATAAAGGGAACAAGAGAGACCCGGCGAACGACGGAGAGAGGGCGAAGCAGGGACTGGCCAGCGTAATTCGAAGTACCTACTAGCTCTACGAGCAAGAGCGAGGGGGATCGTGTTAGGCCGCTGGTTACCGCGAATAATGGATGCGACGGTAACTCACGTTAATGAAGCGTACCGTTTACATCTGCCTAACAGCCCACCGGGCCGGTTCCTCTCCGTCCCACGCTATCCATCCCCCTTTTCCCTTCTCGCTCGGACCATCGGACGACGAAGCGACGCACCACCACCGACGCCAGAAATGTCTCCGAAGCTTTCTCACCGCGTTCAATTCCATTCTCCGTTTCGGCTTCCGTCTGAGGGAGCTCGTAAGCTCGGCGAACTTCTGGAAGCTCCGTGCGGCGGTCTGTGCCACGGCCATCCAGCAGCGCTTCCACGGCATCGAAATAGGATTTGACTGGAGACTTATGCGGTCGCCGGCGGAGGGCAACCACGGTCACGGGAACGACAAAAGCCCTGCGGGGTTCGATTCAGCGAGCAGCGAGGTACCTCGATACTTTCTACCCGCTGCGGAAAAGCTCTCGCCCTCTCGTTCGGGCCACAGCCAGTCGTCGATTCTTCCGATCGATCGAATCCGTGACGCTAATTCTTATTCCCTCGCGTTCATTGACCTCTGTTTCTGTGGGCTCCGGGCGGGATTCGATGGTTTGCATTTTTTTGCATTTCGATTTTTCTTTCGTCCCGCTTGGCGTTGAATACTCGACCGGGCGGTGGTAAAAAAAGAAAAAAAAATCGGTTGGCCGCGAAGCGACAGGCAATACGAATTTTTACATCGGAAATCGTTGTTCTAGAACGAAACGGATGAGAAATACTTGGCGTCGATGCCACTTCGACTATCCGACTCGTATTCCAAGTCGTACAAACCGCCGGCTCTTCAGTCAACGGGATACGAATTTCGACGAGATAAGAGAATCGATTTTCCGACTCGGCAACTAAGTGTCGTTATGGCGTATCTGCGGAAGGTCGTTTTCAACCTCGTTCCTATTCGACGAGTTCGCGAACTCGATATTCGTCTTGCCCTGTCGAACATCGTCCGACGATGTCGCCGAGCTCGATCACTCCTGCCGAGCAAGGAATGGGAGGTGGATTCCGACTGGCAGATTCTTACGCAGATCGAGCATGAGATTCTCGTGATGTCAGACCTATGCGGGTAGTTTGGAAATGCTCTCGTAAAATGCAGTTTCGTTCGGTGTAATCTCCCATAAAAATATGCTCAACTAGCATCTTGATCGCTGTGTGAAATTTAAAAATAAATGTACGTTTAAATTCACTCGAGAAAATTTTCGACCGGAAGTGACCTCATACCACAAATACGTCACTTCCGGTTTGAAAATTGAATTTTTCGACTGAAAGTGACGTCATACCGCAAATACGTCACTTCCGTTTTGAAGATCTCATTTTCCGACCGGAAGTGACGTCTCGTGTCGGAAATTCGTCACTTCTGGGTAGAAAATCTCATTTTTCGACCGGAAGTGACGTCACACCGGAAGTGAAGTATTTCCTAATTAATATCAGAATTATTAATGAAATTATTGGCGTAGTATTTAGGGCGCGCTCGTGTCGTTTGTGCTTCGCAGTCTGGTCTCTCTCTCTTTAAGCCCCTCGGGGCGGCAGACGTCGCAGGGACCGACGAGCATGAAGGGCGCACAAAAGAAACTACCGTACCGTCTATATGTATACGGGTTCCATGCCGGCGACCCATGCTTCGCCATCCCCTTTTCCCTTGCCTTCCACGGCCGGCTCGTTTATTAGACTGGCGACCATTAATATCCGACAAAATAGTGCAGAGAGGTGTGCGGCCGACTGACAAAACATCATAAAACTCGGGCAATTTGTCCCACGCGCTTTCTCTTTCATTCCTGCGAAACGAGCCCCGGAGACGTATGTACACATGATGCATATGTCCGGAGCTGCGCAGTTGCGGTTTCAAAACGTTCAGAAAAGTCTACGCTGGCACACGCCCTGGTCTCGACATTTTTTTTTTTACAGCACGTCTGTATTTATGATCACCTTTATTGGAACGATGCGACTGTTCGGTGCCGTCTGTTGTTTACGATTTTATTAATTCTGCATCACGGCCAACACGACAGAATTCTCTTGAACAAAAAAAAAATGATTCTGACGTGTTTTTCGAAACGTCAATGAAGGTTATCACGACTCGACAAGATGGATTTGGAACCGAACGTCAATGTCCTCTCGCCGAGTCTCCAAATGATGACTTTTCTTCGATCGGGCTTGACGCAGTTGTGCATATTGGCGATCGCTGGAGGCCAACTTCCGGATGTTCTGGAGGAGACCAATGAGTCTAGCACGATCGACGAGGAGAACACGGAGTTGGATGCGGGACCGGTTACCGAACAGATCATGGAGCCAAATATAACGATGAACAGACCGGGTGAGCCGGCTGAGAAAGGATCGGATGAGATCACGGATGAAGATCCGGTTGATCCGAATTGGGACGCGAACCGTGCGATCAGGGATCTCGGCTATTTCCTCCGCGCTCACAAGTTTCAGGATTACGATCGTCGATATTATAAGGATATCGGGGAAGCCCCGAGGCGGCTCCACGAAGAATTTCCCAGGCCTCCACTCAGGTCCATGCACTGGGAAGTTCACAAACACTGCGATAGTGGATTTCACCGGTGCTTGAGGTATCTCGAGAGAATCGTCCGGATGGCGAGCCTGAGGCGCGAGGACGACACCGTCACGATTATGAAGGATCAGAAGTGGAACCTGGCGAACAATACCCAGCAAATCCTCGCTGCTCAACGGGACTGCCAGATGGCACAGAGACGGGACAATCTCACGGTAGCTCCGTTCGAGGGACCTATCGGTAATTGCCTGAGCACTCGTCGCACTCGTTTCTCTACTTATCTCGTCAAACGCCACGCTGTTCTACGAATCCTTGGAGCTATAGGATTTTTGCGCGAGGTCAGAGACGACGACGAGTAGGCAATTACGTCAGGAACGGCGATAAGACGGATGAAAATTGATCTTTGGTCATGAAAAAGTTGCCGATTGTTATTAACTGGAGAAAAGAAGGATCTGACATTTTCTCAACATATCACAATCCCGGAAAATAATCTGTGATCAAATTAAAACGACAGGAAACATACACGACTGCTAGACGGCACAGTGGTGGGAGAATCCCATGATAATTCCATTCGATTGACCTATCGGTAATTGCCTGAGCACTTGTCGAACTGGTTTCCCTACTTATCACGTCAAACGTCATGCGTTTAGCGTGTCTCACAAAAAACTAGTTTTTTGTGCGAGGAAGGAGACGACATTATCGAGGGCGACGAGTACGACAGACCATCGCATCAGAAAACGATAAAATGGAAGCAAATTAGTGTTTGGACATTGAAACAAAGTTATATATAGTCACTAATGAGAAACAAAGAAGCAGTTGACACGTTTTACGGATAAACAAAAAATCACATTCTTGAAAGGCATCTTTTGATCGAATTCAAACGTCACGAAACATACATGACTGGCGCTTTTCGATCGGTTGCATAAAAATTTTAATTACGAATATCGTTAAGGTTTTTTGTTCGAGAATAGAGACTGCCGTCTCTATTCTCGCACAAAAAACCTTAACGTGCGATATGCAATACGTCGCAGACGATGATAAGACGGAAGCAAATTAATCTGTGTACCGATCGTTAAGTATCGAGAAACATAATAATTTACGATACTAGTCCGATAAAACTTTTTCTGACGAGTGTAAGTTCTAACGCGAGTGGAAGGCAAGTGTTGCAATCACACGAGTTACTGAAACATTATTCGCACGTGTGTCGGACGAAGTTTGATTTCACACGAGACAAGAGACACACATGACTGGCGCTTTTCGGCTGCAGAAAGATTTCAATTGCGAACATCGTTCAGGTTTCTTGTGTGAGAATAGAGACGACACGTGCGTCTGGCAATTACGTCACAAACGGTTATAAGACGGAAGCAAATTAATCTGTGTACCGATCGTTAAGTATCGAGAAACATAATAATTTACGATACTAGTCCGATAAAACTTTTTCTGGCGAGTGTAAGTTCTAACGCGAGTGGAAGGCAAGTGTTGCAATCACACGAGTTACTGAAACATTCTTCGCACGTGTGTCGCACAAAGTTTGATTTCACACGAGGCAAGAGACACACATGACTGGCGCTTTTCGGCTGCAGAAAGATTTCAATTGCGAACATCGTTCAGGTTTCATGTGTGAGAATAGAGACGACACGTGCGTCTGGCAATTACGTCACAAACGGTTATAAGACGGAAGAAAATTAATCTTCGGGCACAAAAAAAGTTATCAATCGCTATTAACGAGAAACAAACATTAGAGACATTCTCTAAAAAAAAACAAAAAATCACATTCTTGGAAAAATAATTTTTGACCAAATTCGAACGATAAGAGACATTCATGACCCGAGCTGTTCGATCTGTTGCAGAGAGATTTCAATGGCGAACATCGGCGAGTTATTTCATGTGTTGGTACACGATGCTGGGAACTCCGGAGCTCGCCGTGTTCGGCGAAACGTGCGACAATCATGCGAACTGTCTTGACGTTTATGGAATGAACAACAAGGATCCCAGAGCGAACGACGACAAGCCTTTCGCCTGCGCCCTGTACAGTTTCTGTCCCGATCACTGCTGTCCCATGAAACACATCTGGTACATGAGAGACTGTTATCAGTCGCGCGATAACCCCTGCTACGAATCGAATCGACCCGGTTAGATCCGACTCTTCCCAAAAGTCCTCAATTTTTTTTTTTCTAAAAAAATCACATAAAATTTCAGCGAACCGAAAGTGCTCGTTGAACCGCGAGGAGAATCAGGATTTGCATTCCCTGATCGGCAATCAGATAAACGTCAGTTGCGAGTGTCGCGAGCGAGGTTACGAGTGGTCGTCGAGATTCGGCTTGTGCGTCGACGTCAACGAGTGCGCGCGTGGTTTGCACGATTGCGACTTGGACGCCGGTCAGATTTGCACGAATCTTCCTGGCAGCTTCGACTGCGTCTGCGGTCTCGGTCTGGTGTACAGTTCCGGAAGCCGAAGCTGCGTTCCGAGTCCGGCTTTCGAGAAGGCACTTCGACCGGACGACGGCGGACCGGAGGAGTCGGAGGGAAAGGAGAAGAGCATATTCGCGTTGATCCTGAAAGCTCTAACTAGGTCGTCGACGGTGAGCGCCAGGCAGCTGCGACGCGACGCTTTTCCTCCATTTCCCTTTATTTTTCTCACGCTGTTTCTGCCCTCGCTATCATTGTCGTGACGACCCGGAGCGTTGCGCGTCGCGCGAGCGAACGCCTGAATTATTTTACAGCTCGTTCATTGTATTCATCGTTGTTTACGGCTAAGCCGCGTAGGTTGCGCTTTTAATAAGGGAACAAATAATAAAAAAAATCCCAGCCACCGAAACGATAAAACTCGTTCCGAACGAGCGCTTACATCATCGCATCGGTTGGCGATAACAATGCTGTAAACAAAACAAAAAAGTCCCATTAAAAGTTCCTGAGGCTGCGAGAGAACACGCAAAACGACAAAAAAAAGAGGAAAAAAAAATATTGACGCTCCGGATCCGCAGCGCCAATTCCGAAATTTAATCTTCCTCCGAGGCGCGGCGAGCCTGCCCCGCTCGTTTCGCGATTCCGTCTGTTATTCCATCCTGCGAATGCGCTCCGTTTCTCTCGCGCTCGTTCTCGCCAGAACGGCCCCTTTCCCTTAACGATCGTTTTCCTCGCTCCGGGAAAAAACAATGGCACTCTACATACCAATTGCCGCATTTAGCATAATGGAGAGATAAGAAAAGCTGCCGCTACGCCTCTGCGCGTCTGGTATATGTCGTTCGCAATGAGACGGGAACCCGGACGACGAGGCGAGACGAGGACGTTTCGCGTCTACGCGCGAAACGTCCTCGGAATTTCGAATCTGTTCGCCTGTGGAACCAACGGGATCTCTTCCCGTGATTAAGAATTAATTAAAAGTGAAAATTCAAATAAAAGAAGTTCATTCAAACTCAAATTTAGCACGTTTTTTTTTTTTTTTTTTAGCAACTGCAATAACTTCCGGTCCACGCTCGAGCGCGGCGAGCGTTTTGTTTGCCCGCCGGCAGACTAAACGATCTCCCGACTTGTCGGAGTTAATGAATGAAATGGCACTTTTTTGGCTAGAGGGAAATTGTTCATTCCCGTTGGCCAGATTTGGGAAATACAGATCTCTCAGGAGTTTCGATCGAGCAGTCGGTGTCCGAGAAAGAAGTGGTTACCATTAAACGAGGTTCAAGGCGCGAAACGTCCTCTGAATTTGGAATCTGCTCGCCTGCGGAATCCACGAGATCTGCTACCATGATTAAGAATTAATTAGAAGTGAAAATTCAAATAAAAAGAAAAGTTCATTCAAACTTTTTTTTGTTGTTGAAATTACAATAACTTCCGCGCTTGAGACGATGGTGAAGGACAGACAAAACGATCTTCCGACTCGTCGGAGTTAATGAGTGAAATGGCACTTTTTTGGTCTATTCCCGTTAGCCGAATTTATGAAATACAGACCTCTGAGGAAAGGCGTAGTTACCATTAGACGAAGGCGCGAAACGTCCTCTGAATTTGGAATCTGCTCGCCCGCGGAATCTACGCGATCCGCTTCTGCGATTAAGAATCAATGAGAAGCAAAAATTCAAATGAAATAAAAAGTTGATTAAAATGCAAATTTAGCACGGATTTTTTTATTTATTTTTTTTTAGAAATTACAATAACTTCCCGTCCACGCTGAAGGGAGTGGGGAGCAAACGAAATGATCTCTTCTTGTCCCCTCTGGTCGGAGCTAATGAATGAAACGGCACTTTTTTGGCTCGAGGGAAACGATCTACTCCCGTTCGCCGGATTTGTGAACGGCAGCCCGCTCGGGAGTTTCGATCGAGCCCGAGTCGGTGCCCGAGGTAAGAAGTGGTTACCATTAGGCGATTAGCCCGTGGGCACCCCGCCATAGAGCACAGGCGACTGGAACGACGGACAGACCGGGAGAGGGATTTCGCTCGAACGGCCGTAGTCAATGATCATGTCTCTGCGCGAGTGGTTCGGCAACCGTGAGATCCTCCTCACGGGAGTGACGAGTGAATTGGGACGGGCATTGTTGGAGAAAATACTTCGTACACTGCCGAACGTTAGAATCGTTGCGGTTCTGCGATCCCGCGACGGCCTCACCAAGGACGACAGGATCAAGAGCATCTTCGCCTCTCCGGGGTATGTGAAAATGTTGCACGAAAGATAAGATGGGATCGAAGATTTTCGTTTTGCAAGTCCGCGACACTGAGATCCATCCGGACAAGCGTAACAAGCGACGCTTCACGAAGTTTTTACGTAGGGTAATATAATATAAATAAATATTTTGTTGGATTCTGGGGTAAATTCTCTAAATACGATGCAATACAAAAAACACCAGTAGTGAGTAGACATTTCCCTAACTAACATGTCGATCGTAGCAGTATCATATATCACAAAATATTCTTTAACTAAAACTTAATAGTGGTAAATATGGACCATTGATAAGTTTGGGCCGAAGATTGTCATTTTGAAAGTCGGCGACATTGACATCCATCCGGGCAAGAATTCCAAACCACGTTTCACGAAGTTTTTGCGTAGGGTAATTGTGGTGAATGTGGACCGCTGATAAACTTGGGCCTCCAACTACCGGAAGTAAATCCCACTCTGATGAAAAAAAATTCAAATTAAAGTTGCGACACGTACCGCATGATTTATCAGATCGGGAAACAGTGCGAACGATGGAAATTGCGTATCGCCCGCGAGAACGGGAATCGTTGATATGATTTTCGGTCGTTTCGTGTTTGATTTACCACTGAAAATTCGTCGTTTAGTCGTTGTCCGGTAGTATCTAAAAAAAAAACGAACCTGTTAGTTGAAGGACATTCACGAAGTTGATACGTAGAGAAAAAGTGGTGAATATAACAAAATAAACACAACAATAGTAATAGAGATCAATATGGACCACTCATAAGTTTGGCCCCGTATCTCCATCGCCCGGAGGTAAATTCCGCTCCGATGAAAAAAAATTCAAATTAAAGTTGCACCACGTACCGCATGATTTATCAGATCGGGAAACAATGCGAACGATGGAAATTGCTTATCGCTCCGGCGGACGAGAATCGTCGATATGATTTTCGGTCGTTTCGTATTTGATTTGCAACCGAAATCTCGTCGTTTAGTTGTCCGATAGAATGTAAAAAAAAAAAATTGCCCGTCGGTCGAGCGACGGGCGGGGGTAAAAGAGGGTTGTGTAACGAAGAATCGATGCAACAAGAAAACGAATGTACGGGCGGAGGGATGGAATTGAATCGGTTTCTATCACGTAATGCCCCCTCGTAACTTAGGGGATATCTAGACCACGCATATACCGTTTTTCCTTCCACGAGTCGGTTTGAATGAGGGCAACACACGAAGCGGAAAGCCGCGAGCGACGTGAGGGTGGGCGACGGGTTGCGGTGCGCACGATTTCTCCTATTTTTTATTCTTTCATTTTTCATTTTTTCATTTTAAAAGAGAAATTCATTTTTGCAACGCTGTTCTGCACCGGAAGCAATAACCTACGGAGGCGTGTGCGATCGGAGAAGCGGGACCCGTGTTGGCGCGCCCGGGTCCATTGTGAATTACTTGTAAGCCAGCCCAACGTCCTTCAACAATTGCATGCCCGCGAGCGAATTAATTCCACGCACGTGACGCAAGTAGTCACATACCTGGATATTAGTTTCGATATAGTTCAAACAATTGAACACGAGGATCTATTTTGCTCCGGAATACGGCTATGAGTTATCGTACCGAAAAATTGCCGTCCCAAAGTCCAACAAACTCCCCTAATCACAGAGGCCGACTTCGATTCTTTTAGAACACGTCCCCTGCTCGCTACTTGTGAGCGATTTGATGTGGGAGTTTGAGCCAGGCTGCTCCAGTATAGTCATATGTTCTCACATGCAATTAGGCTAGTATCATGTCTTTCATCCTTATCTTAAACAATTTCACTTTTTGACTTCCCTCGACTCTATCTGCTTCGCTTCCAGTAAGCGATTTGATGTGGGAGTTTGAGCCACGCTGCTCCAGTATAGTCATATGTTCTCACATGCAATTAGTCTAGTATCATGTCTTTCATCCTTATCGTAAACAATTTCACTTTTTGACTTCCCTCGACTCTATCTGCTTCGCTTCCAGTGAGCGAGTCGATGTGGGAGCTTGAGCCAGGCACGCAATAATAGTCATACCGATTTGCAGATACGAGAGGCTACGTCAGAAGGATCCGAACGCGATCGGCAGAGTGCGGGCCTTGGAGGGCAATCTTCTGTACAAGGGACTTGGCCTCAGCAGGAAAGACACAGAATCCTTGAGGGAGGTCGAAGTCGTACTCCACGCTGCAGGCCCTCGCGACAACGTCCTCGACATTTGCCCCGATCTGCCAAGTCTGACATCAATCGCTGTAGCCTGTTCGGTGTTCAGTCCAGATCGCCAACATGCGAAGTCGCTGCGCGAAGGATGCACCACCGGAATTCCTCTGGTTCTCATCAGGGTTCCGTTTCTGGGACCGGCGCATACGGAACCGATACCGGGATTCGTCGAGGTCCTGAGGGGACCCACGGCGCTCATGGTTGGGGCGGGCTTCGCCCTCGGCAGATCGGATTTGCCGGCCGAAGTTCTGCCGGTCGACGTTGCCGCGAACGCCGTGATTGTCGCGGCATGGGAAAGGGGCATCAGGTACGTTGATCGACCGTGTCCGCAGGAGGATAACGACTCAGATTGGCCACCGTGCCCGAGTGAAAGTGAGCGCACTCGATGCATTTACCGGCTGGTTTACGAGCGTCCACGAAGACTGCGTTTCTGAACGGGTCATTGATCGGCTTATAGTACCAGCCATGCCATGCGCACACAGTAGGTATGCAACGAAATGTGCTGTCGGCGCTGCAACGTCTCCTGGACAAACATCGCTGGTTCTATGCAAGCAGTTCCGCACGTTAGGTCGACCCCTTCGTCAACCTGTTAACTTAACCGAGATTCAGTGAATTTTCGCTGGACGTGGATCGTACGTGGCGGTTTAAACAAGCCGACACGATCAAATGGCCGATACCGTTCCGAATGTCTTCGGGATAAATTATCTGCACTTTCCGCCAAGCAACGCAATCGGAACGGATATAATCGGTCGTCTGCAAGATGGGAAAGTAGCAGGAAGATCACATCGATGTCGAGCGTGGTCGGCGATTGAGTAAAAGTAGTTAATATCGACCACCTTGATTGACACGTAAATCAATAGTTTGTGGACTGATTGACACGTAAATCAATAGTTTGTGGACTGATTGACACGTAAATCAATAGTTTGTGGACTGATTGACACGTAAATCAATGGTTTGTGGACTGATTGACACGTAAATCAATAGTTTGTGGACTGATTGACACGTAAATCAATGGTTTATGGACGGATTGACACGTAAATCAATGTTGCGTGAAACGATTAACACGTAAATCAATGGTTTATAACTCGATTAACACGTACATCAATTGTGCATTATACAATTAACACGTGAATCAATGGTACATGATACAATTAACACGTAAATCAATGGTGCATGATACGATGAACACGTAAATCAATGTTGCATGAACTGATTAAAGCGTAAGTCGTAAGTATATACGTGGATCAGGCCATCCTCATCATATCGATGACCCGACGTGGTCAGCGAATGGGTAAAAATGGTCAATATGGCCTACCTTGATTGATACGTAAATCAATGGTTTGTAGACCGATTGCCATATAAATTAATAGTTTATAGACCCATTAAAACGTAAATCAACGGCACAAGAACCGATTAATACGTAAATCAATTATGCATGCATCGGGCCATTCACCCCTCACATTTATCCTATTACATAACTTCTCACCGACGTTTCACTCCGAAGATAAATAGATTAAATGAACATCTGTTCTTTCTCAAGAGCTGTGACACAGCGATAAATATTTGCAACCGTTGCAACATTATCAGTAACGGCGAGTGTCTCGAGTGTCGAGTGTCTCGAATTGCCAAGTGAAAGCCGTAGAGAATGGCGAGGCCAGCCGCACGAGAAATCTCGCGAGCATTAATGATTCTCTTCTAGCGCAAGTAACGCGGAACCAACCACGTCGGCTGCAATTAAGCGACGAATTGATAATATCTACTCTGGGCCCTATCGATTTAATTGCACTGTATTCGATCGATGTCGATGACTCCCATTCAAATGCCGAACCGTGTGTGTTTCTTATTTTCTTCCCGACGAAATTGTAGGGGGGTATCGGTATGCAACGGAGAACCGCGAGGAATTTTCCGGTCTCAATTCAACTCAACCACAGAGGTTGTAGAAATTCTCGATGCGAGGCAGCGATAGGAGCAGTTTTATTGGGCGACCGACCGAAAGCTTTGTTAACCGGTCTTAACGTAAGTCTCCCGGGGCTTTTCTCAGCCCGCACTATTTTCGCCTCACTGGACGGCCAATAAACCGATTGCATCTAACCCTCCCACCCCCCTTCTCCCCTCCGCCCTCCCCCGAATGGAACAATGCCTTTTATTTCCCCGACGTCTCGAGCTGTTTTTCTCTCTTATATCTTCCTTCCTTTCGTTGTTTTCCGGCGATAATCGAAGTTTACCTAAAAATAAAAAAAATAGAAAATAATAATAATACATTTTGTAAGACCCGTCAGGTACACAGTGCAATATACAGCATGGCATATTGTCGCGAAATTATTTTTCTAGGTAGCACCGGCAGGTCTTGGAGAACGTAATTTCCGTCTCAGTTGTGATCGCATGCGAGGCTCGGTTGCGTATGTAGGTAACTTTAGTACCGTGAGATACACTTCAGCAGGGTCTCGCAGCTCGGAAGTTTCTTTTTTAATAATATATTTTTTGATCGATATGTTCTTTTGAAGGGGGAAAAAAACGCACTGCGAATAAAAGTTGGATGTAAACTGTTAACTTTCTTTCCCAGGTCTCCATCTGACGAGCCAACGGTGTACGATGTGCCGGCCCTAGGTGCAACCTGGGGTGAACTCGTCGGGAAGGGCCGCCTCGCACGGGGCAAGTTCTCTTACCCGACATTCGCTGTCCGGGGAATCACGTCCAAGAGTTTTTTTCATCGCATCGTCGTGTTCCTCTTCGAGTGGATTCCCTCGGCGCTAAGCGACACAATCCTTCGGACGTTCGGGGCGAAATCCAGGTAACATATAAACACTAAAAATTATTATCGAATATTAATCTTTTAAAAATTATTTTTAATAATTGATAGAAATTATATAATATATAAATGACATAATATTAAAATGATAAAATTGATTTAAATTATATAAAGATATATTATCAATTAAATATATATATTTATTTTAAATTAAATAATTATTAAACAATTTATAGCGACTATAAGTGGGACTCGAATCGCACTAATACAACATTAGTGCGATTCGAGTCCCATACGATGGTCCTCAAAACGGTTCAGACATAAATTCCACACACGGAGCTCTTTGCCTTGTGCCAATAAATCGATCATTCATATTTTCCCACAGATGCATGCTGGAGCACAACAAAGTGCGAAAGGCTCTTCGATCGCTGGAGCCAATTGCATCGAGAACGTGGCCCGTTGACAGAAATCGAATTTACCGGCTACAGGAATATCTTACGCCTGAGGATAGAGAGACCTTTCCCGTGTGTCCCGAAATCGACGTCGAGTCTTACGTACTGTGCGCATCGGCATCGGCCAGAAAGTATTGTGTCGATGAGGTCAATCTCAAAATCGTGAAATGTTTCTCCCGATTGTTTCTAGCCTGTATTCTCGTTTTAATCTCGTACATCATCTTCAGATTCTACCATCACTTTTACAAATAATTCTGAACTGGGTTTTAGTTTTTCTTTAATTCTTACAATAAATGTTGCAACCACATTTGTGGATCGGTAATCGACTTACCGATGCGGATATCGACGTCGATCGGGAAAAGTTAACGTCGTTTTAATCTCGTACATTGTCGTCATATTGTACCATCGCTCTTAAACTTACTTCCGAATGGTGTTTGATTTTTCATTTAATTTTTATAACAAATGTTGCAAACACATTTGTGGATCGTTCATCGAGTTACCGATGCAGATATCGGTTTCGGGCTTGGTTTTAATCGCGTACATTGTCATCAGATTATTCACTTTTAAACATACTTCCGAACGGTGTTTTATGTTTCATTTAATATTTATAATAAACGCTGCAAACACATTTGTGGATCGTTAATCGAGTTAGCGATGTGGATATCGATGTCGAGAGAGAAGAGTTGACGTGAGCATCGAACCCCGGAGCCAGGGAGGCTCTTCGTCGTCCTCGTAATTTCCGAGCCATCGACGAGGTTGAGACAACGTTTTCTTAATTTATTATTTATATATTTTAATTTTTAAAGAGCTTCAGCCGCTGAGCCCGTCTCCGGCACGTCGCTACGGTTTTCGCTGGTACCGCTTCTTTCTTCGCTACGTGCCTTTCGGTACACCAGCGAACGCAGCGGGTTCCGAACACCATCCCAGCGGCACCTCATCCCTCGATGCGGCTCCTTTCACCTACCCATTATAGTGGCGATACGTGTCCGCTGCGCATTCTAGCCGGAGAGTGCATGCTGTGTTTCGCACCGGTCGTTAACCAGGACCGCAAAGTCTGCAGTTTCTCTTTTAATCCTGCTACTGTTGCATCAAACAATCCTAGCAGCGTCGGGAAACGGTGGCACAGAGAATGTGTGATTTTACCACCGCGAACAAGGTTTGAAATCCGCTTCGTATTGTGGATACGGGCAGCGCTGGATCTTGTTTTTAAGGTACATGCACTGGCCTTCATTAATGCGTGGTCAGTGCTACGTCCAGCCCAACTCGTGAGAGTGTAATGGCGAGTCCAACACTATCGGTTTCTCCTTTCGGGTCAGGGCAGCCCTTTACACCAGGAACGGAAATTTCGCCTATTCACACAATAGTTGTATGGATTTATGAATCATGTTTACGTTACTCGTCGCGGATATTTACTCACTTAGTCGCAGTTAAATATTTTTTAATTGCCATCGAAGTATTTAATTACTTACATGGGTTTATTCCCTCACAATATTAACGAGTCGATAAGACGATACAATGAGTTTCACACTATAGATTTATGGATTACGAATGAATAATAATATAATTTAATATTTAGTCGCGGTTAAATTATTTATAAATTATCAATGAAGCATTTAATTACTCACATGGGTTTATTCGCTCACAATATTAATGAGTCGATAAGAGGATACAATTGGTTTTACATATAACACGCGTATAATTTAAATGGTTACCCGTGGAATTAACGAAAAATGTTGTCATTGTTAATATATATTTTGCATGCACTATTTTTTCATGCGGGCATATATAGGGTAAAACGGGTGAATATGGTCCATATCAAAGGTCGCCAAACACCCGGAGTACTTGAAGTACTGAGCACTGGGTTGTTCTTGAGTACTGTTGAGTGCTGGCAGCACCGGATTGCTGAAGTTCTGCACGGACGCAGTACTTGATACTTCAGTATGTACTTCAAAGTCCTTATTGTATTTGCGCAGCTCTGGTCCACATGCATAATTGATTCGCTTGTTAATCGCGCTGGATCATATTCACCACATCCGCCCCACACATATAGGTCACACATATGTATATAGGAGTTGGATGGAAACCAAAGTTTTCCACCTAACGCCACAGGAGAGATAGCGAAGCGGGGGGAATACCGGTGGGAGATAAACCAGGAGTAAGAAGAAGATGCACGGCAAACGAAGGGGTGGGTCGAACGGTCGGAGTGGAAAATTGGGTTCCGGCAAACAGTGCACTTGGTACGAAGGTCAACACCGAACTTCTCCCTTCGATCTCTCTTAGCTCGCACCGCGGAGGGGCCGAGGGGGTTGGAAAAGTGCGGGAACTCAGGGTGGAAGGGTGGAGGATGGAGTCGAACGACCGAAGGCACTACTGTTTCTAAGCTGGAACAACTCCGTCCAACTGTGCGCCGCAGTCGAACGAGCAACTGGCTGCAGCGGCACATCGCGCCGCTTCAAGGAAGGGAGTTATCATAACTCGATAGACATTCCACCCTTGAACTGGCATCCCCGCGACCGCCGCTGCAGAATCGGCCCCACGGCCGACGGAGAAGCAGCGAAGGCGCGGGCTCATCTTTTATCGAAACGCAAGAGCAAGGAGCCGGGAGAGCCGGATAAAGCCGGAGGATTGCGATTCTCGGTGCCAAAATTATTTACCGTGGAAACGCAACTCCCAAAGTTTCATAACAGCTGCTGTTAAATTATGTCCGCGCAGTTTCCCGGAGTGCATCCCGGTCTACTCGGGCTGTGTTCGTAAAAGCGATCGAGATTTCTTTCTTGAATCGAGAGAACAGTGCTCGATGAAACATTGGTATCTTTTGGGGTTTTTTTTTGCTTTGCTGTATCGGTTCTGTTGGTAAAGTGGTCTTGCATTGTTACTTTTGATCTTTGTTGTTTATTCGGAATTATCGTTCGGCGCGCAAATGGAATATCGTTCGATTTTTTTGGTGTCTGAAAGGGTGGCTTGAGTTGTTGCTTTTATGCTCAGAGTAAATTGAAAACTGTAAATTTAATGTACGGGATCTTGAAATTTACTTACATTACTTACATTAATTGAACATTAATATACTTTTTTTTTGTAAGATTAAAATACCGGATACTTTGTTTTATTTGGAATCTTTTGACCGAAATTTACAACAATTTTCATGAAAATAAAAAATGTCACTGAAAAATTACACCGGACATGCGTTTGAAATTTCCGAAACAGTTTATGTAAAAAAGCTTTCAACACCGTTCAGTAATTTCCAAACAAATTTTTTTCACAGTGTAGTGCGGTACATCTAGCGGCGGGAAATTTAATAAAATTCGACACCCTCGGGAGACGAACGCGGCGCAGTTGTAAAACCAAAATAAATTTTTACAATGTGCACGAACGGAGTCTGGCGAATAAAAAAGAAAAAAAAAAATGCCCTCGTTCCGACGGGATTCTTGGTTGCGCTGTTTTTTCCCCACATTCCTCGAAACTGGAGTGTGTAAATAAAATGAAAAGGAACTTTCCGCACCTACTCGGTTACGGAATCGAGCATTGCGTTCAGCTCCCTCCGGCGAATATAAAATTTCCCAGTACGTTCATTTGTATTTCGGTGAGATTTTTTTTTTTCATTCCTTTCCTGACTGTTGTGCTTACGGCCGGGCTCTGCGAAATCCCTGGCGATCTCGCTTAATTAAGCGACGCGGGCAGCTCCGCCGCAGGGGAGGTCGTGCTGAGCAATGCAATGGGAACTGGGGTACTTTGGAAGCATGCAGACTCGCTTGGGAAAGGTCCTGGCGCGGCGGCGGGTGACGAGTATGGGTGGCGGTGGTGGTGGGCTTTACTCATTGCTTCTAGCAGCGATGGTAATGCCGGATCCTACGGGCATTTCAGGTAACATTGCACCTACAGCGTTGCTTTTCCCGTAGTTGCGGTGGTGGTGCCTCGCGCATAAGTTACAGTTTCCATTGTGCAGTAGCAGCACCGGGGGACCCTGGAGAAAACTTCACCGGAGAATTGAGCGAGGCGGACCGGGTATAAAGTCACGAGTTCGCGCCCGCGGTTTCACTGCCTAAGCAGCTTTTCCTCAACTGCTGTTATGCTTACCCAACTACGTACACTCCCGTTGGCGCGAGTAAATAGTTTAGGCTCTCGCACATTGAATTCGCCGATCCTCAAATTCATTATCCGACCGAGGGAACATTAGGAGATCGGTCGAAGCCCTGTAGATTATCCGGGACTTCATCCTTATCTAAATTTCGGTCGGGCTTCAGTTTTTTTTTTCGGTCGATCCGCTTCGTGGTTTGGAAAATTGGCTGCGTGAAATATGAAAGGACCGCACCAAAACTAGTCACCCTAAACTGTTCCGGATTTATTGTCATTTAAAAAAAAAATTAGTTGGGTAAGCATAAGTGCTGTTTTTCGAGTAAAGCGCGAGTAAATAGTTTAGGGTCTCGTACATTGAATTGGCCGATCCTCAAATCCAATATCTAAGATTCCATCGCAGGTAAAATTTCGGTCGAGGTGCTGTTTCTTTTTTTGTGGAAAATTGGCTACATAAGCTCTCAAAGGACCTCACCAAAACTAGTAATCCTAAACTATCCTGGATATATGTCGTTTATTATTTATTTAATGAAACATGGCAAGATGAAAATCCAAGATAATACCATTTTGACAAGAATCTATTTAAGTCTTGTAAACTTTGCCGTTGGATGTAGGACGTGGGGTGAAATCGTTAGGTGCCTATTGAACAAGCTCGGCTGTGTGTCCCTTCGCCCCAGTTGAGAATTCTCCAATTTCTATACAAGCAGGTGTAAAGCAATATCTATAGATAGGGAAATTTAGAGGGACTTAACTTGGGTGGAAAGCAGCCGAGGGGCGCGTGACGTCAGTTCCCCAGAGCTCGGCCCGTTCTCGTTCCCCCTCGCCAAAACCTAAACTTTAATTAAAAATTCTTTGACGTTCCCCCGGCAAGTGAAAAGTCGACGTAGAGCCAACGCCGAAATAGAAATTATATCGGGCGAATATCGCGAGACGCGCTAATAATGCGTTTATCAAAGTGCCGTATCTAGAAATAGGCGCCCACTTTTGATCGGTCATTTTTTTTGTCAATCGACTGTCACGTGACCATCAATTGACCGGTCCAGAAATGACCATATTGCGACAACAGCGATATTAACTATAAAAGCGTCCACGGTTCCAACTTCAAAATTAACAAAGTACCAATTTCGTTTGTAAAAAAATTGTAATTTTGTAATCAATCCATAATTTTTTAATCAATTGACGCTTACAAAAAATGAGCGTCAAGGCAAGTCTGTAGCCGTATCGCTCTTTCGAAAGATTATCACAAAATCATTAGATTATCATAATGCACTCGACTATTGTGGTTTATTCATCGAATTTTCCGTAGTGCGAATTAGTTGCCACGTTGATATGCGAATTGACTAAGCGACGCGCGCGGACACGTGTATTTTATTACGTCGAAAGTTCGATTACATAAAATAACTAACGAAGCGGGTCGAATAGTCGAAAACAGGGTAAATTTATGCACTGAACGGGTCATGACATTTCCGCGAGAAGAACCCTCTCGCGCATCGCGAATGCGAGCTGCGCCCACACGCCAATTTCGACGACGCGGGAGGTGAGGCAGAAAAAATCAATTACCGCCCCGATTAATCGAGTAACGCGAGAGCGTACGTACGCGAGCGCGCTTTAATCCATTGTCGCAAAAACGGGATAGGAATGGCCGGAATACGTGAATCCCACCCATCGACGTCCCAATTCGCGAATTCATTCACACGCCGCTTCTGCAATTACACAGGTACCGATTCGCTGAGTTTAGAGCAAAAGTGGCGAATTCTGTGCCGAGGCGATAAGACGGACCAGTTCGTGTTGTCAGAAATGCGGATTTGAATTTAAAAAAAAAATCTAAAACTTCGTCAATTTGCATCGATGACAGTGAATTGTGTGAAGTGTTAAACCTTGCTTCCGCCCCGAATACCATCGGCGGAAATTTATTATGATTTAGGAGAGTGCCTTTCCGCATAGTTACACGAGCAGCTATGTCGCACCATCGCCCACAAGGTGTGAGGCATGAAGCGCGAAGGAACTCTCGTGCGTTATCGCCTCGTTGTCGCGCCGGCGAGACCTTTCAGGAATCACGAAAGCACCCTGGCCAACGGCGCTGTGGCAACTGGTGTTACTTGGTATTTTCCAGAAGCATAATCCGATAGCACCCCTAGGTGCTAAAAATTCTTTAGCCATTCTATCGGTAACGGGGTGTTTCAACATTGTTTCTACCTGCTTCGTAAATCATCATCATCCGCTGCATTCGATGCCATCGAGTATGAATGCCGTTGGATTATGCGGGGGAAAACGGGCAACCAATTTGATTATTGCAATTGCTACACGGTATTTTTCAAACGTATAACATGACGCTTAGGTATCAAAAATTCATAAGCAATTCTATCGGTAATGGGGTATTTCAACTTTGCTGTTACCTGTTTCGCAAGTAATGATCATCCGCTGCATTCAATGCCATCGGGCATGAATTCCATTGGATTGTGCGGGGAAAAACGGACAACCAATTTGATTGTCACAATTGGTACCTACACAGTATTTTCCAAAAGTATAACACGACGCATAGGTGCCAAAAATTCTTGAGCCATTCTATCGGTAATGGGTCTTTCAATTTTGCTCTTTCCTGCTTCATAAATCATGATCATCCGCCGCATTCGATGCCGGATCGGGATCGAATGCCATTGGATTATGCGTGGGGAAACGAGCAACCAGTTTGATTGGTGATGAACCGGCATTCCGTCGTACAGTCGGACGTCGTCCTCGCTCCGAAGTGTCAGAATCCGCGTATCACTTCCAGCGGCATCACACTTTGACTGACGTGCCCGCGGGTGCGAATTCGCACCGGTGTGCGAGCCTCGTGGGGGGGACGTGATAGGGAAGATACATTGCCCGCGCGGCTCTGGGACACCCGAGAAGATAAGACCGTCACATACGTCTGCGTACTTTGTCAACAGTCGTGTAGGCTGCTGCTGGGGGCCGTTTGCTGTTGATCCACCAGAGGTGCACTTGCAGGAAATGTGAGAGCGCGAGAACGTTGCTAGACGGGAATCGGGTTGGGGCTGAGGGAGAACAAGTAAGACGACGACGCGCAAGGGAGGCGCTTCAGCGACTTCAGTATTTATTCAGCTCGAGTGCTCGGGCTCGGGGTACCTATGCGGCAACCACCCTCGCCTTATCCGCTCGCTCTTCTTCTCGTTACCGGAAACGCCTTCGGATTTTCCTCCGTTCTGTGTGCACTGTACCGTGCCACCACCGCAATGATACTGTTTATGTACCATTTACGCGTTACACCGGTTCGGCTACTGCACTTCTGGCGCTATATCGCTCGTCTTTACCCGAAGTTCTGAGCTCGGGAATCTCAGCTGGCTGTGTGCAGCACCCGTTATGATCATGTCGTTTTGAGCCTGTTACTATGTGGTATTTAGATTTTGGATTTGGTCGATTCCATCCCACTTAGGATGGAAGGAATGGGCTACGGATAACACCTTTTGCAAAAGCTTGGCAATGAAATATTTTTAGGATTTTTTAACAGATGGCGCACGGTGGTCCATCTTACACGGTTTTTTTTCGCGTGCTTGGGAAGATGGTCCACAGGGATCGGCCAATAAGAGACCCTGCCTATGAATGTCTCGGCAATGCCTCGAGCACTGAGAATTAAATTAAAGTTTTTGTAGAACTTCAAGTTTTTTTTGGACACGAAGTCAATTTAACTATTGTAATGAGATAAAAGTGTGGTCTGTATTACTGAACTGCGTCGATGAAAGTCGAGGAAGCTCGAGGGATTTAAGCAAATCTCATCAGGAGCAAGGTTTAATACTTAAACACCTCACTGTTATCTATACAAAATTAATGAAGTTTTTGATTTTTTTTTAAATCCGCATTTATGTCAACACACTCTGGTCCATCTTAACTCGCTAGCCCATATTCAACAGTTTTACCCAAAGGTATTCGTACTCGGAAAGTGTCGCGAAGTTGCGTCTCAGCAATGCTTCGAACACTGAGAATTTAATTAAAGTTTCTTCAGAAGTTCAAGTTTTCATTGGAAATGAAGTCAATTTAACTATTGTAACGAGACAAAAGTGTGGTCCGTATTACCGAACTGCGGATGTTCTCTGAAAGTGAAGGAAGCTTTTGGGATTTAGAAAAATGCCATCAGGAGCAAGATTTATCCCCTAAACACCTCACTGTTCTTGACACAAGATAAGTGAAGTTTTGGATTTTTTTAATCCACATGTTTGTCAACAAACTCTGGTCCATCTTATCTCTCCGGTCTGTATTCAACAGTTTTACCCAAAAGTATTCATAACAGCCAGGCACGCGTTGCAAAGTCGTTTTCCCGATCACGTAAACAACCAATCTCAATGTAATGCATTAGCCGATTCGTGCAATTCAATGTATTTTCGATAGGTCGATCACATAGAGAATTCCGATAAAGGAACATTCCATTTTCCCCCTATTTTCTTCTCATTCAGCGTGTCGGAACGTAATAACCTCACGATGCAAATGGATGTCAGTCTGAACGATATTTGACAAGATTACCGCGAATCGAGGACGGAATGGATGTCTCGATCGGCAATGAAAAAGAAAAAAAAATGGTTGGGTAGGCAGATGGGCGAAGCGAACGATTGCACGATTCGAGGTGAGGCATGACGAATCGGTGGATATTATACCGGGGGATCGTCGGGTGACCCTAATACCCCTTGAACCCCCTTTTTAATTATCAATCTAGATACCTTTTTAATTATTGCAGCTATCGGCGATATCGAACGATTGGATCGAGCATAAAATTCCTGGGGACGAGTCATAGCTTCGAATACCTCGTTCCTCGACGGTTATTGCGTAATTAAGCGTCGATCCGCCGCACGCGTGTGGTGGTGCGCGAACGACGACGGGACGGAGGTATAGAATCTCACCAATGTTTAAAATTGAACGCCGATATCTTGCTGAAACTGCATTGGAACGACGAGCTCGCATGTCGGATCGTCGCCGACGCCTGCGGCTCATCGCGTCCGCAGAGCGGAACTACCGTTCGCCAGTCGGATGCACCGTCTCTTGCATCCGTTATTTTTAAACACCACCTCTCGCGTGTCGGACGAGAAAAAAAATAGATTTTCAATTTCGATCCTATGGCCGGACACGTCGCGCTCGTCTCCCTCGCTCGCTGTATCCGACTAAACGGATATCGTTTTAGGAATATCAAACAAGCCTCTCGTCGCTGGGCGTATCGGATTCCACGGGTCAATCGCGGTAGCCGTATTTAGCATTTACGGAACACTTTCGCAAACACACATTTGCATTGCTAAAAGATTCCAAATATGGCCCCACATGGTTAACATCGAAATCTCGAGTCGCTCATAATGGAAACATCGATCCTGTCCCATTGGTGGACGTTCGCAGGGGAGAACAATTATCACTAGCGGACCAACGAGCCGTAAAACTTTGGGTTGGATTTGAGTTGTTTTCTACAATCTACTGCAACTCGATCAGCTGATTGGTGCACCGAGCCTGACATGGTTAACATCGAAATCTCGAGTCGCTCATAATGGAAACATCAAAGCCGTCCCCTTGGTGGACGTTCGCAGGGGAGAACAATTATCACTCGCGGACCAACCAGCCGTAAAACTTTGGGTTGGATTTGAGTTGTTTTCTACAATCTACTCCAACTCGATCAGCTGATTGGTGCACCGACATGCTTAACATCGAAATCTACAGTCGCTCATAATGGAAACATCAAAGCTGTCCCCTTGGTGGACGTTCGCAGGGGAGAAAAATTATCACTAGCGGACCAACCAGCCGTAAAACTTTGGGTTGGATTTGAGTTGTTTTCTACAATCTACTCCAACTCGATCAGCTGATTGGTGCACCGACATGCTTAACATCGAAATCTAGAGTCGCTCATAATGGAAACATCAAAGCTGTCCCATTGGTGGACGTTCGCAGGGGAGAACAATTATCACTCGCGGACCAACCAGCCGTAAAACTTTGGGTTGGATTTGAGTTGTTTTCTACAATCTGCTCCAACTCGATCAGCTGATTGGTGCACCGAGCCCGACATGGTTAACATCGAAATCTCGAGTCGCTCATATCGGAAACATCAAACCTGTCCCCTTGGTGGACGTTCGCAGGGGAGAACAATTATCACTAGCGGACCAACCAACCGTAAAACTTTGGATTGGATTTGAGTTGTTTTCTACAATCTACTCCAACTCGATCAGCTGATTGGTGCGCCGAGCCGCCGCTGTTTCGAACCTTCGGGAGGTTGGTTTTTTGTTGATATTTAAAAACCGCACCGCACCGCGATTTTTCATGGTATCGCTGAGAAATGAAAGTGGTCCATTCATTGAACCGATCCACCCGGGATCTTCCCTGGAGTCCTCGGAAATTACAAACAGCAATGACAAGTCTTCAGTCATGACAAGGAGTTCTTCGGCTCGACAATGGCTGACTCCTGGGACTCCATTGTGGACTTCGGCCTTTTCCAGGAAAGACATTTCACTACGCACCGCAGGATTTAGTGCATTGTTCCGTATCAACTGGGGTATGGATCAAAATAAAAAAAATTCCGCCAGTTTGCGAACATTTAAAGGTCGTCCAGTGTGCAGCCGTTGCCACCGAGGTGGGCGTTTGTTGGCGCGAGCGAGCGAAGCACTGGCGGGTCGAGCTGCTCGCGCGGAATCAAAGCGAAATAGTTTGAGCCACGATAAGCATTTCCCGACGAAGTTGCATGTCGGTCTCTCGTGTATGCCGTTCAGTCCCGCGTGCGGGAGGCAGTAAAATCGCATTGTTTTCGATATCGCCGCTTGCTCGGCAGCGGCGCAAGGCGGCCGACGGCGGGCTTTAACTGGGGATGCAATGCGCGGAGTCGCGTCGGGGGGCTTCGACGCGAAAGCACTCGCTTTTTGTGGAGCCTCGGAGAATGCGATAGCGAGCGAACGCGAGGATCGGCCCGTATAAATGTACAACGTGCATCGTATACGTCCGTGCGGAGCGAATTGGCCGCGGACTACGGGCGTTATGCATTTCGTATGCCGCATATCGGAACTCCATTTGATTAATGGAGCTCCCCGTCGGTTATTGCAAAAGGTCGATATATATTTTTTTTTTCTTCTTTCTCATCTCTTCCCCTTTGCCGAAGCTTTCTCTTGCCCGTCGACGGAATACAATTTCTCTATCAAAATAAATCGAATATGGCGCCCACAATAGCCACTCTCGGTGCAAGCTCGTTGGAGAGCCGTTGCAGAGCGTTGCAGACGCGAAATAAAGTGTGCGGTAGCGGTGTACCTCATTCGCTCTTTCAGAAGAGATTGCAGACAGCATTACCCGATGAATATTTAATGACCGTACCGCCGATGTAGCAAAGCTGCAGCGGGACATAGATTGAAATTCAGAAGTTTTTGCTCTTCTGTGGTTGCAGTTTTTTTTCTTTTGCTCCCGGTAGATCCGTTTAAATGTTTAATGCGAGGTGAAGTCGCTGCGGGGAAGACTTGCATTTTGCACGAGGAATTATAAGTTCCACGCTGCTTGCGAGTTCCGTTACACCTCGCTGAAAAGAACGAGGCAAGGAGGGTAGGAAAAAAAAGTGCACAGCTAACCTTGGGATTTCGGAACGCGATTAGCTCCGGAGTGTTTGCTTGGGCAGCTTCCTCGGTGCAACGGCAATCTCGGGTTTAAATATTTAAGGGGTGTACCGTACCGTCCCACAAGCTCTTAATCGCCTGCTATACGGAGCAAGGATATTGAATAGCTCGCTTGGGAAAGTGAGAAACGCGGAGAAAAAAAAGCTCGTCCGATGGAGTTCGGTGGTCGAGGAGAGGTCCCGGATCTCCGCGCACTCGACACTCTTCATCGGCTGCGGTCGGTTAATAGAAGCGAGTCCTCGACAAACTGGGTCAGTCAACGCGGATAGTAAAAATTAGCAATAATTACTGACATTTTTTAATTGTGAAAAATTGATAACTGGATGGACGACGGAATTTTTAAGAGAAAAAAAATGCGTCCCGATATGCACGAGAGATCGACAAAGTTCCCACGATATTCGCGCATGCGCACCCGGCAGACATGCCTGGCAAACATGTTCGCGTAATTCTTCGGTATTCTATAGAATAAAAATTGCTGGAATACGCAGTATTTTTTTCTTGTACAGTATTCAATTAATGGAGAGCGGGGCAAAATGGGATACCGGGGTGAAATGGGATAATGGGACAAGACGCAATTTTCCAATAAATTTTGGATGTTTGGATGGTGGAGGTGACGGTAAGTGGGGCAAAATGGAGTGGAAAATCCGGATGTATGGTTGGGAGAAAATGGGCCATCCAAAAATTATTGGAAAACTGAGTTTTGTCCCCGCTGTCCCGTTTTGCCCCACTGGGGCATTTTGCTCAGCTCTCCCCTATTGTTAACCTTTTTTGTCGTTGTACCATCAATCTCGGGTTTAAATATTTGAGGGGGTGTACCGTCCCTCAAGCTCTTAATCGCCTGGTATACGGAGCAAGGATATTGAATAGCTCGCTTGGGAAATTGAGAAATACGAAGGAAAAAAAAGGACGTTTGACGGAGTTCCATGGCTGAGAAGTGTCCCGGATCTCCGCGCACTCGACACTCTTCATCGGCAGACAACGGCTGCGAGCTGTTAATAGAAGCGATTCTTCGACGAACAATTCCCGTCCCGCCTCAACGGAAAGCAAAAATTAGCAGTAATTACTGAAATGTTTTATTTGTGAAAAATTAATAACTGGATAAACGACGGAACTTTTAAGAGAACAAATACGTCCAAACATGCATGAAACATTGAAAAAATTTACAGTATACAGCAGACACGACCGACAAATTTGTTCACGCAATGCACAGTAAAAAAAGTTTGTCCTTTTTACAACTTAATTGTCCGAATTTTAATTAAATTTTTTAAGTTAATTTTTTTCCGAGTGTCGGAAGAGCATCGCATCGAAATTGCGAGTAAACTTCGTCCTGTTTGAGTACGGCGCAATTACTTCCGGAATATTCGAGCCGATCGGCGCTTGAGCGTTGCTTGTATCAAATATGTATTTCATGAAAGGGTGAGATTGTGTCATTTGTGACGCAAAAGAGTAATTACAGCGGAGGTATATATATATGTATAATTGGTGCTGCAGTTGATTCCCTAAGTTAATTAACCTGCACTCGGGGCGGCACGAGGTCAGCTCCGTTGTCGTACAGCTCGATCTCTCTCAGCGTCGGGGCGCGTAACGTGTACTCATTAAAAATCGTAGCTCTACCATGAAATGGCGAATGCCGGCGGATGCGCAGGCCAAAAGGGGTTTCAGGCCAAATGAAAGGCAAGCCTTTGATCCATTTTCAGGACGTAATTTAAAGCGGCGAAGCTGCGCCCGATGGGTGTGAGGCCGTGGAAAGAGCGTCCCTCTTCGCAATTTGGAGAATACCGGATTCATCGTCCCCTGAACCTTCGTTAGCTCTCTATCCGTCAAACGCTCATTTGATAATTGGAAGCATTGTTAAAATCGTTCAGTCAAATATTATTATTATTATTATTATTATTATTATTATTATTATTATTATTATTATTATTATTATTATTATTATTATTATTATTATTATTATTATTATTATTATTATTATTATTATTATTATTATTATTATTATTATTATTATTATTATTATTATTATTATTATGTACAAAGCATTAGCTGCCGCTAAAGTGCAGCAAATACTGAATTTTCTTATGGAATTCGTATGGAAAACATACACGGGTGTGTGTGGGTGTTCGTGTTAATTAAAAGAAAAAAATTGTAATTGTGCCGAGGTGGTGAATTCGAGGTTGAAATGAAAAAAAAAAGTGTGTTTCATTATTTTACTTTTGATTAGCAAAATATCCCGCGGGCACACGATGATGAGAATGGTAGCAAGGAAGAAATCAGCGCGCACGAGCTCGTGCAACGACGGTGCACATTAAATGTACGAAACTCCGGAGTATCGGTAACTGCAGTGTACCCACACTCGGGAGGCCGCGAGTCATGCAACACAAGGATCGACGTGGCTGTCCAAGTTTTCGGAAAGTTCGTCTCACAACACGGGATCGCGCTTCATGTTCCGCCGAATCGTTCCGCCCTCGTATAACAGGTCATCCGGCTTCGAGGGTGCTAGCCGGTGGATTCTGTCTCGGTGCGGTTCTAACTTCCCGGAGCTCAATTTGGCGAGTAATTTTCTTGGCTGTTCCTACCCCGGCGTGCTCGTTCGTAGAGAACCCAAGACACGTGCAGGCCACAGCGGCGGATTTCAGCCCGAAGGCGCAGTAGGCGATAATCTTTTTTTCGCCCCGATGGAAATTTTGGAGCGTTGGATCGGAACCTGTCGAACCTTCTCCGCACCCCATCAGAGCCGGATGCAATGCCATAAAATCCCTACCTAGGGGACTTCATGTTAAGTGCAATTGTTCAGCCCGACAAGCCATAGGTAATACAAAAAAAGAAAAAAATGAAACTAAATAATGCGCCCAAAAAATGGGCAATGGAACGTTATTAAGGCAGCGCGACGCAGCCTCGTTGTATACCACGATGTATATTTCTGTCCCGCGCATCACCCTCGGGTCGGTAGTTTAAACTATTTTTTAACAAATTTTTTTATTTTTATTTTTGAACTTTATACGCGTTTCCCTCCAACCGCGACAATCGTAAACTTGCTGAGTGACTGCGAAGGGTCCACAATTTCGCTGTTGTCGTGTTACTTCTCTTGCTCCGCGCTTTACAGTCTCGACTATCCCTCTCGACAAGGCGTTTTACGGCTTGTCGAGAGGGCAAGTGCAAGTATTCAGCCCTACAAATCATAGGTAATACAAAAGAGAAAAAAAAAATTAAACTAAATAATTCACCCGCGTTGCTAATTTCACTTATGAAAATCTTTGTCACCGTAGCTATGCAATTACAGCTGTCATTCTAGGCACAAAATAAAAAATAAAAATCAAGAAATAAAAAAAACAACATCACAGCCCTCTCGTTCCATTCGTCGCCACACAGTTTTATAGTTCCCGTTGACACTGGAAGCTTCGGCAAAACAGTTAATACCGTCGCATTCAACGTACTGCGGTTAAATAATAGCGCGGTACAGTTTTAGACGATTACGCGTTATTCCTGCGGAGCGGGAGGCGGGACAGAGGAGGGTTTTAGCCGATAAAGTAAATGCCGGAAAGCTTCGGTCCACAAGGTGTTTAACCGTGGCGCAGTGGAGTGCACTGGAACGGCACATTTTTATTCCGGCTGTACTTCACAGCGCCGCACCGTTGCGGCAAAGAATTTTCAGCGATAGCGCCGGAGAAAGAAAGACACGGGAACAAAAAAAAAAATGGGAAATGGAACGTTATTAAGGCCGCGCGACGTAGCCTCCTTGTATATCACGATGTATATTTCTGTCCTGCGTATCGCCCCCCGGTCGGTAGTTTAAACTATTTTTCATTTTTTTTTGTTTTTTTTTTTAACTTTATACGCGTTTCCCTCAAACTACGACAATCGTAAACTTGCTGAGTGAGTGCGAAGAGTCCATATTCTCGCTGTTGTGATACCTCTCTTACTCCGCGCTGTATTGTCTCGGCTATCCGCCTCGACAAGGCGTAACTTTTACGGCCTTGCCCTTATCAAATCGCGCCCGCGTCCCAACAACAGACGAGTTTCTTCATTTCGTCTACCGAAACAAAAAAGTTGAAAAATTTAAGAAAAAAAAGAACACAACGAAAAAATAGAAAACCGTTTATACGATTCGTGTAACGCATTTTTGTCGTTAATTGATCACCCGTTATTTTCGAGTCGAGTTCGCTTCGCTTCGTCACCCTAAGCGAAAAAGTTGAAAATTTAAAAAAAAATGTTAGAAGAATAAAGAAAGTTGAAGGGCAAAAAAAAGAATCGTGCCCAAGGAAGGATAAAGGGAGTGCCCAAGACCGATATTGAAATGAACTTCGCTTGATCGAGTCGGCGACATTTCCGGTGACTAAGTCGAGTCTGGGAATTCACAGTGGAAACGTGCTCGAAGACTTTCCTTTTTTCATATTTTTTTCGTTACCTCATCTAGCGCCTCTTTCTGCGCTTTGATTTACTCTCGAGCTGCTGGAGTACATCCCAGGACCGTTGGTCGATCCTGTATCGAGGCGACCGTCGAACAAACGATCAATCTGTGTCTCCGACGTTTGCTGTCGGAGTCCTGGAGAAAGGAAGCTTTGTACGGAGACGGTAAATAATTTATATTTGGTTAATGATTCCGTCGAATGGAACGAGGCTGGACCGTTCATCCGTTTTCGTCGACGTAATTTTTATCGGTATCAGCGATCGATTTAAAAGCCTCCATGAAAGTATCGACCCAGTGTGTTCGGGGGCTTCTAGCATAAGCGTGCAACAGCTTTTTTTAAATTAAAGAGGCTGGACCGCTTCGCACTGGTCAAATGAGTGCTACATTTTTTAAAGTTATGTACACAAACTTAATGCATAGTTTGACTAATGTGAAGCGCTTTAACAGCACTGTCAAAAAATTCGTATTAAACTTAATGTACTGTCACTGAAGGGTTTTATGCATAAACTGGTATATTAAATTTCATGTAGAATCGTGATGAAAAATTAACGTACAGTATATTAAAAACTCAAAAAATACTTTACTTTAAAAAGCACAGAAACTTCCAGCCCTGTGCTTTAAATTTACATTTTTTTTTAACAGTGAAAAACTGATGGTTTGCAAAGTCAATGGAAAAGAACTTTGAAAATGTACGACATACACAAGTGGAATGAAAAAATGAAATAAAAAGTACGATTCAAAACGCACTTTTGGATCGTGTTCCACTTTTTGCATTTCACCCTTCTATCCGACCAGCTCTCGGAAACTGTTGTGACGTTATTGGACGTCCCCGCTGCTGCTGCTTCCGCAAACTAGGCAAAGGGGAAACCATTCGCTCGCGCTGTCCGATTCAATTTCCTCTCATTATTCCGCAAGTTAGGTCCTCTATTTATTCGTTCGCTTCGAGCTTTCATCTCGTTCCCTTCGGTGGTTCCACCAGTGGGGCGATAGCTCGTCAAACGATGAAATTTCTGTCTTCACGCTGCGATGCTTAATTAGGACGATTGTCATCGTTCCTCGTTCCCATTATTTATCTGTAGTGCCATTATCTTCAGTGACTCTCGAATCGTCAAGAAAAAACAAAAGCATTCGAAGTATTCTCGTCGGGTACGCGAACGCGTTTCAATTGTTAATTCGAAGTTTTCTCCGTCGGGAATGAGATTTCCAATTAAAGTTCGCTGTGACCGCAAATACTACGGCATAATATTATAGATATTTTATATATTTTTTTCTCTCGAGGTCTACAACTAACCAGTAACTTTCACAAAGTCGGATGAGATCAGTTAAAAAAAAATAATGAGATATCGGAAGGAGACCGCTGTAAAAAACGAAAAAGAAATGCTTAAAATAATAGTTTTACTGTTAAGGGGCTTCGTCCTTTTATGCGTCTCTCGACGAGCGAAGCTCTAAGAAGATCAGCCTTCATTTTCCAGAAATGCGACGAGCAATCGCGGTGCTGTGGCGCAAGTTTCTTTCCAGGTATCGTAATGGTCATACATAACATTTTCATTGAATTCACAGGCGGAAAAGACAAGGGGATCAAAGTTCTTATTTCGGACGTTTAGCCAAGAAAAAGTCGTCGTCATTGGATCCATTTAAAACCCTAATATCTTGGCGAGAATAAAACCTACGGTAATGGGACTTCGCTCTTTGCAAAGAGTGATCATCACCCGCCAAAATGAGATGGGGCTCATTATCGTAAGTTTTCAACTTCCCAAGAATTTTTAGTTTTTCGTCAATGGACCACGCGAAACGAAATGTTTCTCAGCAATGCGACGATGGATTACGGTGCGCTGATCTGGACTTTATTTGTGACCTCGAAAAATAGAAGGCAAATTTCACTCAAATCGGTAGACCCAAAAGACACCTCAAGGTCCCGATTGGTCCATTAATAAAACTGGGACGGACCATCCGTTGAAGTGGTCCATCGACCACCGAAATCGGTTGCATGAACGAACCTCACTTCAAATGTGTAGGGAAGTCCTTGAGTGAGCATTTCGAACACTTTTTTCTTAAATGTTCCAGCGAAAACGGTTCTCCGCTTTACCTCCAGAAACTGCTTCACAAAAATAAAGCGGTGCAATTGACACGAAAGCTAACAACTATACTAACATAAATCCTCCGCCGTCGGTCGCCAATTACATTAGCCGAGGGTACGGTGTGTCTTCCGGGTCGGATTGTAATCCACGTAACATCCGAGGTAGCTCGGCCAACGTGAGAGAATTTACTAAAGCGTAACGAGCCGGATTCTCTCAAAACAGACTGTGGTTTTGAGGGTGTCGCGGGGGTGGAAACAGAGGGGGTGGGGGGTGGGGGTGGCGAGGGTGAGAATTCCTTAGTGAGAACTTGCACAGTCGCGCGTCCGTATTCGCTTCAGAGTAACTTGGCCAATGTCAGCTACCGCGAATGTGCGAAGTTCTGTTCTCTTCATCCCCGTCTTGGTACGTGCAGATTGTTGGCGACAAATCTGGAAATTGCGAAGGTGGACTTCCGGCAGCGCGGAGGTCGAAACTTTGTTGACTACTTGGACTTCTCTTACCGCTGCATCCATACCTGAGGCTATCGCAGTGGTGGATCCCGAAGGTAGTTATCTGACCTCCGTCCGGGAGTTTACACGGTCAGCCGGGAATCAAGGCACTGGGACTAAACAAGGCAGTCACAGGAACAGCGGAAACTCGTGGCGTAGCGGACAACGGGGAAGATTCATCATGAATCTTAATTGGTAGCGTCAACCCTACCCTGGATTTCACGAACATCCGTCTATTAGAGACGACATCCTCGGGAGGATTAGATGCAAGAAGATCAAACAAACTCGAAGACATTGAATCCCCAATTTGGACTATCGAATAAAGCGTCCGTAGGAGAACGCAGTTTCGCAAAACGATGGGATCGGAAATAGTTCGTAATCGGGAATCCAAGGGTCAACTTCTCGTTGTGTATGAATCCAACAAGCAAATACCGCAGTGAGGGAAAAGGCGGACGAGAATCCTTTATTTCCCCTTTCCGTCTCTTATCCTGCGACATCAAGAGTGGTCTATTGTGCCAGCCTTGCCCTCGGTGTTCTCTCCTCTTCCTCTTGCCCGTGACTTTGATGCGATTCGAAAGACTCATACGTGACGTTCAAAAGAGCGGGGCAACACAACGAGAACACGGGCATCAGGAGGAGCGAACGTACGTCTCCTGTATGATACCGTTTGGCTATCGTCCAGCCCGGCCGGTTCGGTTAAACGAAGCGAATGCTCCGAACTGGCCGCCGAGCAAGCCCGGGCCTCTCACCGAGAAAAGCCCCGACCGTCGACAGACCGATATGTCACTCTTTTCGTCGTCATCCTTCGTCGTCGCGGTTCCCGCGGTCCGCCCGCCCTCGTCCATCCACCCTTATCGCTCCTGACTCGTTTCATTTTCTATTTCCTTTTATTTCATTTCTTTCTCGTCGTCATAGCCGCCGAACGGCCCTCTCGGTTTTCCGGGCGGCACTCTGCGAGAAACGACCGAACGTCCGGCTCGAAATACGGAACGTGTGAAGTGAAACGGGCAAATGGCCCGGGCTGGGCTTGGCGGAGTGTGAGCGAGTCGGACTGGGGGGATTCACTCCGATTACCGTTAATCCTGGAAACGTTTGCTAGGTAGAATAGAAATAGAGGATTCGATCGAATCGATGCGCCCCAAAACCCCCGGTAGGATGGATGTCGGTATTCAAGATCCGAACCGGTATCGGCCATGTGGTTTCAGCGTCCATGTACACCTCAATTGTTTTCATAATCCCCACACCGAAATCGACATAAACACGAATTATCCTCACCCAATGACTCTGATTAGATTCAAAACCTAAAACAACATTTCCTAACTGGAGATTGACAATGATCGGTCGGATGAAAAGCTTAGCGACTGCTGCGTTATCCGCGGACAAAACACTGGTCGTTGGCGAGCTGGTCTTGTAACTCTTGATCAGTGTGCAATCGAATTCAGCATAATCACGAATTATCTACACCCAGTAACTGTGATATTTAAAATCAAAAACAACATTTCCAAACTAGAGATTGACAACAATCAGTTCAAATAGTTTGATTTAAAGGTCATCTACCGATGCGTTATCCGCGGATAACATTGGTCGTTGGCGAGCCGGTTTTGTTCATCACCATGAAATCGAATTCAACATAAACACCAATTATCTGCACCCAGTAACTGTGATATTGAAAATCAAAAGCAAAATTTCCAAACTAGAGATTGATATCGATCAGTTCGATTAGTTTGATCGAAAGTTCAGCGACTGCTGCTTTATCCGCAGACGACACTGGGTGTTTGCGAGTCGGTCTTATTACTCTCGGTCACTATGCCATTTTTGAGAAAGACGACATTTCTTCAACACCTTCCGGGATCCGGCAGCAAATGAAAATGCGGTAAAAGTTGGGGTGATAAATTGATTTTCGGTCTTTAGTCGGATTTTTATTAATCCCCGCACAGTCCCGATGACGTCATCGGTCCTTAACGTCTCCGTCGAGATATTCAAGGAAAAAATTAAAGAGGAAGGTGAAGAAGAAGAGGTGGAAAAAGGAGTGAAAAAAGAGGAGCGAGGCTTTCGTTCGCGACCATTCCCTCGCGAATGAAAAATTAAGAGGTTTCACTTTTTTCGGGCATTTATCAAGCCCCGCTCCGGGTGTACGCTGAGCCAGGGAAACTGCACGGGTTGCAGAACGTAATCTCGAGCAATTCGAAGAATACCAACCCGTGGCCGAGAGCTCTCCCAGTCGCTTCGTTCGTTCGAGGGATGGAATGAAACGGAGGGGGACTCCTCCGCGTTATTATCTCCTCAAACGCATACATATATATGTATAGTATAATAGTCGAGCGCGGTCTCGGCACTCCGAACTAATATCTAATATTATATCCTTCGCGTCAGTCGCTCCTCTGCGAACTACTCGTTCAGCTCTCGCCGTCGTGTCAGGCACGACGCAGTTTATTATCCTTTCGTTCCGTGCTACGTCGATCTTCCTCTTTTTTTCGTGTTATCTATTTTCATTCCTCTTCTTTTTGCCTCCAGAAAATCTCTCGGTTCCACCGTGGAACAAAGACTTTTACGGCTCCCCAATGACTCGTGACGCGATTACATTGCGCGCCAACAATTTCTCGAGCGGAGACCGGGACGGAGGACGTGACGAGCTTTTCGTTCGGGCCTATCAAAAAACGTCATACTTCCTTATCTTCGTTCGGAGTGATATAAAAAAAGTTGTGGCGATATAGAGAAGTGTGAGAGAATGTGGCGCGGCTGAGGACCGAATTTTGTACAAAAAATAAATCCCGAATGGCAACGAGGGATTCGATGAGAATTTTTTACTCGGGAGGAGACCGAAGGTCAACTTCAACGTAAATTAATGTCGGAACATTTTTTTTCTCGAAGACGGCACGATGCAGGCAATCCGGATGAGCGGGGCGCGCTCGGCGCCCGTTAATCACGACGGCTCCTCGCTTATCGGAATCGCCTGCATCGAGCCGTAGCCGAGGAAAAATCGGATGAAAAATTTGTGACTATTCGTCTGGCTATCGCAGGTGCTCGCTTGGTATTTAACCTGACCCTTAAGGTGATGTATCGGTCACCGATGAGAATCCACTATATTTCGGTCGGAAGGCGCGAATCACCTGAAAATTCAACAACACAATAATGCATGTCGTACGTGGAGGCGGTTTCCGGTTTGATAAGCGACACCATTGAGAGCGCATGTCTGAGAGGAACTGTCGATAATCTGAGAAACGTAGGACCTAAGGTGGACGACCCAATTACTAAAATGAAAGAAGATCGTTAAAAATAGTGGAGCTATTGAAATAACTGGTATAATTTTTTTTCTGGAACGGAGACACGTGTGTATTAAGGAAAAATGAAAAGTCGATAAATGAACGTGTGATGTATCTCATATCTTATCTGGAATTCATCTCAAATGTAGACAACGACAGAGACGGCTGAGTTAAGGAACTCAATTAAGTTCATTAACTTAATTAACTTAATTGACTTAATTGTGGACCACACGGTACGTCTTCGGCTCATTTTACTGTGATTGCTTCGCCCAAGCAATCACTGCACGAGTAAACCAACTACAGTACAAATATTGAATAGTCGATAAATTGAAGAAAAAAAAATTGATACCAACTTTGAAGAGGTGGAGAACGACGAAGAGACTAGATGATAGAGTATGCGAAAACATCGGACTCCGCGGGTATGGACCAAGATACTTCTACATATACACTGCGTCTTCATCGAGCACAGTCGTACACTCGGAGAATAAATTTTGTCGCACTCTAAATGCTAATGAGTAACGTCACGGTTGGGGGCGTAGAGGACAGTGAAGCACATGGTACTCTTTTGCGTTGTCGCTTTGCAACTTCCGCTCAGCGGAAGGTGACATGACGAATCACCCGCATCGCACGCGTCAGGCTATGTCACTAGGGAAAAGCCGACCAGTCAAGGAGGTAAAAGGTGATCTTGATATTGGTCATAATAAAATGATACAATATTTGTTATGCAGGATAAAAGGAGTGAATATCGGCGATTGAAAAGTTCGGGCCTGTATCCCTTATTTCCGGAAGTAAGTCCCACTTGGTATACAAATAAGTACCCGAAAATAGTTTTCCGTAAAACCATGCTCATGTCAACAAATCTTACCTCAAACATGGAAGGGATCAAACACGATGAAGCGCAGATCGGCGGCATCGATTACGCACCGTTCCTTTGTAAAAGGGATTGCACCATCGCCGGTTCGTCACCACGGTTCCAGATAGATTCCGAGCGTTCATCGATATCGTATTTGCACAACAACAAAGCTACGAAAGAGGCACCGACAGTAAAAGGCGATCTTGATATTGTTCATAATAAAATGATACAATATTTGTTATGCAGGGTAAAAGGAGTGAATATCGGCGATTGAAAAGTTCGGGCCTGTATCTCTTATTTCCGGAAGTAAGTCCCACTTGGTATAGAAATAAGTACCCTAAAATAGTTGTCCGTAAAACCATGCATATGTCAACCAATCTTACCGCAAACATGGAAAGGATCAAACACGATGATCGGCGCAGATCGGCGGCATCGATTACGCACCGTTCCTTTGTAGAAGGGACTGCACCATCGCCGGTTCGTCACCACGGTTCCAGATAAATTCCGAGCGTTCATCGATATCGTATTTGCACAACAACAAAGCTACGAAAGAGGCACCGACAGGGTAAGTCGCTGGCTTTTTCGAGGACCCGGCGGCAGAGGAGGCGAAGCCCCTCCGAAACCCAACCAAACCAGGTTGGTCAGCGCACACCGGGATCGGCGCACGCAGGCCGGTTCGGTTCCATGATATGGTTTAAGGGGTGGCGGTGGCATTGGTGGCAGCAGCAGCCACGACGATGGAGCCAGCGGGAGGTGGCAAGAGTTGACGGTGGTGGTCGGGGGCTGATATCTAGCTAAGCGCTCGCGCAGTCGTTTCGCGGTCTCCGCGCCACGCGAACCCAGCACGTTTCGCCCACTCATCCTCGGTCCGTTCGTTCACTCTCTCTTACACCGACTTTTTTGCCACCACTCGCTCCTTTCCCTGTCCAACACGCAGGTCCCGAGCCGGCGTATTCGAGGCTGCTCACGCGTTTTCACCCTCGCCAGTTTGGTAAAGATACGTCGCGCGTGCGGACGCCGAATTAGCGGAGCGCGGTCGAAGAACTCTGTCCTTTCTGACGACCCCCTCGTATCAACCATCCACGAGATCTAAGGCTAAACTGGAAAAAGCCAGATACCAATCTTTCAATTTACTGAAGACAACCGCCCGAATACGAGCGGCTGTTGTCTCGTGTGTTCGGGTGTCCCGTCGATATTTCAAATTGCTGAACTAAAGGAACAGAGAGTTTCCCCCGTCAATGTCAATCGGAGTGATCGATGACCCGATGAAGAGCAGCCGATATGAGACATAAGTGATTTGGCTTGCGTCCGGGGTGCGCGACAGTGAGGGAGAAACGGCTCGGGCAGTGGCATGATAGTTTCCACGTGGAGATTCGACGGCAGGGTCGCGGGTCCGGGGAGGTTGCTGCACGGATGCTGACGGTGCTACTGACCAGTGCGATCAATGACTTCGGCGTGTGTGAGCGGTGTCGACCGTGTCGCGGCTGACGCTCGAGCGTCAAAGTGAATACTACTTTGAAAAGCCGACTCGCTTGTGCAATCAACACCAGCATCATATGGCAAATGTTGCAATCAACCGAGCAGTGGGGTTTCGGGCAAATACACGACATGGCAAAGTGAACTGTTTCAGGTGTTTCATAAGTGATACAGACGCGAGATACGCGCGGACGCGCACTGGAGGGGAGTGAGGGCGGGTGTTATGATTATGGTTTTGCCAAATTGATTGGATAGCAAGCATATATCGCATACTGATAGTCGCTCATTAGAAGCAAGATATACATCGTATTGAAATATAATGTGCAAAATATTCTACTGTTGGCAAGTGAAAGAGATATCTCATGGTCGGCTTATCCTGAGGATCCTGAGGGTCCAGATTAATTTCGGCCTATAGATAATCATACGTTTTCCCGGAACGACGAATACACGATACATTATGAGAACACATTTAATTATTATTATGTTGTACATTATGCGTCATGTTTTACGAAATATAGGGCGGGAGGGGGAAGTTATGATTATGGTTTTGCTGAATTGATTGAGGGTTGAACGACAAGCATATATTGCACACTGATAGTCCCTCGTTGGAAGCAAGATGTACGTTATATGGAAATATATTGCGCAAAATATTCTACTGTTGGCAAGTGAAAGAGATATCTTATGGTCGGCTTATCCTGAGGATCCTGAGGGTCTAGATAAATTTCAGCGTATAGATAAATCATACGTTTTCCCGGTACAACGAATGCACGATACATTATAAGAACATACTTCATTATTATTATGTTATACATTATTTGTCATGTTTTACGAAATATAGGGCGGGAGGGGGAAGTTATGATTATAGTTTTGCTGAATTGATTGAGGGCTGAACGACAAGCATATATTGCATACTGATAGTCCCTCGTTGGAAGCAAGATGTACGTTATATGGAAATATAATGCGCAAAATATTCTACTGTTGGCAAGTGAAAGAGATATCTTATGGTCGGCTTATCCTGAGGATCCTGAGGACATAGATAAATTTCAGCCCATAGACAAATAAAACGTTTTTGTGGAACAATACATTTTAAAGTCTCTTTCCATTATTATTGTTATACATTATGGAATACATTATGCGTAATATATTACAAAAAATTCTGCACTCAGAGCGTTGTTTTACATTCGAAACACATATGTCCCCGATCTTCAGCGCGGTTGTTTTCATTAAATAAATTTGTAAAATTTTCTTCGTCAGAAAATTCCGCATTGTCCGGATGAATTTCAAAGTGTCGATGTCAATCTGATTAAAGAATCGGGTGACGACTATAATTTTGTGAAAAAAAACAACATGTTAACTGTCTAATTCCGCGTCATTAAGCATTCGGGGTAAATCGTTGAGCCGGAACGTGCAATCTTTTGGCTTAATCGGGGTATCGCGCGGAAGGATATAAAAACTCATAAATCCGGTTAACGGATTTTCCAGCGTCGACCGCACATTGCCCGCGCATTGTATTCTGGGTCTAATTTCCATAATACGAAACAAATCCCCGTTGAATATTGTTAATTTGCACCGGACTGCGGCCATCAAGCACACTATTTTTACGCTTGGTGTTAATTTTGCGCTACGCCGCAAAGTCCACGGGATATTAACTTTTCGTTCTCGCTTTTTAATGTGCCTCCCTTTCTTTCTCGCCGAGCTCGCTCGAGCATATTTGCCCGGGACGTGAATTCAAACTAGGTGTAAGTTTTTTTTTTTTTATACACGACGCGAAGGTAGAAGTGCACACAGAGAGAGACCAAATTTATAGGACATCCCTTCATCATTCTCCATGCACACGATTTAATCCCAATGGCAAATAAATGCGGGCAGTTCGTGTACACACTATCGAACGTCAAGTATACATTTAGCTATCGATCAAATTTGACAAGTGAAATTATTGACGGTCGAATCTGTCAGTGATTTGTACGATACACATGAACTCGCGTACACAGTCGCGGCCACACGAAATTAATAATTCTGATTCACATTATATACATCAGGGTCGCTGATGTAAATACCTGTTTTAAATAATTAATATTACAAAATCGTGTTTTAGTCACGATATCGATACAAACGCGTTTTACTTTCGCATATGATTTCTTCCAACTCAGCTAATGAGTTATTATTCGTTAAAATGTATTATTTATTGTTATAAATACCACATTTTGAAAATGTGTACTAATATGTTCGTATCGCATAATTTTGAGTTATTTTCCACTATTGATATAATGTATAGTAACAGTAATTCTTACTTTAACAGAAGTGCTCTTCGAATTGGCTCGACGGTCTTAATCCCGCGATAAGAGCATTAGAGTTCAGTGTCAAGAGTTCGGTGTAAAAAAAACTGCGACTCGCATTAAACTATCATGACTTCGACACATAATAGACACATCAAGTTGATGTTTTGTGCATCGGAAGATTGATCGCTCCTTCGCGTATACCAGTCGCAGTGTGCCGGTGATCGCGAGCTCGACGAGTGTCTCAAGTATCTATCGTGAAATGTACTGGAAAAGATATGGTACGAAGGCACTCCGGAAGTATTTACGGCATGACTGTTATCGGGGAAACGGAGGAAGCACGCCACTCACGATGATATACATCGTTCTTCTCTCGATAATCCTCGACAGTAAGTACCACGCATCTCTAAACCGTTTTAACAATCTCTTCCGTGCCGATAACTTTAGTATGAGAACCGAAGAGCCAAAACGCACCCCGACCAATAGCGTTACCCCATCCATTTCTAAGGTGCGAATAACTTACTGTTATAGATGCCAAATTGATTGAAAAAAATATCACAGTAACATTTAGGAATTACAACGAGAACGTGCAAAAAGGGAGAGAATCGCGAGGAACTAAGTGGCGAACTTTGTTGAAGCGGCGAAAAGCGTCGCCGAAGGATAAGGACTGAAGAAAATCTTAAGTTACTCGATTTTCGTATCGATTTTGAAATTTTTGGACGAAATTATTTTTTCTTCTTTTTTAAAATTACCTGCCACGTATTCCGACGTATTTTTGCGCGCTGAACACGAATCCGCTGGCCTTTTTGGTCTAAAGTACAATGCGACATTAAGGGAATCGATTTTATGCACGAAATTATGGACGATTTTATGCACTTCGCCGGCTAAAATAGCTTGGGCGGTTAAAACGGATATCTTTGCAGCTCTACCTATGAGTGGAAAATGGAATTTTCCGCACATGAATCTCTTCGTTTTTCTTCCTGATAGCGGAAGCTCTTTTCATAAGGAAGAGAATGGCCTGGAGGAAATTTGATTTTATTAACCCTTTATAAGTCACACGGCCCGAAACGCGACTACCGAACGCGGAGTGAGGGCAAGGCGCCTGAAAGTAGGGATATAAACCGGTGAACCTCACGCTTAAAGCCCAAAATGTAACGAAAATTGGCAAAAAAAAACGCATTTTTTTAAATATTGACTGGGCTAGTTTTCCACCCCATACATGAGTTCTACCGTTAGTATAAACACCAACGAGCTAAAACATACCCCGAAGTATAGCGTTACCCAATCCACTCCCGTACTGCGAATATCTTACATTAGTAGATGCCAAATTGGTTGAAAAAAATACCCACGATAAAAAACTACAAGATATAACGACAACGTGCAATGAAAAGAAAAAAAAATAATCACGAGGGAGCAAGTGGCGAACTTTTTCTTGAAACGGCGAAAAGCGTAGTCGAAGGATGAAGGCTGAAGGGAATCTCAAGTTACTCGGGTTTCGTATCGATGTGGCCGCCGAGCTAAACTAGCCAACGTATAAAGTTTACCCCGGTGAAACCGTAAAGTGCCCCGGGGTCTCACAGCCGAGTAATTTAGTTTCAACTCATAAGCGTGAGCGCGCATGGGAAGACGGGAGAAGCTCAGCCGGATGTTGGCTATGACGACGACGACGACGAAGAATAGCGAAAACGATATTGCGCAAGAAACAAGGTGGAGGTCCCTTTACGGTTTCTTCGTGCTCCGTAGACTCGGGCCATCGCTCCTAAACTACTCCGACGTGAAACTCTTTCGATGAAGAACAGCAAAGCTACCCCGGTGGGAACGAGACGCGAGGCCGGTGCTGGCCGACGTTGGGCGAACCCGGGCCGACGCTGTGCCAATGCTGGCCCTGTGTGTCGCCCGCTCTAGGATAGTGATGGTTCCAATACTCGCCGAAAGACACGTATTAAAGAAAATCCATTTGTCCATTTCCATCGATTCTGGGAATGACGAAACGTGCATTTACGACTTGATCTATAATGATCTATATTCGCGTGTAAAAAATTTACTTTTCAGAGAACGCTTTGAAAAGTGAAAGGGAAAAATGGAGAATAACTTTGCCGAGTCGAGGTGGCAGGGCTGCCAAAGGGTTCGCCGCAGAATAAAAATTAACGATTCCCTGTCGAGGGCTTGGCCTTTCGACCTGTCCCGTTCGTCCCGCGCAATTTAATCTCGCCGGTGGTATTCTTCCCTGTAGGCGCCGTAAATTCCCTGCAGCCACAGTTGACTGCCCCCAAAAGACGGATTACCCTTTAAGGTGACTAATTAATTGAATTCGCGGCTCGGTACTTTAATACACTAAGTTGGTTTCGTTGCCGGTCGGATCGCGCCGTTGGGAAGGATGGAAGCTCAAGGTACTTTCGCAAATGACCCAGTTGTAGACAGCGTTCGGTTCTGCAAGGGGGGGGGGGTGGAGAATAGGGGTAAAACGCCGTGTAGATGGAGATTAATCATCCTATGACCGGTACCGACAGCAAAGATCCCGCTGCCGGTTACCTCGACCGCTTCTGCTGTTGCTCCTGTAAAATAATTAAATTGTTAGGGGGGGTGAATTGGAATGTTCTCTCGCAGTAGGTAACAACCGCAGCTTTATGCTCTGCGCGGTCCCCATGTTTCTGCCTCCACTTCTGCTGGATCTCAGATCATTACGAGGCCAAACCGTGCAGCGCCGGAATGCTCGAGACTTCATGCTGAAATCCCTTAACGAGGGGGTAAATGGAAATTCTATCGTTTTCCACATCGCCCATTCCGCCCTCGCGCAGTTTCACTGATGGTTTTGCCTCCATGCGTCCATTAACTCCCCAAAATACAGCGCCGGCTCTGTCCCGGGATACACCGTTCTCCTGCAATTTAATTAATTAGTTACACTATCGCTGTGATTGCGATGCAATAATTAAGCCAACTAACGCGATAATAATGACAGTTGCGGTAAAATAACATTGGACGTAGTGTATCGGCACGGTGGATTATTATTCGCGGCGGGTATACGCAACGCCCGATACGACCCTGTCGTGTTCATCGGCGAGGGGGCGGGGAACTCCACCTCGAAGGTCTTTTAATTCCTGTGATACGGAGATGGATGACGTGTCGTAATATGCATACACGCGGCGGTGCCTCGGTTGGGAATAATAATGAGGACGAGTGGGCGTTCGGGAGATTCTCTAATTACCGTTACAGCCAGTACGGCCCGGGTGAAACCTGGGGGAACTGAGAGGACTGGAATACATGCCTGGGGCGTGTTGACAGTTTTCTCGGACCTCGCCACTGCAGACACTGCCAGTTGCGTGACCATCAGAATCGAGTTTGGTCGTCATCAATACGCTCCCTCGTCCATCTAGCTAATCGAGTTAGGCCATCATGTGACCTGTGGCATCGTCGGCCTCCTCGATACATCGATGCTGAGGTAGTCGACGCCCAAGCGCCGGGGTCAATCATTAACCGACTCCCTGTAATTATCTTCCTACTCGGGTTGCCCGGTCTTCCTCGTCGTACTTTTCTTGCTCCTTCCGGCAGGACTATATATTGACCTTGCTTGAGGCACTGAAAGTCCGTATTTAACGAGGGGACGAACTGATCTAAGCCTCGGCTGTCCTTGGTGCAGGATCCAATCATTCTGTTCCACCGGGTAGAAGAATGATGAAGATCCATCTAGCTAAAGGACCACACATCTCGAAGATATTCTAATCGTCAAAGGACAATCTCTTCCGTGACCCCCTGAGTAGACATTTTTGGGTGGTACATCAGGGCCTAACAAGGTCCTGGTAAGGCCTTGTCAGGCATACGTCGGACCCTATCAGAGCCCGATGTAACGCTCGAAAATGTCTACTCGGAGATAACTTTAATATGAAAACCAAAGAGACAAACCCACTCCGACCTATAGCGTTGCTCCTTCGATCAGAATCATATGTTGAGCCGACTTGGGGCAATGAGAATCCAAATGTTACAAGTGATTGAACTCATCTAAGCCTCGGCAAATGATGAAGATTCATCAACCTAAAAATGATCATTCCCCACGGAGTTTCTTCTTTTTTTCATGCTCCAAATCCAATGTTCGCCTGCATTACTGCATCTCTGTCTAGACGGATACACGGCCTCGTGAAGCTTTCATGAGATAGAGCTGAGCGTCTGAAATTTTTGCATTTTTCTTCACACCGCGGAGTTGAGCTGAAAATCGCGACTGAACAGTGCGCCCCACAGCACACTGTGTCGCGCCTCTCCCCGACCCGCGGTAGAACACATCCACAAGGCATCGTGGTCGTCGTGTTCATCGGTGCGAATGGTACTTGCATCCGTTTTACCGAGTGCAGAAGCGTAGAGAACCGTGAAGTAGGCCAGAACGGTACGGAAAACGTTTGTTTCCTCTTCTAACCACTCATCTTTCCTGGCTGATGCTCCTACATACACAACCGCTGGTCGCCGCCCGGTTTCCACATGCTTTTTGCGGTGCGGTTGCGTGCCGCGTTTCACCGTTCTGCGGTTCCAGCATATCTTTCTCTGTATCCCTCCGCTCTCATCATCCTACCTCACTAATTCTCTAACTCCCTTTCCGCATTATCTTTGAAGGGATATACCCGGATATTCCCCCCAAAAACCGCACAAAGGAAACCCCTCAGCAAATCCCTTCATCCTCGGTTTCTCGTTAAGTTTCACTTGGCCTCGTGAACCGTTCCCGCAGGACAACATACCAATTGTACTGAAACCGCGGACAACCCTCGCGTTCTGACCATCATGAAACCAACCAGTCCATTGGTGCACCGAACCAACTCTGCTTCCAACCTTCCAGAGGTTGATTTTTCGCCGACATTAGAAAACCAACCGCGCTACCAACCGTTTTATGTGTCATATAGTAGGTTGGGTTACGATTGAATTTTCCTGAAAACCCCGATTTGCCACCCTCAGCAAAGATCTATCGGTGCTCTGGACATAGTCGGAAATTCGGCTGCTTCGGGAAAGTCTAACTGTAAACCAACTTTCTACCCCACCCATAACGGTTAGTATTACGGTTGGTTTTCAAATATCAACCAAAACTCAACCTCCAGAAGGTTGGAATCAGAGTCGGTTTGGTGTACCAATCGACCGGCTAGGTGGAGTAGATTGTTAGAAAACAACCCAAATCCAATCCATGGCCTACGATTGGTTGGTCCGCGAGGGACAATACCGACCTCTCCCGGAAGTCAGCGTCCATGCGTCCTCGGAATTCATTTCGCTTCTTCACGACGGAAATGTGAAACCATGTCACCGAAATAGAATGAGTCAGTTTGGCGATGAGATCGCTCCTTGCTCTTATCCTGACCCATTATATCACGGTGGATTCGAGCAGGCTTCCGCGCCTGCCCGACCGGTCCATCACCGGCTATATCCTCGGGTAACATAATAAGATCGGATTGTAGATCCTTCTTCGCTTCTGTTCCACCCTGGCGCTAGCCCATCTACCCACACGCCTTTCTTCCACTTCGCGGAAGAAAAATTTCGTTTCCGGGTGACCGATATTCGTGATGGGTCGTTTTCCGGTAGCCTCGGAGGCCGTCCTTAAGCTTCCATTGCGCGCCCTGAGGATGCGTCGGGTTTTTCCAGAATGAATGAGATCTCCTTAATGGACGATGAGGAATTATCGTGAGATCTACTTTCTATAGATTTTTTTCTTCCCTCCCCTATTTATCATCCTGTCAGCGCGTCTGTATCGCACGTCAACGTTCCAGCACCGTGCCATCTTGCCCCGACGTACATTCCCACGTAGTTGATTTTCGCTATTATTCATTTAATTCAACTAATTAAATCCGCGGAGTTTCCGGCGAAGTAGAAACGGCGTTGAATCATCCTTTTTCCCCAACGCCAGTTATTCCTCGGTTTTCTTTAGCACGACTATCGCGCGGAGCCTCGCTTGTGCAAAGTTGGTGAAGAGAACTGGATCGCGCGCAAAGCCATTTCTGCCGAGGAGCAATGGGGGGAAGAGCGGAGTATAATTCCCCGGGAGAGAAAAGAGGGAAAGCCGGGTCCCTGGTGGTTACATCCCTATAGCTCCTTTTAACTGGAAACACGAAGGGACGAAAGCACAGTCGCGACTGCGTATATAGTTACCCCAAAGATAGACCATGGGTTAACCACTATTCGTATGTTATAAATTGCTCGAGCTCGCCCCCACCGGAATCGTTATAAATTCAAGCTACGTTACCAGGATCTAATAATAATCCTGCCATTTTGCATAACTATCGCGAGAGACTCGTGACCGATGAGCTCCTCATGAAAGCGCCAATTAATGAGTGAAAAAATGCCATAGCGGACAGAGTGGAAACCGTTGTATGCAACAAATACAAGAATCCTGGAAAAGATGGCATCGGGTTGGGCGAAATGTGACAAATGAACAGTGCAAAATAAATTCTCTCTAGTGACAGGAAAATTCGCCGAGAATCCAATGATGAAAGAAGTCAATGCAATTCACACAACTAATTCTTGTACCATCCGGAAGGGAACTTGTGTTATCAGGATACCTGGAAAACCGCAGTCGTCAATCTTTCTCCTGTAATTGTGCTGAACCTTCGACATTTCCTCTTCCCACCGCCGTTCTCCAAACTCCATCTTTCTCTGCAAAAGGTCACACCGAGGTCGTACAAAGTTGAAAAGATTTCGATGAAAGTCCCGTTTTACGAGCCAAACTTGCTGTGCTGCACAACACTTTGCACTCTCTGCAGCGCGAGATCTTTGTGCAGCGTCCGCGAAGGTCCTCAGCATCCACCGCACACGCTGACCGCTGTACTGTCAATAATAACGATAGTGTTTCGCGAGCATGGAGAGATACTCCGTAGCAGGTGTGGAACAGTAGTGGAGGTGTATCTGCGGTCGTACGGAATATAACGCCGAGAGTAGCCCGCGCAACGTCGGCCAGCGGCAAGAGACGGTCCCTCGGGATCGTACCTTGATGGCCTCGGCGGTGGTTCACGCTCGAGAAAAGTGCAGAGGTCAGTTCTCGCGTCTAGGCAAAAGGTACCGAGGGCGAAAGACGAAAAAAGAAAAAGTGCACCTGAATTTCGTCCCGCTTTTGCCGTACCCGCTTCCGACTCGGCTGCCGGAGGCTCGCAGGCTGGAAGACCCGAGGCGCATTGCCCTCGAGGCTCAATGTGACTTTCCGTGTCGCTTTTTGCACGCATACAAACCCCAGGCTTTGCGAAACTTCTTGCAGCGGGTTTTCTTCCTCTTACTCCGCATTCCGGCATTCATAGGTGGAATCCTCTTTCACACGATCCCTATGAAATTCGTCGGTTCGCCGCAGTCGCGACTGGGGTCAGTGTCTCTGAAGAACTCACGGAGTCGTCGGTCATCGTCACTTCGCGACGAGATGAAAATTAGAATTTTTGAGGAGGTTGAAGCGCTTCACTCTAGTCGAATGAGTGCTACATTTTTATAAATTTTTAAAGTCGTTTATTCAAACTTTTGCGGATCTATTGATTATTATGGATGGTTATTTGTATTATAGCAGATGTTCTTAATCTAGAAAAACATTAATTGCAATGGATTTGCAATAATATTAACTGGTTTATGTTAATTTTTTATAGTGTAAATATTTGTTCAGCTTTATTAAAGAATAATCCGTAATTTTCGCACGATTTTTATATATTATGGCTCATTCTCTTCCTTGAAAGATGCTCTACGAATTCACTATCCAGATTTTCGATAGTACTTTCTGTTTAAAAATGCCAGCTGTTTGATTACGAAGGAATTTTGTTGATGGATAAACAAAATGCTGTAATTTGTAAACGGCAAATTCGATCAAATATCTAGATAGTGAAATCGTAGACCATCTTTCAATGAAGAGACTGAGCCTTAATACATCAAAATCAAGCAAAAATTACGGATTATTTATTCTTCGAAAAAACAGAACGATTACGTACTGTTTCAAAAATTAGCACAAACGAGTTAATATTTTTGCAAATCCATTGCAATTAATGTGTCTATTTTTTAAGGACAAAAACTTCATCAACGCTGAGGTTTCGACAATCATCGATGGAAAGTTTCACCTTCGGCTTATAAACGCGAGCTTACACGGAATCGTCTCTTTGATTTCTTTTTGTTTCCAGGTACTTGGTGTCGAGAGGCTGCCGGATCTCTGATTCGGAAAGCGTCCGCGGATGTTGTAACGGCTCTTAATACGGCCGGCGAATGGGCTCAGCGTGTCAGTGATTTGTCTCGTTTGTTTTGCGGCAGCCCCAAGCAAGGTTGCTTCCATCGTCTCTCGTCTGGCCACTCGGAGCACGTACGTTCCGCCGCGCTGAGCGGAATGAAGCTCTCGGGTGAAAAATTATAAGAAAAAAAAAGAAAAAAATCAGAGCACTGAAACGCACACCGTCATAGCTCAGGGAAGGAAAAAAAAACATATTTTAATGAGAAAAGGCGGCGAAGTTGAAAATGGTAGGAGACTCACCGACGAGAGACACCGGAAAGATTATGCTCCGCTATTCGTCAGAAAATATTTAGCGGCGGTGGGGCTCTTCGTCTCTCGCCGGCTGTTGGTTCTTCTCCGCTCCCGTAATATGAAATAATACCTCTCTCGGCATTATTCACGCGTTCGTCCCGGCTCCGGTGCTCGCACGTCCCGGCGACTCTCGCGCTTTCACGGACTCGAAGGAGATGAGTAAGTCGCGCATACTCTTTCATAATTCAAAATTAGATCCCTCCGGCCTGTCGGCGCGGCGGCTCAACTTTTTCCCCGCGGCGAGGAAAAAGAAAGCTCGAAAGTAATAGAATGGGGAGACCCTCAGCTGGGCATAGGGTGGATGCCGCCAGGACACTTATGAAAATGTCCCGTTACTCTTGCCGTAGCGTCGACCGTCCTTCCGAACCTCCGCGCCAGCTTGGCCATTCGACCCAGACGACTTTATCCTTCGCGGAAAAAAATAAAATAAAAATGTTTGGTATATTCATCGCGCACTTCGCTCCGGGCGTAAGAAAGTAAGAGTAAAAGAAGAAAAAGCGGAAAGAGGGGCGAGAAAGAGCTCGTCGGTTCTTTGGCCCCTGCGTGTATTTCATGGGCGCAATGAACGTATATTTTTTTACGGTACTGTCGCTATCGCGCAATCGGGCACCCGGGCAAACAAATTTATCTGACGGGTGCCCCGCAAACACACTTTTAATCAAAATAAATGTATATTTATTTAAAAATAAATAGATATTTGTTCGAATTAAATACATATTTAGGTGAATTCGATAAATATTTATTCTCGCGCCCCCCATCTAATGCGGCTTGTCACATTGGAAGCGGGCGTCCGGCAAGCGGCATTGAAAGTAAAATACAGAGGGGTTGCCGAACGCAAGCGAATATCGCATGCACACGGCTGTTCACAAATGCCTGGTTTTTCTAGTTTTTCTATCTTGCTAGATCATGTTCTCTGTATTGAGCAAGACAAGCAAAACACCTTGCGAGACCCGATGTCTTGCTGGATGCATTGGCTGATATCTTTGAATATGTTCCATACTAGTATCCAGGAATTCCAGGCATTCATGAACCGCAGTGCACCTCTCAAAGTTGGCCGACGCAAAGCATTGAGTAGTCGAGTGCGGGGCAAAATGGGACAGTGGGGAAAAACGGTACACACCATTATTAAAACCGCAATTTTCCAATACTTATAAGACGTCCCATTTTGCCCCATCGATGCATCCCGATAGTCTGTTCCGTTTTGCCTCTCCGTTTTGCTCTCGCCTATCATGAGCGCATGACAAACGCGAGTCAAGCTGGATTTAAAGAAAAACACACATTGAATAGTATATTTTTCGTGCGCTATCTTCGCCGAAGCTGGCGGTACCGATTACTGGTGCTGAATGTTCTCCGCCGTATGTTCTGTTGTGGGTTGCGACATTTTTGGGACCAGGAGTAGGGCAAGGTGGCCGCATCCGGGACGAACAATGGTGCGTCTTTGTCGCAGCTAAAACGCCTCGTATTTTGGTTTCGCAGTCGTTTATACGGACGCTAGCCGGGGAAGAGCGTATGCCGAGGAGAGAAAAGCCAGGAAGTTACTCGGGAACAGTACGGCAGAAATATCGTACCCATACCAAGACGCAAACCGGCTCTTTTCATAAAGCAGACTCTAATGCTTTGTCCGCTCTTCCTATTCTCCTTTCGTTTGTCACTTCGCCTCCCTCGTGTTTCGCGTCTCTCAAAGTATAACGAACCACGGATCCACCCTGTTTACGCAGCCAGCCCGGACGCCTTTGTCGAACCGAGTTAATATAACCGTGAGACAAGTGGGCGAATGGATAATCCTATCCCCCTCTCCCAAACCCCAAAATTATGGCTGGAAATAGTAAAGCCGACATCTGGCATTCTAGTTGCCGGAGGGTTTATTTTGTTTTATTTTTTTTTTTACTGACGACGACCGCAATTGTTGTTTGTATCGTTATAAGCGCAGACGTGCGCAGACGCTCTTCAAGTTCGGGCAGCGAACTCATCATGATAATAAATGGCGGTTTCATCATAGAAATTATTCTAAAAATTAACAACATTTTTGGTTTTACGAATTGACTGTCATTGACGACTAACCAACCTCCAGATACAAACATTTGAAGGAGTAAAACCGCGGTGTGACGCGCTGATTTAATTTCCATCTACGACCGCCAGATTTAAACTGGCAAAGCCGTAAAACCGACATTTCGCATTGTAGTTGCCAAAAGCTGTATTTTTTTTTTTACCGACGACTGCTCTTCAAGTTCGCACAGCCAACTCGCCATATTCATAAACGGCCGTTTCGTAATAAAATCGATTAAAAAAATTATTTTGTTTTCGTGTTTTACAAGTTTACTGCAGTGCACAATTTTTCGTATTTCGCTCTCCTTTGCCCACAACCTCGAGATACAAACATTTGGCGTCAAACCGCGGGATAACGCGCTCATTTAATTACCGTCTACGACCGCCAGATACAAACTTCCAAAGGCGTAAAACCGCCTCGTCGGCTGCTGATCTGATTACCATTTACAACCGAGTTATAATCAAGACTATATTCAACGATTTCGACACAAATCCGCGCTAACGAACAATTGTCACAGCTCCGTCTCGTAAGAAGAGTCGCTTATCTCCGGTCTTCATCGTCATTCCGGTCCTCGCGGTCGTCGTCGGCGACGCGAAGAGTCCTATAACATCCACCCTCGTTTATTCGCCAAGAGATCGCGCAGCTCGCGACGAATAAAACAGAGAGTCCGGATAACCAAGAGCCATCGTCTGTGCTCGAGAGAGGGTGCGCGAGGGATCCGTGCAAGCTGCCTCTGCCGGCGGAGGGCTCGGAGAGAGAGCAGTGCACAGACCTCGTTTCTAATTAGGCTCCCGCATAATTAGGAAGCCCGGCTCGCGACGGCCGTGCCCACTGCACCGAACGACACGTAAATGCACGTGATATTGCTACCGGCTTATGAACCTACTTGCACGTTTACCTCCCTACTTCGCCTTTTAATGGGCCACTTTGTTGTTGTTTGCTTCTTTTTTTTTTAACGTCGTTTAATGCCGCATCCCGGTGCGGCGGTCCACGAAACCAGATCTTTATACGCGTACGGCGGAGGGTGCAGTGAGTACAGTTGGCAAGTTTCGGCGCGGTAGCGAGTGCGCGAGACCGTGAGTTAATGCTAAGAAGTGCATTAATGTACGAGATAAATTGCTGCTCTATGGCGCTCCGGCGACCCAAAAGTCGTACCATATGCATAATGGGAATGAGGAAGCGCCCAACCCCGTGCGGTTTCGGAACGTTTTTGGGAGAGGCGAGACCCCGGAAGTGTCCGTAAAATTCTCGTTTCCTACCGCTCGTCCACCAACCCCATTACCGTGCGTCTCATTGAAAACATACATCCAAAATTCCATGAATTATTCCGAGATTTGCTCTCGCGGAAAGCCCTCGTGAAGTCTTTCCTCTCCGTCCCATTGTGCACTCGAAGTGCAACGTTCGCGCACTCGCAGACTGAAGCTTCGAATCGTTTGGGCTTTCGAAGCACGGTCTGTTGGGCCGGAAGGAAAAGATCCGCTTAATGGATCTCGAGAGCGGGGATAAAGAAATGTATTTAATGCACGACTATCTTGTGGAATCCTGAACGACACTGTTACACAGAGCAGCTTTAGAAATGGAACTTCAATGATATCGAGGAATTTCGCATGGAGTGAAAATGCTTAATATGACTCGGTTCATGCATGATTGATTTATGTGTCAATTGGGGTGGTCCAAATTCACCCCTTTTGACCACTTTTGACAGCTGCCCAGTGGATAATTTTTTTTTCTGCTTTTCATTTTTTTTAACTAGTGCTTTATTACACTTGGTGTAAAAATGGCAATTTTACGTACGCGTGCGTAAAATGCCCGTTTTTACACCTTGTGAAGTAAAGTTTGGGACGGTACTCGTACGAAACACTTTTTTTAACTCGCGTGACTGCAACACTGGTCACGATGTTTTATCGCTCTAGTATTGTTAATTACTATTGTCATACAAGTGGGAAAAACCGGGCTTTTGACGAAGACTGCGAAGAGCAGCCGACTTCTCAATACTCTTCGTCGAGCTCCGCTTTTTTGTACTCACGTCACATACTACACTTTCTGTTACCAGTGCCCAAGTCCCTCTTTGAGTGACTCTGAGTTTCGCATACTTCGTAAAATATACTAAAAAGAAACTAGAGTGTTAAAAAAGTATGCGAAAAAGTAACCACTATGGCTTCTGCATGCCATACTAAAAAGCGCAACGTTCGCCACTTTCCGTGCACGCGTGGCAAAAATGGAGTGCAAGTTAGTATGCCCAGGTTGGAACTAAGTAGATTACCTCTGTGCCAGTAGGTGCATCCTGTATCTGGGCAGACACGTCGAGGTATCGTGCGAGGATGTACGCATTCGTGCACCCGTTCAGGTTCAGCTCGCACCGGGCTACGAAAAGCTCCCAACTTCGTACGCTTCGTCGAGGTCCGCGTTTTCGTACTCTCATCACATACTACATTTCTTGTAACTAGTGCGCAACTACCTCTTTGAGTACCGGTAAAGTGTGCAAAACAGCAACTAGCCTGTTTTCCGCATGCCATACTAAAAAGCGCAACTTTCGCCACACATTACATGCAGGAAAAGGTTGACTTTCCGTGCAGGCGCTAACAAAATTGTCTGCTAGTTAGTCAGCCCACACAGTAGAAAATAATTTCGTAAAATCGGAATGAGAAGTTTCGTAAAAATAATTTTATTAAAAGTGTGACAAACTCGTTCACGTTTAAAAATATAAACCTGTCCTCTTATTTCTCGTGCCATTAACAATTTTAAACTGTACTCTTGTTTTTAAAACTTCGAGCGCAGATGATGCGATCGGAAAATTAACAAATAAAAAATTGTGCACCTTTGTAGACAATAAAATTAATACAGTAGAAAATAATTTTGTTAAATGAGTGACAAACTCGTTTGTTCAAGATTTAATATACAAACCTGTCCTTTTATTACCCGTGTCATTAACAATTGTAGTCTGTACTCTTGTTTGTAAAACTTCGAGACCGGATAGTGCGATCCGAAAATGAACAAAAAAAAATTGTGGACATTCGTCGACAATAAGTTGTGTGAAAAAGTACAAACTTTTTTTATTGTGCAGGGTGAAACTGAGTAGACTACCTCTGTGCGAGTAGGTACATCCCGTGTCTGGGCAGACACGTCGAAGTATCGTTGCGAGGATGAACGCATTCGTGCACCCGTTCAGGTTCAGCTAGCACAGTGGCTGCGATTCTGCTTGCCGCAGTGCAGGATTACAGAACGCGGTATAAAATTTTGCCACCGGCGAATGCGGCACGCAACATAGAATATCGATGTGTGTGATTGTTGCGGATGCACCGTGCAACGATACGTGGCGCGCCTGTACTCCAATATATTATTTTCAAAGCTTGCCATCGTGATGCGGTGGAAAAAAAAGTAAGCGAATGGGAGAAATAGGATGGCTCGCAAGGGAGACCATTGTTCCCTCTTTGCTATTCGCCGGTTCCCGGCACATGTCAATAGACAAAGCGTCCCCGATGTTCGGGCATTCGTGAACTCTCATACGCAAGGCTACACCTCCGATTTAACAATCAAATTAGCGATTGAATTTTAGCAGCATTGCCAATTATGACTAGAATCCCGAGAGTGCCGAGAAGGTATTGCGATTCTAGTGCGCAATGATTCCGCCCGAATGAGCCACACACTCTATTGTCCCGGGCGTTTGATATGGGGTGGTTTCTGGCTTCTGTCACTCATCGATCAGCAAACGAGATTCATAGCAATTATTGAAAAAAAAATCATTCAACTAAATTTCAACACGATTCAATTAGCAATAAATTGATTCGTTCCACGACACAAACCTACCATTGATTGGTGTAAAAGTGGCGAATATAATTAATTTACGTGGTAATTGGGGTGGACCATGTTTCCCACTGTTACTCTCAATTAATAATTATTGATCAAATTAGCGATTGAATTTTAGCGACATTGGCAATTATGACTAGAATTCCGAGAGTGCCGAGCAGGTATTGCGATACGAGTGTGCAATGATTCCGTCCGAACGCGTCTGCACCCTATTGTTCCGGGCATTTGATATGGGGTGGTTTCTGGTTTCTGTCACTCATCGATCAGCAAACGAGATTCATAGCAATTATTGAAAAAAAATCATTCAACTAAATTTCAACACGATTCAATTAGCAATAAATTGATTCGTTCCACGACACAAACCTACCATTGATTGGTGTAAGTGGCGAATATCATTAATTTACGTGGTAATCGGGGTGGACCATATTTCTGACTTTTACTCTCAATTAATAATTATTGATCAAATTAGCGATTAAATTTTAGCGGCATTGCCAATTATGACTAGAATTCCGAGAATGCCGAGCAGGTATTGCGATTGGAGTGCGTAATGATTCCCCCCGAGCGAGCACACACCTATTGCCCCGAGCATTTGATATGGGGTGGTTTGTGGCTGCTGTCACTCATCGATCAGGAAACGAGATTCGTAACGATTATTGAAAAGAAAATGGTTCGAATGAATATCGACAGGACTTAATTAGCAATAATTTGATTCGTTTCACGAAATAAACCTACCATTAATTAGGGTAAACGTGATGAATATAATGGCTGATATATCATTGATTTACGTGCTAAGCGGAGTGGACCACATTTCTCACGAAATAAATAATTATTGATTGACATTACTGGAATATGGAGCAGCGATGATTATATTAGTTTCGTTTCATTTCGCAGAGGGTACGGCTCACGAACCCAGAAACTTCATCAGCGACTTTCTTCAGGATCGACCGACTCCGGAAACGGGACCTTACTTCGACACGACGGTCGAGTCGAACACGACGGGGTTGGTTGGAAAAACGGTTCATCTGGTATGCAGAGTGAAAAATCTCGGAAATCTGACGGTATGTTCGTCTCATTAATTGATCATTGGACAAACACATTTGAGAACAGAATTAAAATTCTGTCATTTGTCCGCAAAGATTCCAATGTTGCAATCACGGTCATTTTTTAAATAAAATTGGCGTAAATTGGTCGCAAATAATTTGTATCGATACGGTCATTTTTTTCAACATTTTTTTTTACTTTATCGGTATAAACGGCAACGTTGGTGATACAATTTGAGCTTAATTTGTAATCGAGTTAAGCGCACGACATTCGCAGATTCGCGGTTCGTTGATAATTAACACAGGGTCGGGCCACGGTCCCGGTTTCGGTGGACAATTTGTTATAATTATTATCTCGGTAATTATCTATCGGGCAAGTGGGCCCGCGTGAGCGAGCCTCTGACACGCAATACCCGCTTTCACAGAAGCCATTATTAAAAACTTCATTTATTAATCGACTGTTGTCTTGTCGACGGACTAATCACGCTGGCGTATTTCTAATTTACCCAAATTTCGGTCGTGTCCGTTATAATCAATAACAACACCACGAATACTATGAAAGCGGATGATTTTCACATTCAACGAATCAATTGAACGCTTAAATGGCAATAAATATTGCTGCTCAATAAAATCAGTCATTGAAATTGAAATCGTATATTCAATTGGACATTTTTATTCTCTAGTGAACAAATTTTGTAAATACATAAAATACAGAAAAATGACGCAAATCATGAAAATAAATCACATACGGATGAATATTATTTTCATCATTTCCAAAGAACCATTAATAAAAAAGGACTACATTGGATCCGGCTCGATGTCGTGTTGGGTCCGGCTTGATGCCGTCTTGCGAATCGGATCTCTCTTTCGAGTGAACCTCACGGTTATTAGAGGAGAGCGGGGCAAAATGGGATAGTGGGACAAAACGGGTTCATGGGACAAAACCCAATTTTCCAATAATTTTTTGATGTCCCATTTTGTCCCAACGATACATCCGGATTTTCAACACCGTTTTGCCCCACTGTCCCTTTTAGCCCCGCTCTCCCCTAAAGCAAACCGAATTCGCGGATAAAATCGTCTCAAATTTGTCTCACGTCAAAATCTTCGAGAAGCAGGACGAACGCGTCAGACTGATATTTTCAAAGTGTGAACACTGTTCAAGCTGATTGTCCTTTTCACGGCACAAGACCTGCGGCGCTTGCATCAATGCGAAATTCTCCAGTACGCGAGCTTTCAATCCCAAACGTTCATTTATATGCAAAGCGTGCGCGTTGCAAACTTTACGCGCGCACTTTTCACAGCTCTCTACACGGTCGTACGTTGAACGGGTGAACGGTTCAGCGCATTCCGCGTTTATAACCACGATTTACATCCGTGAGGCTGGACCAAAGGCTTTCACAGCTAGATTCAAGATATCAGCGAGGCCATTCGCTCGGCACATCTTTTTCAGGACTGCAATGATACCGTGCCGCGGACGAAGAAAAAAAGATCTCTAGCAGCGTACACACTTGCAAAACCTTCCGATATCTGTTTTACCGATTTTTACATTTTCAAGTCGTAAAAAGGGATTCCAAGTCGTTAAAGTCGTGATTTACCTTTGACAAACAATAAAAAACCGTTGCGAAACGGCTCTCTCACAGGCAGATCGCATATTTCGTGCCTTAAAAATGCAACTTTTTTTAGACTCTTATCTTCGTCCATTCCTCGCGTTACTCTCGAACTTATACTGTAACGTGGACCCAAAAAAATATCTCCGAGATTTGGCAGCGTAAACACCTGCAGACGATTCCTAAATCCGTATATCGATTAAAAAATTTGCGGTCGTAAACATTTTTTCAAATCCTTAAAATCGCGATTTGCGTTTACCAAAGAATAAAAATGATGAAAAAAAAAAATTGCGAAACGGTTCTCTCAGGCGAATTGCGTATTTCGTTCGTTAAAAACGCAATTTTTTTTTAAACCCCTTTTTTCCCAAATTGCTCGCGTAACTCTCAAAATCGTACGGTAACGTGGACCCGAAAAAATATCTCCGAGCTTTAGCGTCGTACACACCTGAACGGGCTTCCTAAATCTGTTTTACCGTTTAAAAAATTTCCGGGTCGTTAAAATTGTTTCAAAGTCGTTAAAATCGCCATTTGACTTTACCAAAGAATAAAAGTGAAAAAGGAAAAAATTGCGAAACGGCTCTCTCACAGGCGGATCGCATATTTCGTTCGTTAAAAATGCAACTTTTTTAAATATTTTTTTTTACTCTTTTCTTCGCCCATTGCTCTCGTTACTCTCGTTATCTGAGAGTGCAAGAGTGGTTACCGTTCGGCGTTTACGACGTACCTCTGCGCGCCGGGCCAATATGCGGCGAGAGGGATGAAACTAAAGAGAGAACAAAGCTAGCTAGGTGGTAGTGGCGATGGCCGCGGTGGTGTAAAAATACGAAGTAATCGGGGCACAATGGATCCTGTATACGGCAGTAAACTTTCCGGATAAGACATAGAGCGTAAAGTTTTATCGTTCAATCATATAAGCGACGGGGCGTGAGCAGTGATAGCACACCGCGCACCGTCGCTCCGCGGTATAATGTACTCGGAGTTTGTAGATAGTGAAACATAGAATTTAATGCGAGAGGAATGCGGCAAACCATTGCGTGAATGTTTCGTTCGGTATCTTTTAAAAAAATATATTAAAAAAATCTCAAAAATGTTTTTTTAAAAATTGATTACGATTTTAATTAAGACCTTGCATCTCGCATTTCTATCCGAAGGTTTCTTGGGTGAGGCATCGGGACATCCACCTGTTAACTGTCGGACGTTACACGTACACGAGTGACCAGCGCTTCGAGGCGATGCACGCACCTCTCACGGAGGAGTGGACATTGAGGATAAGATATCCGCAGCGCAAAGACACCGGGTATTACGAGTGTCAGATATCCACGACGCCGCCCATCGGGCATCTGGTCTATCTCACCATAGTCGGTAAGATTTGTTTCATACAATTATTTTATTTAGCAGCAGTAGCAATAGTGGATTTATTGGCAATATGCCGGATGGTACAATTTTTTGAGCATAGCAGGACGTAAAGTAGGTTGACGTAGGAACACACATGTACATTGCCAATTGGCCATCGACCTAAGTCCTTCAGCCAGTTACTTTATTTATTTTATTTATTTTATTTACAAGAATTTTATTGGCCAGAATGTTTACATGATTAATTATAATCATGTAATGAATATAATAAATACCCGTATTATTATAATAATAATTATATTAATACGGGTATTTGGAGATTTTTCGTTCGTGTTTTCCTTTGCCCAATGGGCCATCGACCGGAGTCCTTCAGCCCATGTAACTCGTACTTGTTTACTTATTTTATTTACTTTATTCCCGAGACGTCGTCGAAGCGAAACTTAGAGAGAAAAAAAGAACGTCAACGAGTCAACTACTGCGACACTGAGCTAACAAATTTCTCTGCAACTTGGGTACATATATTTTCCGGCACGATAAATAATAACGTACGTGTAAAGGGCGTTTCGCCATGCTATTTATCATACGATACGTAAAATTAACGAATATAATTCCATTACAAAAAATCAGCATGTGTCAGAGCGTTTGGAACTCTGTTCCCGGAGGGTTTGGCTCCGTCACGCAAAGACGTTTATGAGCTCTTTTCCATAATCGGCGATCGTATAGTGTGCAACGAAACGGAGCGAACGAGTAGGGTCGGCGTATAATTGCACCTGCGGCCGAGAGAAAAGCTACCGTCTAATCTTCTAAATTTACCATGAAATTTTTTTAACCCTGAGCCGCGGTGGTGAAGGGTGATTGAGCAGCGGCGATTAGAGTCGTGCCGCTGCCGTTCCCGCTGCCTCGCGATTGTTGGCCGGTCACAGGCACCACCCTCGCCCTGTGCTCTTAAAAATAACCCGGCTGGTACCCGCGGGTCAGTGATATACAAGGGCGAGGCTAGAAACACTCCGCCACGATAGTTTAATTACAGTGCCGTGCGGTAGCAGCTCGCGGGCGGAAGTATCGTTATCGCGAGGATCCGCAAGCTCTCGGAAAAGCTCAGGCACTGTATAATTACAACGACGAAGGCGAAGAAGCCGATTGCATGACCGTACGTGTTGCAAAATGTATTTTTGCACCAAAGCAATCGGCCACGCGGTACGCTCGATATCCTCAACATACGATATTTTGTCTCGACACCAAGTTAAAAAAAAACGATAGCGAGACTACCGTGTACTGCCACGTCAATATGACATTTTTCAGAAAAAAAATCAGTAAGGAAAACTCTGTATGCAATTTGGTGCACACTTTCATTCCGTAATGTACATAATGAAAGTAAATGCTAAAAAATAAAAACTTACCTAAAGCACGTTTTTTTGATCCGCGGAATCGCGAGATTGCGTAATAAAAAAATGCGTAATGTCTTATAACTACTTTCATATTTCTGTGTAACCCTTCACGTACCGGATCCTTGTTTAACGAGGACCTGGAATTTGCAAAGACGCAACCATCGAACGAATAACAAGTTAATGTCCTAAAAAAATCCGTACCGTTTTTGTGCTTAAAAGAAGGCATGGTCCAGCATGGAAGAACAAGGAAAAATAAAAAAAACAGTACTACTATCTCCTTTTAACTTAGCTCAGCTATTATTGAATTTTAAATTAAATTTTTTGTATCTTAACATCAGCTTCGGCGGACTATTCGTACGCAACTGTCATCTCACACGCTCGATTCTCGAAAATACTAAAAGTTTCATATGTCATGTACATTATACGTAAAGTATGTTCCGTGTTAATGCGGCAGCGTTCTGACGAGCGAAACTGCGGGCTCGTAGCAACAATTCTACGCAGGATAATGCAATTGGGGTGATCCAAAGCGCATAATCATCGGTATTGCTTGTGCGAACAACTCGACAAGCATCCAACTGTACACACACGTGTACTCGCAGTTACCGTTACGCCGATTGAACTCCCGGGTTCAGCTGAACTTTCGAGTTTCGCTATAACTCTCTCGCCGGTACACGACGTTTCCAGTCGGCAACGAATCTGTCCGCAGCAGAAACGGCCCCGAGAACGAAACTGACGGGACAAAGCCCGGGTTTCCGATAGCCGAACGATTTGCTGTGAACTTGGGCTCCCGGGCCGTGCCGGAAGCAAGCAAGAAAGAAAGCAAGCTAACGTAGGACATTTTAAAAGGATCCAGGTGTTGCGAAAAATTGTTATCGCATCGTGGTCCACCGCTACCCCTTTGAGCGCAGCTGGCGTCCGGGTATCGGCGCAATTCCCGCGGTCATATATTATCCTCGATTTATCGTCGAAAATCCGGCGGGCTCTCAACACTATTTTCTCGTTCCGTACTCTGTCTTTCAGTTTTTTTTATTTTTTTTATTTCTTCTCCTGCAATCGTCGGCTCCGTTATTACCTATGGGCAGCAGTGCAGAAGTCACCGGACCAGCTGCAGTATTGCCGGAGGGACGCCGAACATATATTTCTTCGAATCGGCTTTGAAGGATTAACGCCCGTTGGTCTTCGCACACTCCTCCGTGGCACCTCCAGCGCCGGATGAAATAAAGTTTCGTTAGCTCAATATGGCGCTCCGTATAATTCCCGGCGTTGGCCCGGCGCCAAAGTTCTTTCTACTCAGTTTAACTGAAATAAAGGATTCCATATTGAGAATATCCTTCCCCCCCCCCCCGCCCCCATCCGCGCCCGATTCTCTCTCCTTATGGCTATTACGATCGCGCGTTCCCAACGTCTCGGCGGTTTTTCCGATCGTCACAGTTTCCTGGAGGAGAAATTGAAAGCTCCGTCCGCCGCACTTTGACGCAGCGATATTGGGGCGATACGGCTATCGCGCTCTGCGAAGCCCGAGCGGAACAGAGGTGAGCGTATCGGCACGGAAACTTCTTTGAGAAGCAGCCGTCGAACCGTGTCCGCACTTCTCCGCCCCCTTTATGAGCGGCGACGATAAATTCTCACGGATTCTCCATCGTTCGACTATCATCGTCGATAAAGTCCGAACACCCGATTGGATCCGAAAATTTTCGATCGAACGATTGCATCGTCTCTTTCCGTTTTTTTTTCTTTTTTTTTCAGCCAATGCCGAACCTCGTAAATACGTTAAATGGAAGCTGGCTCAGAGTTTTCCGGACGATTTGGCGCAGCCGCGTTTTCACCAGGGTGCGACCCGACGATAAGTCTGCACGCTGGGCAACAATTTGCCTCGCCCGTCCGGGTGAAACGCGAAGAGCCGAATCGCCGAATCGCGTTACACGGAATCGCCGAAATGCACATATTCTGGATGAAATATTGAACGAGTGTTCCTGTTTCGCTGGGCGCGGCAGGAAACCACCCTGGGGAACGCGGAATTGGTACCGGCGGTATGTTTGACCCGCGATCGAATTCGCATGCTAATGGCGACTCGCGCGTGATGGTCCGAGACCAGTCGCGGAACATCGGAGTATCTCGCGTCAGTCTGACATGCAACACCAGCGACGAGAACCCTGGCCGAGTGCAAATTTACTTTGCCTAATTGACATGCGACCGGCAAGATCCACCTGGTCGCCGCTTGAAGTCGGCAATAACGTAGCTTCGTGTTCGGGACTCGAGACGGAAAGTCCCGGAACAAGACAAAATATTCCTTCCGTCCCTCCATATTTTACTTCTGTTTTGCAAAGGTTATTAATCACGCCGGAGGAAAATGAACAGTCCGCGAGATTCTGTATTATTCAATGCCATGGCTACTGCACTTTCTAAGTAGCTCTTCCTCGGTCTCGCTCGACTCGTCGTCCCCGGAGAATCGTGGATACTCCTCGAGGTGGCTGAACCGTGGAGCCGACTTGCATCGGAAGGTCCCTGGATTATTCCTTCCCTCCCCCCTGTTCGGAGGTCCTTTTGTGTTAACGGCTCTTGTTCCGTTATGGAAGAGCGGAGGAGGGCCATTTGCCATAGAGGAAGTCTCGAGCGGTCTCTGGCGAACAAGGGTGCAAGTTGACTATGACTATATCGACGCGCCGGTTATCTTATGGATCTGTGTAGTTCTACCCAGCACGCATTCGGATCACATTGATTTCGATTGACAATACCGTCCGGTAAACATTGTTCGATGGTCCCATCGGAACCGATAGCGACCGCAGAAGGATGCCTTAGTACGAGCGCCACAGAGGGCTAGTATTGGCTCAACGCCGGCCAGTATCGGTCCTGTGTGTCATTGCTACTAGGGTGATCAAAGGCCCCAACTCAACCAACGCCAGCGGACTGCAGGCGGCCCTGTGGTATCATCAATTCGACAAGTTTCCGAACTACCGTGTCGTGTAACAAAGAGCTGTGGAACCGTAGAGGAGGGAACTATGCTGGTGTATTCGAGCTCGAACCTTATCCAGGAATCAATTTCAGGAAAAAAGAATCACAAAAAAATAAGACATTTTTTTTAAAGACCCGCGGCAGGTTTAAGATAATAGATAATGTCACATTCAAGTATGGAAGCAGCATTTTCCGTCGAGCTAAGGTTAGTACGAATTCCACATAAGGCCAGTATTGGCTCATCATTGGTCAATATCAGTCTAATGTGTAATTCCTACTAGGGTCATCCAATGCTCCAACTGAGCTAAGGTTAGCGGACTGCAGGCAACCCTTGTGGCATCGTTAATTCGACAAGATTACAGCAAAGGGCTGTGGAACGTCAATTCAACAAATTTGCAACACAGAGCTTCGGAACCGCAGATAAGGGAACTGTTCTACTGTATTCAAGCTCGACTCTTATCCAGGAATCAATTCAGCAAAATAATGAAAAAAATAAAAAAACAATGCCCCGATATGTGGTAGCAGGTTTCCACGGTTGGGATAATAGAAGAGCCTGTCACATTCGAGTATGGAAGCAGCATTTCACGGTCCATCAAACTAAGCTTTGGCGCGTCTTGGATATCCGAACGCCACCGGCGCTGCCAGTTCTCAGCTCAATTCCAACATTCCTCTGCTTAATCGAAGTACCTGTGCAGATCTCTATCTCTCACTCCCTCGGAGTTGCATCTGTATACAAATTACGCGGTATACATGTGGCAGCAGCAGCAGCAATGGCCGATGTGTGTCAGTTTCAGATACCGAAAGAGCCCGGGACTTCTCATGCAGGGCTCACAGGCTACCGTCTTCGAGCTCTTCCCTCTAACGGAAGTACGATCGTGCCTGCATCTGCGAGACCTCTTTTCGCTCCACTGCCTCCAGGATATTTTTGCATTCCCCGAGCGAACATGACGTCTCACTTTTCCCTACGAATATATATCCTCTTTGGTATGCAGCGCACAGCAGCACCGTGCGATCGAATAAATAATGTGTTATGCTATTTTTTTCAACGCATTCGTGATATTGAGAATATTTACGATGGATCAACGTTATACAATCTCCACTTCCCTGCACGGGAAAAATATGTTTAAAATATATTTTTGTAAATGCGAATATATTAAATATTCGGTAAATATATTCGGCACGTGAATTATATGTTTTTTCATATTTTTATATTCTATACTTGTTTGGATGTCACGTGTATTTCATAATATATAAACTGTATACAAATTTTCGTGAAAAGTATACTCAATATATGCAAAAATATATTTTCGCAAATACTTTTTTTTATGGGGATTCGTCTGTGGAACAGCAATTATGAGAGAAAAAAACTTGTTTCTCTGTGCTGTTTCAGAACCAATAACAGAAATTTTAGGAGGTTCGGATCTCTTCATAAACAAAGGAAGCACCATCAATATAACTTGCTTGGTGAAACACGCGCCCGAGCCGCCTAACGTGATGACTTGGAGTCACAATCAGCTGGTAATAAATAATATTTCTATACTTATGTACGTACGTATCTACACACGAACGTTCCTAGTAGTGAGGATCGCCGGGATTGATTCCGATAGAACACCGCGAACGCTTGACCTTATTTTTTAATTACCGCATATTCGACGCATAAATACCTCAAAAATGGAAAAATCGTTGTTCAAACGATTTTTTTTCTTTCAAGGCTGTATTCCACGTATTTTTTCCCGCTGATCACGAATACAACAATTATTTTACTCCCAACTTAATATTTTCCATTTAAATCCCAAAAATACCATTTTTTGTCCATAAAATCGAGATTTTCAATGACACAGTCTACTTTAGGCCCAAAAAGGTCAGCGGATTCGTGTTCAGCGGGAAAAAATACTTCGAAATACACGACAGTTCATTTGAAAAAAAACAACAAAAAATTCGTCAAAAAATTCCAAGGCTACCCCTTTCGAGTCCATTTTTTGCGTTTTTCAACGTCCTCAAACAACACGATAAAACGCCTCCGAAACTTCGGGCAGGATCCAATCTTGTGTATTTTTTTCCGTACAACACGATGGGCTCCTCGGAATTTCCCTAGCTCCACTGGGAGCCGAGATATCGACCTTTGAAAATCACAAAAATTCACGTTTTTTCAAAAATGGCTCAAAAATGGAAAAATCGTTGTTCAAACGATTTTTTTTCTTTCAAGGCTGTATTCCACGTATTTTTTCCCGCTGATCACGAATACAACAATTATTTTACTCCCAACTCAATATTTTCCATTTAAATCCCAAAAATAGCATTTTTTGTCCATAAAATCGAGATTTTCAATGACACACTCTACTTTAGGCCCAAAAAGGTCAGCGGATTCGTGTTCAGCGGGAAAAAATACTTCGAAATACACGACAGTTAATTTGAAAAAAAAACAACAAAAAATTCGTCAAAAAATTCCAAGGCTACCCCTTTCGAGTCCATTTTTTGCGTTTTTCAACGTCCTCAAACAACACGATAAAACGCCTCCGAAACTTCGGGCAGGATCCAATCTTGTGTATTTTTTTCCGTACAACACGATGGGCTCCTCGGAATTTCCCTAGCTCCACTGGGAGCCGAGATATCGACCTTTGAAAATCACAAAAATTCACGTTTTTTCAAAAATGGCTCAAAAATGGAAAAATCGTTGTGCAAACGATTTTTTTTCTTTCAAGGCTGTATTCCACGTATTTTTTCCCGCTGATCACGAATACAACAATTATTTTACTCCCAACTCAATATTTTCCATTTAAATCCCAAAAATAGCATTTTTTGTCCATAAAATCGAGATTTTCAATGACACACTCTACTTTAGGCCCAAAAAGGTCAGCGGATTCGTGTTCAGCGGGAAAAAATACTTCGAAATACACGACAGTTAATTTGAAAAAAAAACAACAAAAAATTCGTCAAAAAATTCCAAGGCTACCCCTTTCGAGTCCATTTTTTGCGTTTTTCAACGTCCTCAAACAACACGATAAAACGCCTCCGAAACTTCGGGCAGGACCCAATCTTGTGTATTTTTTTCCGTACAACAAGATGGGCTCCTCGGAATTTCCCTAGCTCCACTGGGAGCCGAGATATCGACCTTTGAAAATCACAAAAATTCACGTTTTTTCAAAAATGGCTCAAAAATGGAAAAATCGTTGTTCAAACGATTTTTTTTCTTTCAAGGCTGTATTCCACGTATTTTTTCCCGCTGATCACGAATACAACAATTATTTTACTCCCAACTCAATATTTTCCATTTAAATCCCAAAAATAGCATTTTTTGTCCATAAAATCGAGATTTTCAATGACACACTCTACTTTAGGCCCAAAAAGGTCAGCGGATTCGTGTTCAGCGGGAAAAAATACTTCGAAATACACGACAGTTCATTTGAAAAAAAACAACAAAAAATTCGTCAAAAAATTCCAAGGCTATTTTTTGCGTTTTTCAACGTCCTCAAACAACACGATAAAACGCCTCCGAAACTTCGGGCAGGACCCAATCTTGTGTATTTTTTTCCGTACAACAAGATGGGCTCCTCGGAATTTCCCTAGCTCCACTGGGAGCCGAGATATCGACCTTTGAAAATCACAAAAATTCACGTTTTTTCAAAAATGGCTCAAAAATGGAAAAATCGTTGTTCAAACGATTTTTTTTCTTTCAAGGCTGTATTCCACGTATTTTTTCCCGCTGATCACGAATACAACAATTATTTTACTCCCAACTCAATATTTTCCATTTAAATCCCAAAAATACCATTTTTTTATTTTGTTTATTTTTTTTTAATATAAAAAAAACCACGGGCCCCTTCGGGGCCCGTGGTTTATATACAGAGCCCCCTTGGGGGGCTCTGTACATATACGCGCGCGCGCGCGTGTGGGCGTGCTGTAATTAATTTATTTAATTTATTTTTTTTTTTAATTTTTCCATTTAATACCGCATATTCGACACGAGTTAACACCTGAGCCTACAAATATAGTGCCACAAACTTGGATCAGGATCTGACTATCATGAACACGTTTATATAAAAATGGTATACGTTTCTAAAACATTTCACGATAACAACGCCTCCTGTGTGAGGAAGCAATCCAAGTTCTTGCGCTCAAAACGCCTCTCGACATTAATATCAGTACGCATATCTTGATATGAATATGAATACCCATATCTTCATATTAATATGAGAACGTCTAGCTTGATATTAATATCAATAGGTATATCTTGACATTAATATTAGTATCGCCTTCAACACATTCATATCAGTAATTATGTTTATCTCTTTTCTCGCATACGTTTTGCAGGCGATTAACTTCGACTCTCCCAGAGGAGGCATCAGCCTGGTGACGGAAAAGGGACGCATTACCACCAGTCGCTTACTCATACAGAAAGCTATTCAGTCGGATTCGGGGCTGTACACATGCACGCCGGGCAATGCCAGTCCCAGCAGCGTTCGGGTCCACATACTGAATGGTAAAAGATGATAAGCATTCATTAACACGTCAATTCAATAATTATCAAGCCAAGCCGAGGCGAGAGGTATAGCGAAGATAGGTATAGCGATTTATTGACTTCCACCCACGTTGGACCCCCTCCACAAAATTGTATGATCCTGAAAATATCTGCATGAGTCAACTTATAACCGCTGGGTTTTGCATCGCACAAATTTCGCACACGGAAGTTTACTGGGAAAATAAAACCCTACAAGTGAACAATTTTTGTTTCTTCTTAAAACAATGCATTGAGACTTGCCAAAAATAAAATTTCATGCAGATTTCTCCGGAGACATACCATTACACACATTTATAACATACCACCACAACACATATCACAACATTAACATTTATATAATGTTGTATTTATATACAACATTAACATTTAGATAACATTTATATCTTCAGGGACATATAAAAGTAGCAGTCGATGGACTTTATCGAATTTTTGTATCTCGCCGGATTCAACAATCACAAAAATGGAGAAACGCTCATTTTACAATGCGATCTTTTAGCCTTACATTTTAGTGCTGTAGACGGTGTCAGAACACGAAATTTGTTTCAGAAGAACACCCAGCAGCGATGCATCACGGGAGCGGCGAAAGAATAGCTGCGACTGTGCTTCCGGTCGTTCTGCTTCTTCGAATGGTATTCTAGCTCGTACGTGTGTCGACATTTCGTCACCGAGGGCCAGGCATTGATTGCCGCCACGGGGAATCAACGAAAAAGATTGCATTGCCTCGGGGAAACAAAGTGTCGTTGCAGAAGGTGGCTGACGGAGTGCAGTTGTTCCGGCAGAGCGAGGCCGTTCCACGGCTCTTGGTGGAATCGCGTTGGAAATCGATGACTGCCAGAAAAAAGTTTGGTCCTCGAACTCGCTCGCGAAGTTCAGCCCGGTTCGCGCCCAATGCAACTGGCACGCCATTACTTCGGGACGATTATTTATTTACGTGTTTTTTTTATACGAACAATAAAAGTGTACTCTAATTATAAAAAAAAAAATATTAACGCGATAATATTTGAGATATTTTATTATATCGCTGGGAAAATATTAGAAACCGTCGACACATATTAAAAAATCTATTTAAAAAAAATATCGCTAAATGTGTATAGCAATTGATTTTTCGATTAATCGAACGATATCGCGGGAGCGTCCGACGGACGGGCGCGAAAGGAATATCGGGGAATTCTTCGCGCCCGCCACTTGTAAATAATTGCGCGAACGTTTTTTGTACATATCACTCGATGTAATTTACGAAACTGCTTGATGAGCGATCGCAGCACTTCCGTGATTAATTTTAAAAAATAATTTAGACTAACAGTGAATGAAGTTTTAACGCATTTTATAATGATGTATATCGGACCGATAGACTGTTAGTTTAAACATCGTCCTGTGACATTCGTTTCAGCACACATCCAATACAAATTCTTCGATCGGACTTAAATTTGTCACAATAATTCGTTTGTTTATTCCGAAGTTCGTGATAGATCTTATAGAAAAGAGAAAACAAAATTATATGAAGATCTAAGACCAAAAATGCAATAAAACATTCGTGTTTAAGCAATAACCATACAAAAATTGTTTTCCGTTAGTCTGTTAATTTTTTGTTTCGTACAAGTTCGTCGAACAACCTTCGGAGCATTCGGTGAAACATCACTACGATCAGAGGGTTTGGTTGGGTTGGGTTTGGATTTGGTGGTCTTTGGTGCATGAACGAGCTCGCTTTGCATCTCCGGTCACTTCCGCTTTTGCAAGCGCTATCGAGTGTACCGTGATGCGGGCTTGCGACGATTGCGAGGAAATCGTCCGATCCATCCGAACCACTCCGAACCAGTTTCGACGCTCCAAATATCGAGGCTGACTTTTGACGCGTTATGAGACTTGTCCAGCCGCGAGAATGAATTTTGCTGGAATTGTTGTCGCAACCACGGCCTGCGAATGCTCCACGGGCTACGAATAACATTGCTAGAATAACAAAAAAAAAAATGACATTAATTATGACGATTTCGAGCGCTGCACAGTGTGTGAGAACGACGAAAATCTTTAAATTCCATTTCCGCTAGGGCGTTAAATAATTCCCGTTCGGCGTGAAAGGAGGGACCATCTGCAGAGCCCTTTTTTATATTTGGTACGATCACTCAGAATCTAGACTATTCCAGTTACTTTTGCGTCGAATCGTTATTTCACTAGCAAGTAAATAGAGGCGCAGGATTTACCGATCAGCCGCCATTTTCCTATAGACTCAATTCGCAGGAACGAATGTGTACTCGGATATTTTTCTTTAGTAACTGATAAAAAATGGACATTTTTCAAATTTCGAAATGACGAGCCATATTGCCGATACTTGATGACTTTGCACTGAAACAATGTCCGAAGGCAACCGCGAGCGCTGACAAAATTTATACTAAAAATTTGACGCGAAAAATTATCAAAGAGTCTATCGAATTTCCAACCGATATGAAACGCCCGCGTTTCATCGATGATTGTGATGCGGCTGGCCGGGCTACCGAGAGTTGAGTGTTGTTGAAAATATTTCAGTGTTTATTTGCGTTACAGTTGTGAATGCGAACGCGAGCGACGAAGTTACAGAAGAACGAGAGGTTCTTCATCTGCGACGAAAGACTCTCTGTATGACCGATCGAGATATCTATGAAATTGTAATTGATAGAAAAAAAAAGATATTTAATACTTCTCCGACCTAACCAACGGATTTGACGTGTAATTAATTATACGAATAAACGCAAATAACACAAATGAATATTTAGATCCTTAATTTCTACGGATGTATCAATAAAGACGTTTGACGAAAAAAAAGAAACAAAAAAATCTCCGATTAAATCCCTCGCGCGAACAATTTCCCCGAAAGATCGCGGAGCTCGCGAGTACCAATTTCCAGGCACAAATTTAAGCACCGGACTTTGCAGAACACCGAGGGTTTCCTCGCGAGCAGAGCTCAATGGGCATCGCGCCCGTCTTGTCCCTCAGAATCCCTTTTTTTCTTCTCCCATTATTTTCTTTTCCCGGAAAACCTTATAATTACGTGTGCCGGGTTGACCCTCGGGCAATCCGTCGAGTCTGGAGCCGCGAGAGGGCTGCCGTCAGACAGCGGCGGAAGGAGCTGGAGGGCGCGGAATCACCAGGATGGACCAATCTCGGTGAGAATTCAGCCTCCGGAACGAATTGCGAAAGGGTGCGAGATGAGAAGAGGCGGCTGTAGTCGTCGCCGGAGCCGCTGCATCGTCTCGAATGGGCTTGCTTTTTCATTAAGCAAAACGCCCCGGGCACTGAAGGATACTCTAATTGTTTTATGGAAGCGCCGGAGCTAAGTGGAACATGCCTTCTTGGCTGGCGAATCCCTGGACGCGCCCGGCTCCGCGACGCCGGTGAGTATCGTCGCGCCCTCAACCCTCTCGAGGCCGAAGGGAACTTCGTTCTCCCTCCTGAGAATGCTGTATACATGTGCGTGTGTACACGAAGGGGATGTCGCTCACCGGAAATCCACGTTAAGGAGAAACAATGAAAAAAAACCTCTAACGTTTCGAAAGCACTCTTCCTCAGCATTAACTTCACCACCGAGCTTCCCTCGAACCAAAGAGCGTCCCCCTAATTTCCAAGACTCCAAGCTCTACTTTCAAGATTTTTTTTTTTTTTTTTTTTTTTTTTCATTATCAAAGAGTCTTCCGCCAACCGCAACTGTACCGTGTTCTACTTTCAGCGATCCTTTCAAGCTCTCGATGAGGGTAATAATTTAATTGGAAAGTGCTCGAGACTGTGTGTCTAATTTGGCCTTTGGGCAGTCGGGACTTAATTAATTGTGCAAAGTGCCCGGCGAGGCGGAATACAAATTAGAAATGAGGGACTTGACCGCTTGATCAATTTTCCCTTCGCCAATCATCCATGAAACATTTTCTTTATTTTTATTGTGTTTTTGATCGGCGAAGGTTATTTCGGATGCCGGTTAAATACCTTCGTTGGAATGGCAAGGGTAGTTCTGTCGGGTCACCGGTTAAGGTCCGCACTATAAGCGGAGCACTGCGTCTTGGTTAGTTGCTCACTGTGTACCGCTTGCTGCCGACGATAAAGGAAATTTGTCGCGGTCCTCCTCCCGGGTACCCTTAAGCATGCACTCCGAGACCGGGTTAGTGTACGAGCGCGTACTTTCGGAGGGAGGTCCGTGTCGTGCACGAAAGAAGCCAAGAAGAAGGTGCCCGAGCCATTACTTCGGTTTCATTGCCGAGAAGGCGCCCGCGACAAGAAGCTCCACTAATTTTAAGCACTCCGCACCGCGGACCAGTCTGCGTCTTCAAGATCCACCCAGTAAACCTTCTGCTACAGCGTAATGCTCTCTCCGCCTCTCGGAAGAAACAGACTTTTGTTGCTCAGAAAAAAATTGAACCATTATTATCCTCTCGGAAGCTCCAGATTTTTAAAACATTTTATTATACAAAAAGTTAAAAACACGGTAATATTTTTGCTTTTTATATCTTAGTAACCACCGTTTCTGCAGGCCTCTTAAAACTAACGATGTTAACCCAGTAAACCTTCTGCTACCGCGTCATCTTCGCCTCTCGGACGAAACACTCTTTTGGTGCTCGGAAAAGAAATTGAAGCATTATTATTATACTCTCGAAAGCTCCAGATTAAAAAAAAAAATAAAAACAAATCAGAAACACTGTATTTTTAGTTTTACCATCTTCACCAACCTCCCAAAATTAATGGTGTTCACCCACTAAATCTTCTGCTACAATATAATGCTCTCCGCCTGTCCGAAGAAACAGGATTTTCCTGCTAGAAAAAAAAGCTGCAGCAAAGTTGCAAATTTTTTAAACATGATACAAAATAAAACAATCAATAACATTTTTGTTTTTCCAATGTTAGAACCGCCTGTTTCCTCCAGACTCCGAAAATTAACGGTGTATACCTCGGTGACGACAAAGTTTCGATAGAGTTGTAATCCTCTGCCGGAGAATTATAGTTCAAGTGTGCCGTCTCTCCGCCGTCTGAATGAGTGGGCTCGGAGGACGGAATAAAGGTACGGAGGGTCGTAAACGAGGGGCTAATTTTCTGCTACGCGAAAGCCCCGAAGTAACGGCAAGTGCAATCTACCCCCTTGCAATTATCAGCGGCACAGATGGTGGAGATATTGTTATGGAGGATTCAAATTAAGATCCTTAGTTGGCCCCACCCCTCTGGAGGACCCCTGTCGTCTCTTCCACCCGTGAGCACAGATTAGATTGGGGAAGTTTATCGTAGTAATAGGTAGTTAAGAAGCATTCGGGTTCGCGCCCCCGTGCCAATTTATATTCAGCGTTCGCAGGCCAGGTACTCCTCTTAACGCTGATAACCAACCGATTGCGAGCGGCAGCGATCCATCGATAGCGGCTGTTGATGATTGCGAAATCCTAGACATTTTTTTTTTTTTTTTAAGTTGGGGGTTCTGATCGCATGGCCGATGGTCGGATTACCTGTCGCACCGACAAATGCATGACCAAAGCTGTCGTCGCTCAGAGAAGCGGGAAAGAGCGAGCACACTCCAGCAAGTCGCATCAGCGTAGATCAAGAGATGAATCTCGGATTCCATGGAACCATTCGAGGTCACTTCAAAGTGCCAATTTATATTCAACGATCGCAGGCCAGATACTCCTCTTAACGCCGATAACCAACTGATTGCGAGCGGCAGCGATCCATCGAAGGCGGCTGTTGATGATTGCGAAATCTTGGACATTTTCGTTTTATTTAAGTTGGGGTATTAAGTTTCGCCATCGGACATTCGATGGATTATGGGCTATTGGGGGGACTATTGGGGTATTAACCATCGGCCATACATTTTGACACTATAAAAACAAAACTACGGTATTTCATGTCAAGAAATTAGTTTCAAAAATTGAAAATGAAACAAACTCACTCCGTAACAAAACCTGTAACGAATGGCATTCGGAGATGGTAGATATTTCGCGAAAAAGTAAACCATTAACTGATATAGAATTCAATACCAGATCCGATAATACTTCGCTTTTACCCCAAATGTTAACCAGTTTCACATGGCATCAGGTTTGTTCGTTTGTACACAAAGCTGGAGCAAAGCGTTCGATTTTATGTGAAAGGTATATCTATATCCAATCTATATAGATATACTTTCCCCGCAGAGCGCTCTGCTCCAGCTTACTCTGAAAACGAACAGCCCTACGGATTCGACAAATGCAAGATATCTCCTTGCACTCGTATCTCACGTCGTACATGCTGCAACTCACCTTCACGCTGATAACCAACTGATTGCGAGCTGCAGCGATCCGTTTAAGGCGGTTGTTGATGATTGCGAAATCCTGGACATTTTATTTTTTCAGTTGGGTCTCTTATCGCACAGCCGATGGTCGGATTACCTGTCGCACCGACAAATGCGAGAGCAAAGCTGTCGTCGCCGAGGGAAGCGAGAAACAGCGAGCTCACGCCAGGAAGCGGCTTCGGCGTGGGCCAAGGGGTGAGTTTCGGACTCGACGGAAGGGTTGAACGGGTCACGGGCTGCGTTAGGCCTTATCGGGCATTATGCATACAGAGATAAGGGACGACCGGATAGTGGACAGGGAACGACCAAGAGGTGAGGACTGACCCGCGGAAGGGGGAATTTCACATTAACCGAAGGAGAGTCGAGGGGGGGGGGGGGGTGAAGTGATATGCGTTCGCTTGTCCAGCCGGGCTATACGGTGTCAGCGGCGCGCGAAGGGGTGAGAGACGAGAATGAGCATGGTACATCGCTCCTGGGTCACCCTGATGATGACGGATCGTCTCTGATTATTCCACGCAATTTATCTCGCGCTCCCGTCTATCCCGGTCATTCTTCTCCGTGCCTGTATCCTACGCTTCACCCTGGAGCGGCTCTCCACTCGGCGAAATTCTCGGCTGCATTTCGCGTGACGGAAAACCGCAGCACGAACTTGTCGAAAGGGCCAGGAGAGATCGATGCGCGTGTAATCCACCCGCCACTCTTCGAATTATGGGTCGAGACATCCCCGTGATTGCTACACGCGGCCTCGGAAATTGTGCCAATTTTTTCAATTTCTTGTCGGTCGTCTGCGTTGAGCAAGGAACATCTGAAGCAACGATCGTCTCACCGGCACCTGCTGCATAGCCGGCTGAATGCCTATCGGCTAAGTATTTGAGGAACGTATCGAAGCATCAAGTCCTCAGGACTTCAGCAATTCAGTTCTGCAAATACTCAATACGTCAGTAGGGGAGACCGGGGACGAAAGCAACACGGGTCAATTGTAACAAGCGGCTGCCCGATGCTGCGCATGATCGGACGCATCGGATATGAAGTGAGCAACATTATAAACATCACACCCAGAAAAAAAATTTGATTTGACGGCCACCGTTTATTTCGTTTAAGTAAAAAATGTATTTGATTTAAGTAACTATTTACTTAATTTATATAGTGTAAAAGTGGGGAATATGGCCCGGTCCATACATCATTGATTTACGTGTTAATCGAGGTGGGCCATATTCACCACTTTTGCCCTAAATATTTATTTAAATCAGATAAATATTTTAGTTAAACCAAATGAACGGTGGCCGAAAAATAAATTTGTTTTCTGGGTGCACCGCATGAGGTGATGTTTATAATGTTCCTCACTTTGCGCAGCCGCTTTTTAAAATTGACCCGTGTTACTTTTGTCTCCGGTCTCCCCGACTGAAGAACTACCCAGCCCTCAATACCTCGAGTACTTCGGTGAGTTCCGTGGGTTGACACTTCAATACGCACTTAGAGTGCTCAGGGCATTCGCCCAGCTCTGCTTAAATCGCATGTGCCAAGCGACAGTGTTCAGATTTTTAACTACCCCGCCATTAGCTTGTTCAACGAGCAGAGTAGCGTGGCGTGCTCCGTGCAAAAGGTGAATGTATGCATTGTCCTTCGCCCGTCGCTTGTGAGCCAAATATTTGGATTGCCTGGCCGAGCAACGAGCGGATTTCCGGTGGAGCAAGCATCGGCAAAGCGTTTGTTCGTGCCAGATCGCTCGCTATCACCGCGCAAACCCTCTCGGGGGTTGTTTCCCCCCCCCCCCCCTCCTAGAGGATAACAATCGTCGGCATTCATTCCTTCAAAAATCCGAGCACAGTCGAACCTTCTATTGTTCGGCTATTATTCTGAAGTGATCGACTGCGGTCGGCCCTGCGCATGCAAAAGGACGAAGCTCGAAGAATTGCGGCGTCACTCGTGCGTCGCTGGAAGATCGCACCCCTGACGAGCGATAAGACCGATAAGACACTCGCCGGTGTCAGGCCGTCGGAGGGTGAGCTCTTTACCTCTGAGATTTTTCCATCGATAATTTCCATCGGGGAAGTTGCAATAGAGCGAATTTCACAGCCGTCATTTAAACGCTCGAATTGCCGGCCGACGGGCGGGGTGTCCGCGATAGATTGTAGCAGAGGAGCGTATAACTCACGGTGTACCTTCCATTCGCGGAGTGAATTGTTCAGCGGAGAGCGAGCGATATCCTATCAGGATTTCACGGTCTGTCGCCTAGATTGACGTATCCAGTTATGCGCCTCTCGTTCGATCCACCTCACGCTGTTTTCTGCCTCTCCCGGATATGTTCCTTTTCTTCGCGGATCGATTGTCAATTCTTATCGGCGCGGAATATCCGAGGGAGAATATCGGCGGAAATTCTCTGATCGTCTCTTCACGAATATTTATTCGGCTATATTTATTTGTTATTACGGGAAGGGAGAGTGCTTAAGAACTCGGGCAGGTAGTCGGGGTGTTGAGATTTCTGATCGCGATTAATCGCATTGATTGGTGAGGTCGCGATTGAACCGATCGCACGAAAAAAGTATATGTGAATAAAATAACGAATTTTTGGCGCGAAAATATATATTTTTGATAACCTTTTCTCGGACATATCCGTCACGCATATGGAGAAAGTGGTGAATATGGACCGGAACATTTATCATTGTTTTACGTGCCAATTGAGGTGGGCCATATTCACCACTTGTACTTCATCTCATAAATACCCGAATTATACATAATTTTTCGTGAAAAGTGTATTTCCAAAATAACCAAATACATTTTCGCATATAATTTATATCCACGAAGGAAAAAAAATCACTTTCAGTCAATCTCGAAATGTACGAAGTATGCAAAGTGTAAAAATACATTTTTGGATATAATTTATTTCCATGAGGGCGGCGTTTCGGGTATCATGCCTGATTCGCCAGGTGAAACTGACCGGTTCATTACAACGTCCGCCACAGTGAATGTGCAGCCGAAACTGAGGAGCGTCAATTTCGCCGTGAGACCAGGATATAACTACAGCTTCGTGTAGTTACGGACCTACGAACAGAGGAGCTGTATGAAACCCGAGAGATAATGCTATCCAGCCAGTCGCCGTCTAGCTCACTCCGACTGCAAAGCCTTGCAAGCCCCCCGGAAACTCGAACCCTCATTAGAATCCCGCCGGTCCAACGGGTCTGCAGCCCGGCATAGGAAACGCAGAGCTCGCCGTCTCCTCCTTCGTTCGCAGTTGCCTCTGATGGGAAATTCATGGTGTACTCGAAGGGCATACGGCCATGGCTTACGCAAACACTTCGCGTGCAAGGGGTTGCTCTTCGGTGGGTTTATAATTCACTGATGGATAAATAATGCTCGGTGCCTTTAACACTCCGAGACCGAGGACCATTGAGGGTTGAGAATGCAGATCGCGTGGCGGGCTGTGGCAATCGACTCGCAAGTCCGAGTCTGTTGGCATACTCCGAATATCAAGAGTTCACTCCGAAGATGAAGAACGTCCTATCGGAATTTAGTCCTTGAAAAAAGGGATGGTTTGCGAATTTGCACCAATTTGGTTAAATTGAGGCGAGACGGACCATTTTGCCCCGGGTCCAGAGATGGCTTAGGCAACCACTTCGCGGGCACGGGGTTGCTCTTTGGTGGGTTTTTAATTCACTGATCGATAAATAATGCTCGGTGCCTTTGACTTGCACTGTAAACAAAATTGGTTTGAAAATTAATGAATGGTATTGGAGGGTTTTTTACATAAATTCTTTTTGAAATTTCAAACACATTTGCGTTGCTATTGCACACTAAAATTTTTATTTTTGATGCAAATTTTTGTAAATTTCTGGCAAAATATTTGTAATTTTAATATCTATTTTAATATTACCGAAAAGTAAAATTAATATTCAATCAATGTTTGTAATGCAGTGACATTTTAAGTTCCAGTGCATTGAATTTACAATTTATTTTTTTATAGTCTGGGGGTTGAGCCCGCAGAGCGCATGACGAGCTGTGACAATCGAGTCGCAAGTACGAGTCTGTTCGCTCACTCCAAAGATCAAGAAAGTTCGATCAAACTTTCTCCTCGGATAAAAGGATGGTTTGCGATCCCGCACGAACTTCGTTAAATTTTGGCGAGATGGTCCATTTTGCCCTTTGGTAGCCAATGTCGGTCGGCAAAAGAATGCTTCAGCACGGTCGAAGAGTCACCCATTCCTTTTCCACTTTGGTACGACAAAAACTCGACGGCCCTCAAGTACGGACGTCGCTGTAACGGAATGAGCAGTCCCCAGACTCGCAACGGCACATAGACGGTCGGCGGAATGGGAAAAGTTACTCTCCCAACTGGATCAGATGCAAATTGAAAGCGGAGGCTCGAGCTGCGAACGGCGGATTCAGCGACGACTTTCGGTGACGAGTCTCGCGATCTCCTCTGCGGAAGAGCGGAAGGCGGAAGGCAACCGCGGGGAAAAAGTGGCACATAGTTTTCTGCCAACGTCGTCGAGTGTACGCCCGCTCTCGCTGTATATTTCTGGCCGCGCGATTACTAAGGCGAGTGTGCCACTCTCCGGCGGACTTATTATATTCCGAATAATAATATACCAAGCTCCGCGCGACCCATTCAGCCAGATATTTTAGCAATTCAAACTATTGTTTGGAGTTCTCGGTTGGTGAGCTTCGCGAGTGCCGCATTTCGGGCTCGCGGCGGTGCGCTCGCTCTGCTCGTGGATAAAACTGGGAAGCGAGAAAACAGCGATGACCGGATTTTTCCGCTGTACCGCGAGTTTTGTCAGCGACGAAGCGGCTTTTGTGTACTTTATATTTTTTGAAATATTTTTCGAGACTTCGGAGTTTCATCCTGTTCGCGGTAAGGCGACGACTGGCTGCACCGGTGCCGCGTGCTTCCTGAGGTCGTACCCGATTATACTCATTTTTGGAGAAAAATAAAAATTTCCCATCTGTTTATTAAGCTGAATGGAGGACGGGCGGAAAAAACACCGGAAATATAGGGTAGGGGGAAAATATATCGGGAAATAATTCAGGGCGGTGGAAAACAGACTGTACCCACCCATTCTGCCACACATCATGACGCGATAGTGCCACCAGACGCGAACGGCAGTCGCTGCGGGCCATTCGAGTGAATTGATGACTGGGAGTTGCTTTTTACGGCGAATTTTTTCCCGGTATTTTTCTTCCGGCGTTGTTTTTCGAGGATTTGTTTACCGGGGTTGTTTTGTCAAGATGCATTTCCGGAGTTGTTTATCGCGTTTTTTCCGGGGTCGTTGTTCGGAGTTTTTCTTTCGGGAGTTTTCTTCGGGGGTTTTTCTTCGTGGGTTTTTCTTTCGGGCTTTTTCTTCGGTGGTTTTTCTTTCCGGTTTGTTTTTAGTGGTTTTTCTTCTACGGTTATTTTTCGGTGGTTTTCTCCGGCGTTGTTTTTCGGGTTTTTTTCCTGGCGTTGTTTCTGAGGGTTTCTTTCTGAGATTCAAAAGAAAGGACCGAATGACTCTTATTGAAAGCAGTACGTTGTTCATTTTTCACGCCCAATGACCGAACCATCCACCCCGCGGCTGGGACGGAACGGAGAATGAATTCCCGTTCGCCGTCTCGGTGCCTCAGCAGGCCGGGTATGAACCCGGCCCAGCCAGGGCACTTCGTCTTCTTTCGAGCCAACGCAAGGGAAGCTCGTGCAGCCGCCGCTAGCCACAGGCGGCAACACCAGACAGAATAAGCCGCGAGAAAATCAACTGCGGCAATTTCGAATGCGGGTCATGAGTTGCTCGCTGAGCGACAGGGTTGTTTGGATCAGCGATGCCGGATCGCGGTAAAAGTTGGGTCCTCCCACGGCGCGGTGGGTTAGCGTGCTAGAAAAATTCCTGCGGCGGGATTTCTCCCTCGGTCTGGCATCGCTGCTTCGCATGCAAATCCTCCGCCGATGGATGCGCGAAACGAAACCGGTGGCACTCGAATGATGGATATATCTTTCGCATATCGGCCGGATCGTGCTGTACACGACACCTGCATCTGCATGTCAGAATCTCTCGAGTGACGGCTCGGCGCTCGATGTTTCCTCGTCACAGTCGTGACTCGGAACTTAGCACTTTATTATGGAGCGCTCGACGATTTAATGGAAAAAGGAGACTGCGCGAACAGTCATCGAAGCAACATACCGTGCATTAACCATGCGACATCGTTGGCTGTTATTGTTCGTTATCCGCAAGCGAACGCTGCACTTCGGCACTGTCGCATTAAACCGAACGGTCGCATGAGCTGGCAAATAATAAAATATTATGTGACAAGTCAATGAATCGTCGATTTAACATACCCGTTGACACCGTCGCGGATATCGCACATAAACTTCGTTCGTGTGACAATGGTATAATGCAGTAAACGCGACACACGTAACGTCGCCGGTCGGCGTGACTAAACGTCTCGAATTCGAAGTCGAACGTCACAATTGCTCATCATGTTGAGGAGGTACGCTAACTGCGTAGGCAGGCGTATCTGATCTGCATGAATGTTCGGTGCACATTGACGCTTGATGGACTCGTGGAAGCATGCGGCAAACCAGTTTTCTTATATCTCGGTCGAGCAATGTCATTTTACTTTCTTCGCTACATCGGACCGTTCCGTGACTTCCCGTCGACACGTTTTTCATTTATGCCAAGGGACTTTTTGCTCACAAAAATTCGGGAAATGTCTTTCGCAACAACCGACTCGAAGCCTTTTCACCGAAATCCACGAGAGCAATCTTGCTGTTGCCATTGTATTTCTGCGAAGCAATTCGCATCGCGGTTCCTACCTTACCGACGGGGATAAAGGAACCCACGCGCACGGGACTCGAATCCATCAATCGTCAAGCGCTCTTTCCTTGTCATTCCACCCCAATAGAGAATCGACACGTCCGATGAGATTGTGCCACAGCTTCCGATGTTCACCCGGTAGCATTTTTCGTGCTGTCACCTAACCCACCTTTCCGATCTGACAGAATTCACTTTTACTCGATTCCGCTTGTGTACAATATTAAAATGGCTAATTTTCTGTTATCGTTAGTACTTCTAGCGTATCACTTATTCACTTTTACGGACTGTCGAGAAGATGTTGGGAGAGTGGCGATGCAGAGAGAGACACCTCTATGTCGAGGTGAGTGACGAAGGAAAGGTTAAAATCGCCCACTTCATACGTTCATATTAAAGAAATTATAAATGATAGGAAATTAATAGGAATTAATAGAAAATTCATAGTAATCAATAGGAAATTCATAGTAATTAATAGGAAATTCATAGTAATTAATAGGAAATTTATAGTAATTAATAGGAAATTCATAGTAATTAATAGGAAATTTATAGTAATTAATAGTAATAATCGTACATTTTTCTTTTCAATTCCGTGACCAAGGTCGCTATACGAGAGAGGCGATTTTCGGGAAAAATTACGAGATCGTGGTACCGCGAAAAGTGGACTCGGACGGTGGTTTTGTGTCGCATAAAATACCCCATCACTACAAAAGATCGTACTACAAAGGGAGAAAGCGAGGGGAATTGGCACCGGAGGATGCACTCCACTATCGAGTGTCGATAGACGGCGAGGAGTACCACTTGGAACTCTATCCGAATCATCGGCTCGTTGGTCCGGGGGCGGCCGTCGAGGAGATGAGACCCTCGCACGCCCGTTCGACTCTCGAAAGCGAAGTGGATTGTCTCGAAGGCACAACATTGCACAGGCTACGGGACACCCAGTGCCATTATCACGGACGTGTTCGCAACCATCGCGATACCACTGCCCTATCCACTTGCTATGGTCTTGTTAGTAGCAAATTTTCTCTTCTATGTTAAGAACACGCATTTGCAAAAAAACGACAAGTCTCGTTGCCATCCGAAGTCCGTTCGAAAAGCTACTGCGTTTTCGGACACGACAAACAGACAGAAATAGAAAGATCTTTTTTTTCCATCTAGAAAATGCGAAACATGCTTCCAGATAATATTTTGACAGTCTAATTTTTTAAGCTTATCATCCCATACGAAGTATGTAAGAAGAGAAAGTATTGCAATAAAAAAACGATGGGTCAAATTATGGTCTAGAAACATATTTTACATGTTTCGATAGTTTTTTTTTACCATTTTTCATTTTGTTTGCCTTAAACTACCAGAACGGTTAGAAAGATTAATTCGTAATGCCAAAAAAGGTTTTTTTCCCTTTTTGCCTTGCTGACTGTAGGGCTGACTCGGCCGAAAGTCCAATAACTTGCTGTGTTCTATACATGAAATGTAGTTTTGGCATTAAGTTTCGAATGAATTCGTCCAACCTTTCTGGTAGTTTACCTCGGCGGCGAAAAAAAAATGATGAAAAAGGGTTAAAAAAAATGATCGAAACATTTAAAAAAAACAATATTGTAAGAATTTCGGATAAAAGTTTGGTTGGTCCGCAGACAGACTTACATCCAGGTAATTTGGGTTACAACACTTACTCTCCGTAAATACTGCCTATGCGATGAAAACGCAAAGATATATTGCTTCCTACTTTAACAATCGTGCCCGGAGCATTTTGGCTCCGAAATCGTCGACAGATTAAACAACGATGAGGCTCATGTGTTCCCAGGCTGGTTACATCAGAACTAAGCGTTCCGTGTACATGATCGAGCCAGTCGCCGATCACGATTTTAACCGGGAAACGGAGCACCCCCATATAATTTACAAACGAACTCCCCGTTATTTGAAAAGAGAAGCCGAGGCTCTTTGCAATACGACCGGCAATCTGGCGAGGAGCATTGCCAAGCGTGCGCGGGATCCGGCCAAGCGAAATCCTCCGAAAATTGAAGCCCGTGCATATACGATCGAATTGCTAGCTGTGCTCGACAAATCCTTGCTCGACTATCACAGGTCGTTCGACGTGGAAAATTACGTGCTCACACTCTTCAACATGGTTAGCGACTGTTAATCCTTTCACGACTATCGATCGTAAAATGGTTTTCTTAAACATACCTTTTTTGTGATTTAAGGCAGCTGGTCTATTTCAAGACGTGAGCCTGGGAGTCGAGATGGAGCTAGTTATAGTTAGGATCATAAGACTGGAAGTGGAGGAGGACGAGGTACGTGATATTGTCAATATAAAACCATTGCATCGTGTGGATATAAGCTCTCGGTAAATTAGCTTTCGAGAAAATTGCTCGTCGGGGCATGTACCCTCTTTCAAGATTCTCGCAACGTACAATCGTTAAGCTTCTTACAATGTCCAATATTAACCCGATGAAAGTATACAAGATCAATGCCCCGCACAGGTGAAAACGTCGTATATGTATAAAATGTATGGGGTAGAGTAAAAAAAAAGTAAAAATGGTACAGAAAGGTAAAAATTGTATAAATAGATAAAAATGGTACAAAAAGGGAAAAATGGCACAAAAAAAACAAAAATGGTGCGCCTCTTAAGATAAGCTCTGGGTCTATAATAATTTGAATGTTTGAACAACGAATTCCAGATGAACTTATCAGTGAACAAAGACGTGGAGACGACGATGAAATATTTCCAAGAGTGGCAAAAAAAAATGAATCCCGGCGACGATACTCACCCGAATCATCACGATTGTGCAATCTTGATAACCAAGTATAAAAATCTTTTCCAGACAAAGTTATCCCCGCTAACGTTTTGTTTCTGTGGACGAGGTACCGAGCGAAAAAGTGACCACAGACTTTTAGCTATATACCTCGTTCCCAGTAGTCATGTGGTCGAATACGTCGATTTTTCTTCAATTTGTCAAAGTACATTTTACCAGGGTAGATATCTGTACCACCCAAGCTTTGTGCGGCTTCACTGGAATGTCCACTATCGCCGGAACCTGCGATCCCGTGAAAGGCGCTGCTGTTGTTAAGGACAATGGCCTTCAGACGGGATATCAGATCGCACATCACATAGGACACACGTAATCCCGCCCGTTCCTTAATTAATTCTCCGCCGGTTCGGTGGAACGCGTCTCATTCGATACAATGCCTTCTCTATTTGTCGAGATTGTATTCATTATTAATAGAATTTTTATTCCAACATTTTACAATTGCTCCAAAACATCAAAAAATTACCATTTTCACTGTATTTTCCTTCGTTCAAAGCTTTCCGCATATGGAACAAAAAAAAATTAAATCCGGAATCTGATGGAAACAATATAACGAATTAAGTAAAAATGATCATGGGGCAATGGTAAAAACTTCAAATTTAAAGGAATTATCTCTATATCTATGAATTCATCGAACTAACTGGGAATTAATGTCATCTCTTTAATCCTAATAATAATAATAATAATGTGTTAAACCTATGTGATTCAGAATCGGTATGTCACACGACGTGGAGGAAGACAACGGTTGTCCAGGAATCGTTTACCATCAGAACGGCTACGTTGAAACGACGGTCATGTATCCGGGCTACCATTACGTTACCAAGAGATGGTCGAAGTGTTCGCAGAGCTGTCTCAAGCTATACATCGAGTAATTGAAATGCAACTGGCGATCGCGTGCGTATCGACAATTTAATTTACTTGCGAAATCGAACAGAGCCGGTTTGGCGAGCTGCTTGCAAGACGAAGCCCAGGATCACCACTTTTCGTCGATCGAGATGTTGCCCGGTGTTATGTACAGTGGCGACGATCAGTGTCGTCTGCGTTACCGTCAGGACGCTCGACAGTGCGACCTGGGTATCGTGAGTGAATTTCATCACCTCTCTTCCGTTAGAGAAGAATCGTCACCATTGGACCATTTTTAAGAAAACAATATTCGGAATACCCAGTTAACAGTTTCCTGACACATTTGGCGTGAGATCCATTCGTGCGACCGATTTTTGTTGTCAATGGACCATTTTCAGGAATGGACCAATTTCATAAACTAACCACTCAGGATTTTGATGTTAGGATTTTAATGGGTCCAATGAAGACGATTTTTCTTAGCCCCAACGACCGAAATAAGAACTTTGGGTTTTCCCCCCATAAATTCGATAAAAATAGTATGTATTATTCCCTTCTGATAACTCAAAAGAAACTTGAAGAATTGGAGTAGTCCTTTCATTCAACTGGTCAACAACGCGGAAGTTCCCTCACTTATCGCACAACTACCAGGAATGCAGCACTCGCACTTACTTTGTCAATCTCCTATATGCGATCCGCATTTCTTTCAACGTAGCAAACGTTCGACGATAACTGGCTTTGCTGATAATAAAAGCAAGCTTGGTGTACACTTTCCCGCGGGAATCGTCGCTGTATTACATTTTGCAATCAAGATATAAGCCCCACGAAGAATATTCCATCATCGGCTGCTCTCGCCGGGCTGAGCGTTATCCATTAAAATAACCGACAGCCCTTTTTTTAACGGCAACCTCCAGAGACTCGTCACTCCCGCGCGGATAAATAATATCGGTACGCTGCCGCGCGCTCCAGCACGTGGCGGACAGGCGTGTTGAATCCCCTGGCTACGATTTTTAATGGTTTCGCGTATACTGCTCATTAAAACGGCAACTGAAACACCGTCGAAACACAATTACTCACGTAATTTTTGCTCCCGTTCGTTAATCCTTCGGGAGCGTAGATCGCGCTCTCGCATATACTCTCCGGTTAATTCGCTATAACAATTAATCCCTCTCAATGGCATGTACGGTAAATATTTTAAGATCGCCAATTTTTTTTTTTTCGAATAAAATCTTTTTTCGCGTAAACTGGAGACTTTCGAAGACAAAAAAATTGCTCTCAGGTAACAGGTGGCACCTGCCCGTGGTTAACCACTCCAATTTTTTTTTTTTTAAAGTAAAAATTCGGTCCATCCTTGGTCACGGGTTACATTTTCACGCGCCATCAAAACCGCGAGCGATGATTAATTTTTATGTATCGCAATAATTTATCGATAGCTTGCCCGAATGGTAACCGAGAGCACGCACCATCTGTAGTGGAACTTACCAAGTAGCTAGCGTGCGAATTGCCACTACGTTCTGCTTTATCCTCCACGCTCCTCAGAGAAGAAGTGGAAGCGGACACCGGAGACACTTACGTCGATTTACATAAAATACCTGATCTAATAAATCGGCAAAATCCATGATTTCGTTCCGTCGCCTAACGCACGTAATTTCGTACCGTTTCAGACTTGCGAGACGCTGAAGTGCGCAGTTCCAGGAAGAGGTTGCATCTCCGGAAGGAAACCACCCGCTGACGGAACTCCGTGCGGCGAAAAAAGAGTAATTTACAATTTAATAAATTCTCAATATCCTCCATTCGCGCGCCGTACGTTCCCAATCCAATCACAACATTGAACCTTCTGAAATTCCGTTCCGAAAGCGGAGCAATAAAAAACAAGAAACAGGAAGAAAATGACTTCAAATTGAAGAACCAAACTCTTTCCCCAACAATTGTCTTTTTTGCATCAACATCGCTAATTCGCAATCTGCGTCAACACGCCGACCCGCATCGGTACACTGTACCGTTGCCATGAGCCGTTTGTCGTGGAGCACCGGGCAAAAGAGTAGTTGAACTGGTGCCCACGCGACAACTACTGCATCAATTGAATTGACGTGACGGTATTATTGAACGAACGTTGTGCACGGGTGAGCGACGGGAGTATGGACCGGAGCAAGAGCTACGGAGGCCACAAATGAAAGTCGTTAGCGCCCAGCGAATGTGGCATGGAGCACAGTAAATACGTACATTGCCGTGTATGTTGTATCGACCGTTCGGAACCAGAACGGCGTATCTCAAATCGTATTGAATGTTAAAAGCTGTCAGATGCGCCCTTCTCTTTGCGAGCAGCCGGTTTACATACGAACACATATGTACACACATATGTGCTCATGTGTTGGCGGTGTAGCGAAGCCTCGCAGCCTCGCGCGTGCGTACCTGAGGAGGTATCGGATGTTTAGCCGGTGCAGGTGCAGAGACTCTGTGCGTGCATTCCCCGAATAGGCAATTGCTAATTGCCAACGGGGACCCGCCGCAACACCGAATCACTCCGCGAGCGCTCCTGCAGTGCGTAGACAGTATACCTGTCCGTATGCTCACTGTGTGGTTTCCCATCACCCGACGTACAACCCGTACCGACCGACTATATTTCTTCGAGTTGTCCGCTCGTGTATCATTATAGCGCGCACGTAATTGCGCACGACTGCCGAGTGCTCACTCTCGCCATTGACCAGCTGCAGCGCTGGCAATTCCAATGCAACTGCCGTCGACTGCGACGGTGGCAGCGCTGGTGAAGGCGAAAAATCCGCAGTCCGCAGAGTTCCGAACCCGACGACATTGTTTCGTCGATTTTTTTGTTCTCTTTCATTGGCGCGATTGACGACGTTTTCTTGTCGATCGTGTGACTCTGGTAGGAATGAGAGGGTGGGCCGATGCTGGCCGGTGCTGGGCGAAGACCGGCCGACGCTGTGCCGATACTGGGCCCGTGTGGCGATCTTACTAGGGCATTGATTTCGCAGGTTTACGTTAAGTAATCTTGGACTAAAAATGAATTGATGAATGTCTGATTGGATTTTCAGTGGTGCTATCAGATGAAATGTCTGACCGTCGGAGAACGACCGGCGGCCGTGGATGGCGGCTGGAGCCCGTGGTCGCCGTGGAGTCCGTGCTCGAGAACCTGCGGTTCGGGCGTTGCCTCGTGCAGCAGAAAGTGCAATCGCCCGCCGCCGTCCAAGGGTGGCGAATACTGCAGGGGTGACTGGAAACGACACAAGATCTGCGCGACCCAAGTTTGTGAATTCTTTTTTTTTTTTCTTATGCACACTTGTTGCTTGCGACATATTTTACGTCACGGTGTGAAAATGGCAGTTTTATGGCTTTGTGAAATAAAATTTTGCACGATACTCGTGCGAAAAAGTTTTTCTTAACTCGTGTGATTGCAACACTCGACCTCGGCTCGCGCTGTAAACTCACAGTCGTCAGAAAAACTTTTATCGCACTAGTGTCGTAATGTACCATTGTGTTTGACGCTTACTTGCAGCCATGCGAAGTCGGCGCACCCTCCTTCCGGGACGTTCAGTGTGCGGAGTTCAACGACTGGACTTTTCCGGAAGATGGAAAAGTTCATCAGTGGATCGGCTACAACCTGCCTGAGAGTAAGAAATCGTACGAATGACCAACGATTTTTTTTTCTTCCACCAAAAATGCAATTTTTCGTGTGTGTCAAGCGAAGAGTTAGCAAGACAGAGATTAGAGCTCTTTCGGCTACTCTAGTTTGGAGACAACTGAGCTCTCGATGCTTATTTTCCTCGACTTATATACTATTTGGAGTCCAGAGAGACTGTTAATCTAAACATCTGCGGAAGTAAATCCTTGGGTACAAATCTTCGTACCCGTTGGATTGATAAAGATTCCTGAGTCGTAATGCATTCGTGGAATCCGCGAGTAGTAAAAGGAGTGCCGTAATAGCAATTTGCGATACAAGTGCGATAAAGCGAACTTTATACGCACGCATACGACTCACTTCACAGCGTATAATGTTCGCTAGATCGCACTAGTATCGCATTATATTTTTTGTAACGAGTGAGAAGAAATTCTACTCGTGAATACAGAAGGTTACATAATATGTAACAGAAGTGCATCGTTTTTGGCATTTAGATCTTAAGGCCTCGGAGAATCCCTGCGTTCTCTTCTGCTTGAGCGAAACGAAACTTCTCACCTCGCTGAAACCGAAAGTCGTGGACGGCACGACGTGTTACCGTGGCATCCGTGATATATGCGTCGGTGGAACATGCCGGGAAATTCCGTGCGACTTGGACATGGAGTCCGAGGCGGTGGAGGACATGTGCGGAGTGTGCAAAGGCGACAGCACCTCCTGCGTGCTGAAGGAAGGAGTCGCGAATGTCGAGGAGCAGCAAAGTTCGTTATCTCAGATTCGATGTCGCGTGTCCGACCGATGGAAACGATTTACACTCCGGCATGACGAAACATTTATCCGATAGGGCTGAAGAAAGTGTTGGACGTGCCGGCGGGCGCGAAAAATATCAGGGTCGAGGAATCCGAACCGACCAAATCGCGAATCGTCGTTCGAACCAAGGACACGAAACACGTTCTTATCGATGGGTTAAAAGGCTTATTTAATGTTTGAAATTATGACTCGATCGACTTAAAGTAGTCCATGCGGTCAAGTCAATCGAGTACCAAGATTTAAAAAATTGTTGGTACACATTTTAAGGGGATAATTGGAACGAACTGAGGTGGATCGAGATGAGAGTTCCTAATTTATGTAAAAAATAAGAAATACAATATTGCACTTTTTTAAAACTATACGACCTCCATTCGTAAAAATTTCTCCTTTAAAACGTCTGCAAACATTTTTTGAAATCCAGGTCGTAAATTGACGTAACTGCACCGTGCGGACTGCCTTAATGTTGGAGGAATTTCGTTCACGTACCAACGAATGGTCTATCGTTTCGATGATTTCAGTAACCGCTTGGGAATGTTCGACGTGCCGGGATCGAAAGCCTGGTTGGGGATGATCAGAGCTAAGCAGGAAGCTCTGAACATACCCGGACCGGTTACCGAAGACCTCGTCGTACTGGTAAAAAATAAAAATTGGCCAAAATTGGAGAACCATCTTCGATAGTTCGTCTTCATTGCGGATGGCAAATATTGTATTCTCTTCAGATCTATCCCCGGGAAAACGTCACCTTGAAATACTCCTTGGGTCTGAAGGCCGAGGTCGCCAGAAAGCCGGTCTTCGACTGGGACTTCATCGAATGGTCCCGCTGCAACGCACCTTGTGGTCCGGGCGAGGAGATCGCCAAGCCGCGGTGCGTCGAGAAGATAGGCGGTCAGGTGGACAACAGCTTTTGCATTAATATTACAAAACCGGAAGTGAAAGTGAGACCATGCAACCAGGCGCCTTGCGTACCGAGGTTCGTGGAACGTCGAACAACTTCCCACTATTCCATCCGCAACAGCAATATCTAACGACACATTGACTTTATCATAACGCACTTCTCTATCAGTAATTCCCTCATCACCTTGGCTGATTTGCGTCTTTAGGCCGCGTATAAAAAAATATTTTGGAGAGCAATCGAGGTTTTTTTAAAAATAAGAAGACATTTTTATAACTTAAAAAAATTAGCCGGATACTGCTTCTTGATGCGATGCAATGTTAAGGTAAACGTCCCAGTGACCGAACACGTCCCAGCCGCCGCGCAAAGCATGCGTGCAAGAGATACGCAAATACGATTTTTCATGCATGTACGGGAACTGGGACTTCGCGCTTAGGTGTGCGGCCACTGGTACCTTTACCTTAATATCACTTCACACGTATCTCCGAATTTCCCACAATCATTCGGAGTGAAGAAAATGCCAACAAAGATTTGTAACCGTCTCAATGATTTCTTTAAGATGGATGATCGGCGATTGGCAAGGTTGCGTACCTTGCGTACCTAACTGCAAGAAGTTTCGTGCGGTAAAGTGTATCCGGCCGGTCGGCCATGGCGAGCAGGAAGCGGACGTCATAGCCGACGGCTATTGCCAAGGCCCAAAGCCAAAGGAATCCGAGAGCGGGCTTTGTCGTGAGCGGCGAGAGAATACTGTTCTGGAGGTCGATGAGACGCCGGAAAACGGTGCTGTTCCCGATGCCGTCGACTCGGGCCCGGGGCGGTCTCGCGTTGCGCTATCGTCGAACGTCTCTCCGCACTCGGCGTTATCGAAGCGTTCCGAGGAGAGCAATCAAGATACAGAGGAGTCGGAGTCGTACGAGGCGGTGAAGGGGAGCGCGGGAATGGAGGGAAGCGACGACGACGTTCCTCAGCGAAGAATCGAACGTGCAATTGAAGCTGATAAGCGTGACAACGAGTCGAGACAAAACGGAGATCCGAAATTAGGAACGAACATGCGAAAGAGGATCAGCCACGATTGCAGCGAGACCAACGGCGGGGACAAACTGATGAAGGGTCAAGTGGTCGTGGATAAGGAAGACATAAAGAACTTGACGCTGACGATTATTCTGGAACGTGACGACGATAACGCTGTCGTGAACTTTCCGAAGGACTTCCAACCCCAACCACCGGATAACGGAACGGAATTCACTCTGTCGGGCATGGACGCCGTGAGGTACATCCAGAGGATACAGGAGGAGGCGAGAACTACGTCCGCGGTACCGGCGTTTTGAAAGGACAAACGCGTCTCCGAGTTTCCGATACTTTTCGTTGTTCAATGACGTGTAGATAAGCTGTAAGGAATGTATCACAGGGATAATAGAATGTACGATTGATAAGCAGAAGCTTAATGAAAATTTCAACAATTTCGACGATGCTGAACCAACAATTAACTTCGCCCAGACTCCCAATGTCATGAAGTGCCGTATTTGAGATGCACGCTTGGCAGACCAAACGGAAGCTTGAAAACCATAACTTTATTATCGAGAAACTAATAAGCTGTGTACAAGCGGACAGCTATGAACATTTCAATGGTATCAATCTTCCGTCACCCACGGATAATTAGCCGCTTGTCTGCGGAGATGGTGGGAAATTTCAAGCCTTCGGTGTGGCGACAGACGCGGAGGTGTCGGTTGTCTTATTAGATACGCGAGAGCCAACCTCCGGTGTTGATCCTGCCGCTTGAGTAGTAGTGGTCGTGGCGGTTGTGGAGGTGGTGGTCGTGCTGGCACCACCGCCGTCCTCGGAATCCTGGTTTCCCTTGGATGTATTGTGATGGGCCAATTCGGCGATAATCTTGGCGGCCTGAGCTCCGCGGTAGACCTTCTCCTGTCTCGTGTCGATTCCAATTGGAATTACGTCACCGGCCTCCTGAAACGCAACGTCCGATACGTTCGCCTTGAGCAGCTCGTCCCTCAGCGGCGCCTCGTACAGGACGATCTCGTTAGGCGGCACGACGTCCTTGACTATCGATCCTGGCTTAGGCGTCGTGAATCTCTTTCCACCTGCGATTTGTTCCTGCGAAAGAGCCTTCGCGCCCAAAGCTTGTTGCTGCCGAGCGTCGCCGCTGCTGGTCAGTCGCTGCTTGCCGGTCTCCTTCTGGCAGGTGCGTTTGTTCTTCCCGTCGTTGCCGATCATCGCCCAATCGCGCAGAAGGCTCTTGAAGTCCTCGGAGATGTCGCGTTTCACCGATCTGTTCTTCGGCGTTTCGTCGCTCGTCTGACGTCGGGCTTTTTCCAGGTAACGAGCGATTCCGAGGTCAACGAACCTGTCGATCATCCTGCGCTGTTCCGTCAAGGATGGTCCGCGATTTTCGGATGCGGGGGAAACTTCCGTTTCCTCGCAGTCTCGCGTCTTTTTGGGACACGTCTTTCGGCACGGTCGCGTGCCGATGCATTCCTCGGTCTGTTTTGGCACTTTACCCTTGCAGGCGTCCAGATTCGCTTGGACGTCATCGCCGCCAGAGGTCGCAGCGGGTTTAACGCATTGAACCTTTCTGTGCTTTTCGCCCTTCTTGCCGTCGCAGGCACTGCACTTGCTCCACTGGCTCACTCGCCATCTGTTGGACAGAAATGGACGCATTGTAAGGTGGCAATCAGCGGGCTTGCATTATCGTAGTAACAATTCTAGAGCGTCAGGTCGGGGCCTGATCAGGCCCTGACTAGACTATGTCGGGGCCTGATGTAACGCTCTAAAATTTCTACCCGGATATCCGCGAGCATATGTCGCATAGTTCGGCTCACTTTGCCGGACACGGCTGTTCATTGCATATACGACTCTTGGGCTCGGGACGGGACATGCTTTGGCAAAAGGTCGGCGAAACTACGCCGCTCTGCTGCTCGATGCAGGAGGCCTCGGCGATCTGCGATCAGGAGTATAAATAAATTTCAGACGGCGCCGTCTACGACCCGCTTTGCGCAGGGTCGTAGTCGATCGAATATGATCGACGAATGTAATTAAAAATATGTAAATAGGGTAAAAATTGTGAATATGGGCGTAGGTACCCGAAAACGCCCTCTATAGATGCCTGTTGATGAAATATTTTTAGGATTTTTTTTTACACACGTCGTGGTGGTCCATCTTACTCACTTTTTCGCACGCTCGGTAATATGGACCATAGAGCTCAGCTAATAAGTGTCTCGGTAAGGGCTCGGACATTGAAAATTACATTCAAGCTTCTCAGAGCTTCAATTTTTTTTAATGAAATTGTAGTCAATAACACTATTGTAACGAGATAAAACAGTGGTTCATATTATCAAGCTACGGGTGGTCCATGAAAATATCATCGGCAGCAAGCTTCAACGCTTAAAATAACTCACTGTTATCGATACAAGTGAACGAAGTTTTGGATTGCTTTAAATACGCATTTGTGTCAGACTGTACTAGTCCATCTTAGCGGGTCGGCCCATATTCATCACTTTTACCCTATGTGCAGTCGAACCATCGTTCCCCCGCCGCACTTTGCGCTGCAGGCGCTCCACTGTATAAAATCCCAGAGGTACTTTGGCGTGTATCCGGCATTCCCAGTGGACTTGACGTAGTATTTGTATCGAATACCAGGATTTGCCGATGGATCGAAAAACGTGTACTGGAAAGTAACGATTTGAAATTAAGCGAAGGGGTTTGCCGTGACGCGCTTCGCTGCGTGCCGTACCGCAAACCGTACGGACATAACTAGCGCGTATTATATCTCGCTCATTGATCGAACGCGCCATTACGATCATTGTGTAAGGGGGCGAATGCTATCTGGGTGGGACGGGCGTGGACCGATCGATTATTCCAACTCGACGGAGAGACTGACTGGCCAGCATGTGATAAATTTAATCGCCAGGACGCAGTGGGTCGCACGCATTGCAAATTACAGTCCCTCACTTCTACTCTAGCCTACGCATCCAATCGGTTCGATGCCTCCTGCCACTGCCGCAGGAATGCCAAATAAATTTTTCACTCTCCGATGCACCGGCGCAACGGCGATGCTTTAATTGTTTTCCTTTTTTTTTTACTCTACCGTGAATGTTTTCCATTGCTTTTTTCGTGTATTTTTTTTTCTTTTTTTCTTTTTATCGTTCAATTTCGAGAGAGCAAGATTGTTTGATCAAAGGAAGGAAGGGGACAGACTGTAAAGATAATTGCAGTTGTCGTTTACACGACACGAACGTAATCCTGCTAACTGAATTTATGTATTCACGAAACTATACGACGACACGCAGTATCGCATTCATAGCTTATAGAATGGATATCGAAATTTCGAAATTCCACTCTATATGTTATAATTTCGGTATTTCGATTTTTATAGCACATGTGATGGATGTCGAAATTCTATTCTCCATGCTATAATTTCAGAATTTCATGTTTCATTGCATATAGAATGGATTTTGAAATTCCATACCCTACGATATTTTCACGCTTTCCAAAGACTCGAACATCGAGGCTCACTCACTTGAATCTGTATGTCCTCGTTGAGTGGACCGCGGATCGTTATCTCCTCCTTCTGGGGCTCGGGATGGGAATAAATGATCATAGCGCCCGCACACGGATAATCGCCGTTTCTCTCTTCCGAACTGAAAGAAACGACGAACGTACCAGAACAGAGAGAACGAAAAAGTTAATATCTGCAAAAAAAAGTTTTCTTTCTCGATGTCTTACTGTCCCCCATTCAGACAGTATTTATTGTCCTTCTCCGTTTTAACTGCCAGAGTGTTCTCGGATTCCTTCTTCTCCGACACGTGGATGCTTCGCGCTCCCTTCGGTATCGTCACGACCTTTTGGTAGTCTGAAGACAGACGGACCCATTTTTTTTTTTTTTTTTTTTATTTCGCCAACTTTTGCTGGAGAAACAATTTTTTTTTTTCATTACCAGCGAGATTGGTCTTGGTGAATTCGCCCTCCACCGGTGTACACTGAGTGCCGTCGCCTTTGCAAACGCCGCATTGATCTTCGATCGCATCGCCGTCGATGGCCCAGTCGCAGCCGACCTTCTGCAAAAAAAATTTCGAAACGAAAGAACAATGTATTTTTCGTTTTTGCGCCACAGCGAGAGCGTAAGTTATCGACGATAGCCGAAAAGACTCGGAGAGCGGAGTCGGTCTCTGTGTGAGATAGTCGGGCAGGGATTTTCACACCCCATTCCGCTTCTTATACATATTGTACCCGAACTGAACGGGAACGAAACGATCCGACATTGCGAGCGAGCCCGGGCACAATCGCGCATGGTTCCCCGCCCGCCCTGTACGAATGGAGAATACGTGACGAGGATTCGAAAAAGCGGACGGGAAAACGCTAGACTTCTCGCGGAATCGAGAATTCCCTGACGGCGGAGCGGCAGTCAAGTATTTCGCGAGATTTCATGTCGCTACACTCATTCCCCCTACACGGGATCCGGGCTGATACGGTAGCTTTTCCCTATTGCACGCGCCGGTACTATATTGATCTATTTTTATTGAATAGGGAACCTGATGTAAATATGGAACGAGCCGGGGATACAAAGCCACTATACAATTCTTGGTGTTCTGACACCCCATGTGCTCTGCTCGTTCGCACTTTGTAGCGCCGGGAGACGATACGGGCGTTAGAATCGTGCCGACGTACCGAGATAAGTCGTTCGTAGTCAAATTTGAAAAGGTCGATAGACATGAAACTCGAAGGTACCAAAAAGATTATCGGACTGTCATTTTGCTCGGGGTGAAAGTTGTGAGTTGCGATAGAGCACTAAAAAGTTTAGGCATGTATCAACTACGTCCGGAGGTAAATCCAGAATACGTACCCGAAGACACTCTTTATAAAGGCCTTTATGAAGGTCTGGTAATAAAATATTTTTAGGGTTTTTTCACAGGAGTCGCGCTGGCGGTCCATCTTACTGGCTTTTATCGCATGCCGGCAATATGGACAATAAGAGTTCGGTTAATAATAGACCCTACCTACGAAAGTTTCGGTAAGGCTTTCTTAAGTAGTTTCTTCAGAAAGTGCAAATTAAAAAAAAATGGAAGTCAAGTCGATTTCACTATTGTAACGGGATAAAAGGGTGGTCCGTATTACCGACGTATGGGTGGGTTATCAAAATCGAGGAAATCGGAATGATATATTTTAATTTCTCTACAATCCGCATTTGTCTCAATACGCTGGTCCATTTTACAGCATCGGGCCATATTCACCCCTTTTGCCCTACCACGTTTACCCTACTCTATAACTCCAGTCTTCGCGCCTAAATCTATCTCTCACGAGTTCTCAAATTTTCAAAAGATCTTTCCCACGTAAAGTAATTATAGTCGATGAATCAATACCATCCCAAAAGTTCTTACTATGGAAATTGGACCTCACCCTACAAGTTCCAGAAATGCACATGTAGTTTGTTCCACCCTTGCAGGGCGTCGCGTCCTTCGTCGTCGGCGCCAGCTTCACGAAAGTCATCTTTTCATTCACGCAATACAGCGCGCAAGGCTCCAGATCGTCCCGCAAGTAGGGCAGCCACTTGTGATTTCCGTCGGTCAGGACTTTCTGCTTGTTGAAGTCCGCGCACTGCACAGCTCGATAGCTCGGTTTCGAGGGGTCGCAGGGCTTTGGAAAATCGGAGGAAATGTCACAAATGGATTTCTGTCGAAACGATATCGTGACACTGATTCTCGAGACTCTACCGTCGTGTTGCACGTCGACAACTTTCTTCTCTCACCGATGCAATATCTACCCCCGTTCGAGGGTGCGGGTTTGTTGCATTCCCTCTCGGCGGATTTGATTCCGCCACCACAGGTTCTCGAGCAACCGCTAAGTGGTCCCCACTCACCCCAGCCACCGTGAATCGCAGCTGGGCGTGAGCCCATGTCCACGCATTTCATCCGTATGCACCACTGCCAATCGATCGGCATTAGTTAAGCTATTCTGCACTGTTCGTGTAATAGTTATTTGTATTGCAAGGACGTAGAAAGGGAGTTCTCGACTAGTGTGGAAATGCCGTAGAACGAGAGAGAACTTCTCTTTCTACGTATCTGCCATTCACATAATTCATCCCAACAAATTCACGAAAATCACGATTTTTTGGGAAGCGTGCGCAGAAAGGCGCTTTCTCGCACTAGTGTGAGAAAAATACCATATTGCGTTTGTACGCATGCGCAGTATTTTTCCTGCACGCGATGCGAAAAAGTGCCTTTCTGCGCACACTTTACAGGAAGAAAAGCAGGATTTTACGTTCATGTGTTAGAAAAAAATGTTAGATGCATTCTCCGATATTGCCACCTTATGGATTACCTTATTTTCGCCGCATTTCGTCCCGTCCGCCGGTGGGGCGCCTTTGGAGAAACACTTGTCACCGCGTTTGCACCACAGCTGCTCGCAGTTGCCTGACTGGGGAGAAGATCAACGAAAAATATTAAGTTTTACGAACGCTCGAGGAAAAACGATGAAATCTTCACCTCGCCCAAGTCACAGACGACTGATCCAGGTTGATCGAAACCGCACTGAAACGTCGCGTCGTACATCGCTCCCGGTAACATGTTCGGATAGCGAAATTTAGCGGGTGGATTTCGCGGATCGTCGTTCAAACACTCCCCGAGACCGCTTCTGCAAGATTTAATGATCTTTTTTTTGCCTCTTCCATCGAACCGATCTTTTGATTGTATCACGAAAGGATCGTTTAATACAAAGTTACTCTAGAAACGAAGTGATGAATTTTCTACTACAGGGTGACCATCTGATGGTGTAGATAAACACTATGGGCGACATTATGAAGTAACTCTCGTCCTTGTCCTGAGGCTTGCAACCACTGGCGTCTTCCTCGTCGTGGGAACAGCCCATTCTGTCCGGGAATTGAATTATCCTCAGGATCATTGAGTCAAATTAATTTTAGAAGGCCGCGATGCGAAAAAAATTCGGACACCCACACATGGCCCACTTCGTGAGCTACGACGATACCCAGCAGAAGGCCGGAGTCTTCGTTGATGCAAGCTGCCTTCGGAGGATCACAGGCTGCGGCGACGTACGCCAAACCCATGAGATCGCAAGAGGCATCTTCCGAGCAAATGTCATATCTTTAAAAAAAATTAACAATTACTTCTTTTTGGTTTTTCTCCCCCTAAACCAGTAGATAATTAAGTGACATATTATTTTGTGACAACTGCACGGCATGGGGATGAAGCACCTGGTCACGAGGACAGCTATGTCGTAATGATTCGGATGATTGTGATCTTTGGGATTCATTTTCTCAGCCCAGGCGGCGAAACTCTCGAGCGTTTTCTCAGCTTTCGGAGAAATGTGCAAATCTATCTACGAACGTGTGACAATCAAAGCCGAATTAAATTTTTGTTAATCCCACGAATGCCCAGGTGAGAGTTGACTATTGGCACGCACTGTGGAAAAAAAATGGGTCAATCAAAAGTCGCGGTGAAATAAGTTCAAAGCTGTTATTTGTTTGGTACAAATAAAGCATTGTTTTGTCAAACCATTATTTGCTTCAGTCGATTCAAACAAACATTTTTGTTGCACCAGCCAAATATAAAAAGAACACTTTTAATCCACCCATTTCTTTTTCTCAATGCGGTCAGGGAATCGCACCAATTTTTCCGGGCACGGCGGAATTCCACTTGGGTGGTTATCGAAACGATTTGTTCCCTTACCTCCTTTTTTTGCATCTCGAGATAAATCATCCGCACGACGACGACATCAATCTGATTGCCGGCGCTCGAGTCGTGATAGAAGTCCGAGACCATGTTCATGACGGTCAAGAGATATTTCTCGTAATCGGTGCCGTTGTGGTAATCGAGAAATCGTCTGTCGGCGATCAATCCGATCTCGATGAAACGATGAATGCTGTGAGTACCGGACGAGGGTTTGCTGCTTTCGCGTTTCAAGGATCCCATCGATTCGCGACCGTCCACCAGTTGCTGGCGAGCCTGTTCCGCCAGTCTCTGCTGCCTCTTGGCCAGCTGCTCGGCCCACGCCGCTTCCCAGTTGTCTGTTAACCGCGTATAAACAGCGTACAATAACGAGCCGCGAATGAGACAAACTTGAAATCACCGAGCTTTGTCGCAACACCAAAGCACCCGGAGAGTCGCCTCTCTAATTGAATCATCCAATTAGCTAACCACCAGTTCCACAGCGTCGTTTTGGCCCGCGGCCAGCCGGACTACCGGTCTCGTCTTTCTCGTGAGGCGCTTCCCGATTGTACGCCATGTGGACGTGCTGTCCATCGGACGCTGGTTGGGCCTCGCTCACGGGCTCGATGAAGTATCTGCCATCGTTCGTCTGAACGTAGCCGGCCTACAAAGTGCACGAACGAACGGGAACATCGAGCGACATTGATTGCTACCCAATCTCATCGCATTCCCGAGTGACTTACGAATCACCCTGAAGATATCTGCGTGAGACTAAATTTCATCAATTTATAATGGCTGTCTTTTTACTCGGAGAATAAAATTCTACAAGCGAACATTTTTTTCTTCCTTAAGCAGAGCATTGACGGAGACTTGTCAAAGATGAACTCGATGTCATGCAGATATCTTGAGGGTCACATTTACGTCACCCTGAAGATAACTGCATGAAACTAAATTTTATTAATTTATAACGGCTATGTTTTCATCGGGCAAACTGCGGTCGGGGAAGTTCACTTGGAGAATAAAATTCTACAAGTGAACATATTTTTTTTTCTTCCTGAAGCAGTGCATTCAGAAACACTTGCCAAAGATGAGATTTGATGTCGTGCGGATATATCTTCAGGGTATCTTCATACTTACGACCCCGTCGCAAAGAGACAGCGCAGCCCGGGAATTCGGGTGACCCCGAACATGTCCCCTGTAGTGACATTGCTGATCCGGAACTCTACTGAAGCGCAATCCTTCGTTAAGACTCTTTCCGATACCTTCGCCACGAGTCTCTATCACCATTTCCGGCGAAATGAACTCGTGATAAGGACTCAGCTCGACGTGGTGGTCGATCCCGTTGAACGGCAGGACCAGATGCAGCTTGTCGGCTTCACTTTCGGCTGATCTCTTTCGTCTCTCGCTGACTTCATGACGATCGTAGTAATTCGGCAATGAGTAAGAGCTGAACGTTCCATCCGCGGACACACGGCGAGGTATCAGCAGCTCCGGTTCGTGAACGTCCCGCGTATATCTGAGTCGGGCATTTATCAGGTGAGAGGGTTTAGATTAGAATTAAAAGTTTAAAAGGCTTGGAGTATCGCGTAAGATATTCTGCTCTGATATAAAAAAGTACATCCACGAGTCATGCTAATGTTGCGATTCGAAATTGGTGGTCCACAATTGTCGTCGGTTGGTCCACTCTTTTTTACCAATAAGTTTGTTTTTACTTTTTTTTTTTAGTTACTTTACACTTTTTTGGAGTTATGTGCAAATAATTTTTTACGCTGTAAGCGGAGGAAAAAGTAAGTGATTCTTGAGATTTTTTCCGGAAAACTTATGGTTGAACGAAATATTGTCAATATCGATCGTGGCCATTGAAACTTTTCGGAATTGAAATTTTCATATCCATCTCTGTGTTAGTCGTCGGTCTCGTCGAGCAGTAAAGTCTCTTACATTCACTGACGGAATGAGCAGGGCAGAGTGGTCTATCGCGAGCTAACTTTTTCGATAAATTGCTTAGAGCGCGTTTCCAAGTGCTCGATGTAAATTTAATGAATGCCCGCTTTGTACTTAACAACTCCTCGGACGTTGTTGGGTGTACGGAAGCGGCGAGGGCGAGACTGGAGGGAAGAAGTGCACGTGCAACTTGGGCGTATTACGCGAGGAAAACTCCTTTGGGGAAGTAAGTACATAGTTCCATGATAGTTTATCCAGGCTACACCCTCCCTCCTATCCGGATGCAACTTAGCTAGTCTTCTCCTCCCTTCGCCGTGCGAACAACGACCGGTTCGAGAATAACGACATTTTTAAAACGATACCACCTTGGTGAAAGCCTCGGCAGTGTTGAACAAGCTAAAGTTTTCTCGTTACACACTCGGCTCGCGATCTATAGTCGGGCGGGATATTCGAAGCAGGTCGGGTATTAGGACTAAACGAATGAGATTGTTCGGAAGAAAATCTTAAGAAATTGTGGACCGGGCAATTGGACGGATTCGCGGTACGACGAATTTTATTTTCGAGCACCGACGGAAGTTAGCTTCTTTCGTTGAGCTTATTCGTGGATCCTTCGTCTGGATCGCCATAACTAGGTACACATAAAAAAATTAAAACATAATTTATTTGAATGAAATCAATATTTGTGCGAATAAGATAAATATTTATTTTGATTAAATAAATGTTTACGTGAATAAGATAAATATTGATGTGAATCAGATACATAATTATTTGCGGGTCAACCTTCAAATAAATTATTTTTCCGAGTGCATTACCTTCGTACGGTGAGTCGACTTTTTTTACGGGAAGTAATTGCCAACTGCACGATGAAGACGTGATCTTTTTTTAGATTTCAAGGAAGATTTCAAGGACGAAACGAATGGATTGTTCCGAAGAAGATCTCAAGAATTTCTGGACCGTGCGAGCGCGATTCGTTCGTCGATAATAAACTGACGAGTGGAAATTGACGCGCGGAAGGTTGAATAAAGTAATTCAATGAATTCAGTAGAGAGAATTTAAATTACTGCGGATAACCGTGAACAGACCGAATGACGGGAGCCAAGAGCGGCACCGCAAAAGGAAGTGGAACCGACCGGAGGAAAGAACCGTTGTCGGAACGTGGGTGCACTTACCTACCATGGTAAACACTACCGGGACCTCGATCGTATTTGTCGAGGATGCTCGTTGCTCCCGCGATAGTCGCGAAACCATAAAGCAACAGATAGGCCAACTTATCAGTCATCAAGGCGAACGGATCGACTACAAAAAAATTATATATGTGGAAACGTTGAACCGACGAAGCATGTGACGTTTGACAAAAGAAAGCTTTTGTTTCCGTACTCTGTGACGATTATGATTACTTTTATTAATCTGATGGAAAATTCGGATCAGTTAAACTATACAAAAAAAACTTATCACTCGTCAATGCGCATTGATCAAGTCGTGACTGGGTGACTCTATAAGCGGAAATGTCAGACCGACGAGTTTCGCATGACGTTTCACAAAAGAAAGCTTTTGTTTCCGTACTGTGTGACTATTATGATTATTTTTATTAATCTGATGGGAAATTCGGATCAGTTAAATTAGTGTAAAAAAAAATTATCACTCATCGATGCGATCGGATAAAGTCCTGACTGCGAAACGCTATATGTGAAAACATTGAACCGACGAGCACTTGACGTTTGGCAAAAAAAAAGCGGCTTTTGTTTTCGTACTCCACTCCTGTTATGATAATTTACATTCATCCGAGTGAAATTTCGGATCAATTAAATCAGTTTATTTATTTTTTTCAAATCGATGTCTATCCGTGCAAAGCCGTGGGAACGAAAATTCGGCGAACGGCACGTGTCGTGCATTAATTTCATCGTGCGTATGAGCGCGTGCGATACTACGGCGCAGCGCAGATGGGACTGACCAGCGGATTGTGCTCAACGTGCTCTTCCATGGTCCGGTTTAGGCATGTGTACTGAGTTAGAAATAATTTGCGTGTCGATTGCGACGCATCACACGCATATTCGCGAAACATAACCGCTCGGCTGGTAGTATAAATAATTCGTGCGTGCGATTAAAGAACGCGTCGAGTACGTTCGACGCGGAAATGCCGTAGCGGCTGAGTGAAATTTGCAAAATTTCGAAACACGTGTCGAACCATTCGATTCGCCACGAATGAGCGGAAACAAAGATATCAACGGACGGACGTATTATAAACGACCGCACGCACACTCGCGCGCACACATCAATGAAATCGCCGTCGGCGTTGCCGCTGCTGCTGGAACTGCAGTTCCATTTGCTTCCACCGAAGACAAATGATTTCATTCTTGCGGCGCATAGAGCGGAACGGGCGTAATACGTGGTTCAGCCGAAGCGTTTTGCCAGCGATGCTGGACTGATCAGATTATGGCCCGGTGAACCCAAACGCGTATATCGACGCGATAAAATTGAGCATACAGGCGAGTCTGGATCGGCGATAGCTGCAATTAATTGTAGACTTTACAGGCGTTTTGGCCCGATTGAAATTTGTCTAATACGGAGATCAAACGTGGTTTATGCGCGGTCCAAATAGCGATTGCGCCCTACCGATGCTTGCGCCGTGCTGACGTGATGACAACTTTTTATTCTGAGAATTTGCTTCCATCGAAAACAAATGATTTCATTATTACAGCGCATAAATGCAACGCTTCTTGCAGCGCGGAAATGAAACGCTTTGGCAGCGATGCTGGACTGGAACGGGTATGGCTCGATGAACCCAAACGCGTATATCGACGCGATATAATTGAACATACAGGCGAGTTTGGGTCGACGATAGCTGCAATTAATTGCAAACTTTAGAGGCGTTTTGGCCTGAACGAAATTTCTGTCTAAATCGGAGTTCAAAGAAGAGTTATGCGTGGCTCACGTGACTATGTGGTCTTATACATGATCGCACCGTGCCAGCGTCACGACAGCTTTTTATTTTGCGAATTTTCTTCCACCGAAGACAAATTATTTAATTCTTGCACACTGTAAAAATAAATAGTAAATTTAAAGTACTGAAACTTGAAATTTCTTACATTATTTACATTAATTGAACATTAATGTACACTTTCAGAAAATTAAAATACCAGATATTAAAATTACGAATCCTTGGCCTGAAAATTACAATAATGTTCTTTAATAATAAAAATGTTATTGTAAAATCGCAACGCACATGTGCTTGAAATTACAGAAGCAGATTATGTAAAGAAGCTTCCAATATCATTAATTAATTTTCATACATTTTGTTTTACAGCGCAGCGCTTGGAGCGGAACGGGCGTAATACGTGGTTCAGCTGAAACGCTTTGGCAGCGATGCTGGGGCTGATTCCGGTATGCTCCAGTGAACGCGAACGCGTACATCGATGCGATAAAATTGAGTATACAGGCGAGTCCGGATCGACGATAACTACAATTAACAGCAGACTTTAGAGGCGTTTTGGCCCGACCGAAATTTCTGTCTAGACCGGCGATCAAACAAGGTTTATGCGCGTCACAAGTGGCGATCGGGGCCCTACACATGTTCGCGCAGTGCCGGCGTGACGACAACTTTTTATTTCGCGAATGCAATCTGGTCGCCGACACGTCGTGTCGTCGGGGCGAGAGGCAAAAGCGGTGCGCGATCACGCTGCCGATTCTGTCTCATGTGCTCGGGTATCTCGTCCAATCCAAATAAGGCCTCAATCAGTCCTCGGATCGCCTCCGATAGGTCAATCTCTGCCGGCTCTCGCGAATTTTTTGTTCCCTA